>OX392462.1:224225660-224838446 GCA_947623515.1 Neoascia interrupta
ACTGATTTTTAGTATGTGACACTGCTTTGAAATTGTCTTTAAAGCAGCAGAAAAATGTTGGCGTTTATAATGACCACGCCCACTTTTTAAGGAATTTTCATTTAAAATGAAATGATAAATTTATATGAAATTTTCTTAATTTTTCGTATATATTATATGTATCTCCGCTCATTTTGGGGGGGGTGGCTTAGAAAAAATTGATTTTTTTTGTTAATATTACGGGGTTTTAGTCAAAATGTATGCAACCACCTAGTATAAAGCATTCAACAGTTTTATATTTACATCCCGCCCACTTTTTGGAGGCGTGGCAGGTTTCTATTTGGTAGGTTCGGGTATTTTGCACGGACTGGAGCTTTTGCATACGCACTGTTGCACTTTCCAACTTTTTTTTCAATAATTTCGAAGAGGTATATATTTTTTGAGAAGTTGAAGGATCGCTGGGCTCCTTGAAATTAGGCTAAAAGAAATTTTATGCAGTATTTTTGGAAAAAAAAAAATAGAAAGAAAAAAAGGGGTAAGCAAAACTGTCCAAAATCATGGAAATTACGCCAAAGTATTATTAAATGATAATAGAAACGATTTTCCTTTTCCGGTTTTTCGGCCGGCACTTGAAGGGCATATTGTTAGCTTGCACTCTTTTTTGCAAGAGTTTTATATGACAAATCGATAAATCAGCAGTGTTACTTGGCTATTTTCCTCAACATAAATCTTTCATAAAATTCCGGGCAAAAGTAGTCTAGCTCAGCTGAAATCCTGAATATACTATGACCGCTTGTGAGGCAATCTGGGTATAAAAGTGTCACCTTTTCAATTCTTCCAATAGACTTAATCCAAGAACCTCTCATCTGAACAAAAAGAAACCAAAGAAGAGAGGCTTAAAGACTAAAACCCGACGTAAATATGTGTAGCAAAAAAGGTGTTTCGTTCGACAACTTAAACAACCAAATTCGCAACCACAGAAACAATAAATTTACCCTACTAATCAGGCGATAGCCGCCAAGACAACATAAAGGCTTGAGAAACGAACAAAAAAAAATAGTAATTAAGTCATTCCGAACTGAAATGGTTGCGTTTGGTCTTATTAGTCGAGCAAATGATTCACCTATCTACGCGAGTGGTCTTTTAATTAATTGGACTTGTTAAACGTGTTAGAGCTTTGACAAAAAACAAAATCTAAACTGCCGACTAATTAATAAAACTTCATATGAATCTTTAATAATGTAGAGATACAATAATCATAGGTGTGAAATCAATACCGATTTTTGTTGTTTTTTTTTTTACCAAAAATACTTGTTTTTTGAGAAGCACACAAGAAAATTTAAAGAAGCAAATTGTGTGAGATCAAAGAAGAGATGCCTTAATTTTATTCTTAACAGATTTTTCTGACTACGTAGTAAAATATATCGAAGGTATAATTTTAAAAGATTCTGAAGTTATTTTTAGTTTCTAATGAACTTATATTGAAACTTTTGTTGAAAAGTTGCCAGCTTGTTCTTGAACCTAGAAAGCCTTTTACAGGTATGTATCTCGAAAATATTTTTGCTTAGTACAACCTCTCAAATTGGGACACTGATGGGACCGCATCTTTGATGTTGCGATTAGGAGGTGTCCCGATAAAAAAATCGGTCAGACTGTGGAGGTTAAAACTAATAAAAAAATAAATAAATAATTAAATGAATAAATAAATAAAAATTCAAAACTTATAGAAAATAAATCATTTGGTCAGGAAAATATGTAGATATGCTTTTACCAAAAAAGTAGTTACAACAAAGGAAATTTAAGTGTTAAAAGATAACCAAAGAAACTAGGCTAGCAGGTGAGATTAAGTATCCGCGGATTTCCAGAAAAGTTGCAATCGCGCGTAAAATTTAGAATTAATGAGCTATTTTGACCGAAATCAACATTAGCTCCATGCATGTCAAAAGTTAAATGGTGCGGTGAAGGGTTAAGCATAGCTTGGAGTAAATTGTTTTGCGACACTTGGAGTTTTTGAATGTGTCATTCAGCTGAATTTCCCCAAAGTAGACAGCCAGAAAGAAAAATTGATTGGGAAAATACTTTTATAATTATCATTTTATTTTCACAGCATAACGAGGATTTCCTATTTATAAAAGGACTGGCTGACCCGACCAACGTTGTCCTGTCCAAGTTTTGAATTTTCTATTCGAACTGGAATGAAAACTGCTTCAAATACGTAATTTTATATTATTAAAAAATTGAAACACTGCTCTTGGCTTTCGCCTCGGTGGTCAACATCAAATCAATCCATAACATCAAATCAATCCTTGGTCCCGCTACAACTTGAGAATGACATTACCGATTTTATTCTTCTTTAATCAAAAAGTTTTCTTATACTTTAAGGAAGGTTCTTACGGAAAGAAAAATTAAGACAATTGACCAAAAAGTTGGGTAATTTAAAAAATCTTAACTTTTTGAATTTAGCGACTATTTAAAACAAATATATTTGAGAACTTTTTTTCTTGTAGCAAAATAATTTTGCGTAATTCTTTATTTTAGTTTATCGTTAAAGTAGTTAATTCATTATGGATTTAAGTTTTCTGTAGGTTGGAGTGGAATCTATTGGATTTTTTATTCTAATATATGGATTTGGATGTCCCGATTCCGAATATGCAATTAAAACTTGTCGGTCTCGATTAGTTTAGAATTTATAGGGAAAAAAGGAAAAAAGAGTGCAACTTTCACATATCCGTATATGGCCACAGGCGCCTGCCAGACAGCTGACACCCGCCCTAGCTGACACGACAGACGTTGTCCTGTCCAAGCTTTGAATTTTCAATTGGAACTGGAATGAAAATTACTTTAAATAAGTTGTTTTAATAAGAACCTTTGAACCCCTTTTTATCGGCTAAGCCCCGCGATAAAGAGGGATGAAATCCTTTAAATCCACGAAGCATCCACCCAAACACTGTTGCCTCCAAAGGCAATTTTTTTACAGATTTTATTTAATAATTTTTGATATTTTTAATTTGATTAAACTAAAATATCTTAAACAGAGTGAATGTGCCCAAGTTGCATTGGAAATTTTCTGGGAATTTTATTTATGGCCCAATGTCCTTCCTTGGGCCAATACAGATCATTTAATCCCAAAATCGTCAAAAATGAACAATCCATAAAGCGTTTTCCATTTATTTGATGCATTAACCTTTGCAATTCTTTTATTTTTTTAAAGCAACTATTACGGCGAGTATGCAAACAGCCGCTCACCACCATTTCATTGCAATCTGATGAATGGTATAGACACGTGTGTTAGACAAACAAACATACAAGAATTCATTTTTGTATAATATACATAGATATAGTATAATAGTGTTTGACTATATAATTTTTTGCGGGGTTTTCATTGTATGCTCTTTGAACGCAAGTTTCTTGTCAAGATGCAGCATAAAATATCGAGCAGTATGTTCCCAGTTAATTCGTACACTGTGGATGGTGAGGCTGTTGCTTCGAAGATAGCATTTTGGCATTTATTTTGACCTTCCAGAAACTGTAACACGCAAATAGATTTTCAATTGCATGCTGTAATTTGTCCCAGTATTTAGACTGAACGGATGCGAACAAAAACAATGACGTCTTGTCAACAAAGGCAGCGATTTCGCAATTATGTAGGCGAAGAATGTCTGATGTATACACATTACACAGAAGGGGGTCTAACACGGATTCCTGAGGTATCCCAGCAGAAATCCTTTGACAAACAGAAAAACAGATATCAACACTCAATATAAAAGACAGAATATCTGACTGGAAACTCAAAACAAATTTATTGTAAGATAAACAACCAGAAGCCTAGCAATAGCATTTTATGACTCCAAGTCCAAGATGCCGAAAGCCATATCGTAAACAGTATCAAATGCTTTTTCCGCTCAAAAAGCGGTTGTTTTTGACGTGCAAACATACTCTAAGTACTTGGTGAGATGTACTGTGACCACTTCTACATCCTAAAATTGTTGATTGGGTAGAACTCTGTTTTCCTCAGTGACTATAAAAAGTTTTGCTTTTAGCACTTTTTTGAGGTATTCGCGATATGTCAATAAGTTTACTGAGACTAGTAGTAAATTTATTGGCCTATAAATCTTTACGCTACCAAGAGGCTTCCCATGTTTTGGGATTGGTATAACCTTAAATGTTATCCAATCATTTAGAATATATTGGACCATAAGGTATGCGTCCAATAACGTTATTAGATAACGTTAAGGCACAAATTTTTTACTTCGTTAAGACCATCAGATTAAGTTGTGGATAAGGCGCAAAAATTTTACATGACACTTTGCTGGGAAACGATTTAAACGACGCCCCTGTTAAAAGGATATCCATATAGAGGGAAGAATTCCCAGTTAGCAATACACAGGACCCGGTCTGGAGGTGGCCGGACAGCAAGTTCAAAATGGTAGTCTGTATCAGTGGGATCATGTGCAATTTCACAAAGTCAGAGCATTCACAAAGGCTCAGTAATAAACAAGAAGTCAATGAATTGAACCTTTAAGCAAATGACACATGTCATATAAATATACTCTTTATTTTGTTTTTTTTTTATGTCTTCTCTCAGGAAATGCGAACCTATAACACTGAAACAGTGCCCCGAGATGTAAGGAGATACTTATTTACTTTATTTTTAAAAGTTTGCAGTTTATAAGTGTTAGGATATATGTAATCAGGAAGTGAATTCCAAAGTGAATTCCAACAGTGTAGTGCGAGGTGTTTCGAGTGAACATGGAACTGATAATAAGAGTAAGGCGCTGTAGATGTGATACTCTTTAAGAAGAGTGCTATAAGATCATTTTTGAATCTTATAACAAGATGTAATGCTTAAAGAGCATCAAATGCATTGCAAGAGTCTTATAAGAGCAATTTTCACTTTTTTAGATCGTTACTCCCAGGAGTATGTTTGTTGGGACAGCTCACTTAACTTAACCCAGAAACCTAAATGTCTGTGAATTTGGCCTTCAAACTTAATTAGTGATGGCCAATTCGGTTGTAAAAGTCGCCTGCAAACTGGTAACAAAAAAGCTCGTAGCGAATCAGTTTTACCTGATGAACTCGGACGATAATGGAAGGTGTTAGACGAGCTCAAGTAAAGCATTCATTGTTCGGGAAAAAAAGGTTGGTGTTTCAGTGTTCATCATCATGGTAAAGTAGCTTAATGGGCTTTTCTGTGGAGAGGTCTAGGAACTGTTCTTGGCAGAAGCGGTTGTTGACAATAGTAACACCTACGTGTATTAGGACACTGTGCAAACGCTGTGCCAGTTGAAACACCAATTAAAAAAGTTCACTTTCTTGTTACGGAGTAAGTTTCCAGTTTATCGGATATTCAAATATTTTTCTCAGCCCATCGGAAATCTCCTAGATCCACATTTGCTGAAGGCTTAAACCAATATCACAAAATTAGTTTTTTAAAATTAGAAAGACGTTAAATGCCTTCTTGCAACCTTGGTTGATCAAATAGGAAGAAAAGAATGAGTGAAACTAGCAATTATAGAAAATTTAAGAGTTTTATTTAGTTTTTTGTTTCATTTAATTATTTAAATTTGAACCTTTAAATGAATGTTTAGTTGACATGTAACATAAATTTGCACCCTTTCTCAAGGCGGAGCCCCAAAAAATGGTACTACTTTGGGTGGGTGGTGGATAATAATACATCCATCTTTGGCTGGGCTCGTAAACGCGACATATGATGACGCTCAATAATTCAATTATTGGCAACTGAACTTAGTATTGTAAATCTTCTAATCAGCTTTACTTTTAGTTTGGCAGATCAGGACCAGCACTTGATCGGCAAACAAGGTCTTTATACAATTCAGCATGTGATTTTGGTAGGATATTTTAAAATTGATTTTAAATCCACGCAATCTGCTCGCGAAAAATGTAGCAATGAAGGACTTTTGCAGTTAGAATACTGAAGCCTTCTGAATAAGAGACAACTTTCACAAGCTTCAGAACTATTTTGCTTCTGGGTTGTTCCTTAAACATTGGGTCTAAGGAAACTTACAAATTTTCAGATCGTTATAAAATATTATAAAAATAAATACACAATAAACGACATTGGCTAAGGCCATCAGACATTAACACACCAGGATAAGTCTCCATTTGTCACTTCAGATCTACCTGGAACTCGTCTATGGAACAGTTCTATAGATAGAAGAAATTTATCCAAAATCGTTGAATTCCTTAATTTGTTAATGAATGGTTTGGCAATGTAAATTGTCTTGTTTTAACTCCTCATAATTGGGGTTCCCCGACGGTATAATTTCAGATTTGCCTCATGTCTTTAAGGATCTCACGCGTGTTCCTAATTTGTTTGATTTTATTCATAATCGAAAATTTAGGCGACTACAAATTCAGAAAACAAATGACCCACCCAATAATTTTCGAAGACAATCAGGTTTGAATGGGTTCACAAAAATGACAGGCGAATCGGGTGCCAGCTTATTTGAATATATTTCCCATAAACTATAGCATATAGACCCCCTTAGAAGGACGCCAGCTATCTGTGCCTATATACTCCTACTTTCGCTTTTGGAAGATCATTTTGTACCTGATGCTTAGAACCCAAAACTAAATTGATTTGCCCTTGACTCAACCTTTGATTAATTTCGATTTCATTCCGCCTAATTTACATGATTACACAATGAGACTTGAATTTGACTGGTATAAGCCGTATAAACACGGACATTCGATACCTTCCGAAAAGAAATGACAACAACCAAGCCTAGTGACATTTCTCAAAACTCCGTCGGCAGGTTTGACAAACTTGATGTCGAAAATCGCCCAGAACAAAAGAAAAAAGTAAGAAGAAGAAGAAATGCTCTCATTGGGGCCACTTAGAAGAATCACTCGCATCGAAGGAGTGTGCTCTTGATGTGTGTAGAAAGCCACCCGACCAAGCCCCTTTTCAGGGCCGCACATATAACTATTTTCGCTATTTCGGCGAGCGAGGTGGTCGCGGTGCTCTCAATGATGATCGTGAGGCTTTGCGATCGTCTTCCGCTGCCATGTTGATGGTGAACTCGACGGTGACGCTACATCAGCCGGGGTAAAAAAAAGTCGCCCAGCATCGGTGAAACGTGGGCCACATTCCAACAGCACACAAGCCGCACAAGAGTATTCATTCAATTTGCCAGGCGTGGGCGCTCGGTTTTCTGCTGTACAGCCTGCGGGCATCCGCATCCATAGCCCGCGATTGTATTTTGAGGAATATGAGAAGGCGTTCACCAGCTTTGCGTCGAACAAATCTCGTACACCTACGAGTGTCCTTTTCGCAAATAGCTGGGCTTTTCTGCAGCCTGAAAAAGTGCCATAAATCGACGAGCAGTCCTGCGCCCAAGGGTCACGCAGCACATCCGGGTCAGATGTCGAAGTCGTCGCATAGTCATATAGTCATCGAGTCGTGGTCTGGTCGCATATCTCTATCGAGAGATCGCGACGCGGCAGTAACCTCGATCTGCTCAATACGCAGAATCGAATGGATGGGACCATTCGATGACAGATTCTCTGATATATCACCAGATGGTGAGTGCTGAGATGGTAGGCTGACATCCACTGTCCCGTTTAGATTTTGCCACCTCTGTGACCAGTGGACGCGAACGGACGGACAGAGCATCTGAATGGCATCTCGCTGGAAATGTATAAATTTGTTTTTATCGCCGCATCTACCCATAGCTTGTTAGAGCGGGTGAATGATCACATACCGCATGCGGTTTGAATGGACATTGGGCGTTTCGAATTAGATTAAATTTGCATTCAAATTGATTGAAATTTGTACGGTGTCTGCTTCAGGTTCGAAATGTTTAATAGTTATGTTAAATTTGTCTACGGGGTTTCGGAATTATACTTTAAAATATTGCTGATCCCTGGCATTCCTGGTTTTTTTTTTGTCTTTCTTATGGCTCTCCTCCAACTCCAACTCTCGGTGTTGTGTGCGCTGTGTGCTCGCTTTGCTTTGTTTTGTCGTCTTTTTTTCTTGTGTTTTACATTTTCTTGAATTAACTCTCGAATCCGGAAACTTGGTCGTTTTTTTGGTCTTCTTGTTAAGTGGAAATAGATGTTCTTTCGATCTTTGTTGAGGTGTCGCCTCGTTTGTAAAACGACAAAATATTTCATTTAGTTATCGAGATATATTCGGACGAGTTGAATAGAGCAGGTTGTATACCGCACCCCAATTACCATTAAGTGCGGACGCGACTTGGGTGGGCCTCCGGCCTGGCCTCTCTATTCCGAGCGCGCTTTGGGTCGGAGTCGAGAGATGACTAACCCAACTTTTTGGATTCGTTTCGATTCGTATTATTTTTTTTTTTTGGATACCAACACTCTTCATATAAAGTTAACATGATCAATAACCAGTCAATACAAATTTGAAGAGCCCGAATTGGATTTGATTTGTTACACAAAAGTTGCTTCAATTGATGATGATCGGCGCGCGGATCGGTTGATCGCTTGATCGCACAACCGTCGAAGTGTGTTGGCACATCTCGCGATCGATTTGATTGTTGTTTTAATATATAAAGGCACTTGGGGAAATTAAAATAACACAAAGTGCTGGCACCTAGACAAATGAAAAGAAGGTTAAAAGAATGGCCGATTTGAATAGTGTCGGTACGTGCGATACCGGCGATACTGAGCGGTTTCATTGAAATTTTGAAATTATTTCTTTGCTGCATTGTATGCTGAAAGGGATTGTGAAAGGCTTGGACTTGTTGATGGGTTCTTCCAGGGAAAATCCGTCAGTGTACACAACTAGGTATTTTTGGAGCATTTTTCGTCTTGTGAAGGCAAAGTTCTGGTGCAGCTGGAAAAACGCCTTTATCAAAACAAAGACTCCCGCAATCCAAATTCATTGAGCTATACACTCAGGGAGATCGGCAAACCAACATGTGTAAAGGAAAACAGGTCTTTGTTTAAAAAGATCAAAATTTTGTTAAATCAAGGGTACTTCTCTTCGTGTTAAGGATTTTTTTTAATTCAAAGAAACATGTCCTTGCTTTGAAAACATAAGGGAATTTCATTACCCTCTATTTTTCATGTTTCAATGGAATTGATTTCTTTAAAGCAAAGACAAATTTTCATTCTTTCCCACACAATCATTTTTTTTATTTTGTTCTAATATCGAAGAAATCGTTAGCCGCACTTGATTCAAAGCCGTTTACCTACTTAAAACGAGGTCGTTCTAACTTGTTTTGAGGACAGCTATTTTTCTTCCTTGGGATACGCTGCTGTTATATTAGAGATTGGTTGATAAGTCGAGATACAACCTGCAATAGTCTTACAAATTTCAACAATCCGGATGGCAAAAGCTCCACATAATCAAATGTCTGAATGAGCATTGTTTAACTACTTCATAATATTGAATTTCTCTTTATTACTTCCGTCGGGGAGAAGTTTTAAAATGAAAATCAATTTTAGCTATTTTTAACAGATTCATAAATAGAATAAGCCCATGGGTGAAGTTATTTTAATATTATAGTGGCTTCAGTTTCTGAGTTGGAATAAAAGATGTAGAAATGCCATCTAAGAGGAGAGGAGTAACGTATGAAAATTTCAAGCCATCCTTAAACTTTTGTAGCATTTTTCGACATAACTAGATCGCGGCTCTTAGTCCTGAAAACATGTACTTAAGCAATTAGTTTAGTTGACAAAACCCTAGTCAGGGCCATCTAATTCATGGTGTGGGTCTTGGCTGCCCATAACTTTCGTATATTGTATTCAATACAATTGATTAAACTGATGCCAAGAACAATTGTTGGCAGTCATTGTCGTGGAATTGTCGACCGTAAAACAACGCGCAAAGTTTTATTGGCCCCAAGAAAGATCTTTGTTGGCGCTCCCTATGTCAGGTTAAATGAAGAGAATTTCTGTCAACTACAATTCCTTGTCACCTGCTCAATAACAAAAAATGCGTAGAAACGTTATAACCCTGTCACTCAATCACAAAAGGATAATTTTCCTCAAAATATATTGATCCTCATTGCCAGCATTATCACTATGTTAATCCTCCGTCATTGCATGCAGTCATTTATTGGCTGGACCTGCAACAAGCTTTGCGAGACGGCAAACAGCGAAGCTCTTTAATTAGAACAAGAAGAAGCTCGCGTCATAATACGTTTGCACCGCATTGGAATTTAAAATTTCACATCAAGTGGTCATATCTTGTTTCATCTTTACATTTCGTCACATATTAACAGCCCTCTTGAATCAATTACTTTTATGATACATATTAGAAGCTTAAATGGCTTTTTATCGCTGAGAAAAAAAAGGATTTCAAGGTAGCTGTCTTAATATCAAACAAATTGTTGTCGATCTACGATAAACTGATGAAAAAAGTCTGAAAAAATATTTTAATCATTAATCAACGATAAATCAAATTCACATCTAAAAAGCTATTCAAAAGCATTAAATAACAGTGTGTGCTGTGTTCAACGGCGACTCCTTGTTTTGGGAATGATCTTTTTTTTCCTGAACAAACTTCTTCTACTCGAAATCAAAAAGTTCAAAGAATAAAACTTAAAAGTCTAAAAGAAAGTGTTAAGAATTCGGCATTAAGCATTTACTCTGCTCGCGATTTAATTTATTAAAAAGAGTGTCTACTTGTTGATTCTCATATTTTTGTATACCAAAATACGTGTGTAAGGAGAAGTTGATGTTTATTACTGGATTTCATTTGAAATGTTGAAAAACTTACGCAGCGAATATAGTGAAATAGTGAAATTTAGTTAAAAATAATGAAATAATGAATTACAGTTTGGTGTGAACGTGCTACTAAAATCATAAGAGATAATGACTGAAAAGGCCAGAAATGAGCGGTCTCAAAGAAAAAAACGGTCTTAGAAATGAAGCACAGTAATATGGCCTTTACTTCTAAACCGTTAGGCAGTTATTTGCCGGATTGTTCTCATTCAGATCTTTGCAGAAAAGATCGTTGGCTGGCAATTTGGTTGCTCGAACATGGTGAATAGTTTTTGGCCTTCGATTTTTTTCGCTACACAAACCACTGTGCGACACTCAAATCTAGTTGGTATGGTTTGCAAGATAAGGCAGCGTCTTTGCGTGAGTGGCAAAAATAATTTTTTCCATGAAATGCTGGCATTTCTTGTCGCAGAGCTTTGATTTGAGGCTGGTATAAGGCTATATCGCTCTCTCTGCCTGTCATCGGCAAAAGGTTTCAGTCTTCTTTTTCGTGCCCTTTTCTCTCCCCTTAAAATAAAATTAAAAACAAACCTTCTATCAAAATACCGCTAAAAAAACATTTTTCAAATTGGTAAAATTATATTACCAAGAAAAAAATTCGTATGGATAAAATTTGATTCATTTTTTTTTAAATACGTAAAAACTGGAGTTCCAAATGTTTAACCTTAATTTGATTTTAGCCTTTTCTTAAGCTGTAGCTGCTTTAAATGTATACCCAACATCGATTTTTATAAAGTGATTAAAAAGTTATGACCTTAAACACGTTTCAAACCCGGGCACATATGTTACATTCCTCGTTTTTCAAGAACTATTCACTTTTTTGTAAAAATATCAATTTAATTATGAAAATTCAATATTTACTTAGTGTATGTTTTTATTTTCTTCTTTCGGAATAAAACCTTTCAAAATTTTAGCCAAAACACAAAAAAATTAAAGAATCAAAAATCAAAGAAGCCTTTTTTCAATTTTTTGACGTACCGCTAAAAAAAATATACCTTATACAGCTAAAAGTTTTTGAAATCAACGAAAAAGATTTTGCATAAGGGATTTGAACGAGTGGGGTGTCGTGGCGTAGGGGTAAGTGTGTGTGCTTACCACGCAGGAGGTCTGGGTTCGAATCCTGCCATCGTCACCTGAAAAAACAGAAACCTTGTTCTTTTTCACGGTCTCCACCTCCGCGAGGGTCTGACAAGCCCTCCGAGAATATCATTTGTCTTGAAAAACTTCTCAAAGTGCCGTTCGGATTCGGCAAAAAATTGAAGGTCCCCTTGTATGTAAAGAAATTAACACACCAGCATACATTGTTGAGAAGTTGGCCCTGGTTCACCTCGAGCTGTTGCGCCACTCTATTTATTTGTTTTTTTTTTTATTTGAACGAATGTCAAAGCCTCTTACCTACGAGCTCGTTATTACGAAAAGTGTCTACTTTTCGATTCTCATATTTTCATATACCAATTTATTTTCTATATTATATCTTAAGATATAATAGTGAGAAAATTGGGTAATGTAGCAAATGTGGTGCATTTTTCTTCAGTTTTGTATTGAAATCAAGGATATTTAGCTCTTAGGGATATCTTCCTTATTGTAAAAGCGATAAAAACGGAATCTTTAAAGTACAAGCACCTGGGACAAAGTCGTTGGATGTGTTCATCCTTTTCTGGCTGCTCAGAACAAAATACTTTAATGACTTTCCCAAACTTGACGCTTGGAGGGGAACGTAACAAAAAAAAAAAAACAGCACGATTGGGTTCAATTAATGTTCGTAGAAGATCGAGCACCGTCGAGCACCGCAAGTTCTACAAAAAAATTAGCTCGAACTTCTACAAATTCCGTACAACTTCTACGCACATTATTTCATTTTTTCGATGTTAATAAAATTATAGAAAATTTGGAAAAAAAATTGACAGAATACCCAGGATGCTCACTCACTATACATTTTGTTGTTAGCGGTGCAAGATGCAAATAGGCGTGAAACAATCAGACCACCAGCGTCTAAGAAAAGGCTAAAAAAATGTGTTTAAATACATGAACGAGGAAGTAGGGATAATTTAGGAAGTCCGACTGCGAATTTGTTTTCTTAATTTTTCCTGCTGGACCTAAAATGTATGTCCTAAATTTTCAGCAGTTGAATTTGCTAAATATTGCTTAAAATTTTTAGAGGAATGATGTGGATGTCACTGGGCATTTGATTCCCAGTTTAGTACTAGTTAAAACGAACTTACTGCAAAAAAAAATTAGATAAAAAAAATTAGTCCTTTTTTTAATAGAACAAACATAATTTTGCTCAAGCCTGTATGGAAAATATCTCTGTTTGAATACCCGAATCCGAACACTTTTCTGGTTGAGTAGAAATTTGAAGTGCAACCTCCGGCTTCGCCATATTACCCAAAAATCAAAACTCCCAAAGTAACCATCGCATATTCAGTATCGCCAGTTTGCCATGAATGTGCAAATCTGCAAGAGGTCCTTGCGGCACACTTTAATCCACCACTTCTTATGTCATTTTACATAAAACCAATTGCCAGTTGTTGTAATAGCGTAAACAAGAATCCTCGTAAAAACACAATTGACAAGACAGAAGGAATTTTAAAGAAAAAAATTCCAAGCCACTTAACCCCACTGCACATAATCTTCCAACTCAATTCTGATACGTAATATTTTTCATTTCGTCTCTATGTAAGTGCATGTCAACGATTCCACCTGACGTGAGTGTGTAGAGCAGTTGGATTTTCCTCTTCAAACAATTGCAACAGGAGCAGTTTGGCCACGATCTTGGACAGAACCTCCAGTAAAGTACAAGCCTCAGACAGAAACATTTACTGTGGGACATCTAAAAGTTGTAACACGAGTACGAATGTTTCTCTGTTGCTTCTTCAACTGAACCTGGAAGAGCTGGGTTTGACTTTAATTCTTGATTCTGGGTTTGACTTTAATTCCGGCGTGCGTACAGATCATGTGAAGCCCTTAGTTTCAATGTTGGAACCCACGTTGGGCGCCATTGTTGTGGTAATGCGCTCTGCGGCCGCCTCACCAATAGCTCAATAGTTCAAATCAAATGAAAATAGTCTCTAGTTTCTGCCAAAAGCTTCTTATCGTAAGGGTAGTAAAATCTTCTTATGAGATCTTTATAAAACAGATGGAGCGAAAGTTTTGCGCATGGCATAATAGAACCCAATGGACTGTGTAACAAGAAATGAGTAGAGACTACTAGATTAAAGACGGCTATGTCGAAGAAACAGGATACTGTGGAAGCATGCAATTAACTAAACTGACATGAAGATTCATCGACGAAATCCTTTATACCCTCCTGCCGTCGCTACCAACTATATTTGATTTTCTCGGCCTCCATGGAAGCCATTCGACAAACGCTAACTAAATTCCACCAGCAACGCCGTTTGACCTGCGTCCACACATTTTATATAGGCTTCAAGCCGAAGGCTGCGTTGTCTATCAAAACTCTCAAAACTTAGCAGTTTCGCACAAGCACAATCAATCAGCCGGTGAAAGCATTTTTCAGTGAAGCCCGAGGCGTTTCCAATAGTCGAAATGACAACATAGACGGAGATACACTATCGTGACGCGATTCATCAAACGCCATGAGAACTCCATAGCGTCTCGCATAGAACTGCAGCGACTCTTGACGGATGCACCGCAAACTGCGACTCCAAATATTGAATCTCCGCTAGGACAGCAAATTAATTGCATTCGATTTGGCTGCACGAAGCGCAACGAACGGAGCGCGCACACTCGGGAACATCACATTAATGCAAGTTAAACGGAAATGATGTTTTTATTTATTTTCCCATATATCCATCTCGGACATTTGTTCAGCAGCTCCTTCTTGACTGTGCGCGCAGTGGTTGTCTCGCTGCGCGGAAACAAAAACCGCAGGGGTGTTTTTCGACAGTATTTCCATCCGTCTATATCGCGGGGGCCCCTAATAAGCCCGGCTCTCTCACGGGATAATAATACAATAATTGGAAGGATTCCTCCTTCGTTCGGCTGCTGCTGACTTGGTTTTGTTATTCGTTTTGACAATCGGCAGGCATCGCACAGCGCTATGGAACTGGCACTGGCACTGGCTCTGGCCGTGGCCCACCTATCGCCTCGCACCCATACAAAGCGGATTCCAGCGAAAATATAGCGCAGCACTCATTTTAACATATTTCGTGAATTATGAAATTTATAATATCGTGTCTTGGGGGTGATCCAAACACACACAGTATGGTGGCTGGGTCCAGCGATCCGCGCTCGCATATACGGTAGAGGAATGTCCTCTCAGCGGGGTATCCTGCCAATATCGCCAAATGCATTCGGTTGCGCGGAACGCTCGTTATGGGCGCTGGCTTCCTCTCACCGACCGTCCCGCCCGCCACTCTGGGACATGATTAAAAATATATATTTCGGTATCGGACACATGGGGACCTATCGAAGCGAAAATAATTATCCGCGCTGACTAAGCTCGGGTCTGTTGTGTGTCCCCGTATGTGATTCTCGTCCTCCCGCCGGCCGCCCGTTCCTGCAAGCGAGGTGAAATTAAAACACTTGTACGAGAATGAACACAATTTGTACACATGAGAGGCGAATTAACACTTTCTTATTGAGCCGTAATTGTAAGCCGCATATACGCGATGCAGTGCGGCCCAGCATCAGAGCAGGAGGAACGAGGACACTTGCGATGCGCAAGAGCTGCTCGCAAATAAATCATAATACCTGATGGTCGAGGCAGTTTCACGGCACAGCGCGGAGCGCAGTCCCCCACGGAGGGATCAGATATCCGAGTTCTCTTACTCCTGTTAATGATTTTTGAAACATGCGGGAATAATGGACTCCGAAATAAATTAAGAGCCAAATCAAAATTGTACCCCTGCAAGGAGTAAACGCCCGCCCGTTTCAAGCCCAGGTCAGGCCAGGCTACGACTACTAATTTGCCTGGGCGGGCGATAAATATAATTCTTAAGTGAACATCGCTACTGGGATACTATCTACCACCAGGCGTACTCTGGCGAGGTGGACTCGACTGGACGACGGATGATTTTATTGCCACTGCGATCCATGTTAGATGTGCGTACGGCTGTCTATGGGGCTGCTGCTCCCGGTGGTGGTGCCGATTGGCGGCAGATCGACACAGCAATGGAATGCAAATAAACGCATTACGCATGCGTGTAGTACATATGCTTTGGTCTACACAAATACTTAATCTTCGAAGGAATAAATTCACAGGCGACATGACTTGAACCATGCAGAGGATCTTGAATAACGACTCAGGAATAAAATACGGTAGCTTGTTTTGAAGGACATTAAAGAAGGTTTTTATTAATTTGTTTTTGTTCGGCCCTTGGTCGTTCATTTGGCAGAAGTTAGAAACAAGGTTTGAAAGGCAAGAGGAATTAATTGGACTGTAAGACAGAAAGCATGTCTCGTAGGCTAGATTAGAAGACAAGATACATTGTGCCTGCATATTATCTCGTAAATTATGGCGAACCACACAAAGTAGTTGGGTAAACAAGCAATATTTTAATACACAGGGTCTTACAGGGAACATTTTAATACACAGGGCCATATAAAAAACTGTATTTGAAATAGCCACGAAAAACAGAAACGTTTGACACCTCGCCCAATCTAAGAAAAAAAAATATTTTGTAACACGTAACATAAAAAATAGTTAAGTCATCCTTGGCTCATTACAACATCATAGTTTTATCTTATATGAAGAAGTGGATACCTATGCCCTATTCTTATCATTGAGCTCATTGACGTGCCCACTTATTGCTGTAAGGCTCTAGCAGAACATAACAAATGTTGTCGATTGTTTCCTTGAATTTAAAAGAAAAATATATGTATAAGAAAAAAAAATGGGGCAAGGATCCAGAGATATTTTGTATCCCTTTGCCTTCCTTTCTTTTAGGCTTTTAAATCCTTATAAGCTTGATTATCTCCTTAAGATTTGCCCTTTTCACAGTGTATACAGCTTTCACTGCTCCTGTGATTAGAGTTTAAGGAGGTGGTATAGTTGCACGCTGTACAATCTGTACGCTGTGAGAGATCCAGATCACGGTCTGAGGTTGGACCTGCGCCTACAGCTGGTTTGAGGGTTTTACCTGAGGAAATTTTAGAGTGTTTAAGCGCCTCTAGACTATTTCTGTACATATTTGTATAGAGGTGCTTATGGTGCGGATTTTTCTGTGATGGTAAATACATCTTCCCTATGACATAGGGTAAATGGTCCAGCAAAGCGGATTTCGGCACTCCATTCGGCCTGTCTGTCGGCCTTACAGCCATCAAAATTTTCTTGTCCTGATGGCAACTAAATTAGCCGTTTTTCAGTACCATTTGCAAGCTTCATACAGATTTCAGGAGGTTTTGTAAAGCTTCAATACTGGCCACAAGATGTCAATTGTATCACGGGCTAGGTGGCACGTAGCTTGATCCTTTAAAACCACATATAGTTGGTGGCACCGTTGTTTTCAAAGAAGTGTGAAACGGTGATGTTGCAACCCAATCTCTGCACCTATTGCAATTTGGTGGATCTCTTTTCTAAGCGGACTTAAAAGCTATTTTTTCCCTGAAGCTGTCACATTGAAGTTTCTGAACAATGAAGTTTCAACACTATAACTGGAGTCACGTGCCAAAAGTTTAATTTTTCCTATTTTAAAACCCTATTTGTAAGAGTGCGATTTAAGGTCCCATCTCATATATTTTTAGCAAAATTTGCATCTCATTCCTTGGTATAGTCAAGCAGGGACAACTGCTTTGGTTATATCGTTATAGCCCTGTGCAACCAGCATCAATTGTTGATAGCCAGTGGCAACATTGCCAAAATGCTATCCTCAAGATGCCGCACCGACAATCAAATGTAGCTAAGCACAATGCACCAAAGAAGACTCTGCACAGTACGACTAGAGCTTTTTGCGAGTTTAACATAGGTACAGATGAGGAAAGAGGAACACCGGCTTCTCAGAAAGAAAAAGACAGGGCACGAGAAGCGCGAAGTATAGAAGAGATAGAGAGATGCTACAAGAAGAATGAAATTCAAACATCCGGAAAACAATTTCTGCAAACTTTACAAGAGCAAAGACGATCCGAATCTCGCTATGTCAGGTAGAATGAGCCTTTTAATCTAGGCGAAGAAAGCGCACCAACTAAAAATAGGTACAAAAGATGAAGTGAACGTAAAGCTAAGCAGCCGGAGCTGACAGAACAGACCCTCTGAATTGCTCCAACTAAAGGCATCAGTCTCCTTAACACCTCTCACATACCTACAAGATAGCTTTTCTACTTTGGTACTGTCTGAGAATGCCTAAACCCATTTGTCAGCAATCTGATACAATAGTCGTTATAAGTGCAATTTAAGGCCAGGAAAGACCACCATTGATCAAAAATTCATACTGTGCAAGTTCTTGAAAAACCACCTGAAATTCCAAACCACCTTTTCATCGATTTCAAAGCCGCGTATGGCAGCATTTATGGAGACAATGCTCTGCAAAATGGTTAATTTTTAAACAATCGCTGTTCCAACGAGATAAGCAAAGATCTTGCCGACCCAAGAGATATCAAAAATGGCTTAAGATAAGACAAAACGCTGTCATGTGACTTCTTCAACATCATAATACTACAGATAAGTGTGCGGAGCTTCTGTGCCAACTCCTGAGACACAATCATCTTACACATACGCAGACAAGATTGACTTGTTCGGAAGAACATAGTGTGATTTCAGTTGAATCTTCAATAAGTGACGGGACTGAAGTGCGGCGGATGGGCTTACATTATGCTGTCATTGATAAGTTATACCCAATACCGGCGTTTTTGACAAAACATCACCATAGACAGCTTTGGGACAGTCAGGACTTTTGCCCACCTGAGTTCCGTTACATATTTAGACAACGAGACTAGACCGTAAATCAAGTGAAGGTCCTGCCAACCGCTGTTTGGGACAAAAAGGCAATTGAACAGCAAAGTCTTCTCTCGAGGGATTAAAGTGCCCATTAATGAAAGCTATATCATCCTTGTCCTGGTTTTCGGTGCTGAAGCCTGGCAATGGACTCTGTCAAAGGCGGATGAAAATGCTTTAGGCTGCTTCGAGAGAAAAATCCTTAAGATGGTTTTATTATCTTAAGGATTACTATTAGCCTAAAGATTGCTTTGAAAAAGTGGGGCTATGTAAGGCAATTGAAGATTTGCCTGGCTTGAGGACAGCAATAAAAGTGTTTTGGTTAAGAATATACATATAAGTAACTCAACAGATGACACCTGTACGACGAGGCTTAATCCACCTTGCTTAAGTTTTGGACCGCTGTGCTTCAGAGATTCTGGACTGTTTCTGTTGGAGTCCAGAATCTCTGAACTGTTTCTCCAACAGAAACAGTTCAGAGATTCTGGACTGTTTCTGTTGGAGAATTTGACTCCAAGTCTGTTGGAGTCAAATTTTTGCTGAAAAGAGGAAAGGAGTCTTTAAAAAAAGACTTGCAAGTAGGTTGTAAGTAGGTGGTATTATTTTTCTGGTTGTGCCCTGGTAAAAGTTTATATGGTTCTGCTTTGGATAGTTTATTTACATGTGGAGCTACTTGCGACGTTCGACGTTTGGTCTGCAGACTTTTCATTTCAATCCATTTGCTAGATAAAAATTGGCTGTCACTTTCAATGGATTTCTTAGTACAGTGTCCTTATGCAAGCAGAGCATGGGAAGTCAATTACAAGTTAAATAGACTTACCGACCAACCAGACATGCTTTCAGTTTTCTCGGAACTTTTGAACTTGAAATGCACTGCACGGTCACAGATCGCGTTCAAAAATCTTTATATGCTTTGACAAAAGATTCTCTACGGATATTCCAACTAGAGAAGCATGGGTTAGCATATACTCACCAAACAGCCAAGGCGGTCTTAAGTGGTATACGGATGGTTATAAAATGGGGTCGGTACTCGGGAGTGAGAGCTACAGAAGCTTAGCTCAAGGAACAAAGTCAAATTGTGGTGGGTTCCTGCTCATGGCAATGTATGTCTTGATGGCACAAAGAAACCCGACGAACTACCCAGAAAAGGCTCGGAAACCCCTTCCCAGGGACCTGAACCTTTCTGCCCAGTCCCTAATCGGCGAAAAACGAAGTTATAAAAGACAGGGAGCATGCTTGAAACATCTTATCCTGGGTGGATACCCCAGGCCTAAGACAGGCCAAACGGGCCATACACCAGAAGTGCCTAAGGTTGCATAAATCTAAACCGGAATGATTTTAAAAGCCTTGTACCAGGACTCCACCGTAGGGTTACCGATGGGCGATATATGTCGCCAAATGGCGACTTTTCTACTATCGGGGCGCTTGGCGACCACGTTTCGAAATAAGCGGTATTTGCCCCTTTTTTTAAAAAACAGGCGACATTGGGACGCGTTTTTGATTTTCAAATCAGGCATACAACAGCCACGAATTGGAAAAAGTTATTGCATCTGCCTCTTGCTAAACCAATTTCACTAAACGAAATAAATGAGTCGAATAAATTTTCTAGTCAGCAGTAAATCCGTCAAGTGTATTTTTTGCGTAGCCGGGAGGTAACCCCGACGGGACGACCCCCTATCTGGATAAACAGATCCTTTTAAATTAATCGGGGGCGGAGAGTGGGATAACCCCTCCTCAGTGCTGGTTTTTCTGTTCGACATCATCAGAGTTTCCGAGTTAAACTTTGACTAACCCCAGAAATGAGTTTTTCAGTGAATTTAGATCTGGGGCTAATCTCTACTAAACTCACTAAATTTGGTGACTTGATCCAAAATCAATTTTGGAAAACAGTATAAACTTCCTTGAATGTTTTTTTCTGTGTGGAATGGCAGTTGCTTTGCGTGTTTCTATGAAAAATGACATCTAAGAACAACTCGAACTTCTTTTCCTGTGTTTTTCTATGTGAAGTGAGATTTGGGAGAGCCAATAATTCCGTGAGTCGAAGATTTTGACAACTTTACTGACGGAGTTAACTCTGCGATGTAGCTCTCAGTTTTTTCTGCTAACTGCAGGTGAGCCGCCTACTTCATGTTATGTTAGGGATGATCATGTCTTGTCTGATTCTCAACTCAATATTTTAATTTGTATGTAAAAGTTGAAGGTCGCTATTTAAAGATTTTGCAACAAGTAAGTCTTTATTCCACATTTAACTCTTTGTTCTTTTGTGCTAATTTGGGTATCAAGTGAGCGGCGGCTGAGTCTACAAAAAGTATTTTTTATTTTTCTATCGCGCCACGTATTTTTTTTTTTTTTTCTGTAAAATTTAAGCATTAGTGTATTTTTTTAAGTGGGACGCATTTTTATGCTCGGGCGACTTTTTCTGGCGACGTTTTCAAATTGTTCATCGGTAACGCTGCCCCACCGGTTAAGATATCTTACTTACTTACTTAAGGTGGCGCTATAGTCCGGGGTGGACCTGGGCCTCAGCCAACAAGCTTCGCCAGCCAGCTCTGTCTCTAGCTAGCCGTCTCCAGTTTCGCACGCAAAGTTGGTTGAGGTCCCCTTCCACTTGCGTGCGCCACCTGAGTCTCGGTGCTCCTCCACCGCGCCGTCCCTGCGATGTGGATTTGAAGATTTTCCGGGCCGGGGCGTTGGTGTCCATCCGCTCTAGATGACCCAGCCATCGTAGACGTTGTGTTTTGACTCTTTTGGCTAGGTCGGTATCGCTGTACAGCCCGTACAGTTCGATGTTATATCTCCTCCTCCACTCTCCGTCTATGCAGACGGGACCGTAAATCGTCCGAAGAATTTTCCTCTCGAAGCAGCCTAAAGTGTTTTCATCCGCCTTTGACAGGGTCCATGCTTCTGCACCGTAAAGCAGGACTGGGATGATGAGGGTCTTATACATGGACACTTTAGTTGCTCGAGAGAGAGCTTTGCTACTCAATTGCCTTCTTAGCCCAAAGAAACAGCGATTGGCAAGAGTTATCCTTCGTTTGATTTCAACGCTGGTGTCATTGTCTGAATTGATAGCGGAACCCAGTAGACAAAATCCCTAACTACCTCAAAGTTATAGCTGTCGATGGTGATGTTTTGTCCAAGACGTCGGTGTTGGGTGTCTTTTCTTGATGACAGCATATACTTGGTTTTGCCCTCATTGACTGCTAAACCCATATTCGCCGCTTCCGTCCCAATACTCACGAAGGCTTCACTGACATCACGCTTTGTTCTACCGATTATGTCAATGTCGTCTGCGTATGCAAGTAGTTAAACGGACTTTTGAAAGATTGTACCTCTGGTGTTGGCGCGAGAGTTCTGCACAATTCTCTCAAGTATGATGTTAAAGAAGTCGCATGACAGCGCGTCGCCTTGTCTAAATCCTTTTTTGACATCAAAGGGGTCGGTGAGGTATTTGCCGACCTTGACGGAACAGCGTGAGTTTTCCATCGTCATCCTGCACAGACTAACGAGTTTGGCAGGGATGCCAAAACTAGACATTGCGCTAAATAGCTGGTCTCTATAGATGCTGTCATACGCGGCCTTGAAATCGATAAAGAGGTGGTGTGTATCGATTTGGAATTCCTGGGTTTTCTCCAAGATCTGCCGCAGTGTGAATATTTGATCGATGGTGGACTTTCCTTGCCTAAAGCCACACTGATATGTGCCTATCAGATTGTTGACAAACGGCTTCAGGCATTCACACAGTACAGCAGAAAAGATCTTGTATGCGATGTTAAGAAGACTTATGCCTCTGTAGTTGGCACAACTCAGAGGGTCTCCTTTCTTCAGGATCGGGCAAACAATGCTGAGGTTCCATTCGTCGGGCATGCTTTCTTCCGACCATATCTTGCAGATGAGGTGGTGCATGCTCCTAACCAGCTCATCGCCAGCGGATTTAAGAAGTTCGGCAGCTAGGCCGTCTGCTCCGGCTGCTTTGTTGCACTTGAGCTTAGACACAGCTACTTTCACCTCCTCCAGGTCGGGTGGGCGGTATCGTTCGTATGCTTCGTCGGTAACGTCTTCGCCCGGGTTGAATGGTTCGTTCTGCCTGACAGCGGTATTTGCCGTACTCGCCGTTATACAGTCTGCAGAAGTGGTCTTTCCAAATCCTCAGCACCGACTGCGATTCTACAACGATGTTTCTTTGATGTCGATAGCAGTTAAGATATCACCTTTTTTAAAGGTTGTCCCACCCTAAATGGTTAGACGGAACTTTTTTTTAGAGAACAATAGACTAAGGAAGACATTAAGATTTCCTCTGCTAGCAGCGTTATTAATTCGCAATGAAAGTGGATAACCTCCTTGTCTCTATCCTGATGCTCATGGCACAAAAAATCTCTTCAGGGCGAGGTGCCAAAGTTTGCCATAGGCGAGTCGAAATAATTAAAAAAATAAATAAATATGCAAACAGAGGGTGCTGCGTAAAGCAGATGAGGATGAACCCTGATGAGCTGGCTGTGTTCCATTGCCTACATTTCATGCAATAAGAAATCATTCTTAATATGACAGACGTACAGACGTACCTAAGCCCACCGACTTGGACATTTCTGTTGCTTGTGATTCGGGGCATGCAAAAAAAACTTTGGAATAATAGAAAAAAATTTTAGCCAATCATATAAGGTTCGAGTTAAGGGCCAAAGTTTAACCGAATGTGGGATTCGTATACCTAGTTAAAGATTATATTAGTTCGCTGAACCTGACCACACCGAGATTATTCAATTATCTTAAGTGTTGCAAGCCTCATGAATGCACAAACAAATCCCCAATATAACCGGGCACGCATTCCAACCACATCAGTATTCATTTTCCACAATTTCCCCACCACAAATTAGCTAGTCATCGCGACTTATCATACCCAAGAGTTATCGCATCTACATAAAAGGAAAGCATTGAGACGATAAGATTAGGCCTTGTCGAACTAAATTTTACAACGCCACGTCTTTGAACGTGACATTTTGCATCGCTCCATTTTGACACGGTTTGTATGTATCGAGAGAGAGATACCCTCTCCCGAAGCGGGGGTTCCCCTTAGTCACAAAAGCCCATCAGCGACAACGCGTCCCGCACTGATGACACTCACATGTTGAATCAACTGATCCCTCTTGACAGATAAACCTTTAATGGGCTTATTAGGCAATATCTATTTGACTATCTCAACAGGTAGTACCTACTCCACAGCAACAGAAGAACACAAATTGGCTGAGATTTTCGAAATGTTATGGCCCCCCAAAAATGATGTTGCGGGCTCTCCGCCCGCCGGATAGCGTAGTCTAAACTCTTGTAAGCCTAAAATATCTACTCCTAAGGCCAGGCCATGAATAATACAATGGAAATCTACCAAAAAAATCAACCAGAAAGACGAAGAAAATAATTCGCCTTATCAGGTTGTATATCAAAGTTTTATTAGCTCTAAATAATGGGTATTTGCTGTAGAGGTAGTATAATGAATCTACGAAATGCTCGCTCGATTCCCCCTGCTAAAGTTTTCATTTGTTATTCTCACTTTCGATCCGCATCGGAGCCGGAGTTTTGGGAGGGTTTTTTTTTTAAGAGTGTGTTTGGACCACAGTATCGCACTTTATGGCTATTTTATCTTTATGGTACGAGAGCCCATTCAGCGTTTTATTCGTATGCTTGGCATTTTTTTGTTCTTCCTGAACTCATCCAATAATCCGTTAAATTTTCAATGATTTGTTCGGTCTAAGAAGTCGGATTGGATCTGGGGAGATATAAGTCATTAACACCCAGCACAGTTATTGTGTCGAGGCATATACTATAAACGCGAGGCATAAAGTAAGGTGTATGCGCGCATATACACCCACGTTTCGCACAAAAACCTTAAAAATAATTAATTCTGGCTTATGGCCAGGTGTTGATGGGTTGACTCTTGGTCTTGGATCAGTGGTATTGCGTATCCAATGTGGCGTTTGCGGTGTGCCGTGAGAAAGGAATTGGGATGATGTCTCTATTGGCACGCCAGATTGATGGCTATTTGATTGAGAAATATCCCAAAATTAAAGTGAACGTCGAATAAAGGGCTTTTCGCTGCAAGCGATGGAACAGGCGTGTCTTCAAGTGTATAGGTGCATTGCACCTTATTTGACAAACCATTAAAGAAAATATTTATCCGATACGGACAACTATTATATCTACTAGGTACGGATATCATTCCATATGAGCGACAGAACACTATTCCCAAAAGCTCTTTCTCTGTCCTGAAACACGCTTGTTACATGTTTATTAGAGACAGAGTAGTTTTTGGCAAAAGGTCCTTGGCAACTGTGTAGGTAATGAAAAGTCCTGAATTCAGATAGACTCTAATAATCGTCTTATCGGGATACCATCATACGTAAACCATTATTGCTTGTGTTAGGGCTGCTCTGATAAGGCTAAATCTACCCACATCTGACAACATATCACGTTTTGTACGTATATCAAGTATATCAGACTTCCGCGGAAAAAGAACAATATTTTTTAAGAGCTTTTTAAAATCAACCAGTCTTATTATTTTGCGCAGTACCCGCTCGAAGACATTCATTATGTTTGACACCAGCTTGATAGAACTGTGATTGTCACAGCCTGTGACATTTAAGCATAAATTCTGTTGATATCAGCCTAAAAAAGGATTTTTGTCTTTGGTAGGGTTTTTACAGGAGTTTCTAAAGATAGCAAAAAATTATCCTGTAAGAAATGCACAATTCGTTCACCTGCTTATACTGAAACTATATCCATTTGATCTATCCAACTTGTAAGCTCCTTGTCGGTCAAACAAATACAAATAGCTTTTGTCACTCCGCTTAAGTCCGTGCACTTGCATGTTCGATATTATTACTTCTTGTATTCATATCTTGTACATAGTCATTTAATAAACTAAGCGCATCATCTTACAGCTAGAATATAAACTTACATCTAATTAGCATACTAAGTCACATGTACACGTAATCTAGTCTATAAATTAGCTCCGTAAGACATTAAAAGAGTTGAGTTGCAATTAAACGTTTAAAGGAATCACATTGTCTTTTTTGTCTTGGTCATCTTACAAAATTGAGGTTAGTTAGCGATCTTACTATTAACATGCGGGATGATGTTTTCGCCGTTTCTTCGATTCTCTGTATTTTCTCAAGGCTTTTCAAGCTTCCTATAGACTGTTTTCGCGGTTTTTCATTGTTGACGTTAATTTCACTTTCCATCCCATCATGCACGCATCCTCCATCCTCCCTTTCTAGGAGTATATATAGCGAAAGACAAGGTATAGTAATTTTGATCTTGGTCGTAAAGCTCAAGTTTTTACTCGGCAAGTTGCAAGTTAGTCTACTTACCAGTTGGTTTTCCATGTTAGGGTTAGCCCCCAGGCAAAAAGCACGATTTGTTGGTCTCGGAATAAAATGAAATTAATCTGGGGCTAACTCAGGGTGCAGTTTCTTCGTGCAGGACTGTAAAATTCTCTGGCTCTCGAAGTCAAGAAAATCTCATAGATAAAAGAGAACACCCCAGACGTGTCTTTCAAAGTTTATTTCGGACTGATGCCACAAAAATTGATGAGTAAACCAGTGGGCTTTTTGGTTGATCCACCGGGAGCAATCAAGATGTGCAAAAACATGTATGGTTGTTCAGTTGTAATCCCCAATAAGGGGTTCTTCAGGATTGCCAACCAAAAAGATCATAAGATTAACGCGAGTTCCATGTGTTTGATCTCAAATGCATCTTATATGTATATTTCTTGGAGGTCCGAAATTTACGAGGAAACTTATTTCTGCCGTTACCCGCAGTTTAACTTCGAAGCTGGGATGTTCTCCACTGAAAAACTGACCGAAAGTATGATGTATCCGAAGGTGTACAAAGCCGTCGGGAGTGAGGCCGCCTTTTACGGGCCAAACCTCTGACCACCACAAATGCGTTGGGAAAAAGTCTCTAGCGTGTTTCAGACAGAACTCCACGCAATCCAATATTGCACCAACCATCTATAACTCCGGTGGTACCTATCAGAGGTGTAAATATCAAGTGTCACTCACAGCTCTTACGGTCTCTCGCGACGGACAGTCCCACACTTCACACTGCATGGGTTGGCTAGATTCCTTAATTGTGGTTCAAAGTATTTAAACACAAGTAACAGAGAAAGTCTATTGCAAACAGTTTACCCGCTTAAAGCATAGGCTTAACTATACAAGCAAGCAAAAATCGTAAGATTAAAGGTGGAAACAACAGATCTCGGTGTTTCCTGCCCTGCAAGGCGCCATACTTGTTGCAATTTGCGGACAGATGGCTCAGGTCTATAATTTTGCTACCTGTTCCACCTTTCCAAAGGATTTGTGTTGAAATTCAAGAGTCATTTCATGCATAGCTAAATTTTCGAGAGGACGTGGTTGCGAGGTCACAGTTGTTACTTTACGCTGAAAAGTCTAGGGGCGAGCGCTCACCCTTCGGGAAGGCCATTGTTGTGGTCTATTCTTCTTCTTCGGTTATTGCTGATATATTTAATTGCTGATTTTTGTACAGGGGGATGACCTGAAGAAGCCTGTACAGGAGGCCTTTTTTCAGCACGGGGTCGTAGGCTGCTGTTAGAGTTAATGAAGGGTTTTAGGGTTAAGACTTAGTCGGTGCAACTTTTGGACTTCCTAACACCTGCCTGTTGGTCCAGAATATGCTTTTGCGATGTCACTGCAAGCCAGTTACAGTTTTCATTGAGTTTTTATTAAAATAAAAATACAATTTCGGCTGTAGAGAATGATTTTGGTGTGAACCTACCTACTTCCTAAGTTTTTGAACTCCTCGTTGATGTGATTTGTAAATTCTCTATCTGGTTCAGCGTTCATTTGACATTTTGACTACATGAGCACTGAGCAGCTATGTAGTCAAATCGATCTTTTTGGGTCGATGCCTGGTTTTTTTAGCAGGTGGCACGTAAGACGAGCCTTTTTTGCGAAGTTAGAACCATGCTTTTTGGCTTGAGTGTTTGAAGTCGACACTAACCCTGTTTAACCACTTCTGCTTTCTATATTTGTCTAGGCTTTTCATAAGCTCATTTGCTTGTGTTGGATTCATTCCATTCATTAATTTCCATTTCAACGGATTTGTTCGTAAAGCCGCTAAATGTGTTGCTCACCCTTCTTTCTCGTCCAAGACAGTGCTCGAACTCAAGCATTCGTTGATCTTAGTCGGAAAGCTAAATGCAGAGAATCTTGTTTGGGTCCCAGGTCACACTGGGTATCCAAAGATATGAGATCATCGATGAGCTTGCCAGACTAGGCTCAGAAGAGGTTTTCTCAGGACCCGAACCTGCGTTAGGCCTGCCTGTATCTGTTGTCACGTTTGCCATGGATACTTGGGTTTCTCGTGAGGCGTGACTCGTTGGCGTGACTGCATGGGTGCAGACAGACTAAACACGACTACCACTGGGCGTCTTTCCTTCTATCTCTCAGGAGAATTAATTGCAACCTTCTTGTTGGCGTCCTTACAGGCCACAAAGCTTTTGCTAGACACATGAATGTGCTAGGCTCGGGCGAAACCTTCAACCTGTCCTGCCTGTGGAGAGGAGGCGATAAAGCGGAAGACTTCCTATGTAGCTGTCCTGAAAAAGGGCGGATCTTGGGGGCTGACGTGGTGATCTTTCTTCGAAAGACGGATTAACTAAATACATTGATGTAAGGTGCTTGCATGGTAGTAGAATGGGCCTAGTAGTTGTGTCTGAGTTCTCCATCGGATAGGATAGTAGTAAAATCCAACAATAATGTATGAGAACTTTGACTTATCTCGATTTTTTGCCATATTATGGCTTTTTTACCTCAAGATAGGGACGTTTGATAAAAGGCATAGAGAACAAGTGCTGAGGCTTTTGTCGTCATTTTACTTTACTCTTAGTCGACCCGAACCTGACTTGCTAGCAAGTAGTCCTGGAATTCATAATTTTACTCTACTGCTTAAAATTTCTTAAAAGGACAATGTAAATAGCTAAATGGGCTCCATAGCTGACCAAGCTAGAAGGGTAAATGTACTACAAATGGGGACGATATTTATATTGAAGAGTCATATTGTACCTCCGTTTTGCACCACCTTTTTTATCATGCTTGAGACAGCGCCCTTTTTATCAAAGTCTTTTGACTTTTATGACGTTACTTGATTTTTGTCAAGGCCCAACACAATCGTCGAATATTTTGTACCTTGAGCAAGTAAAGAGCTTATAGACCCGAAAATTACAGGAAAGTTCTAGTCGAGACACCATTTGGCTGTTGCTATAATAATATTAATAAAAGACGTTGCTACAACAGACCTTAACGTCGAACTTTATAAAGCAACAAATTTTATAAAGTTCTTCTACAGCCAGAAAAATGTACTCAAAACCGAAATATCCAAATTGATTGTGGCAAGAGGTCAAGCATTTTGATTTTTTCTCTCATAATGAGAAGTCCCTCCTGTTCATCATTCGGGAAAGCATAAACTTAACAACGAAACTAAGCATTAACTTGTGCTAAGGTATGATAACAACCATCACTTGTTACTTCAGTCTTTTTTCGCCATCCAGCGCGGTTCCAATCATATGATGCATGTTACCCATATGACAATCCGAGCTCTATAAATAATCATCAACATTCGTCCTCGAAGTTAGTTAGGGGAGGCCACATATACCACCATGATCGACCATTACTACCACCCTAGAGCCCGTAAGTGTATAGCTTCAACTTGAGAGACGCACAACGAGTAAAATCGTTTCAAAAGTGCCGATAAACCATCGAACCGAATATGATGAGGGCAGTGCCGGCCATTCCGGTATGTTGTCTTCGTCGCCATCGCGCGCAATCACCAACCAGTCCACATGCGATGATCACGATTGCGACTACTACGACGATCCTGATCCGATCAATTCGTCGACTGCGAGGAAAAGATCGATGCAAGATCTCGCACTACGCGCACCGACGACGACGAGTTCCCCAGTCCCAGTTAAAGATTTGTCACATGTCAAAATCAATTAAAGCCAATCCTCTTCACAGGGGGTTCCTTGAGCCATCCGCAGCAATGGCTCACGGTCGCCTCATATCGCGACTCGCTCGCAGATAAAATTGATGAAGCTGGGTCAGCATGCTTACACGATTCACCGAGCATCGGGGCTGTTTAAATCTCAACTTATTCTGCGGATTACTTGTTCCAGTAATCCCTCTCGTTGGTAAGGAGCCAAGCCACCATTGCGCGACCACTTCACGTTTTCACAGTCCGCACTGTCAAATTATTGTTCGCGCCCAGTCTCCCCTCAATCTCAATTTGAGTCCTCAGCGTCTGTCGTCGTCGTTGCCGCGCCGTTAACATTTCAACATCGCGGATAATCTCGCTATCACATGGCATATTTAGCCCACTGATGTCCACTGCGGCCCAGTGTCCATATCCAGTGTCGTGGAATTCGGAATTTTATCTGTGGTTCCGTTCCCGTGCCTGTCTGGAATTCCGCTTTTAATTAAGTGCGTTTTCACAGAATTTTTGTTTTGATTGCGATGATTTAAAATGAAATTGAAAGGCCGAATCCGTCGATTTGGAGATTTGATACCCGCACGCCTGGGTGGCCGCGCTGTCAACGGCCGGCGCGGGGCGACAGACTGCGCCGTGGCGGCGCAATCCTCAATAAAGGAAATCATTTGTGCCGCCAATTTGGAAATGTGTACGACGACTGCGTGTTTTCGTGTTTTGGGCTGATTTGCGAGCGATCACCGGGTGACAGGGGCCGAAATCCGCATGACGGACGAGTTGTGGTGGTGCAGCTTTTATGCCGATACGGTAATTACACTCGCACCGAGGTAGGTATAAGCTGCATTAAATTACCACTGCGTATCTATATATGCAACTGAGAGAACGAGGCAACGTTTTAATCGCATTTGGCAAAACCTCACTTCATTTCGTTTAAATCGTTTAAATCGGACTCGAGTTGCGGCTGCGCAGTGTGGCCACTGCGGCCACGCGGAATTGAAATATACGTGCGCACATGTCATTTTGCACCATAATACTGGTGCAGTCAAAGCAGCCATCAACATCATCATTGGCAGGCATCGTCGTATGGTCGTCTTAGCCGCACCGCACTATCCGCTTCGCATCCGATCCGGCGAGTGACTTAGTGCGTCGAGATGATGTGTATGCGATTTAATTTAAGAGATCGTGATTAAAGTTGGAAGCCGCTTGATTTATTTCGACTTGAGCTTGAGCTGGCCGGCCAACCGACCATCAGCCGACCGACCGGCGTAGGCCATTCGCATTAGACGCGTTCGGTTGATGGTCCAAATCCAAAGTCTACCTTCGGCGGAGTCATCCATGGAATGCGTTCTAAATGGTGTTGGCGCTGAAAGTGTATCTCAATGCGGCTACTAAGTACATATCTCGGGCTGACATCTGCCGTGGCTTGATGTCTTCTTTATGCGCGAATGCCATAAGCTCTTGGGATGCATGTCCGACCTATCACATATCAACGCGCTTTAGATACCCGCAAGTCGCGCTGCACTACGGTTACGAGTCGCATTAAGTCACATTCTCCACCGTCCGCGCGCGGGGATATTAAATTGGAAATGCGTGCGCGCGCACAGCTCTGAGGGCTCTTACCATGGGAACGTTCTTACCATAGCGGACGAGCGCGTCTTCTTTCGCCTTGATGTTGGCCGAGAAGGGAGACTAAATTATACAAGGATTTAGCTTACATGTTTATATTGATTGCGATGGCATTCAATTAGGGGTCTTGTGACTCATTTAGTTGACAAGTCGGCAGGACTGTTGCTAGTGTGAGATGTGTCTCTGTGCAGAGTTTGAGACTCTGTGCAGGGTTGCGGCCGGTAATGAAGGTCATCTGTGTGCGCATTTTATTGCGACGCGATCGCTGCGATTCGATAAGGAGGAACACAGAGTCAACATCATCCAGTCAACAACGGCACCGCCCCGGCTTATGGGGTAGGACTGATGCGAGCATCAGCACTTCGATGCCAAAGTTCAACGCAGCTGAAGATGTGTTTATGACGTTTGTTTCATCTTAAGTGCGTGGAAAATATTGTCGACATGTCGTGTGTGATACAACATGCGATAAATGTCGCGCGAGTTCAATGAGGCACAACCTGAAACAGTGGTTAAACTATGTTCTTTGTTTTTGGAATGGTTTTTATGCGTGTCTGGGGTTGTTCTCCAGAGCACATATTAGAAGTTAAAATTTAAGTTCAACTTTTCTTGGGTAACACCCTATAAATGCTGTTAAAAAATAAATTGTTTGAGTTTGAAAACTTGTTTGATCCTGGATCCAAATCAACGGCCACAAGATGAAGGGGAACGACTTAAAACTGGGAGATTTGACTAAAGTTTCGTTTCTCCCACCAGTCCCGTGTTTTCTTTTAGAACTTATCTCCTTAGTTTATAGGAGAGTGCGGCAAGTTGGGAAGCTTTGGCCATTGAAGATCAAATCATGATGGAGGACTCCACTTAATTTCCTGAAAGAGCGCTTTGCAGAGTCTCAAATCGTGTCTGGGTATTGAGACAGTTCCGCAATCATCAATGTGCTTTCTCTTAACCTAAAGCAATATTTGTTGGCTTGCGGCAAAATGGAAACATACATCAAAAATGCCGGCTACTAAGTTAGTTGCTTAGTAAGTTCAGTAAAATAACAAGACTCTTAGTTTAAAAATTTAAAAATTTAAGTAACAATTAAAAAGGTTACAAAACCAATGAATGAAGAAGTTCAGGGATTTAGCACGCACTTATCTTCTCCCTTTTAGGAAGCCTACCTACCACGAGTAGGTATTAATGCGACACCAAGTCTTTTCCTTAGTGTTTTTACTAAGTCTTTTCTTAAAATGGACCCTGTTATTTCAGAGTCACGTTTTTCAGTTCTGAGTTAGCCCTGGGTTAAATTTAGTGAAGGGTTTCTTTTTTCATAACAAGGTAGACTTCCGAAATTGTTTTCTTTGCACTAAGAACTCTCGTTTCTCATAGGAATGCAAGAAAAAGGGTTCAATTTGTTCGCCTGGGTGCTGTATCCAATTCAGTTAAGGTGAGCTAAACCGAAATGATCTCCGGATGAAGATTGACTGAAAACTCTATCTCTAGCTTTTTTGTTTGAGAGTTTGCGACTGAACCTTCTAGTTCAACGCGAAGGCGTTCATACATCCCATTTGTAACTTCTACGCTTTGTAAAAAAAAATATTTCGTCTTTGGCATTGACGGTATTGTGCGACATTAGGAAAACCGGTCTTCCGCAATCAAGGTGTAATATTTTTGCCCATGGGGCTCTAATAAAACTCAACTACCGCACTTTTATATTTACACAACAACCTTATTTATCAAACACAACTTATTTAAGTTGAAACTTAATCCTCATCCATGTGGCTTCTACAGAAGTCGTTGGAATAGACGCCAACCAAGCCTTGTTGCATAAACTTACCTACCAGACAGTGTCCTGTAATCACACAAATTGTAGCATATAGCTTGGCCATATCTGTTTCGTCACTAGGGTAGTACTTCCACCCGTCCATCTGAGATTCATTCTCTCTATTGCATCCAGTTTAAGCATGAGTTTGCATCTGGAGCTTCAAAGCCTTGCATTACCTGAAATGCCGCTGTACCCTGGCACCCAGCACAGGTGAATGCTGAACAGCTCCGACATCTCATATAGAGATTATCAGCAGTCTAGGACTGCTTTAGTGTTTATAGAGACTGATTCCATATCACTCGATGGCCGCCTGATGGCGCATGCCTGATTTGTATATCTTTGGACAAGCCTTCCTTTACCACCATCATTTCAGCTAGAAAAACACTAAAATGATCCGGAAACCGGAAGGTGGAAAGGGAGACTACGATTTAGTCTTTTTCAGAACAAACCACCCAAACACCCCAACATTTGTCTTTGGTCCATCGGTGTAGAAGTGGATCGATTCACATTTTAGAGGAGCACCATCATCGCAAGAGGTCCTAGGTGGGATGGTTGTCTAGAAGTTCTTGTCAAACTGTAGCTGAGGTATAGTGAAGTCTTTGTTTCTAGAAGGAAACCTGAATGCACTCAGAATATAGCGGAGTGGCCTTTCTAACTATCGCAACACGTAGAGGTTGCTTTGAGGCGATTAGCCGTGATTTCAGCTGTTTGTCTGCTGAAGATGTCAAGAGAAATAAGATGGATCAGGAAATGGACAGATAAGATGGGCAGCTCAGCCAAGATCGCAGATGTGTTGACATTATTAAATGCGCTTTCCATATCGAGAACAGGAAATACTACCATCATGTACTCCTTGTGGTGAAGGGAATACTCAATGTAGCGTACAAGTGTATGTAAGGTTGTACGCTCTCCACAGCAGTGGAGCGCTCTCCACAGCAGCCTCTTGTCGTCAATTCTAAAACATAGGTGGATATCGATCATTCTTTTTAGAGTTTTTAAAAGAAATGATGTGGGGTGCCGTGGTGTAGTGGTTAGTGTGTGTGCTTACTACGCCGGAGGTCTGGGTTCGAATCCTGCCATCGTCAGTTGAAAAAAAAAACTTGTTCTTTTTCACGGTCCCCACCTCCGCGAGGGTTTGACAAGCCCTCCGAGAGTATCAATTGTCTTGAAAATACTTCTCAAAGTGCCGTTCGGATTCGGCAAAAAATTGTAGGTCCCCTTGTATGTAAAGAAATTAACACACCAGCATACATTGGCCCAGCATACACTGGCCCTGGTTCACCTCGAGCTGTTGCGCCACTCTATTTATTTATTTCAAAGAAATGATGATAGACTGATGAGTCTGAGATTTTCGGAGTGATATGGAAATATTTGGGTTTGAAAATCACTTTCACTACACTCAAAAACAGACAGCAGAATGTGGGCCAGCTCTACGCAGCTTTTCATGTCTTTTGTAGTTCTGTAGGTATTATGGCATCCGGTCCTGTTGACTTGTAAGGTTTGGAGCTGTTTAGTGCCCAAAGCAATCTATCCCGAGTAATCAGATCACATTTAGTGGCTTACGTGTCATCGACCTGTTAAGGTTTGCAATATAAATAACTTCCGAGACACCCGAAAAGTGGTGGTCCAGTTTAGTAGACTGAGCGATTCTAAGCTAGAGGAAGTCCCGGAGCCATCTGCCTTTAAAGACAGCTGGGCATCTTTGATTTGGTTGAAAGGACTTTTTTTTTAGCCTAGAGGCTTCGGAGCTATTCATTCTATTTCGCTACAGGAGACTTGCCAGGGTTTGGCCTTCCTACGTTCTTTTTTTTTGTACGATTTGAGGGATGTTTTGCAGGCAACCCTCTTGCAGGTTTCCCTCTTGGAAGTAGCGACTGATGTTACCAAGAATTGTCATTTACCTGACTATATAAATTAAAGAGTTTAACAGAGCAACGGTTTCCCAGAGAATAACCCTGCTGATGCTGTTGGTTTGGCAAAACAAGGGTTCAAAACTCCTGTCACTAAAGTAAGTAAGCGATAAAAATGAAAACAAAACAACAAACCAATTTTAAAATGAAGCATTCCGATGTCTTTAGTAGAGCCGTCGATTGCAGTGGCCACCTCTGTAATTATGAAAACAAGAAGCAAAGCACTATTGAATTTCTATCATCTGCTATAAAATACGCAAACATAAGCAAAAATTCAGCATAACTCAATCATTTACACATAGCTAAACCAATCAAAAACCAACGCCATCTTCTAGACCTCCCCAACATAAAGCTCACACAGCAAGGAAAACTCCTTACTGGAGCAAACCACAACAACGCCCTCTATGAAGGGGCTAACCACCCACTCCGCAAAGGCTTGCAACACAGAATGTGGGAACACACTTTCACCACACCCTGGTCACACTATTCAGGATGCGGAAGCAACCCGCTTCACTTGTGGGAGAGCACACCCTCACCACATGCATCAGATCACAAACTTTGGAAGCTCCTTCAATTACCACACGGGATCACATATCATCAACTGTATCAGTGGTGCTTTAGAACATTGAAGGTGTGGAAGCACACAGCATCCACCACACCTTACTGCTCTAACAAGAGAGTGGGCGAGCTCGCCCTATCACCGAACCTCTCTGTTCACATGCTTACATGAGTGAAAACCATCACCCACGCTACATTGATAAGGCCCAAAAGACCAAAAGCACATACTGCGCGATCAAGGGAAAAACAACAAAAATACACACACGCATAAAAACACCACTCCTCAGCCAACTTCGCGTGCGAAACTGGAGACGGATAGCTAGAGACAGAGCTGGCTGGCGAAGCTTGTTGGCTGAGGCCCAGGTCCACCCCGGACTGTAGCGCCACCTTAAGTAAGTAAGTAAGTATAAAAACACCACTACGGTGTTTCTGCAAACTTTGTTTTCAACACACCGTTTTCAACAACAAGCAAATGCAGAAAACTACAATACATTACTGAAACAATGAAATTCAGTGAGATTTTCTCACCTTTTCTCCTATTTTATGGTATTTATCTCTCCTTAACAAACTTTTCACTTTTTCACTCTTTAATATATTTTTTTTTCACTAGCAAATAATTTTCTAATAATTTTGAAGCTCCATACACTAACTACTGCGCATTTTTTATCATTAAAGCACAGTGAATTTATTCCAATATTACTGCGGTGTTTTTTTAGAAAAATTGCTTTCACTAAGGACAAAATGTAAAGTTTATAAAAACCTTATCCTGCCTGTTCTAAAGACTATATTAGCTCGGTCACATCGAGCGGATGGACAACAACGCTCCAGCCAAGAGAGTTTTCGAAGCCAAGCCTCCAGGTATGAGACGACCAGGAAGACCGAACTTCCGTTTTAAGGACCAAGCCGTCGCGGATGCCAGAGTCCTTGGTCTGGACAATTGGAAGAAGCGTGCCCATGATAGCAGAGGATGGAAGGCTACAGTGAGACAGGCATACACCCTCCATTGATCGGGAGCCCCATATGTAAGTAGGTATAAGTAAAAGAGACTAACTCTTCGAGACAGGGCTCGATCATTTATGGAGTTTCAATCGCACCGGTTGGCCCAAAGAAATATATTAGGTCTTATGGACTACCCAGATTTTGGCATAATATACAAAATACAGACGTACTGTGCCGGTTACAGGTCAGTTTTCTCAGTAGTATACAGAAATTTTAGCCCGACAGATGGCGATAGTCATTGCTACACATTTCTTTAATTTCTTTAATTTAAATTAAATTTTTCTTATAATTTTAAGATTTAATTAATGAATTAATTAGCAAGTAAGATAAATTGTAAAATTAATGAAATAAAGAAGAACTACTACTACTACTACTACAGAAATCTTATTAATGTCATGAATTTTAAGTGCACATGTGACAGATCAGATGGATCGCAGGTGAAGGATCGCTGCTCCTTTAAATTTTCACCTAAAAAAATGCTTTGGCATACCATGGCTAGCAGTATGAATGTTTGCAGAATATATTACATAGTTCCATTCAAGAAGAAAAAAATATTGTAAAAATGTTTTCAGCATTGTTTTCCATGAAAAAAAGAAAACTGATTTTTTAAATAGGTATATCTCCTTTAGCACATAAATTGTTTCCAGCAAACACCTTTATGATGATAGCTCTGTTCACTATAATAATATCGCCGAAACATAAAATTTAACCTGCAAACACCAAAATGTTTGTAAAATAATAATAATTTGGACTGTTCTAAAAAGCTAATTTTTTCCAATCGAACTTTTCATATTTTGTGCTACCCGATTATAAATACTTTGTGATTGAGAGTAAAGAGCAAAACATTGTTTTGCTTGAAGCAAATAGGTACTTGTACATCTTCTGAAAAACATCGATCTACAAACGCTTAATTATTAGTTTCATATGCGACAAAAATATTGTTTTACAGTCATATTTGTGTGCTTCTGAAAGATGACTAACGGGCATAAATTTGACTTAAAGATACGACTGAGCTAAAACTGAGCCAAATTCACAAACTAACACCGGAGGCACAATATTATGGAAATATTTTTATGGCTAAACTTTCATATAAGCCCACGAGACTTTACAGAATTTCATAGATCTATCTTTGGATACTTGTCGAATGGAAAGCAGAGGCGACTGAAATAGGTTTAACGTTGTCAAAAGCTGTATGGTGCCAGCCAGACGCATTCCCTTAACCTTTGGGCAAAATTTTTGACACTTTGTTTGTTGTGTCACTTTTTTTTGCACGCCTTTATCTCTCTTCCACCAGCGGCATAGGTTTTTACCGCGCTTTCTCCACCTGCAAGCTATGTGCAATCTATGTCCAAAGGAACCTGCCCTAACACACATGCAATCATCTAAGACCATCGCTAAGACCATAGCTCACAGCCATCAGTAACAAGGTGCTAACCTTTAAGTATGTATTCCGCATAAATTCCTCCGGCATGAGATCGCATCCTAGAACATATCTATTTGCATCTTGTTAAGATCCAAATCAGTTCAATCTACAAATAACTCTCCTCGAGGGAATGATGAACCGAGTATATATGGGCATATCCATCGCCACGGCACACTATATCAAGCCATCCGAATTGAGGCGATTTAGCAAATGGAATTTAAAACAAATACAACTGACCAGCTATCGCAGCACCGCAATCTGCAATCTGCGCGCGCGCACATGGGAAGATGAATGGACCTTTTAGTTGACACTATCAGTCGCCAGGATCGGATTCGTTTTGAGTAAGAACCACTTCGTGTGGTATTGGTGTGCTGCTCAATAAAAATCTCTATCCAATCACCTCTCATGGCGTATAATGGATTTGACGACAAATTGCCCTCGGATGAATTCGACTGTTCGCATCGCACAACTGACCGGCGAAGAGTTATTTTGATTTCAGCTCCAGATATCGCAGTCGATCGAACACGATCGGCCAAACAGGGGAGCTCGAGCTGAAGTTCGTCCCGTCCCAGCGATAGGAATCGAGTGATGTAAGCTTTTCCCCTTGGTGAAGTGCGGGGATGTGCAACGTCTCAATATGGTAAATGGTCGCCTTGGTGCGGGGTCATTTTCCTATTTGCCTGGGACATGCCAACTAATTCCAACTACCCGCCTCCAGGTATGAGACCTTTCCGCCGCACACGTGTGTATGATGCCCAGCAGTACCTGTGCCGCGCGGCTGGGATGTGTGATTTATTTCAGTTCCTTATCTTCCGGGGAACCTTTTAATTAATTTACCTTCGCACTAATAGGTTTTTCCTAAAGGTTCCTCTAATGCCTTCGCGGACTACGAATCGTGTTTACCTTGGCGTTGTGCATATTTGCATTCTAATCCGACGATCGTCACTGAGACGTGCGTCGTTTTTGACGTGTTTTTTGGGTCAATGTCAATCGCGCCTAATGGACGGCTATTTATCATCGCAAAGGACGAATGTCCTTTCAACAGCACAATGTGTGTATACAACTTCCTCTGACAAATAAATAATCGACTATCTACGCGGAGTCAGTGATATTTGTCAGAGATGGCGATAACTCCGTACCTACCGCCACATAGCCCAGCCGATCGATTAATTATCCCTCCCGCCAGTATGGTGGCACTGGGACAGTTTTGGGACAAATGCGCCTTCCGAGGTGTCACCTGACAAATTGAATGATTCGATAATTGCGTGAGAGCTGTCGGATTAAGGTGTTTTCTCGTCCATTGTGCCTACGACACCACCAGCAACAATGACAATGACATCCACGACGACATTCTAACCACAACAATGGCCCTTTTATGTCTGCAAGCAATTTGTCAGTCCTGGTCTGAGAGAACGCGGCGGCGGCGCGGTAGTGAGAAAACGGAAAACTCACTTGAATGGTCTGCCATGTGTACCTCTACACCGAACCTAACCCACCTTTATGGCCCGGATGAGCACACAGTATGTATTTATGTTCTTATTGTCAATCAATTACTCATTCCTGAGTTGCCCCGCTCTCGGTGGACTCGCAGCAAGCTCGTCCGAAGGCGAGTGGAAATTCCAGCACCGGCGGAATCAAATTTCAACACCACCAATATTAAAATAATTTGGCTAAATAAAGAATTAAATATTTCACATTGATTTACGCGCGATCGCGTTCGGCCTGTGCTCTGCTGCAGGGCTATCAAGATACTTTGCGCTTCTGACGCCCACTCAAATGTGGCGTGCCAAACCCAGGCGCTCCACTTGGACCACATTTCAGCTCGGCGGTCATAAAACTGAAAGTGGACTCCATCCAACCGAGCACCGAGTCCAAGTCAGAGGCACCAAGTCACGCCGACGTGCCGATGCGACTTAAGCACATTTTTCCGGATCGCACCTCCTGGCCGAGAATGTGCTGGGAATGATGAGATTGCCTCCACTTATGCGGAGCCTAATCTACAATCTACACGGCCATAGGCGCAAATTTCACAAGGCAATAAAATTTCTCTTGTCGCCCTCTATTGGACACTGAAATGAAATCCATGTTCACAGTTTGTACATTTAACACAATCATCTCATCAATGGACACCAGTTAAACATATGTGAGCAATGGATTTTATGCCCGAAAACGACGACCACGACCACGACTGTGTAGTACGGCCGTGGACGACGACCACGATGACGACGATGGGAGACCTCAAGACGGAGCACACTCACTGGTGCGGGGTATGCGAGGATGACTGCGAGCCGTGCCGCTTTGGGGAACGAGTTTGCTCCTTTGTTTGTGCGCGGCCAAGAGCTATGAATCTGCGTTTCGTGTGTGAACTGGAGCCTGATGGCTCTTTCCACGCAACAGAACTGGTCTATTAATTGTTTCGAAACGAGAGTAATTACATTCGAATTGAATTTCAACAGGGAAGTGTGGATGCCATTGTTAATCGGCCATTAAATTCCGATTGAGATGCATGTCACTCGATGTCACATCGATTGGTATACAATGACAGCCATGCCCAAGGGGCGGTTGATTACAAAAGCGTACCATGTGGCGAACATTGAAGTTCCCAGGAAGAAATAAGACCAAAAAGTAAACTACTCTATAGGTACCTTTTTATAATATCTAACAATATTATTTTTTTATTAATTATAGGATTTTTAATGTCCAGAATCAGTTGTTTAAAAACAATTGAAAAGCAAAACTTTTTGGGATAGTAGTAAATTGGGTGCAACACATCTAAATAAACTATACGGAAGAAAGGTTAATGGTCTTGTTCACAGTCGGATCGAAGGGTTGATCCTGGTGCCTCAAAACCTTGGTGATATCAAGGGAGGTGAAGCTTAGCTGGTATATTGTGGCCCAATATTAAAGTCCCGATACCCATGGAAATGCACACAACGGGATTACATATTGAAGCCTTTGGACACTGAAACTTTCGACATCATTTTAAAGTGGTGTTAAAGGTATAAAAATATTTTTCCAGGAAGCTCTCTTCAGTAAATAGCATTACACAATTATTTGTAAATCCTATGCGAAAACAATAATGTCTAATTTTAATGGGTCCCCCCCCCCCAACGAACTAGTTTGGTCCTAGAATCTATATTTGACGATATAGCTAGAATCTATATTCGTGAAAGACCCTTATTGCAGATCAGATCAATTTGCACTGACAGTTGCCACAGACACTAGGCACCAAAACGGACCCATATCTTGGTTGGGGTGGTCATCGGGATGCCTTAGTGCAACAAAATACGCTCAACTTAGATTAGACAAGTATTTTAAATTTAGCAAGCTTCCAGTCCTGTAATTGCGGTATTCAGGTTCATGCCAAGTGAAGGAAATCATATTATCGCTAGGACTTTTAGGTAACCAATTGGAAACTAGCTGTTGAAATTGATTTTTAGCGGTCGGTGCTAAACGTTACGTTGTCCGTCCATCCGCCCACTTGTCCGTCCTAACTTCTGAACTGTAAGCCTAGAAAAAGACAGAATTTGGTGTGCTTTTTAACTGCGGAAATAAGCACAGCAAGCACAGCAACTATACACAGTTTGAAGTATTTCATATATGAAAATAAATTAATAATGTTTTCGAGTACTTATATTGAGAAAGCCACTAACAAAACGAGCGGAAAATTTAGTTTTTTGAAAAAACATTTTGGGGAATGTTAACCTGAAAATATATGTAATTTTTCACAGTGCTTGAGAACAAAATTTTTGAATACCTTATGTCCAGTTTTTCATTGCAGGATCATCCAAGTTTCGGAGGGAAACATGAATGAAAATCAAACCCCAGAAATGATTTTCGGTGAATTTAGATCTTCAGTTATTCTCGACTTAACTCGCCAAATTTGGTGAGTTAATCCCGGATCAACTCTGGAGAACAGTATATGAGCTTTTTTGAATGCTTTTACTGTGTGGAATAGCAGTTACTTTGCGTGCGTTTTACTGTGAAACATTTTTCCCCATGCAGTCGTTGAAGTGTGCTCCCTAGCTTGAAAGAACCGAAAAAACAAGTAAAACGAAACTTAGGACTTAGTGTTTACTACACTGACTTTTAATGATAAAATTTAATTTTTTTAAAATATTGAACAGTTTTTGAGAAATGATGGGTTGAAAATGGGTGGTGTTTTTCAAAGTGTTTGAGGCCCTAAATTTTCCACTGCTTAGGTCGTAGCCGATGAATGACGCAAGGAACATATCAAAGTAAACCAAATGCTGAAGTCATATTTTTATGAAAAAGTCTTAATACTGCCGTTTCGATCCATTTACAAAATAAAAACGCAAAAATGCATGAAAAAGGGTGTATTCTTAGATATGCTTGAAAACAGTTAAGCTAACTGACTAAAATGATGCTGCTGTCAAATATGTACATAAATTGTTACTTCTGGGCCACTCACTCAACAATCAACAAAATTTGACGCAAGCACAACCGCATGAACGTTAACCATAAGATTTAAAAAATAAATAAATAAACTTATTACTGTTTTTTTTTTTTTTTTTTAAGAAAATAATGTTACTCTAAAATCTCCCAATATAAAAGTAACTAGACTGCACTACGAAATAGGTATAAAATAGAATGTAATAGAATTTTCCAAAAATTACGTAATAAAGGTGAGCATAACCTGCAACAAAAGTCGATGGACCGCCCCGCGTATGTTCATCCTTGAGGGTCTTTTTTTAGCTTTACGGAACTTTGAAGTCACCCAGTATCAGAATAGTAGACTGCGAAGTGCGAACTATAAAAAAACTATACAAAAGAATATAAAATAGATCCAAATATAATTTTAAAAGACGAGCTTAACCTTTAACAAAAGCCGACGAATATTATAAACTTTTTTATGTACACGATTCTTTCCACTGATTTTATTTATAACGATTTGGCAGATGGGATTTTCGTCTGTCAGACCATAGTGTCCCAGGTTAAAAACTCACTAAGGCCAAAAATTAAAATATTTGAAGTCCAAAGCGGTGTAAAGGCCCTGTTACATCTCATACAGAAAATGGATCCGTAAAATTTTTCGTTTATTTTTTAAGAACACTTTCACTAGGCCATGGTTTAAAAACAGAATTCAAAATGCTGCTTATAGCAAACGTCACCAATTCAAAAAATATTGCGTGGATCGCAGCTAAACTTCGTTCGAAAAATAAACTTTTATTATTTTTTGTTAAAAAACCTTCACAAAATCTTTGATTTGCATATTTTTTTAATATTTGGTTAGATTAAATGTAAGCACCTTTTTGAATACCATTTTGGGACCATATCTCTAGTGAATGTGTTTTAAAAAATAAAAGACAACTTTCTACGCATATATTTTCTGCATAAGCTTTTAGCAGGGCCCTAAGACAAGGCTGCATGAGTAAGGCTGTCACCAATACTTTCCTACTGCTGGCAAGTTATGTAATCAGTGCAGCATTGTTCTCCGAAAAAGGAGGTATTCAAAAGACTGCTCTTACAACTTCTTTATAACATTTTGACCACGCGGACGACGTGTCAATGTCTCAATAAGCAAAATAATAAATTCAGCATCAACAACATCGGCTCGAGCTCAAATAAGAGTGTTTGGACAACCGGTTGAAACACTCGAAAGCTTCCAATATCTCGGAACCGAAAGCAATGCCTCTAGGCATACTGATGGTATGACCCAAGGGAAAGCTGAAACCCGGATTGGCAAGACCAAGTCGGCGTTTGCAACATCCCAAACAACGACTTGATGTTTGCAACACTGAAAGCCAATTCTTTTGTATGAAGGAACAACGTCATAAGCTTAAGCACTAAGCTTCGAGTGTTCCACTTGAATGTTGAGTCCTTACACTATTGTATAATGTACCTGAAAGTGACAGCTACTATCACGAGGAGGTTGTAAATAGGTTGTAAATAAGTTGTAAATAGTTGCCTCCGGACTTTATTTAGGATTTTCTGGCCAAACCCCCCCTAACTTTATCTGAGAATACGTCAGGAGCCTATTGGCTTTAAATCAGTCCGTATCCAGAAGCTATAAAAAACTTTGTGAGTGTTTCTACTAAACGTATCACGAAGGATGTTGTCTCGACATATCCCAATATCGCTCGACAAAAAAAAAGACAGTTGAGCTCATCTGTTTCACACTTCCACGGAGGAACAGAGCTTTGTCTAATAGCTCTGTTCCTGTCAGATTCCTTAGACGATTTAAAGTTAAATCCAGGGCTCTCAATATGGCAATAAACAAAGCTCAAATTATGTGTCGGCATCTTGACAAAGTATGCAATCACTTTGCATACATACCGCCGCTTAATTAAAACCACTCTCATTGCAAATTGCTTCTCACCATTAAACGTCAATCTGCATTTGTTTAGACTACAACTTGTGCCGACGAAGACAACCTTGAAGTGGATGCATCAGTCTATCATCCAGAATATTGCTGTCTGGTCCAAACTCTATTTCGAATGCTGGGATCCAATTAACAAATTTTTTTTTTGAAAATATTGACCAGCACCACCCATTCATGAGAAGAGACGTCACCCAAAACAAGCGAAGCATTCAGACGCGCGCTATCGCAAAGGAATAAATAATCAAATGTGTTTGACTTATCTTTATTGCCAGGACGAGTGAAACCAGAAAAAAAAACTAGCGAATTACTTTCCTCCGAAGAGGCTGAGATGAAGAATCTCCCAAAAATGTAACCGCTTTTGGTGCAGGATTTATGGCCCCCGAATAACATTTCTTTTGGCAGGGCAGCATCAGTCGTCCAAATTGAAAATCGAAAGATTTCTCGCCTCGCGACGAAGGCGAAAGATTTGTCGTCACAAATAAGTTGAGATCGCTTATCGCGGGCGGCCAAGTTCATTCTTCTCCCGCAAACAGTGCGAACAAATATCTCTGGATCTCCAAATGCTGTTGGAATGCCGATAAGTATCGGTTATAAACGACAGAGTCGACGACAACAGCCACAACGCGACCAAAGGCACCTACATCCTACATATCGATATAGGTACTCGCCACATACATTGTGACGGGGAAGACAAAGACGTTGTCGTCCTCTCTGGGAGTGACGTGTGCCAAAGCAATTTCGATCCAGCATGTGCTTCGGACTTTTCGATGCCTACCGGTATATACCGATGTGCGGAGTGTGGAATCCGGTGGTGAGGTATGGCATGAATGAAGCTCCGAGAGACCTGAGCTCCCCTAATGGGAATAGTATGTTAAGTATGCCCAACCCAAATGCTTGCACCGTAATAACTAGGCTCTGGGTTGTAAGAAACAAGGATCAAACAACATGCAAGACACCCAGAGCAAACAAGCTCACACAGGTAACTGCGCGAGGCGAGCCTTACAGGCCGCCCCATAACAACGGTCCCGCCGCGTGTCCTCCATGGGAACAAAATCCAAATTTCTTGTTAGATGAATTCCGACAAGATGTTTTCTGACACCTCTGGAAATTTACTTAACAACACCGAAACACATGCCCGCAAAGTTGCATTCTCCTTGTCAGGTTTTTCTTGCTCCTGTCACGGCTTAACCTTACGGGGATCGCACCGTTTTTGTCTTATTTCGTTTTTTTTTTGTTTCCTTCTTCCAGAGGTACCTATACTCCTGGCCGATGCCTTTTTTCTTTGTTCGACTTGTTTTGTTTTGGTGTTTTTTCATTCGTTTTTGGTCTTTCCCTTGCGCCAATTTAATGGCCATTTGACCGCATGGACGTTTCTCAATGAAGCTTCGGATTATTGGTTTTACCAGCACCCAGTCCCTCTGGTATACAGGGAACTCGGACTCGGTAGACCTAGCTAACCCTCCCCCAGTGCTATATGGAGTTGCACTGCCCTCGACGGAGTCGTACGTCAAATTAATTATTGGCTCTTAACGTGTCTGTGATGGATCCTGTTCCGTTCTATTTATATTGACTTGTCTGTTATGGCTGTGCGGCATGTCTCACGTGGTGTGTGTTTGGTTTTCAATTTGCCATTACGCTTCCGGCAACCAGTTGTTGGAACTTTATAGAGTGCATGTCGCGATTAGTTGGCTATTTATCAAGCGACACATTTGCCCGCGGGAAATGTGCAAGTCCCTGGCCATAAATTATGTTACAATCTGGGAGCGTTCCTAGCTTATGCGCCTATGGTGCGGGACTCCTACACCTCCACCTACCTATATGCTCAGTGGACTAACAGACATTTTAATGTTTTACCTTTTAGTGTCGCTGCACAATGGAGACAACTTCTTAATAATGGCGCATAAATATAGCTGGGTTTTGTTATTCGGATAGGGTTACGGGCTTTGAGCGAGTACTTACTACCTTGGCAGTTTTGGAAGAACAGGAGACGTATTTGGAAGGTCTAGTCGAATTCAAGGACTTTCAAAATTATCATCCTTAAATTTTGGTTAGGTGGGGTGCTGTGGCGTAGTGGTTAGTGTGTGTGCTTACTACGCCGGAGGCCTGGGTTCGAATCCTGCCATCGTTACCTGAAAAAAAAGAATAGTTCTTTTTCACGGTCCCCACCTCCGCGAGGGTCTGACGAGCCCTCCGAGAGTATCATTTGTCTTGAAAAACTTCTCAAAATGCCGTTCGGATTCGGCAAAAAATTGTAGGTCCCCTTGTATGTGAAGAAATTAACACACACAGCATACATTGTTGAGAAGTTGGCCCTGGTTCACCTCGAGCTGTTGCGCCACTCAATTTATTAAATTTTGGTTAGAATAGGTTAGAATGTTAAAAATTTTTAGAAACTTAGGATTTTTGTGGTTGAATCTACAAAAGAAGTTGAATCCCTAAAGAAGTTGACAAAAAAATCGACGAAACGTCCGAGGTAAGAATGGATTTCTTCGAATTTGCACAAAGCCGATGCTGAGCTGACGTAGAAAGTAACCTAAGCCAAAACACAAGCCTTAGTTATAGTTCTTTGCTGAAACCAGTGTAAGGAACTAAGACTGAAAACATTAGGGAATTGCGAGCAGAGCGGCAACACGATAGTCGAGGAGAACTCTTGTTGATCAACTCCAAAAATATGTTTCTTTAAAAAATTGTTAAGTTCTAATAATTGAGAACCAATTAAGACTAATTGAGAAGACTGTCATTCATAGCAAATATTACTTAAGGAGAAGAGGCAGCATTGAAGTCCTTCCAAGAGTGCAGCAACGGGTATTCGATCTGCCAAGATTGATCATTCATAGGAAAGGAGTTGGTTTCTTACCACGGATAAAGTGCTCTAAGCTTACAGAGGTTGAGACATATGCATTAGAACTACGAAATGATGATGTTGCAATTAGGTAATCGAAGTAGATACTGCAGGGAGTAACCTTGATCAGTTCCCACTCCTGTTGTGATTATCACATAGCCTCAATGATTTGAAAGAAAAAACATGAAGGAAGCCTCTAACTTGGGCTTGTCGTCGGAACAAAATGAAGGAAGCAGGATGTAGGACTAGACGGAACACCTGCAAAGGTGATCAAAGCAGCACCAAGGTTGTCGGCAGCGGTGCAGCGTGCAGACATTACAGCACACCCCTCATCGAATGAGCATTGGTGACAGACATCATCAGGGAAAAGGATGTGTGTAAAAATGGATTGATCATGAAGGAACAAACTTACGATCATTATGAAAACAGTAGAGGCATCTGCTTGTTACCTGCAAAACCTTAGAGAGTAAACAAAAATTATTTAAGAAATGCAAAAGGCCACCTCGAAGACACGTTGGTTGGATGCATCAAAACAAGCAGGTTTAGTAGATCTTTCTATGTGTTGATCATACATTAAGCACCTTACGGGTTCTTATTGAACATTCTGTTGAATTCAGATCATCTCTCCTTTCTCTTTATGGAATTCGGGAAGACTTCTAACAGCGTGGCCTAAGAGAGTTTATTGGGCATTCTATACGGAGGATGGGTGATGCAGAAAAGATCATAGTTATCATTAGGGATATTTGCAATTCAATTCGGCCAAGTGTCGCTTTTAGCATAAGGACAGTTGTCGGACTGTCTGCTTCCAAAAATCAGTTTTTCAAAATTCTTTCTTTTCATATTCAAAATTTTCAGAACTATCGCTTCTGTTAAAGATAAATTATGAATAAGGCAATAATTTAAGTACCCCTTCCGTTGTCCATTTTTGAAATAAAGCAAAGGTAAAAATTATAGTGGATGGGTTACAATCCCCTTAGGCGAATCACTGATTACCCTATCCCAATGTCAAGCTCCAAATAAGCGAATTTCAAAAATTACAATCTCCTTTAACTAAAAGAGGGGCGTGACATCAACCCGTTTTCAATAGAATTGTTGGTTTTTTTTTCAAATACATATGTTGTCCAGGTGAGGTTTTCATATGTTAAGTAGATTTTTATACCAATTAGGTTTTAATTCAAGTACGCCCCCAAAAGTGGGCGTGGTAAAAATTTTTCGTGTAAATTTATTGGATACATGTATCTTCTTCTTTTTCATTTAGGCGCGAGGTTAAAATCTGACGTAATGGATTATAACCCTCCCACTTACTGCATTCCTAATGGTCCGCTTGTGGGGTGCGCCGATTTGACCTCAGTACATACCGGCAGGCCACCCGGTTTTGGATCTCTTCGTCACTGAGACCAAATAAATGCTGTTGTCGCTGCATTTGTGTGATCCATAAATGTTTAGGCCTTCCTCTCGTTCGCGATTCCGCTGGAATGTTGATTGACATTGCCTTTTTGACGGGTTTCGTAGGATCTCTCCTTTGAACGTGGCAATACCAACTGAGCCGGTCGTGCTCCATTTTTCTGGAGATAGGTTCTTTTGCATGGAGGCTTCCTCGGATCTTCGTAGATTTCTTATTCTATCTCCCTTTGTTACTCCTGCTGTCATGCGAAGCATCTTCATCTCGGCTGCCGTTAATTTGCTCTCATATTTCTTATGCTGTCCAACATTGTGAACCATATGTAAGCGCCGGACGCACAACTGCGGTGTAGAGGTTTCCTTTCAGCATAGGGGGCATTTTTCGGTCACAGAAGATGGCGGAGTTTTCGCGCCACTTCATCCACACCACGCTTACGCGATGATTGATGTCGTCATCACAGTTTGCTTTGCTATTGATCATAGATCCCAGGTACTTGAACTTTTCACACTTGGGAAGCAGCCTTCCATTCAATTTTATGTCTAGAACGGTAATTGTCACAGCTTCGTGTATCACCTTTTCCTTTTTTAAACAAAGGAAGGACATATCTTTCCCTCCATTAGGCATTGGATCCCGTCTTATTAGTTTGGAGATGAAGGTCGTGAGCCATCTGGACCCGCTGTCTCCTATTTTCTTTCAGAACTCTGAGGATATCTGATCTGGCCCTGTTGTTCGAGGAGCTTTTCTTCCATACCTTGAATGGCGCTTTCTTTTCACTGATCACTAGTTTCGGCTCATCTAACCACCACCATGTTTTATTGAACTGTCTGCGAGGGCCTTTTAAAGTCCCTAGGAGTGAGTCTTCCTAGTCTTCACTATGCACGTTCGCTGTAGGTTATCCCACATAACTTGTGCTCTGCACTCTACATCTTCGTTTTCGTCAATGGTGTTACAGAAGTAGTTTCGCATAGTGTTTTAAAATGCTTCGCCTTTTTATTTATCGAAATTGTAACAGGTATAAATTGCCAACAGGTATATGTTGGCATATAAAGCAAGAATTTCTCGATTACAAGCAAACATATTGCATGCAAAAATGTTTTGAAAAACGACAAATTAAATGCAACCACGGTTAAAATGAAGGCGTTTTTCGCCCTTTTACGAAAAGCCAATCACAGTACACTTTTGCAAAGATACTGCTTATCAAATTTTTAACGCCCTATGACAATTTAATTTTTTACGTTAAAGTGGGCGTGTCAGTGGGCGGATTTGAAAAAATTTTCCAAATTTTGACTGCTTTCGGAAATTTTAAGTTTAAAGTTCCTAGCTCAAAACTTAAGGCCTTGAAACTGCTGACGGACAGACGGAAAACTCTCGGACATGTCTCATTCGACTTATAAATCGGTCTCGATCCTTATGCCTTTGCAGTCTTGGGAGTTTACGATGATTATTTCTATGTTACAACCTATGAATCAAACTTAACCTCCCTACGGGGTGAGGTATAAAAAGACAGGCCTATTATATTTTACTGTGTCGCTTTGGGAAAGTATGGCATTCCCAGAATGTCGCAAAAAAAGAATTTTGAAAAAAACATTTTTAAAAAAGAAAAAGAAAGGAATTTTGACACAACCATATTTTGACCCCAACCTCTTCAAAATACATTGACTACTCAGATGATGCGTTCTTACTGTCATAGATAACAATCGAGTTATATCAAATGACAGCAAAATAGAGGCTTACCATAACATAGGCTAAATCGCATGTGTTGGAAATCTGTGCCACATGTCATACTGAAATTACAGCAACATCGTCTCGCGTGATTCGGCAAAAGTAAGGAACAGCAAAAATATCAATCCCGCTACCAGGGACTACGAAAAGCGGGCTTCCACATCAGTGCTAAAGACGCAAAAAAAATTCCAAGATCTCTAGCTTTAACAACAATGCCAGCAGTACCTACCAATATTTTCGAGAACGCTAAGAGATGTTTGTTACCTTCTCATTTAGAAACACAAGACAAGTACTAAACAATACCGTGAGCCAATGTAAAAATATGAGGCTAAGACTATAATACAATCGGGTACCAAAGGGCCACATAAAACGAGATCTTGCATTCATCATAGCCGCACGTCAAATCTCCACACCTAAAGTGTAATTGGAGGCGACTTCAACGCCAGACATCCAGTATGATGGCAGGGAAGCATGACACATAGCACAACAACAGAGATAAAATGGAATGGCTGATAGTCCCAATCATCACTCGATCGTGGTACAACGACCTCTAAGGACATTTTTTAGGACGGCATCAACGCTGGCCTTCTATATCGATGACTTTCTACTTTGTGAACGTACTTTCAGATTTGCAGAACTTCTAGGTGGCTCGCTGATGTGCCAGGCACCTAGAAGTGTACCACCTTGCCGTGGAATCGCGGGTTCAGACAAAGCAAGAAATAATGACACAAATTGTTTTACCGGTCAACTTAAAAAAAAGATTCAGGAATGGGCCGAGGATGCACATGAGGACTTGAAAAACAGTCAATGATGAACATCACAACTTACAAAGCCGCAACGTAATTAAGCCCGAACTAAAAGCGGCCATTCAAGAAAAAGGCATAAATTTGCTTTACATACTAAGTTAGACACAATACCGCTGTGCTTACGCACTATGTGGCACCAAAACGTAGTCAAGTGCTGATGTCATTCCGATTCATATTTCGGCTTCTCCTCATGAGCTGTTCGGCTCTTAATGAGCAACATTTCCGATACTGTCGGCCACTTTCATTGATGGTGGCTAGATTTTATGACTAAGCCTAATGCCAGTTGCTCACCGTAAAACCCCCTTCTGTTTATTAGTATCACTTATCGATATTAATCATCGATATACTGGCTCCACGCTACCGTTCGCAACTAAGTTGCACAACACCACTTAGCGCGATACGGGTCGGATATTGTTTATTTGTCAGACGAATTTATTTTCATGCGAAGATCATTTAGTCATTCAGACTGATCAAGTCGCCCCGAACCCTAATCGAATCATTTCCATTCGATTGTTTTGATTAGAAGCCAACGACAGCCAGCTAATAGCATCAGCCCAATGTGGAGTAAACATTTTCCAAGTGATCCTCACTTAGGCCGCGAGATCGTTTTCTATAAAATACGGCCCAAAAGCTTTTAGCAGCTTGGTAGGAGCAAGTCAGTGGCTCAGGGGAATCTTGGACAAACAGCTAACCATACACACCGCGTCCGTTGTAGGTTTATGGCATATTCTCGAAAACCGCATCGCGTTTTATGAACCATGTCCAATAAGTTTTCCGAATAATACCCGAGTCACACGTGAGTGAATGCCTTGTTGGGGTACACCAGCCCGCACCTAATAATCATCACTTAGCGGTGCTGATGCGAGTAAAAGCACAGCAAAATTACTCGTAAAATCCGACGAATTGCCACTAAATAACGCGATTATCGCGGCAAACAGATCTAATAAGGAAGCCCCGGTGACAGCGCGACTCGCGCGTTCGTGCCGCAATTAAGTCAATTTCAGGCCATGGCATGCTTTAAACAAAGTCATATCAGATCAGATTAAAGCCCGTGATGACAGCTATCTCATAAACACCGGCGATGACTTTGACTTCGGTCGCGCACCAACCCCGAATTACGAAATGGCATCATATACCGAATACCGATATGCCCACAGCAACACCCATGAGCCGTTTTTATGATACTTTTTTGGGTATTGTGCAGGCTTACGAGTGCCAAAGTTGTCACTCACGTCGTCTTCGTCAGGTTTGTCAGCGATGATCCTTATCTGCGACATTGTGCCGTGGCTTATTACCCAGCATGCGGGGAAAAGTTCATTTCTCGGCCTCATCTCGGCAAAAGGGCTGCCCGATCAAATTGATTACATTAGATGAGACCGCAAGCGTACCTGGGTTTGGTTCATTCGCGCATCATTCCCACAGCGAGGCTACACTTACGCAATAAGTCATCTCGCGGTTACTCGTGGTATCTGTGCTTCCAGAAGCTGAATCACGTTGCGATGGTGTTTCGCAAGAGGTGAGAGAAATTCGCTGCGACAGTAGTCTTTCGCCGTAAATCTGTGGCTAATATTGAGGTCGCGCCGGCATTCTTGTTGTATTACGCAGCACCGAATGCGTAGCATACCACATATTCTCTTGCGCAGCTGCACCGGTGCGGCGCGGCGTGGACCTAATTGGTCATGGTCCACACCACCTATGCCATATGTCTCATCACACACAGGAGCTCCGCCAGTTATAATCGTATAATCGAGGCATTTATGTGTTAGACCCTAGAGAAACCTGTAATTGCGCCGAGAATCCATGTCCATGTTCCGTCGAAAATTTAATTTTGGAACGTGATCTCTTCACTTTCATCCGCCCCCATGAGCGCATCGATCTTCGGCGGCGCGGCAACTCGCAGACCTACCTACCGATTACGGCAGCTTCAATCTTCTTCTTGTGGGTATAAATTTGATGGCATCGCGTACCGGAGGATCTGTTTATTGTGGGCGCGTATAGAAAACTGTTTACTATTCTTCAGGATCCGAAGGCTATTATTAAAATGTCAAGGGAGAGGAAAATAATGCATCTTCCTGCGCTTGGAATTCCAGACGACGACCGCTTAGAATGATGACTTCAATTTTGGTCCCTGCGCATATCAGAAGCAGTCCTAATTGGGAGTATTTTTCGGTTGAATTTCGTTGCCCATTTCACTTTTTTTTTTTTTCTTCGTCTCTATTTCTTTTTTCTTGTCTAATCCCTTTTGTCTGTGTTTTTGAGTTTTTTTGTTTTGATAAGATTGACCGTGTGAATTTTTTGAAAAACGTTCTAGACGGTGCAGGAATTGATCGATATGGTTGTTTTGGGGCCATGAGAAAGAAATGCCGAGTTGGTATAAAGAAATGTGGTGGCTTTCGTAATACCTGTAAAGTAAGAAGTTTCATTCAACTTCTCCCTGGAAGCTTCAGGTATGTCAACCTAGTCAAATTGGTGGAATAGATCTTAGAAATTCAATGCAATAATTCGTGTCTGGCACCATTGCAGGCGAGACAAGATTGTTTAATTAAAAGCGGCCTTCAAAAATTTCTATAAGAAGAGTTTTTCGAGGGAACAATGCTAAAAATCCTTCATCTTCCTCGATCGTCCTCCAATCGGAATCAAGCACCCGGTGCGAGATCTATCACCCAGTGCATGCACATACGATTCCTGAAAACCTTATATTCGTGGCTCGAGGGCATAATTTGCCAAAACCATAAGACACTTGTTCCGAAGTAGAGTATGCTACATCCTGGAGCTCATAATATTTCCTGAAGAAATATTTGAATTTAGAAATTAAAGGCTTTGTTTTTACAATGAGCTAAAATACTAACTGGCTAAACTTCGAAAAAATATTTCTTTGAGCCACTTGCATCAGGGCTTGATCCTGCAACCTTCACCTTTCTCGGGTACTGCTGTTGTCGATCGTCATTTTGAGCGCAGCCCTTTTGAAAGTGACTTTAGTTTCACCTCCTCGTCTACGCACCATCATGTTTCTATACAGTTTATGTAACAGGTCTATGAGGTTTCTCAGGAATTTACTGTAAGTTTTTTTTTAAGGAAGTTCACTTCATCATGAGGCTTGCAGTCCTTAACTTTAAATTCGTCAATGATGTGTCTATAATGAGGCCGTTTTTTGTGGGGTTTACAAAAACTTAACTCCGATAGGGAATTATATCTAGGTAATTAATTCCTCTCTTGATTTTCGGCCTTCCCTGTGCCATAAAAATGGCAGGCGATATAAAAGACGGAACTACGAAACGAATGCCTCTCCCAAGGTCGCTTTCTAACGTTTGGATCTCGATTTCGGGTATCTTGGGGCTTAAAGGCAAGGAATCTGCGTTTCATTCTCAAGAAGAAAGAGCTCTTGTACTCTCTGGTACTCTGGCAGTCTTGACAGTGGTCGTTTGATTCTCCATGAGCCTGTTCAGGTGTCCGCCATAGTTCTTTTTTAATGCTGCCGTCTTGAGTAGGCTATAAAAGGAGGAGGAGGTACAAGCTTATATCTGCCAAACTACCGCTCGAGACCGTGTTAATATGCATCAATCCCTTGCCAAAGGACGCAAGGCTGAGAATTAAATAAACCTGTCATGAGCTCATTTAAATGACCTTGGGAGACTTGCTTAGTAGCATAGTACCTTTTCCAAAAAAGCTGACGCTGCTGTGATTGAATCTCTTCTTATAGACTTTCTAGTGGGATTGTGCACAGTGACCGTAGTTTTTTTTTAATGCTGCGGTCTTGAGTAAGTTACAAAAGGAGGAGGGAGTACAAACTTAGCTCTACCAAGCGTGATTGCAGTGGTGGTGTGAACATATATAAAACCTTTGCCGAAGGACGCAAAGCTGATGGTTAAAAAAGCCTATGACGAGCTCTTCAAATGCTCTAGGGAAGGCTTACCGTAATAGTGCCTTATCCCAAAAAAAGCTGGCGCTGCTGTGGATGAAAATATTCTTACCGGCTTATTGGGATTGTGATTGTACACAGCGGGCGTAGCCACGGCAACTCCGGCAACTACAATGACAATAAAAGGTGCTTAATAATGGACAGACGGTGACTATAGAAAAGTGGAGAACAGCCAGGATTGGCGATTCATCACCCTTTCAGAAAATTATTCGGATTTGAGAGAAGTATCTTATTCAACCTTGCCTAGCGGGAAGTTCTGTGGTAGAAAACAAGGCTTCGAAAAAGATGTACCCCAGTGATCAGTTCTAAAGAGAAATCGCAGATCCACGAACTACACTCTAAAATTTAAGTCATCAATGCTAAAAAAAAGGAAAACAATTTCGTGGCGGGGAGTCTGCCAATCTTGTGAGAGCACTGTCAAGAGATGTTAGCCGGCTTCAGAAAGGCACTCCAATGAAAACTCAAGAAATTAGCCTGGAAAGCCAAACCTCCAAGGTATCCCATGCTTAAAAAAGTCAGCTCGATTCGGGAAGGCTTTGAAATAACCCCAGGCAGATGATTTAACTCGCGTAGGGTGTACCTCAACAAAGCCTGACACCTTGAACTCGACCTCACTTAGAGAGCAAGGTTGCAGTTCGGCCCCTCAGGGACTTCAAAGAAAGTGACGCCAGTCGGTAGTTTCAGAGGTCTGCGCTGTTTGGCCCGGTGCGAAGCTATAGGCCGTACAGAAAGCGGACGATTTTTGACTCTCCCGGGTCCCAGCGCAGTGGTCCGAAAGATATTCTTCGGCCCAAAGCGGAATTAAATCCCGACCATCGAACAAAAAATTTAAAGGTTATAAAAGCTGAGGAGCCAAATTTTGTCCAATGATGTTTCATTGCCTCGGTGCATGGGGATTCAGGTTCTGGCCTGGAGCGAAAACACCTTCAAATGAAAGCTCATGAAAAGAGCGGTAAGCCGGATTCGGATTTCGTTGAGGAATCAGCTGGTCTATCTAATCAAAGCTTCTTGAAAAGCAGGCAAATGGTGAACAATCTTCTGACTCGGAGGACTCCAATACCACAATTTGTAGAAGACCCTTCACCAAACGGCAATAATGCTTCGGTTGGTACAGATTAGTCATCTTAAAGTAGCATCTGCTAACCTATTGCTTCGCCTGCAAGAAAGCGGGGATAGTAAATTGCCCTCATCTGGAGCCTGAACTCCTATCGATCACGAGGCCCTGAGTACCTTTCCCGGGCCTCGTGATCCAGGGATCTATCCGCTCATATAACTGGCACCTTGAGATTCTCCTGGTGGGCTATAATCTTAAAACTATTCTACAAGTCATTTATTAACTGGCGTGAGAAATTTACCATCTTAGACCAGAAAGCATGCTTCAAACTTATTTATTTTCCACACTCAGTCATTCGTATATAGCCGCTATATTATCCTGCTATCTTTAGAAGGATCAATTAAATCCAGTTTACGCAACTGTAGCAAACAGGTTAACCACCCGGCAGAAATTGGTCATGTAAGACTTTTTTAGCCAATTCAAACTCCTTTGAGTCATTAGGATCTGAATTTAGCGGAATACGCAACTGAAAAGTGGATTAATTTTTCTATACAATTCAGCATGATAGACGTTTAGTGCGGGGCTTAAATCCTAAGCAGTCTATTTGGTCCACTGAGTGCAGCTTAGAAGGCTGTTACGCTTCTGTGTCCTCGTTGCATAGTATGCATGTGTTATCATGTCCTATACCCATGGTAGCCAGTGACTTAATTGTAATAGTTTCGTTCTTTTGCAGGGCCTGTTTGGCATCCCCTCCAGAAATGGAGCTTGGAGAACTTTTTATGGCGTTAATTAGTAGCCCGCAGAATGGTCTTGGCATCATAAACTGGGATGCAGATCCTTTTCTGGCTAATTCGTCTGCTTTTTCGTTGCCTTCAAATCCATTGTGCTCCGGCACCCAGATCAGGTGAACCTTATTCGTGGTGGCCAGTGTTTGTAGGATTTGAAGGCAGGCCTGAGGAACATTTTATTGCTTCCTTGTAAACAAAGTAAAGTCATATCTCCATACAAATTGTCTAGTTTCTCAAGAAGCAGGTCATTGTGCTGTGATTAAACAATTATTTCAAAACAATCAAACACTTTTAAAAAACATTACCGCAGGTGTCGAAACTAAAAATATCGAAAAAAAAACAAATAACAAAAAGAAAAAGAATCTAAAATTGCTTTTTCTTATCTGTACAAAGTTATTTGTTTTTGAATTTATTTATTATTATTTATTTTTTTTAAGGTGATTTCACTTAAGATTAATTTAACTATGACATTTTGTTTTTGTTAACGATCCTATCTCTTTGTTGAATATTAATGTGTGTTTATACGAACTAAGCCACAGTAGCATCTGGTACTTTGGTCTTTTACGACTTTAAGCCGTGGTCGGATTAGCCTCTATTTTATTACGCTCCGACAGAGCCATATAAGAGCACAAGACCTGGCGGCTATACCTACAATATCGGCTTGATGGTTGGCATGCAGTTGTTGTTTATTTTATTGGGAATTTTTTAATTTTGCGTGGGTAGTGTTTTAAATGTGTCGTTTCGAGAGAAATCAATCAAACTGGGTGAAAACAAGGCAAACATGCAAGCGTGTCGTGGTTATGTTTTTTTTTAGTTGAATCAAATATAGGCAATGGGAAACCTACATTAAGGTCTTCTCTTTTCCAAATGTTATGGCTTTCGATAGATATTTATGCAAAAACGCACAAGGATGCCTACATTAGTTCAAGCATTAAACTTATCGTTAATATGGTGATGTCATTCGGAAAGCATCACAACATTCCTTAAAAACTAGTCTCGATATTCAATTTATACCCAATTTTTACCCTACACTTTACTGAAGTTGATATGTATTTGTAGAACTGTAAAAAATTTTTACAAAATATTAACAGAAATATTTGAAATTTAACAATTTATTCCAAAATTCAGTGGTAAATGTAATAAAAGCATTTCCAGGTTTTTTAACTTCGCTAGAATATGATGCAAATAATATTTATTAAAGTATGACCTAAAAACAATAGCAGGACATTACAGTAAAACGTAGGACATTGTGTTAAGGTAATCCAAATTGATTGACAATTTTTATAGATATTGATAATGTATGGATACATTTTGTGTACAAAATATTGAAGGTTATAATGGCCAGTGAAATCTACCACTGTAACTTAACCAACTAGCTTCGCTATTTATAGTCTCTTGTGCTGTCTCTAGCTGTTTGCATATGTTTTGCACGCATATGCATATGTTTTGGCTGAGGTCCATCCACTTTTGTCCACCACATACTTGAGTCTCAGCTCTATCCCTGCGGGGTGGACTCGGAGATTTTCCGAACCAGGACGCTTGTGTCCATCCACTCTAAATGACCCAGTCATCGCAGTCGTTGTATCCTGACAACCTATTGTATTCTATACATCCCATCACAGTCGTTGTATTCTGACTCGTACAGCTCGATGGTATCCACCCTCCGTCTATGCAAACGGTTCAAAAAATCAGCCATAGCCATAGCCGCCTGTGGAGGGACCAAAGCTTTTGCACCATAAAGGGACTGGAAGAATAAGGGTCTTTTAGACTTTAATTGCTCAAGAGATGGCTTTTGTACTCAGTTGTCTTCTTAGCCAAAAAAGCAGTGATGGGGGTGACTGCTTAGTCCATATTCGTCACTTTCTTCTCAGTGTACACGAAAGCGTAATGGCTGTATACTTTCGATTGAACATGTAAATGTCGTTTACCAGTAACTGTAAACCGGACTTTCGAAGGTTTGTGTCTCTGTAGCTACACGCCACGAAAGATCTGCACAACTTGCTAGAGTAGTAAAAGAGTTCACATGATAGCACGTCGCCATTGCCTAAATCCTTTTTCGACACCAAAGCGATCGGTGAAATCTTTACAAACCTTTATGGAACAGCATGAGCTTCCGATCGCCTGCAGAAATTGACGAGTTTGGCAGGGAGTCAAAGCCAAAACAAGTGGGAAAGTGCAACAGTGGGTATGCAAAAGCTTCAATCCATCTATGACGGATTACAAAATACCCGACCATACCAAAAAGAAAACTGCCACGCCTTCAAAAAGTGGGCGGGATACAAAAATATAACTGTTGAATGCTTTATACTAGGTGGTTGCATACATTTCGGCCTAAAACTCCGCCTTTTTAACTAAAAAATCATTTTTTTTTAACGCCACGCCCACAAAAGTGGGCAGAAGCAAATACAGTATATACATAAAAGTTAGAAAATGCTAATATCTACAGCTTTTGTCATATAATTTTTTGTCAAATTTCATATATATTTATTGAAAAACAGTCATTTTAAGCTAAAATCCCTTAAAAAGTGGGCGTGATCAATGAAAAATCTAAAATTTTTTGGCTACTTTAAAGACAATTATAAGGCAATGTTACGTACAAAAAATGAATGCGCTAACGCCATTGTAACATAGCTAAAATTTGCAGAATGTATTTTTTTAAATTAGAGATGGTCGCACATACAGGCCTGTAGTGGGCGTGTCTGTTGGCGGATTCAGCTAATTTTCAAACTTGATCTGAAGGACTAGACTTCCAACCAACCCACAAAATTTCAGCTCTCTGCCTTAAAATTTAAGGCTTAAAAGTTGTTTACATACGGACGGACGGACGGACGGACGGACGGACATGGCTTAATCGGTTCTCCTGTCGGTCCCATTCATATCTCTAAAAGTACTTAGGGGTGATTATTTCACTGCGTTACAAACTATACATCAAACTTAATATACCCTGGTTCGGGTATAAAAATGTTCTTCTTAATCCACGCCCATACACATCATTGGCTTCCAATAAATGAATTCAGGCCAAAAAAAACTTTAAGAATTGGTGTTGCTGGGCAAATAGTGTCGGGTATTTATTTTACAGACGGACTATTGCACTTACTCGTTATACCCGACGGAGGGTATATTAATTTTAACGCTAGCTTGTAACACAGTGAAATAAACATCGTAGACCCTTAAGACCTTTTAGAGATATAATCGAGGCCGACAGGTGAATCGATTAAGCCATGTCCGTCCGTCCGTCTGTATGTGTGAAGGTCTTAGGTCTTCAAAATCAAGCTAGAGAGCTGAAACTTGGTACACGACTTGGTTCTTTTGTTGTTCAGATAAAGTGAAGAAATTGGTTAAATCCGTCAACGGCCACGCCCACTACTGGCAGCTTCAATATGAGACAACCTCTATTTCACTTTTTTTCAAAATGTCTATTGGTCAAGTTAGACAAGGCACAGGAACTTAAATTTTGGTACTGAGCAATATTGGCCTAAGGCCTTATACAAGTCAAAAATTGGAGCGTCCACAATTCCGACCATGCCATAACATGTTAGATCCTTAAAAACCAGATTTCTCGGAAAGTTGACTCCAAATCGAAAAAAAAAATTTATGACAAATATTAAAGATATTACTATTTGCTAAATTCGCTCCATACAAAGTTTTGAGGTCCGCCCACTTCTAAGGGGCGTTTTTTAGGAAAAAAAAACTATTTTTTTCTGAAATAATTTTGGCTTTAAACGTATTTTCTCATGATTCTAACGAAATTACAATTAATTGATTTTAATTTTAAGCCCATGCCCACTTTTGGGGGCGTGGCCTATACGAATAATATATGAATTCGGTCCAAGAAACTTTAAGATTGGGTGTTACATGGTATAGGAATTTCCATGTAACACCAACATATATATAGAAATTTCTCACAGACAAACTCTTGCACTTACTCACTTGTTTTTGATTTTATTTTACCAGTTACCAGTTTTATAGACGTCAGAATTACATTTCTTTTAGAGGCCAACCTGTGAGACCGTATCTATCATTAGAAGGTGATTAAAAGTCGAAGAAGTATTGGCAGTTCATTTCTCGGCAAGCTTATTAAATCTCTCTCAATTTTCTTTGTGCTTTTTAGATTCTTAAGCTTCTTCTCGAATACTTACTTTATGCTTAATAGAGTCGAAGTAGTTCAGAGATAATCCGAGCTCCTCCCATTTGATTATTAGTATCTCCGTTCAAAATCTTGAAAGCCTATAAAACCAAAGCCACATCGAAAGTAACTCTTCTTAAGCCCCAAAGCCTGTCTTCCCTACAGGCAAAAAGCCAAGCGAAAATAAATACAAACGAAAAATATTTTTCTTTCTTTCAATACTTTTTATTTTTGAAAACTCAAACGGTTAAATTAAATACAAATGTTTATTATTATAGTCTATAAATAAGTTTTCACTTTTTTTTACAAAACTTAGTGGTTAAGATCTTATTATTTTTATTTTCGTATATAATTGTGTTTTTTCTTTAAATTACAAAATAATTAAATTAAAATAAAGAATGTTTCTTGCAGTTAATCGTTTCGATTGATTTTATCTCTTAAAACAAACAACTATAAGCAAATAAAAATTAAAAAAAAAAAAAACTCTTTGAATTCAATAAATAATAATATTCAAAATACTCAAATTGGCATATATGAGAAATTAAAATGATTTTAAAAGCGGGGAGAGGATTATAATGCATATCTACCTGTGTGAAGGAAAATAGTTTTGTCCTTGTTCAGTTTTTTAAGGAAACCTCTTGTTTTACAAAAAGGCCAACAAGATTCTATCGTTTATTTGGCCTTTTCTATAAGAGATTTGCTTTAAAACTGAAAAGGACATTCGGTTGTCTTCTCTGTTAACGGTTGGTGGATTATAATGATCAGCGAATTTACAATTTTTCTCTATCGAGGGCGAATGCATCACCTTGATTGAAACAGAAAATCGCTGCCAATTTTTCAGGTTGCTGCTAAAATTCTGCTTCAACCAATCAAAGCTTTATGACAGCAGCAAATATGAGAAAAATCAGCAGCGATGCTCTGAACTGAACGGCTTTGCAAGCTCATGCACTCATAAAAATAGCAGAGTAAATTTTATATTTTATGTGAACACCCCACTGAAAACAAATTTGAAAAAAAGCAAAAAAGATTTTTAAAAAAATTATTCAAAAACGCGCTGTGGTTTTGGCTTTACACATATGCTATCCTTAAGTCCGAAATAGAGCGACAGACAGAGAGGAACATATTGTTTTTTTTATAATAGCTAAGAACTAAGCAGTGGAAGTTTTGTTGCAAGCTTGCAGGCCGATGTGTGGTTAGTAATTGCGACCATATGCATCCGCGTGTATCGTTCTGAAAGTAGAGTGTAATCATTTTTTTAAATTTTTTTTCGTCCACATTCGCTTTATTCCAAAAAGTTTTTTGAATTCTTTTTTTTTGTGTGTGTGTGTGTTTGTGCTCTGCAGATAGGAGAAGAGATAGTAACCACCACGAAGTATAAAACAACCAAAAATTCCAACCAACGAAAAACCGCACCCGGGTCACTCGAGAAAAGCATAGAAAACGAGGAAAATTGCAGAAAGTAATAGACGATTTTGTTTTTTGTTAGTAAATAGGATTTTTTAATATTATTATATTATGTATAAATTTATATATAAATAAGAAAGTTCTATGTACAATTTTGCGTTTTTGCTTTTTTTTATAACTTTCAACAAACAAACATCATTCAGTATCAGAATAGTATTATAATGGACTATAACTTAATACTAGTGGGAATAGTTTATAAAAAAAAAATATAATATTTATATAAATTCTTGCTTAAAAATTACAATTATTTAAAATTTATGTGCTCATTACCACACACCAAGGAAAAACAAAAACGATTTTAATATTTTGCAATAACTATTATTTTGTTTGTGTTGCGAATAAAAGTTTTCAAGTCCGTCAAGATTCTAGATTATGTAGGTATGTCCCCGAATGTTTATACCAATGGCAGGCCATTGAAAATATTATATGTTTTAATGTGACTCTAAGTATAAAGTATTTTTTTATATTTCCTGTTTTATTTTTTTAAGTTTAAAATTGCGTTTGTTTATTTTTTGCGTTTGTTTTCAACACCACCATCACCAATATAGACAGAGATCAGTGTTCACATCAGTGTTCTTATGAGTAGTAGTGCGTGCAACATATTTTTTTGTTTAGTTTTATTTTTAAAGTTTTGTGCAAGATTCATCGCCAAACACACTGACTACATCTACAAAAAAAGAAAGAAAACAATAGATATACAATTTTTTTATTGTTCAAAATTCAAACAAGGGTTGTGAAATTTGAAGGGCTGGTTTTTTTAGAGATGTTAAGATTAGTTGTATAGAGTTTTGGGATTCCAATGATGTAAAAAAACAAAGGGATGAACAGGATAGGGGAAAAGGATATTCGTTCGTTTTTATTAGTGCCTTACCTGTGCTGGCGGAGATTGTCGCGCTGCTTGAAGTATTTCCCGCAAATTTCGCAGGAGTAGGTGATCTCGGGGCTTTTGTGGGTGCGCTCGTGGATCATTAGATTGTAGGGTTTGGTGAAGCGTCGCTGACAGTATTTGCATATGAATTCGCACTTCGGTCGCATCTTACGACGGAAGTCCGACCTGCAATCGTCGTTGTCGATCCGCATTACAGCAAACATTTTGTCTTGGTTTTTTTAATATGCACAGCTTTGTTTCACTAGTAAAAAGTTGTATTCCGTTCTTAAAGAACAGAAAGACTGAGGTTTCTGAAACAAAAAGAGAAGGGCATTTTATAGAGTGATTGTACCACTGGGAATTCGAATTGCAAAGAACAAGTTTGAAATTCAAATTGATATGTTTTAGTTTGTAAAAGCGTATTTTTAACAATAAGAAGCTTTTCAAAGAGAAGCTTTAGTTTAAAAGAGTTTTCGAAACTAATTCTTTATTATTGCTTTATTTTAATTATTTTAAGGCAATATTTCAAATCATAATGTTTTATGGCTCTGTTGTTTGGGATAACTGCGCTGTAACACATATTCGCAAACTATAAATCTAAAAAAAAAATGATTATGTTAAGATTACCGAGGCACTTTTCTGCATTCGATCTTTATACCCTCGTGAACATGGAAACAGTTTGGGAAAGAATTTGTAAACTAAGAGACAATTATAACATATCATGCATTTGCTCTGATATCGACTTGATTTCAAACCGAGTTAATAATTAGTCTAAGCATATTAGAAATATTTTAAATATTAACGCTAAGTTCCACATTTTGTTCATACAAGACTTTGGACCGCGCCCAAGCTTAGAGGCAGAATTGAAGAAAAACCTAAAATTTTCCAAAAAAAACTTTATTTCGACTGGCCTTGAGCCTAATTGAGGAAAGCATGAAGCAAAAAAAGTAGCACGTTAGGTAAACGAGACTTCAGTCCAGATTTCGTTCATATAAAGTTTTTAGCCACGCCTCTTTTAGGGGTCGATTTTTCAAAAATATTGAATTTGAACCAAAAAATTGCATTTTAACGTACAATTAGGTGTAACTTGGAAATATCTGTGGAAATATCTTATAATTAATAGTTTGAAATTAGGGGCTTTTGGACCAAGCCCCTTTTCGAAGTTTGCATTACTTATAAAATGTCAAAAAATATCTATGCCATCAGCATTTTACAATGTGGGATAGGATGGGGTATTCAACGGTCTGTTGCGGACTGTAACTTCTGCGTACACACTGTAGCACTTACTCACTGGTTTATTTATATTTTCATTTATTAATTAATTAACTTATTTATATATTTTTTTTATTTATTTATAGAGTTTAGGTGAAATGTTAGCGGATGGAAATGTCGAAAGAAAAAACCGTGTGCAGTCACCGGCAGGCTACGAACCTGCAACCCTTACTTGCCGCGAGTAATGCTCTACCATTGAGCTACAGCGAACAGAATTGATTCTTGGTCCAGATTCGACCACCTCACTAGTTTTAGCCTTACGTATGCTATATTCACAAACTTCCGTCTCGGGTGTCCATATAGCCTACATGTTCTCTCTGCATAAATAATGCATACAAGCCAACAACATGTTCGGTGACATATGTTTAAAGAACGTGTATTAGTGTTTGTGTTCGGTTAGGCCTAGTAGGAGTTGGAGCATGTTAGTTCGTTTCCCTTTTATAGATGTGACCTTTGTTTAAAGGGTGGCCGACAAGCCTAGTTCTAAAAAGCTGTACCTACTGATTGGAACCGAAGAAACGAGATGCGGTAGCTCACGGGAGACAGGAGTCGGCTGGAGTTGTCGTAGGAAGCAATTCATAAGTGCCAACATTCCTCAGCTTTTTTATGTTTCATTTTCAATATAGGTTTTTGTAAGGTGTTAGCAACAAGAAATGAAATATAAGTGACATGTTAAAATGGATTCGGGGAAAATGATTTTCAATAAGGTGCTTTCCTATCCGGAGAACATGCGACTAGCGAATTTCGGCGAACAAATGTCTTTCCTCCAAAATACTGTTTCAAAATGAAAATAGCAGCACGGAAATCTTTGAAGGATCAAATACCTAATTTATAATTTGACACCGCACTACACAATCAATTAGTAAATCGCAGCGACTTGCGCGAATTACTAAGCGAATTGAAAATACATCACAAAACTTTTGAAAATTATGGATTTAAAGTTGTCCAATTATAGAATTTAGGATTTTCGTTAGTTCTCCTTTTGACAAGTTTTAGTTTTAGGCAATTCTTTACAGCAATGTCGAATTAAGCGTTCACAGGTCGCAAGTTCGCCGGCTGTGAGAGTGCCTAAGAGAGTCGCTACATATTTGGCGTTGGTGGAATTGACGGGGGTCATTACTTCTCCAATAAAAAAACTTTGGTTGGGGATGGTAATTTTTTGGGAAACAATTTTATTAGCATGGCTATCTTTTCTGTTAAAACAGTACCCAGTGTTTCCTTCATAGTGGAAGTCATCAGTGTATAGGACATACTTCAAGTTGTTTTGGTTCTTTAGCTCTTCAAATCTTTTTGTTATCATATCGCTGAAGTGATGCCTTTTGGATAGGGCGATAGCGAGGTGTGGGTGAAGTGATTCGGGACTAATCAGAGCAATCTTTCTGAAACTTTTTAAACGTTTCACATGCAAAAATTTATAGCTTTAACGTGTTTGCAGGTCCCTACATCTTCCTCTACCAGGTTTCGCATTTTGACTTTTTAAAAATATCTTTTACTTATTACTTAAAACTAAGCAATTGACGACTACAGGTTTGCCCCTGGCCATCAAATTAAGACCATACGAGATACGGAGACTATACATTTAGAAAGCTGGCAGGGACTGTAAGCGTTGATGCATTAACTTTTTAATATAAGGGCAAAGTATTTTTTCACAAATTATAGGTTTAATACTTTCCTACTCGTTTGATAATTTTTCGATAGTTCGCATCTGTCTTGACAGCCAGGGGGGCTTTAAATATCACATATCTTTTCTAAATTTGACAACTAGATATCGCATTCTGGAGTTTCCTAACCAACTCAGTTGAATGAGTTCCAGTCAATAAGATCAATCGAAATGGGTAATTCTTCATTTGAAATTTTGACATTTTTGAAAAATTTTAAACCTTTCACAAGTTGTCAAACTTGTCTTAGCTTATTTTATACTTATCAGCTGGGTGGAAAAAAAACCAAAGCGGGTACGTAGAAGGCACATATCTTAAATTTTATTTTTTGTCATTTTTGAAAAAAATCAACGTAATAAATGTTTAGTGAATTGCCAAACGTTTCCGTTTTGACAGTGTTGCAGGATCCCACATACTATTATTTTTTTATCCCACTTTTTCATTACTAAATTTTTGATTTGTCTTTTCATTTCAGTGATGTATACCAAAATTTTGACAAAACTCTGTTGGCGAGCCTATTTTTTCAAGTAGATGGCGCCTTCGTGGCCTGATTTCAAAAAAGTACCCAATTGTATTGTTACAAAGAGACGGTTTCGAAAACATGAAAGCTCCCTTAGGTCAGAGAATTCCCTTGAGCAAGGAAATCTTGGTTGGCGAATGGAAACATCAAAGGTCATACATGTGCTGGAAAAGTAAGGTCTTTTCTGTATATATGTCTCAGTACCTTTTTAACTTTTTCCACTATCTGATCTGACAAGTACCTATTGTAAACGCCTAACACCAGAAAAAGAGAGTTTTTCAATGTCCCAGGTTTCTACATAACTAACAAGTAAGTAAGTGCGAGAGTTCGTCTGTAACAGACTTCTAAATACCCGACCCTCTTTAGCCATTAACAGCAAATTTAAAAATTTTTGGTTTGTTTCATATACTGCATGTAAATTATTTGTATTGGCTACGCCCCTAAAAATGGGCGTAGGCTGAAAATAATTTCGTTGGAATCACGAGAAAATGCGTTAAAAGCGAATATTAATACTCAAAAAAACATTTTTTTCCCCCAAAAATGCCCGCGGGCGGAGTTCAATGCTTTGTATGTAACAAACTTTAACAAACTTAGCAAATGGTAGTATCTTTAATATTTGTCATCAAATTTTTTTTTCGATTTAGAATGAATTTTCCGAGAAATCAGGTTTTCGAAGATTTCAGATGTTAAAAGTGGGCATGGTCAATAGAGTGTCCAATTTTTGTCTAAATAAAAGCTTCTGGTCGATATTGCTCTCCCCCAAAATTTGAGTTCATGTGTTTTGTCTATCTTGACCAAAAGGGATTTTGAAATAAAATGTAAATTTGAGGTTGTCTGGCATTCAAGCCAATTGTGGGCGTGGCTGTGGGCGGATCTTCTCAATTTTCATACTTGTCTGTACAAAATGAGAACCAAGCAACGCTGCAAGTTTCGGTTTCCTATCTCAATTTTAAAGACATCAAAACTGTATACTTACGGACAGACGGATAGACGGACAGACGGATGGACGGACGGACATGGCTTAATCGATTCACCTGTGGGCTCGATCATATCTCTAAAAGCTCTTAGGTTTAAACTATAAGAACATCGTCCTTAAAAACGGTAATGAAACTGACTTTCCTTGTGGCTGAGGAATTTAAGTCAAAATCTTAAGAAAAAAGTTAAAAAATGTTGTTAATTAGATTTATTAAATTAAATTGTTAAATTTTGTTAAACAATTTAAAAAAAATGGGAAACCACAAGAAGAGTTGTTACTTAATGTTTAATGTTACTTAATTTTTCACTTTTCAATATTAAATTCAATTTTGCATGGCTTTTCCATAGAGGCCGCTCCCCAATATAAACAACGATCTGTTCGCGTAGCCTTTTAAATAATTTCAACAAAGGCTTTAGCTTTGAGCCAAAACGAAAAAATGTGATGACAGTGGTTCGCAACAAGCACGTCAGCTCGGGTCAAACCCGACGCTGACGCGCTTGTTGTGAAATAGCCATGACTCTCTCAATCCCAACTACTGTCACTTCTCATAGAAGAAACATTCAAGAAAATTCAATTTGTGCTCCATACTCTATTCGGACATAACTTTTCACAGAAACACGCAGAGCAACTGTCATGTCACGTAGAAAAGCAGGTAAAGGATTTGAAACTGTTCTCTTGAGTTTTGAGGAGCCAAATTTGACTTTACTAGATTAGCCCCGGATATGGAAAGTGACTGATCAACTTTTTTTCTTGGTTAGCCTAAGTTTGACACGAAACTTGCATGACTTAGCTTCGAAAAACTGCCCAAAGAACCAAAGTTAAGAAGGTTTAGCAAAAGGCTTTAAAAATGTGCTTTTAGTATATGCCAAATCTGTTTTACGTCTCAGTTGTCAAAAATGTCGATGTTGCTGTGCTAATCTGTATCTCGATTCCACTGAAAGAGCTTTTAATATCGATGCTGAAGGCTGAACAAAACTGTTACAAATTGTCCTCATAGCTTGGCTGGGAAACAGATCTCATTCAGACAGATTCGACATTCAAACCTTTGTTCTTTCTGAAATATTTTACTATTTTCTGAATTGTAATAGATTTTCATGATATTTCAAAGTGTTTTGTAAAATTTAGTTCACTTTATAGTGCCAAATCTGTTTTACGTCTCAAGCCGCGTTGTCACAAGCAACGTAAAACAGGAACAGAAACAGAATCCCATACATTAGCGTTTTGCGTTGCCAATGTATGAAATTCTGTTCCTGTTCCTTGTGACACCGCGGCTTCCGTTGGCAAAAATATCGATTTCGCTGTTTGACATTGATATTAAAAACTGAAAGAGTTTTAGAAACTGAAAGAGTTTTTAGTATCTGATTCTGAAGGCTGAACAAAGTTGTTACAAATTGTCCTCATAGGTTAAATGGGAAACAGGTTTCATTCAGACAGATTTGACATTCAAACCTTTATTCTTTCTGAACTATTTTATGCTATTTTCTGGATTGTAATAGATTTTAAATAATTCTACAGTTTTTTTTCATGATGTTGTAAAAAAGTAAAAAAAAAACAAAGTAAAATTTCAATTCACTAAATAGCGCGGAACGAAAAAGAAAGGAGTTGCATTATGAAAGGACTTATAGGACTTATGTTGGTATTCAATGCAGATTAGTCCAAATATTCTGAGTATACCTGTTAAAAAAAATCAAATGCCATGAGAACTAATTTTCGCTTTAATTTTTAGTCTGGGATGGATCTGATCTAAATAATGCAATAAATTTAACTAATGTTACAGGTACTCTTCCGACATGGTTTCAAATGAATGTGTGTGAGTCACCTTCCTGACTAAATTGCAGAATTTTTTTAAAAAGGTGGGAAAATTCCAAATTTAATCTGCAGCACCAGAGGCGATAAGATAATTAACCTTAGATATAATGTGAAAAATGTTTGCCTTAATTGCTCCAGAGATATCAAATGAGCTTAACTGGTATTTATTTGTATCTTAGAATATAAGCTTATGGGCAAAAGGCTTTGTTTTTGTTTCTTCAAAAAAAGAAGTGCAATTGAAAAGTGAATTTATATGCTTCGTGGTCAATAAATTCAACTTAATTGTTTGGCTTGCTTCTGAGAAACGGTTGCTTTGTCAATTTCAAGTGTTGTTTCAAAACAAAGCAACTTAAAATTTATTTAAGCTACAAAGACTTATAAAAATAAATGCGCCAATGTACCGATGCCAGAGAAATTGTTTTAAAAAGTCATCATTTAAGACGGCAGTAATATATTCGAATGAAATTCGATACCGTCGATGATATTGGATGGGAATTGAGAGAAATTTTTTCGCTGAATGTGAGCTCAAGGCCGCATTGTTTTACCATATACCCATCAGAGCCAGAAGAACAACTAATTGCGATTCGCGGAATTGATACCCCCAAAGCAGACAGGCAGCACCCCCTGCTGAGCGGCGAAGCAAACGAGTCGCCTCCGCTCCAAATATAACTACCTGATTATTAATATGGCCAGAAGCAGTAACAGCAGCACATATACGCGATGACGACGACGACGACGACGGCTCTGGCACTTCAACCCTAGGTCCGGCTTGAGTGTATGCGCGGTCCGCCATTAATTGACAGAAAATGCTAAAATTTCAATTAGACATATTTGTTGTTGTGACGCAGGGGGATAGGTAGATAGTTTCCTCCATAGTGTGCCTCGCAGATCGCGTAGGGAGCGTTTTAATTTGCTTATCATCCCACACGCGGTGTCTGTGGGAGGTTCCACTGTTTTTTGGAAGCTTATGCGACTATGGACGCGGAGACTTGGTATCGGCGTCGGCTGATGTTTTGGGCTTGTCACTCGCCGTGTATATTTATTGGCGCTGACACCGAAAACAAATTGAAGCCAGGTATTGACATTTACTGCGGCTGACAATAGTGGCCGAGAAGATTTACTGTGCGCGCTGCTTGGCGCGGTGGCTGATGGCAACTTGGCTTTTGGTGATTAATAAGCGCGTCGATGTCGATGTCGGTTCCCATGGCCCGCTGGAGAATTTTTGGTCATCATCATCATCACGAGCTCCGGCGCGTATTGTATGGTGGAATGTCGAGATGACAATGCCCGCCGGACGGGGGGTTGGACGTGCAGGGTCATAGCGCAATTATTACCAAAATCACAGCTGGATATAGTTGTGTGCGATACGAGGGACTGGGCGGCCGGCGGTGGGAGCAAGAGGTTTGGTTGGGGAACCTTGCTGCGTCTCGAACCCATATTCAAATGATGTTCATAATTTTTTTGTGTAATTTTTTATTTTTATTGTGTTATTTGTTGCCTTTTATGGATTCTGCTGCGTCGTCGTCGTCATTGTCGACTTCTTTGTTCGATTTGTCGGTGTACCATATACGACAGGCTCTGACTCTGAGTGTGTTGTGAGAATGGCCGGCGCTAAAGCCTGATTCCGGGCCCTGGAAAATATGACAGAACGACATTAACACAAACAGAAACAGAATCCGCGCGTAGGCATACTGTCGTGACGGTGCCCTTCATCGCCATATCGTTGTTTGCTGTCGTTCTTGGTTTCCAATCGTCATGGTACGTGGCAAGTAAATTAAGCCGGAGAAACATCTCCACATGTGGCTGCCCTCTTAATCCGATGTTCCTGTTTGACCATATCAGGTAATTAGGTTTCGGTCAGTCACCATTTCACCATACTCGGCTCCGGCTGGCTTGGACGATACTCTCGAGGTGGTAATGAAAATCCATTAAGAATTTGCAAACATTGCTTTTGTCTCTTTTGGGACCTTGCTTCTGATGGTTGCTAAGCTGCAACGTCACACAGATTTTCGGACGATTATCGTAATCCTCAACCTTGGTGCAAACATTCCCTTAATGCTGCGTGAAATTAGATTTTGTGAAATACAATGACCGACCCGCATACACATCTTAGCTAACAGCCAAACACACAAACAAAAGGGCGCAGCCAAGGAGCTCGCACCAGGAAAAGCAAAAATCCTGGAATGGTTATTTCGGAGGTGATCGGTGCCTTCTTTTCTTCGTGCTCGGTTTTTACCTGCAATCTCGTTCGACAATTTGATTACCACTTTTGCGAGTTGTGTTGCGTCCAGCTAACTGAAATTTCTGTTCACTGTTTTCACAGAAACGAGAAAAAAAACGAGCCACCCTCTTCGAATGCATTCACAGGGCGGTCCGGCACAAACAGAAACACAACTACGGAGAGAGTGTCGCCGCTGCCACCTTTTTGGGCGAAAGATCTGAGATATTTTGATCTTAGAGGTGGATCTGTGGCAATCAGAATAGAAACGAGTTTCATTTATTTCATTCTTCCCTTTGTTATCGCCCTCAAAAAAAGGAGAGAAAAAGAAAACTAAGGACGAAGGAGGAAAACTCCCAGGATACTGACAGCGATGAGATAATTTTTTGTTCACCTTTTTGTTAATTTTTTTTTGTGTTGGTTTCCTAGAAACGAGAGTGAGCCTCTCTCCAAACAACACAATGAATCAAATTGAGATCATTGTTGTATTTGTTGACTTTGGCAGCCGCAGCAACGCGCTAAGGATTCGGGAAACGAAAATGAAATCGATTTCGATCTGTAAAGGTGGTAATTACACTTTGGACCAAAGATTGATGATCGAACGCGACTCGAAGAATTTAAACATTAATTTCGGTTATTGGTGTTCTATCGAGTGGCGAAGAGTGCTACCACTCGTACTTAATGAGGCCTTTTATTGAGCAATTCTTACCTGAGGTGCGCAAATGTGACACATGAAGTTATGGGAAATCGAATTCGGATGAGGACGTGCGTAGGAGTAAATTTAAAAAAGCGGTATTGCAGTTATCCTTGCCAACTGTATACATATTTATAGGATTGACTAGGCAAAACAGGATGAAGAAGTTGACGCAAAGCAAGCAAATGATGCTCAAGAAATAAAGTTGTAAGTAAGGGACTTCTTGAACAAGTTACAAAGCTGAAGAACTTAGTCGAATGGTTGCGTTGAAACATATTTCAAATTTAGTTCAAATGACAGACCATAGGTACCTAATATCTACACCATCACATTAGTAATTTAATATAATTACAAATTTAAATAAAATACAGACAATAGATAACAGACAAAAGTATGTACATCAACTAATTTATCAGAACTTGTGGTCGAATCAAGTAAACCCTGTTTGAACCCGACCGAGAAACAATTCGACCTTCGGCAAGGACCGTTTCTACACTTAAGCGCTTAAAATTCGCACTATTTCAACAAAAAAAGGTTTTGATTGAATCATCCATTAGAAGGTATGGTCGAGTCAAGCCAATCCTGTTGGAACCCGACCAGCAAGAAGCACTTCGACCTTAGGCGAGGACCGTTTTGACAGTTAAGCACTTTACATTTGCACCATTTTAACAGAAAAAAAGATTCAATAAACTTAGCCTCTATGTCAATAATTTCAATTCACTTGAGGAGTATTTACTGTGAATCAATCCTAATATTCGCAAGTTTTGGCATTTCATTTACAGCTATTGTTATTTTGTTCGCAGGATTATGGATGCGACAAAGACTTTCCTTGCGAAATAAAAAAAACGAATCAAGACTAGGCACGTGCGTATAGGATTTGGGAACCTACATTCCGACAATTTCAAATCTTGAATATATTTGACAGTTCACGACAAAATTGCACCTATTCGCAGAAACGTTAAAAAAAAAGTTGTTTTTTTCGTCGGAAACGTGTAGATGTGGAGATAACCCTGTGTTATTCTTGTGGTTAAAAAAAAGAAAGTCTCTTCCCATTTCCGCATGGTACCTATTTACTAAAAATTTGTTTTGGCAAATGCGGTCAAATCGGCGCTGTCAAAAGTCATTCAGTTGTAAATGAACCTTACTGAATGAATTTTTATAGTAACAGGGACATGAAAAACTTGCACCGGTTTTAATTTTATGAATGTACTTACTACTTAGATTCTTAAAATGTGTGATTTTGTAAAGGAATGACAAATTGAATTTTCATTTCGAAGCAAATCAAAAAAATAAGCAAAAGTTGTGATTAAACCCTTGAACTGAAGAGAAAAGAAGAAGAATCGCGTGACAGAATAGCGTGATTTTTACTTTTCACAGATAAAAATTAAATTGAGGCCAGCATAGCATAGACTGGCGTCTGTAATACTTGACTTTATACGTGCACTGCGCTTACTTTTAAGGTGCAGAAGGCTTAAGAAACGTGCAGCTACTCCACGGTACCCAATCTAGACACGTTTACGAATTCTGTTATCTATTGTACCTATATTCCTAGATTTCAAGAGGTTCAATTGCAGAATAAAGTCAATAAAAATGTCCGTGAAAATGGTTATACGTAGGCCTTTAAGTGATAACCAGACCAGATGACGACTTATGAACCGAAAAAGAAATGATTATTATGTTGTCAAAGTATGACAGTTTTTAATGACAAGCCTTTGCTTTTTTTGGAAAGTATAAATCCTCACACAAACCAACCATTCCTCATAAGAGAAAATGTTTTAATGTTGGCCAACAAATTTAAAAACAAATGTTGAAAACGATAGATTTAAAGTAAAATCCAAAGTGTTTCCACCGCAAAAGAAGGAGATAAACTCGACATGTGAAGGTACATGCGTAGGTGCTTTTAAAATGAGTTCTGAAGAATAAGATCTTGACAGAGATCTGGTTATTTTTGAGCCGAATGCCTATGATCTTTTCGAGCGGTCGTACAGATGCGTTAAACTGTTTTTTCGCACTCGTTTGACAGTTCCCTCTTAAGAAAAGAGAAGAAATTTGCTTCTGACAGTTAATGCGGAATCAAAACTAGAAGCACGCATAGAAATATACAACACAAGCCTTGACAACAAGTTTGACAGAAGTCTTTTTTGCCTTGTTTTAAATCTCTTTGTTTCGGTGTTTTGCAAATAAATTCTCATTTCGCAAGCAGTTTTAAGGAGTTAAAATTCAGGCTTTGAAAAGTATCAAAGTGTCATTAAAATTTTAAGAATAAGATCTTGACAGAGATCTGGCTATTTTCGAGCTGAATGCCTATGATCTTTTCGAGCGGTCGTACAGATGCGTTAAAATGTTTTTTCGCACTCGTTTGACAGTTCCCCCTTGAGAAAAGAGAAGAAATTTGCTTCTGACAGTTAATGCGGAATCAAAACTAGAAGCACGCATAGAAATATACAACACAAGCCTTGACAACAAGTTTGACAGAAGTCTTTTTTGCCTTGTTTTAAATCTCTTTGTTTCGGTGTTTTGCAAATAAATTCTCATTTCGCAAGCAGTTTTAAGGAGTTAAAATTCAGGCTTTGAAAAGTGTCAAAGTGTCATTAAAATTTTAAGCTATCGGTACGGCGTTAAAAAGTCTTGTCTTTGTATCTATTGCTAGATTTTTTTTTAAATCAAATCATTTTGAAAGCAAATGGAAGCACCAAGCACTTGTTGGAAGTATACTAAATCCTCCACCAATAAAACAATTCACAATATCAAGAATCAAGTCAGTTACTTTATATATTCTTGACGAAAACCTTATTTTACTTCCAGTGGATTACATGGTTACAAAATTCTTTGGAGCTACTCGATCAAGTTGTTAGCTAGCAAATTTTTTTAGCGTAATGTACTCAAGTGAGCTTTGAATGCATTCATTGCTTTCAATCTATAAAAATTAATTTTATTGCAATTCGAAGCTCCAAATTGAGTAGAAAAAGACGAAGGTCAATAAAATGTAAACTTTGACAGCTTTGGAAGAAAAGGATTTAAGGTTACGTTATGGCATTTTCGGTTGGTCGTCCAGTAGCGTCCGAAAACATTCTGGTTCTTGAAACTATTTCCTTGGCGCTCGTCACAGTTCTTCTCCTAAAGAGAAGAGAAATTTACTTCTGGCTGAGAATGAAGAATCAAAACTAGGACCAGGCATACGATCATACAAAGCATGCCTCAAGTTGAATAAATGTCATTTGTTCCCTGTAGAACAGCTTTTGCTTCGCAAATACAAACTTCAAAATCAAGCAAAACATGTTGGGCTGTTTGGATTTACAGACGCAAGCTGGGAAAATAACGCCCTGATCCGTGATCGCCAATCGAAATGGCCAAAAGTGTAGTGATTTCTGACAACCTTCAATCTACCTTTTTGTCTGAGCGTTTGGACGACGGACATTTGTCTTGGATTAACATGACGCTACTTCATTCGGTTCCTTCCAAACTCTTGATGCGGACGGTTCTACCTCTCGTGAAGATGAAGAAAAGCCTTGAAGAGACGAAAAGCTAAAGCTGCATGTATTCTATAGGACTTTCAATTGGAAACCGACAAATTCTTTTGGAAAAGTGTGTCAAGTTCTGGACCTTACCTACCTTACCTACTTGTAGGTTAATAAATCAAGCCACATGTTCCTTATGACAGCAATGATTCTTTAAAAAGTTATTCCAAACTTCAAAGCTAAGCAGTTGGTTATTCCCTGTCCCAGTAAATTTGACTTATTTTTTCAAAAAGGCTAGAAATGTTTTCAGTTTCTAAATTCTAGTCAGCAAAAAAAAAGTCTTCAACAAATTCTTGCCATTTACGTAAGCTTATTTCAATAAACCTCAAAAATCTCTATTACCGAAGTCACTGTTTTTACACTTAGCACCTCTAAATTCACAGAATACAAACTGTCATAACTAAGGTATCAAAATAAAAACCCCCGTTGTGAGACTTGAACAGCTTAAGTGTCTAGGAAATTTACTATAATAAATCAACATTATTATTAAAACTTAACTCTGGAAAACAGCCGAGTTAGGCTGCCAGGAAACTGACATCTGACGTTGTTTTAAGAGGAAATTGCGATATTCGTTGACACTTTGCAAACAAAAGACACACTTAAGTTCGAGCAGCTATTGTTGAAATATGCAATCTGTGCGTCTATTTTGACGGCGAGCAGGAAATATTATCTATCTCGAAACCCATAAGTGTAAGTAACTTTTATACCAAACACTTTATCATAAGTATGCGGAAATTCAGTTAAATCTAAATAGGTAACGAGGTAAAAATCATATGGCTGGTGCGGTTTTTTCTTTAAAATCAGCAGCAAGTTGTCAATTTATTTTTACCAAACAAAAACAAAGAAGGAATAATCTTTAAACTGATGCACCTGGTTTATTAAATTGTCATCACTTTGAAAAGTCAACTTTGATAGTTAAAATTTAAAAAAACTTTGTTTTCTTATAGGAAAACCTATCGAAGTTGGAGAAAAAATAGATATGAACATTGATTTCAAAAACTAGTTTACTTTATTTTAATTATTTGTGAAAAAAATAATCAGCAACGCCCAATGTGGAGAATTGGAAGTAAAAACTCTAATGTTAAAGATAAACAAGCAAACTATTCTCGGAAAATATTTAATGCTCTGGTTTTCAAAAATCATTTGAGTTTTTCACTTGTCGATTGCTAACTGACGATTGGCATATGTCTAGGTATAGGTATATACCTACCTGTCAACCAAGTGTGGTAAGATTTTCTGTTTTTAAAACTGTGGTCAAGATGGAAACATTGAATATATTAAATTGCTGGAATGATAGGTATGAGATATGAAAGAATGAGCCAAGAATGAGCTGTCAAAGTTAGCCAATTCAAGAACTGACAAGAAGAATAACTGTCAGAGTTCGGCAATTAATCGACCAGTGATAAACATGATAGGTAAATGATGAAATTAGCAAATAAGTGGATACAGGGGAAAGATCTTACAGGTAATTCTGTTAAGATCTTTCCCCACCGCCACAAAAGCCTTAAAACGTACCAACCTCCAAAAGCAACTTTCTTTCAAAACGTCAGAAAACCTGCATTAGGTACTGCAGGTTGTTTTAACCGTCAAAGTGCACTTGGATCCTTTCTGGATTAGGTTATGCGTTGGCGTTGCCCTTGGAATACTTAGTAATCCAACCTTAATTGAGCTGATAAGTCCCTCCCACAAGAACTTAAAACGTCCAAAAATAACACTATTATAATGTAAAAAGACTTCAAAGCAATGCTCTGTCCGAGGGGAGAGAAAAACAAACAAGCGTTATTCTATTCAATCCTCAGGAATATCTGTGTCAAAAGTGTGAAATTTTCATCAAAACAAGCTGACAGCAGGGAAGTAAAATCAGAAAATGAGTTTCCACGAGCTCCGCCTTTGAAATCCCTGAAATTGTTTGGGGGGAAAAACCTTTTTCCCGGAAATCACTCCGGCCTCCATTGTTGCGACACTTTGACATCACTGGATTGTGTCGACATGCCCGTCAAACGGCAAAGCCATACACACACTCCCAATTTGATTGGTTTAGCCGGCCAAACCAATCTACAAAGTGCGTTCAATACACACCACCATCGCGCACATTCCAGAAAAGAACACTCGCCAATAAGAACGCGTAAAACCGGTAGTAGGTATACCTACAGGCTCCCAAAACAACCCACACCACCAGCAGGCCTTGTATCCATCGTTTGCACACTACGGCGCACACCACACGCAGTACACTATACTCTAGCTAGGGGGTTTTATGCGCATAGCAAAGAATATTATAGGGGAGACTTACCACGTCAGTTTCACCCGAAAAGAGCCACCACTTCCGAACGAGAATTACCGTCGAAAAGTATTGCACATCACTGGTAACGGATTGTAATTAGATTTCGAGACACAAAAGGTAGTAGATGCACGCGCCGTACGCTTCAAGTGCGATGTGTTGCTCACGAGCAAGAAGAGCAAAATGAAATGTAATTCCGAATGCCTCACTTCCACCGACTAGACTTTAATGGACTAATGCCACAGAGTGCCACCAGCTGTGCATCTCCTCACCTTCGTCGTTCGCCCTCACCTGGTGTGCGCACACACACACACCACTGGCAGCAGCACCACATCGGCACCTGCATGGGTATGGGTGATGGGAATTACGCACAAGGAAACCAATGAATGGAAACGGACGGACCATGATGGGCTACTCGTCTTACACCCAGAAGGAGGCGCTTAAGACCGGTAGCCGAGCACAGCACACAGCCCCACACATACTTGTGCACAGGGCCCGCGCTCCAAGGCGACACACATTCGACAGCTCCCTACACAGTAGCTGGTTTGAGTCACGACTCACCAGTCGCCAGTGTGCGAAACACGCTCGGCTACCATTGGTTGTTACGCGCACGTCACTTTGACATGACCGCGCACCGATCTGCTGCCTTATTCAATACGTTTAACAAAATGTCAACTTACCAGACGATAAAGTAGTAGATCGCACTCCAATCCAGTTGAAATCGAGTTGAATTCCCAGCGAATCGGGCGACGCGACGGCAAAATGCAAATCAATAAAAAATGCTGTCAAAAATAATGGAAACTTTTGCACGGGTCCACTTAGGTATCTGTGATGAGTCTAGGGCAAAAACTTGCGACGGTCACACTGTAGCGACTAACACAACGGTATATCACAACTGAATCACTATCTGGTTGCGCAACGAATGAATGTTCAACCCGTGTGTTGAATTATTCAAATCTGTATCAACTCTAAATATTATTAATAAAGTATATTCCACTTCCGAACGCTTCCGTGCACGACGGCCAACTGCAAAGTTACGATCTCAACTTCAGCTTGATAGTTAAGTGCTGCCTGTGTTCGCTTCGGCTGCTGGTGCTGCTGCTGCTGCTGATGGCTGCTGCTTGCTGGCTGGCTGCGGATGAGATGGGCTGAGATGGTTGGCTGGTTAGTTGTTGGCTGCCTCCAAATCGCTGCGCGGCCGCAAAGCACACAACTCAACCAGACATACGATATAAAGCGACAACGACGACGACGACGATCACAAAACAACAACAAAACCAAAAAAAAAGAACCATAGGTATGAAGACACAACACCGATATAAATAAATAAAAATGTAAACTTTAACATATACCTCCTCCTCCTGCTGCTATTAGTCAGCGGCGCGGAGGTCTCAGGAAGCCCAGGTTGCGCGATCGAGAAACCCGATCGGCCCATATAGGTATACCTAACATGCGCTGGTGTTGGTGGTGCGCGGACCTATAATTTACATTTCCTGATTCGGCGGTTCGTTTATGTACTATTCGTGCTGCCGATTGGCGTGTTCTCCTTTGGGAATTGGTGCACGTCAGCGGCGCTACGCGTCGCGATCGAGTACGATGGGCGGATCTACCGGGGATGGCAACACTGCTACTGTCCTACGCCGCACAATGGAGTTCATCTAAAATGTCGGTTGGGGAAATGCCAACCCAACCAGTTGTTCTATTTTTGCCCGCGTTCAAATTTTAATGGTGGGGTCGATCGTCAGTGTGTGTAATCTCCGTTGCGATCGCCCACAGTACGGATTGTCAGTAGCCGCAGCTATGGGTAACTGCGGTTCGAGTTCAAAACCAGTAGCCGCAACTTGTCAAACCACATCTTTGAGGGGTTGATGAGAGCGCACAGAGCACACGCATATACACTGACGCACCGCCCTTTTCCAACGCACACTCGTGCAGAGGAGGCGTGGCCACAACTAGCTCCCCATTATCTCGAACCAGTAACTTATGTGCCACCCGTTGTCCATATATACAACGGTGTGTGGCCTACCGGAACATTCTTCGATGGTGTGGGTAGTATCTTATATTTGCTCACTCAATGGCAGAGAGATAGGGCTGTGTGAATGTGAATGGAGAACGGCGGGCCACAAGATAACCAAACCAAAACGAATGAGAAGGCCCAGCAACAACACACGAGAACGAGAAGAGTGTGTAAACACGGGGAGCCGCGTGGCTCTGTTAATAATTGCGACTTCCATTGTTACGCAACGCCGTGGGAAACGCTTTAATATATGCACATACATTTGCGGTTGCGTGCGTGTTTGTGTGGCCAGGGATTTTCGGATGCGGTGTCGCTCAATGTTGGCAAATCAAATTGGGAAACTTCAAATTAGACGCTACACAGGGTGTAATTAAAATTTAAATGATCTATTTGACTTAATAATGGGCACAGCCAACGACAGCGAGGTAAATATAAGTTTTTCTTGTTTCGTGTTCGAATATTATCACCTTTTCGGCGCCTTTGGTTAAGGAATTCAGCGCCGCGCTAATGTCATTGCTCGAGGACTGTTTTACGATCGTCGAGCAAATAAACTCTTTTTGCCGCGTGTGTGCGGACATTTTACCGACAAAATATATTCACACGATTCTAGGAATCACTCCCCATATCTGGCGGTATGCGAGCATGGAAAATGGGTTAGAGATTATGTATTGAAACATCTAGAGGCATTACTGCTAAGCCTTGCGCTTATGGTGCACAACAGAAGTGTGACGTGTCAATGAAATGTCATAGTTTAGTTCACGCGTGTAGGTATATGAAGGTATAGATACCTTTAAAAGCAAACTGGCTATGATGTTGTGGGAAGGTAAAGACTATAATAAACCTATGAGTTGTCTGCATGACGGGTAGGAATGACGATGACTGCGTCGCCATTAGAGAGAGTTTCGTTTCGCTCTTCCGGTGTATGTTAAATGACACCATGCCCGGGCGGACAAAGAAAATGTTTGACGACTTTTTAGTCGAAAAATTTACATTTTTCCCAACTTGAGTCACCTTTGTGATACACCGCCTTATTGTTTTTATTGATCGTTGTGTAGTAGACTAGGCATGGGTTATTGCTGATGCGGGAAGTGTGAGATAAGCAGGTTTGTTTGACCATCGTATATATTTATGCAAAACCACATGCAACTTGTTTGCAGAAAGGGACTCGTAGGTAGATGGGTAGGTACCTAACAAATCTACAACTAGGTACTTACATAATGTAAGTAGATATGTATGTATTATAAGTATTGTCATATATTTTTTGTTGCCTTTCGTGCTCGTATTGCACTGAATGTTTCGATTTAACTATTAAAATCTTTATTTATTGTGTGGTCATTTTCAATTGAAAGTAAGTAGGTTCCTATAACCCAGATAAGTCAACTTATTTTGGCTCTTAAAGGTACCTTTTAACTTAGATAATTCTTCATCATCATCATCATTTTCGAAATGCCGCTTATCCTTTAAAAGGGTCGCGGAGCGAGGGTGGCTAAATGGTCCTTCCATCTCTCTCGATCCACCACCAACTCAAGAGACTCCGGCGCAATCCCCAGGCGAGACTCCAGAGATGTTCTTTACCTGATCCCACCACCTGTTTCTTGGCCTACCAGGGGGGCGACGCGCTCGCATCTCGGCTAGCATGACCTGTCTAGGAAGTCTGTCAGGGGGCATGCGAACAACGTTTCCAAACCATCGAAGAATCGATCGCTCCACTCGGAGAAGTAGCTGCTCAACATTAAGATTCCTACGAATACTGACGTTTCTCACTCTGTCCCTTAGAGTAACACCAGCAACGCACCTCAGGAATCTCATTTCGGCAGCTTGTACCCGCGATCTAATTCTTTCGGTCATTACCCAAATTTCATGACCATAGATGAGGGTCGGAACGAACACTGAATTAAAAACTGAGATCTTTGCTTTCACTCCAAGCTCAGCTTTCCTGATGACCGGCCGGCGCAGTTCCAGCTTGGCCAATTCTACAGGACCAAGCTGGAGCAATAGTAAAGGAACTGCACCGGCCGGTCATCAGGAAAGCTGAGCTTGGATAATTCTTTCTTAATTAATTTTAACTTTGAAAAGCTTCGTTCGCATGATGCCACGCAAATCGTTAAATTAATTCTTATCGCCAACAATATAGACTTGAAAGATGAGTACCGCACTTTCCAATAAAAATTCAAAAGCTGTCAAAATTCCGGCATCCTTTACATTAATCCTTGCAGCAACCGTGTGCACGGTTACGGTTGCCAAAATTGGTAGCTTTTTTCTGCTGTGGTATAACTACCTTGGTAGTCCTTTCCAAGATTTGGTAGTTTTTCTTATCCGAACAAAATTTATAAGTTCATTAAACATTTATAAAAAGAATTACTCAAAACTCTGTAAAATAGTTTTTGAGAGTTGAATGCAAGGAAACAATAAAATGGATTTCAATTAAATTTGGAAAAAATTAAGTTTAAAGCAAACAATTGGATTGGATGAAATTTGTTTTTATAATTTTTATAATTTTTTGTTCAATAATGTCCTTACAATATAATTCTGCTTTCTCAGGAAAACATCTTCACTTGTTCCTTAAAAGCCCAAACGAGGAAATAGTGTTTGCTGCTGACGTGACGACTCGGAACAGGTACCCCTGTGGGGGCGGCGAATTTGGAGCGATATTTTTTTAATAAAAACCTATAAATAAAATTTACAAAACGGATTCCTTTTTTAGTCCAATGAATTTATTTACAAAGTTTATTAGCATTAGCACTGCTTTACAGTCAGTAATCAGACATTCCTTGTGTTGCTTAAGAAATCCAATGAAGCTGGTCCTTGGTATGCAACTACACCTACATTTCATCAGAAATGACAACCCCGGCAACACTCACAAATTCACACTACACAAAATCTGCATTCGAAAATACACAATATCTCTTTGCGCCCTAGAAGTTGTGTGTATAAGTATGCTATGTATGTATGTATTGCATAGCTGGCTCCAGAGATTAAAACGAACCGAAAAATGTTCGTCGTTATCGAATACCCGATTGAAAACACGAGTACGATCGAATAGAGTGTGTGTACCCAAAAAGCTCACGAACATTTCTGCACCGCAAACCATCATAACTGGGTTTTCCATGGAAAGAAACGGTTCTTAATTTTTCCAGGGAAAAGAAAAACGGCCACTACGATCTTAACAATATGTTCAAACTTCGAACAAAAGTATGTACTTATTGAAAAAATCGATCTTTTTGACCGCGGTTCTTTTTGCAAGCATTTGAATACTTTTGTGTGTGTGATACGATCCTTTTTGGCCGTATACACAAGAGCGAGTTACTTCCGAGTGTACAAAACATTAGCATGAAAGGCTTGCAAGAGGGTTCTACTTTTGCCACACACAAAGCGAGTAAACAGGAAAATCTAACGAATACGAACAATCAAAAAAATATTTTTTGTGTGTTCGTTCATTATCGATCAGGCTCGTTTTAATCTCTGCTGGAGACTGAATTTCTTTTTCGTGCGAATAAGTTATTTTGTTTAAGGTATACTTTTATTGCACCCAAACGAAGAAAAGATTGTAAACCTAAACATAAACGTTCTAACTGGTAAGAGATTTTGCTTTGATGAAAAGTAGGAAAATAAAATTTTAAAGAAAATTTTCTGTAAAATAATAAAAAAGTTTCTTGTAAAAAACTAGTGGGTACCCCATCCCAATTGACCACCGACAAGGTCCGCCAAGATTGCGTCATAAATCTTGGTTGTTACCTAAATTGTAGTTTCTATTAACTTTAATGGTAATTAGAATTTATCAGTTAAGAGCTCCTTCCTTTAAAAAGCCCCTTTTCGATAACTTCGTTTTTTTTGTGTACTTATTTTATATGAGATGTGGTATACCTGCACGAGTTGATTGCATTTTTATATAAAAAATTTGGTTTATACATAAAAACGACCCCAAAAGTGGGCGTGGCAAAATTTATTCATTTCAGTTGATAGCATACGCATATTATCTAAACATTTTATAGTGCAATTTTTTTGGATTTAAAACAACCAAAACCAATAAATGATAAAAAGACATTAATTAAAATGCAAATTAAATATGACCACATGGTTTTCGTTTTTTTAAATGTCAATCACAATACACTTAAGCGAGGATATCGCCTACAACAACTTTGATTTTTCATGCCATTAAGTAAAGTGGATGTGACAATTGGTTGGAAAAGTAAAGTTACCTTCATAACTTTTTACTTTCACTAATATAATTAAATTCAAAATTTTGAAAATTTATCCTTAACTTCAAAATGATTTTTTTAAGCACATTTTAGGTCTAGGATAATTTATTTATTAACATGTTTTTCTGAAGAATTTTCGTTTAGATAATTAAAGTTTAATGGGAATTAACTTTCTTTATTTAATATCCTGAGGTAAGTAATTTATATTTGCTTAGGGATTGGGAAATCGGAAAGTTATTAATTAGGGGCTTAATTCTTACTTCACTCGCTAGAAACTAGTACGAACAACAGTAGACAACACTTTTAAGAGAAATTTTACCAAGTTTAGTGACAAACATATGTGTACAGGTATAACTATGGTTGAAACCGTAAACAAAGGTATTTTCAGTAAATGAAAAACTTACAAGGGGCGGCATAAATTGGGTCTACCCGGGCGGCCCCAACCCACGCTACGCCACTGGTTCTTTTATGAGTTTGCCCCAAAACTTGCTATTTTTTTTAAAGAAAAATAATTTCAAAATATAACAACAATATGGTGACCAAATTTCCCTGATCAATATACTGCGTACTTGAAACTAGCTCAAAACTTGGTTGCATTTAATTCTTAATGTTTTCAGATCTGAAAAAATTCCTTTATTAAAATATCTTTTAATCCGAAAATAAAAGCAATCGGTCCACCAAAAAAAGGAAAAAGGACTCTTAATGGTATCGCACCGTTGTCTGTCTATCCGCACCCTTAGCCTGTTGTAACTTTTGGAAGGGGAGTTGTAAAATTAAATTTTGAAAATTTTTCTTATGTTCGTGAACTTTATATATCCACGTTTGTAGGTATACCTAACAAATACCCAACGGTTTAATGACACTTGGAATATTATTGGTAAGACAGACAAAACATTATTTGGTAGGTTCTTATCTTGAAAAGTTTTACAATCAGAAAATAAAAAAAAATCGAATTATTTCGAATTAAACTAAACTTGTATCAAATTTTTTTTCATTAATTTTACTTAAGGTGGCGCTACAGTCCGGGGTGGACCTGGGCCTCAGCCAATACATGCTTCGCCAGCTAGCTCTGTCGCCAGCTAGCCATCTCCATTATAAAATTAATTTCATTATAAAATTTATTTAAAAAAATAAACATAAATTTATATTAAGTTTTTTATATTAAGTTTGTTTTTAGATATAAAAAATGGAAAATTTGCGTCCGTTCACAACAAAACTAAACATAAAATCGACACGCAAAACAAATAAAGCTTAAAGGGCATCAAAAATCAAATGTCGTAGAAAAGTTTTTGAAATTTCGATTTCAACGTATTTTGCTTAGTTTCATCTGTGTTTCAGCGGCCTTCCTTAACATGCTTTTTGCATTTACCAACAAACTTCGTAGTCTTAGTGAGGAGGTAGCCCCGTACTCTTTTTTAAAATCACAAATTAGTGCTGTTTTTAAAAAGGGCAACAGAAGCCTTCCGGAAAACTATAGAGGAATTTCAAATCAATGCGTGCTAAGGAAAGTACGAACATTTTATACCTACAAACATAAGTTTCTAACTGTATAGACTGTATATGCTATAATTATTACAAATACATTTGCTGCAGTGTCAAGTGGAAAAGTCATGTCTAGCTTCTTTGTCACCGACATAAGCTTAAGTCCGCTTTCATAGACGTTGCTCTTTCATAGACGATTTCTCTGTGAATCTTTCCGGTGAAGTACTCCTCTATGCAGGTGACTTGGTGATATTTGCAGAATAGAAATATTGCAACTTTCCCAAAAACCTTGCAACTACAAATCAACAGGTTGAAACAATACTGTGACCGATGGGGACTACAAAGCAATACAAATAAACCAAAAAACATAATATTTGGATCATCTAGCCGAAATAGGTCAACTCAAGAGAGATGGTATCTCGATCAAGAGACTATCGAAATCGTCAAAAACTATTTATTGCTTGTCATTAGTTGTCATACTTAAGCCCATATTCATTTTTAAACGTGCTTCAAAGAATCCGTGAAAGAAGGGAATATACCAAGAATTGTACGCTGACCTCAAAAGTTTAAACATAACTATTTTAGATTCGCCTATCGGTTTCGGAGATATTAACATCCAAAGTTGAAGAAAAAGTGTCATAATTTTCAAATTCGATTTTAAATTTTCAAGGCAATGTGATACTCGAGACGTTCACAGTGAAATCTCATAAGATTTTCAAATCGTTTGCTTTAGTCTAGTATGGGCAACACAATCTTTTGGCAGAACTTGAGTGGGATTTTCGTTGTATTTCGACATAAGAATAATCCCGCTCAAGTCTATTATGTTTGGGCCTTAAGCCAACATAAGTTAACGAAAACTTGACGAAATCGAGCAAAAGGCTGTTATGGCCATGGCATACGAGTAGCGTGCAATGGGACATTTTGGAAAGCCGAAAGCCTTAAGCTCGGGCCTGTATTATACTCGCTGTAGCAACAATCATTTAAGCCAATGTAGTCTATGTAATTCAGATAGTCGTGAAGATGTCGTTCACTTCCTTGCAGTATGGGTGATTTTGCAGGAAATACGAAGGTTGTTATCTAACTCTTGGAGGATAGTTATCTAACTCTTGAAAAAGCTAAGCAGATTTTGAAAAGGGCCCGTGGTTGGAGGCCACATTTCTTATTTTGCAACCAACTTTCATTAAAAAATCTTGTACTCTTATGGTAGTCAATTTAAGAATTTTGTGTTTAACTTATTTCACTTTCACTTGTTGTTATTTTATTTTTAAAATGTTAATGCAAAATATGTTTTCCAATAATACAAACATTTAAATTTAATTTTTTAGCTTTTATTTAATTGTATTCAAATTTTAATGTCGATTCCCGGCAGACGGCAATAACTGTCATGTCCGAAAATTCTTTGTAAATAATTGTTCTTCTAAAATATGATCTAATAAAGAATTTGTCGTAATTATAATAAATAATAATAATTTTTTCTCCCCGACTATCTTCAATATAGGTACCTACTATATGCAGGGCAAAAAATCACATCTTACAAAAAGTACTCAAATTTTTCGGAAAAAAAATTAGCGAACTTTAAGTGATTAGAAAATTCTAAGATTCGAGCGAAGCTTGAAAAATATACAATTTTTTTAAATATTCTGGTATCTTATCAGTTACAACTATTGGGATCAAATTTGGTTTAAGTATAAACCTTATAGCTATAAGGCATTTTTATACTCGAGCCAGGACATAATAATTTTAATTTTTTATGCATAGTTTGTAACATAGTGAAATAATCACCGTAGACTCCTAAGACCTTTTTAAGATATGATCGAGACTGAGAGGTAAATTGATTTAGCCATTTTCGTCCGTCTCTATGTTTGAAGGTTCAAAATTGGGCCACAGCTTAGATCCTATGTTGCATAGACAAAGTTGTAAAATTGGTTAACTCCTCTGACGACCATGCCCACGTTTAGCTTCTATGTGAGACAACTGCCTAGTTCACATTTGATTTCAAAAGACTGGGTGTACCACGATATCTGGAAAACCATAATCTCGAAAGCAAATATCTCGAAAACAAAAATCTCAAACACAAAAATCTCGAATTAATGTAATAGACCGAGAGCCCGCAGCAAATTTTGGGAGTGGAGGTATAACCACAAAAAAACAACATAAGCATAAAGAGCTGGGTTATGTGATGCCGAATCGCAAAGTCTATGGCTGACTTTTTTTTGAGCCGAAGGTAGTTACGGTAGGTTAAAAACGGTATTTTTTTCAAAATGCACTGAAAATAAAACCCTGGTATAATTGACAAAAATGCAGGTGGGAACAACAAATCTTCTATCAAAATACGTCCGACAAAACCATTTTATCAAATTGACAAAATTTTGTAATAATGACAAAAAAATATTTTTTCGTATTGAGAAAAATCCATTTGTTGTAACAAGAAAAATTTTGTTTGGAATTAAAAAAAAAAATTAACCGCCAACACTAATACTACGTACTTACTTTACGTATTGCCTGAAAAGTGTTTACTGCGATTTTTTTTTAGTTATGATTGCCCCGTCAGGAATCGAACCTAGAGTTTTCTTCATACTCTGCTACAGAGAAGTCGAGCTCATTGACGCGCGCGGCCGTTGTGCTACAAAATATTGTGTGCCAAGAAGTTACTTAAAGGAAGAAGGGAAAAAACTGGCAAAAATAAATTTTTCATATTGATAACGATTTTGTTAAATTGACAGTCTTAATTTTGTTGTTCTGATAAAAACCTCAAAAAAAGCTTTTGTTGTTCGAACAAGTTTCCCGGTGACCACGCTCAATGCAACTTGAGCGAAACGTTCGGGGTGAGTCTAGTATTGTACTTATTAAAATATATATTAACGCAGTTAATCCGAAAAGTTTCTTGTCAAAGTTTTTGTTGTTTAATACAAAACCGAATTTTCTTTCTTCTTTTAGAAAATCGACGGAAAATTGTTTCATTTAACACAAACGTTCTGTCATAATAAAAAAAAAATCATTTGCTGATGTAATAAAAAAGCTATGTTACCAAATATTTTGCTTATTTAACAAAAAGCTTATTTAAATGGATTGAAATTTGCTTAAAATGACAATTTCATTGCTAAATCAACAATTTTGCTTGTGTTGAATTTTAACAAAAAGTTTTTGTCAATATTACCTACAAAATTATTTTCAGTGTGTGAATTGGAGGTAAGGGCCCGCCAAATAATTTTTTTTTTGAAAATGCTATAAAAAAAACTACTGAATATTTTCTCAAATTTCTTTTTTATTTGAAAGTAAAATCCTTCCGGTTAATATTGGAAATTAATTTTTGTTCAAATGGCTGCCTCGGCTGGCCATTAAGTAGCCTGGCCAGTGGCCAGTAAGTAGCCTACACGATCGGTCCAATTTTTAAGCACATTATCAATTGTGTGCATCTGTATTTCACCAATGGCTTCACGAATAGGTGGCCAAACGACATCAGTTCTGCGGCTGATAATGCGATCTTTAAAACAGGGCGCAAAGCACCGAGTATAGCTTCGGCTGTGTGGCACGTAGCGCCGTCCTGAATCCAAATGTTGCCAATATCCTCCTCTTCAATTTTTGTGAACAAAAATTCGTTCATCATGGCCCGATAACGATCGCCATTGACTGTAACGGCCACTCCTTGCTCATTCTCCAAGAAAAATTGCCCAATTATGCCTCTGGACCAAAATCCACACCAAACAGTGACTCGTTTTGGGTTTATCGCCCTTTCAATGTATGCGTGCGGGTTTTCTGTGCTCCAAATACGACAATTTTGCTTGTTTACATACCCACCAAGATCAAAATGAGCTTCATCTGAAAAGATGATTTTTTTTGGCAAAATTTCAAAGTAATGTCGTAATATTTCCCAACGTTGTTCAAGCGTATACACAACCATATTCGTTCAGCGGAAGGATAAAACTAATTATCTGTCAAATCATACATGAGCTAAATGTTACCATTCACGAAATAAGCACTATTTGAAAAAAAAAAAACGTTAGATGGCGGACCCATTATAACCATTTCAAATTATGCTTAATATAAGAAGCAAAGTTTCATGATCCCGAATATATAGGTCCCAGACATTCTGTATTCAGCTTTTCCACCGCCAGACGACAATGAAATTACCAAAAAAATAATTGAATTCAAACCTGTAGCCCGATTAATCCGCTGTGTCCATTACGCTGAAGTACACAACTGACGGTTGAGGAAAATATCAGGGAAGCGACGTAGGTTACGCACTTCTTCTATGGTCCGCAACCCATAAGAACGTGTGTAACTTAGTTGTGTACTTTAACTGTAACTTTAACTTTAATTAAGCTGTCAGTTTTGTACTTTAACGTGACGGACGCAACTGATTCTTTGGGCTTAAGGCTTAACTTTATTAACTAAACGACTTTTTAAAAATATTATTTAAGTAGATATTTTTTTCTTGTATAAAAACAATTTCGTATGACGTATGATTTTTTTTAAAATAAAGCGTCAAAGTAGAAAACTTAAACTTTTAACACGCATTACGTAAACAGTAGCATCGTCAAAAGAAGATAAGGAAACTATAACAAAGACGGCATGTCAGCTAAGATGAATGACAGACGCAATTTCCCAGAGTCCATAGGTCCCACGGACTATTTAACATGCCTAGGCATGAAGCTTTACAACGCTTTTAATTTCACTTGAATACAGCGAATCCTTCCAGTTGGCATCACGCGCCCAACAGGATCAAAACAAAGAATTTCGTGTGCAGAATTATAGTTTCATTTCAGTTGCTAACGGTAAAAATTTAATAATATAATAATTTAATTTTATGGCCTCATATGGGTACAGATATACATTTTCGTTTGTAAAACATAATTTTAGTGTAATGTTGCTGTAAGTACGCCATGAACTGTTAGCGACGTCGACGATATCAATAATTGCAATAAACTAACGCTCAAGGCAAAAGGACATTATGTCCTGATATTTCAGGGCGGCATTTTACCTACACTTCTATCATTTCCGAGTTTAAAATAAATAAAAAGTTGCCACATCACACAGAACTTCAGCGGTAAGCCTGCCATGGCCTTATGCGTCTTAAATTAAGTGTTGGCCTCAAAAGAGTCAAGAAGTTTCATTGAGGCAAGAGAGAGTATTGGACTTAAAACGATATTCATATTGAATCATAATCTAGGTTTTTTGCCTGGGCTTTTGCCGCCCCCAAGGGCCATTTTCCAAAAAATACGCCTAAAAAACGTGACTAAAATTTTGCGAAGATCTAGGAATGATTTTCCAAGGCCACGTCCACTGGGAGGCGCGGTTTTGTTTTATTTTTCAATAGTTTCAACTTTTTGCGATAAATTTCAACAATTTTCTGGCGAATTAATTTCACCCATATGAATAAAGGAAGCATGTCAGTGCAGTGGGCGGATCTCTAAAGCTTTACGCCTCGGGACCTAAAAACTTCAGATATTTAGTTTCAGACTGTCTTCCTCGCAATTTTAGGCCTTTCAAAATCTGGGCACAAAACAGGCGGACGGACAGATATGACTTTTTCGACTCACAATTCCGTCTCGATCATATGTCCAGTCTTGGGGTTCTGCCATTAACGCTTTAGTTTTACAAACTTCTTATTGGACCCATTAGATAGTATAAGGCCCTTCGAGAATTAAAACAAAACTCTTGTCTAACATGACAGGAGTTTTTTGCTTTCAATCTTCTCAATTTGCCGCTCCCTAAAATTTTTTAGCTGGACCCTAGGGCTAATATGTCCCTGGACATCCACATTTATGTGTAAGCCCACCATACGTCACTGACAAACCTTCGGTTTCCTCAACTACAAATCTTCAGACCAGTGAAATAAGTTTTAGTTGCACTTGATAAGATCAAGAAAAACGTCTGTAGAATATAGGTAAGACGTCTTGTTCTAAGTAAAAAATAATGACATACCTTAAGCCTTAAAAGCCGGGCATAATGTGTGTCTGTGTCTGTGTCTCGCCTTATTTTGCACCTAAAATCAGAGACAGCGAGATAAGCATTGTGTTGCTATATAGATAAAATAATAAAAAAAAAAAAAAAATAAAATAAAATAAAATTGTATTTTTTGTTGTACGGCTTGAAAGAGTCGCAATTCGGAAATTTGTCGCAAAACGAGTCTCGCGACTAATTGTCGTAGCCGCAATCATGTTTTGTCTGGAATATAAATGCGTGTGCTAGTCGGACGGTAATTGGTCGCGCGTTTTTCTGTCGCCGTGTGTCTCTGGCCTGAATCGAAGTGAAAACCGACATTTTTATCCATAAACAAAAAAATCCTATTTTTGCGTGCGGCTTGAAAAAGTTGTTATTGGGAAATTTTTTATAGAGGTAATCGTATATTGTCAACTATACTTACCATTAGGACCACAGTGGTGTAGCTGCAGCGGTAGTAGCAAAGGAAGTAAGAGCTGTCAAAAGTTGAAACACTTTGTGTGGCGGCAGCGGCAGTATTAACTTTTGCATCGCTACATGGTTGACAGCGCTGCATGGTTGACAGTTCGCTTCAAAAAAAGTAAACAATTGAGGAAAAGTACGTGGAGAAATTTATCATAATTGTAAAAAACCACGAAATTTTATGGACCTTTCACCCTGCTTAAAAAAATAATAAAAAGAAAGCTTAGGATTTGGAAACTCTCAGCCATTGCTAACGAATGAGGTATCTGTCTGACATAAGCGGCTTCACCATTGTGTTCGAGTTTTTTCCTGTACCGTGCCGCATAGGTCCACGCTTCATACTGCCGATGCTGCTGCATACTACCACTACGGTTAAACGCTTGTGCTTCTAATCGGGCTGCAATTAGTCGCGCGTTTTTCTGTCACCGTGTGTCCCTAGCCTTTAACATACTAAACAACACTTTCCACTAATTACGCCTAAGCCTTCACCAAAATACGACAGAGGCCCGTTTTGTTTTCAATGGTGTTTCAGATTCTTAAAAGTTTCACATTTATTTATTTATTTATTTACATTTATTTATCCGATTATGTCTTAGCTTTGTCCACAAGCTAAAACTTACAAATTAACCCATAATGACATTTGTTAACAAAAGTGAGTAAATTCGTAATTTTGTCCGGTCCATTTAATATCATTTTGACGATTTTGCATCCCCTTTTGAAAGCTTTAATAGAAACGTTAACGAATGGGCGTAGAAGGGGCAAGAGGGATGTAAAGCCGCGTTGTCACAAGCAACGTAAAACAGGGACAGAAACAGAATCCCATACATTAGAAACTGAAACCTAAATTCGCTGAATGTTTTTTGCGTTGCTAATGTATAATACTCTGTTTCTGCTTCTGTTCCTGTTCCTTGTGACAACGCGGTTTAAGTTGAGTATCTAGTTTTCAGTAATTTATTATGCTGACAGATGAAGAAAAGTCGAAAAGACTCTGTTGGCGATTGAAGGCAACCCCTTGGTGGAGAATAGAGGAATATGTAGAGACCAATCAACTTTCAAAAATTTGCCAAATTTATCATCCGGCCTTGATTTACTTGTCAAATTAACATTTACATTCAAACGGTCCTCATTTTGAAATGTTAAATTAAAGCGTTAGCATTTTTTGAACTTTCAGTCGACTCAAAATTTCAAATTTTTACAGAGAATTTATTTTAATCGCAGTTTAAGCCGCTTTGTTACAAACAATCAACGTAAAACAGAAACAGAAACCCATACATAAGCAACTGAAACCTAAATTCGCTGATTGCTTTTTGCGTTGAAATTCTGTTTTCTGTTTTGTGTTCCTTCTTTGTTTTTACAAAAAAAAAAATTTTACCTCAATCATACCTGTAATTAGGACATAGTCTCACCACCAGATGCCGCACAGGTTCAACAGCTGATGTCAGAAGTGTCATGCTACAGGCCAACCAACATACGAACTTTCCAATTTTTGCTTGTGATGTGGCGATTGAGAGTACTTGAATTATATTTACACTTGTATTAAATTATTTAAGGAATACAATGTTAAAATGATGAATTTATCGAATCTATTATGTTGTTTAGTTGTTTTTACATTAATTGTACAAAATCATAGCATCTCAGAAAAGCGTCAATGTGCAGATGAAAAATGCATTGGTGAGTCTTCTTTTTGTCTCATTGGAAAGTCTGCTTGTTTTCAAGAAAATGTTCACCGAATCTTTTTCACTCCTCAGGGGTAATCTCATTGGGAAAGACCATAAAAAACTATGCCTCACCTCAGGACGGAGTGTTTTCCTTCAAGCACAACACTGATGTGAAAATAAAATCAAAGTCTTCCGATTCGCAGTTGTGGGGTGTTGAAATCGACGGAAAAGATGGCTACGCTCCGAAAATGTTTCTACAGGAGACGAAAATTATAAGCAAAAACCTCGTAGCCGGCGTGCCGGAGATTCCAGTGCCCACAAAGCGGAGTAAATCTAAATTGAAGAGCTCCGAGCAGGTAAAACCGGGCGTGGAGGCGACGACTACTGCGCCGCTACCAAAGGAGGTGGGGAGCGAGAAAATTCTGACTGACGTGGGTGAGGAGAAGGCGCCCTTGAAAGAGAGTGTCGTTGCAGCGCCAACAACAAAGGTCGTTGATGGAACAGAAATACCCATTGACGGGGTTGTGGATGGTAAGTCTTCCGACGAAGAAGACGAGGGCATTGTCGAGGACGTGGATCCCGGCTTGGCAAGCAATGACGATGATTTCCTCGAGGACGATGATGATGAAGATGATAGCGATGAGTTCGACGACGACGATGACGATGGAGAAGATGATTACTTCGAGGACAAACTTGCAAAGGAGCCAGAAAAACCGCCCGTAGCTGACGTAGTTCCGAAGAAGCCTGTCGAGACTAAACCCGTCATCATGTCAAATGTTCTTTATCCACGATTTGAACAGACTGAGCCCGTTAAGGAAGAGACCAAAACAGAGCAAAAGCCTGAAGTAGAAAGCAGTACGGTTGAGGAAAAGTTGAAAGATGCAGCGAATGAGAGTGTGAATGTCGAACCTACGTTAGAAATCAAACCGTTGAGTATTGAAATGGAGAGAAACGATACCGAGAATCTTGTTGGCGAGGTCAAGAAAGAAGAACTAGAACCAAGTTTAGTGAAAGATGCGGTTGTGGAGCCTGTAGCTACTCAAGAAACTCTGAAGGAAGAGCCTGTCGTGGCAAGTGAAAATTTAAAAATTGAACAAATTCCAACAGAGACACCTTTGGTAGCCCAAACGAAGGGTGTTGAGGAGCCACCAGCTGCAGCAGTTATCACAAACATATCAGCTGAAAATGTTATCCCTTCGGCGAAGGTAAAACCATTTGAAGAACTGAAGCCTGAAGAAGTGGATAGCTCTCCTCAAGGTATTCCAAATGGAATCGATACTGTAAAGGCAGCTGAAGCTGAACAGCCAGAAACCATAACCCCAAGTGCCTTGAACGAGCAAGAGAATGTAACCGAAAGTGCTCAGGCAGTACCCCTTGTAGCTGAGACAGTTGATGCAACAAAAAAGGCCCCTGAAGTGCCAGCGGACTCTTCAGAAAAGTTGCTTGAGGTCAATCATAATAATAATCTTCCTGAGGCTATCATTGAAGCTGAAAAGTTGCAAATTCCGACTGAGATAAATATTGAAAGAGCTCCAGTCTCTCCGCAGAATCAAAATCCATCTCAACTAGCCGAAGAGGTGCAAAAACCGACCAACTCGCTACCAACTGAGCCCACATTGAATGAGGAATCAAACCAGACTGCTGAAACACAAACAACTGTTGAGCCAGAAGTCAAGCAGCCTGAGGAGATACCACAGCCACCAGTTGAAGAAAAACTTACTTTGAAGGAAAATCCCCTTCCAATAGCAGAAGTTTCTACTGAGCAACAATTACCCGATCTCCCGGAAGACATACCCCAGCCAATAGCTGAAGAAAAACAAGTTGCTAGGGAAGAGCCACAACCAATTGTGGAAATCACAACTGAAATTCCTTCAGTGTCTTTAAATGAATTGCTTAAGAGCGCCGAAACCCGATCACTCAATCAAGGCAACGACCAACTAGAGGAACACGCAGAGGTAACACAACCACCCGCCACAACAGTTGCCTCGGAGCTGGACATCGAGTCCGGTCCCAACGATCCACTCGAGTTCGACGTGACCACAGAAAATCCACAACCAAAGGCAGTGGCTCCAGCACAGCAACAAGCCGCCGGTCTATTCCAGACAATCCTTGGCACAGTCAAAGGATTTTTGCCATCGGAGGAGCCTGCACATACGACTGAATTTAGTGACGAACTCGACCGAATTCTCTACCCGGACAAGGAGCCAAATCGGGCCTACAGCAAAGATGCTCCAGTGGAGTATTGCCAAGCCGATGGCAACTGCCCAAATGTAGCTGCATCCCATAATTATGAGCGACAAGCGGCTGTCGATACAGACTTCTTTAAGAGTCTATCTGCCAAAGTCCTTGAACTGTTCGATGTGCTGTCGTGCATGGCCATTTCAGCAACCGCTACCTTGCTCTTCACCTTTGGCTACTACTGCATTGGACAGTGTCGCCGGGAGAGTAAACTCATCGCCAAACTAAACGTAGTTGAACGCAGCTTGTTGGCTTCCAGTAAGGAAGCGTCCATTCTGAAGCATGACCTTAGCGAGACATGTGACAAACTGGCAAGCATTGAGAACAACTCATTCGGATCCAACGATATGGTCATTGCGATCAAGAAGGAATTGGAGATTTGCGAGGAAGCAAAGGCCAGACTCGAGGAACAGGTAGTTTCCTTGGAAAAGGTGAGTGTTGTGGAAAAAGTTTTAAAGCCGATGTAACTTATGTTTTGTCGCTTTTTAAGGAACTGGAGAATGCAGCCGAAGCTGGCTTGGAACTGAATAAAATCGTTTCAGAACTTTTGAACAACCAGAGTGGAGATGAATCCATCATAAGTAGTGTGGAGGAGCTACAGAGGCAACTAAACGAACAGCAAAGTGAGTTTAAAAACAGAGGAGGATAGAAAGAAACAGTTTCCGAATTATGCTTGCAAGTACGGTGTTCATAAAATGTAGGCATTACCCACTGTCTCCCTTTTGTCCAGAGTACATGGAATTCAACCGCATGCTAATATATGAGAGATATTGAAAAGAGGAACTCAGCACGTTCTTTCGATAGTAGAAAGATAAATACGAGACCAAACCTGAGCCGCTGATAGACGATCAGCTTCGTAGCTTCTTTATTTCTTGACTTGGTCTCAAGTATGCCTTTTAGCAATTACATATTGTAAAGTAGTAAGGGAGAAGACGTGTAGAGTGGAGTTGAAATACCTTTACCATTCGCGGGGATTCCTCTAGCCTATTGGGCTACGGCGTCACCCAATTTAATCTTTGTCCAAAGAGTTATTGTAATGGCTTTTGAGTGTGCGTTTTACTCCCAAAAAGACCGGGCAATGAGCTTTCTACCAACAAAGTTGCAAGAATACGTTCTTAGATACATAGATGATCTGTTGTTGCTGGGTTTTAACAAGCACTTAGCCACAAAAAGGTGTGAGATTTACCCGACTACTTTCACACCACCTACGATCTATTCTGGTCGTTTAGCGCTAAGACTAATTTTATTGATTCCCACTAAAACTTACCCAACCCAATTATCTTTGCAGACACTATACTGGAAATCAACGCAATTCTTGCTGACAAAAGTCGGGAGAACAGCGAGCTTCAGCTAATCTTGGCGGAGCAAAATGCCAAATTCAATGGCGAAATAGCATCTCTTCAACAAGACAACGACGAATTGGAAGCTGAAAAGAACACCATTCAATCAAAGTTGGAGGACATGCGATCGGAATTCGACCAGGATATCACCAAGGCATTAGAGGGAAAAAATGCCGAAATCAAACGGCTACAATCGGACATTGTCGACCTGAGAACAAAATGCGACGAGGAGCACAGAAAGTGGCAAACCAGTGTTGCTAAAGTTGAGGTATGCCTAAGACTTTAAAGTAATTTTAACAAGTAATTTTGAGCATCCTTTCTCTAGGCATTGGAAGAGTGTTTAAAAACGGTCAAGCGGGACCCGAACATTAAGGTGTCGCAAATAATCGATGTGGCCAACGTGCAAGCCGAACTACTCGACATTAAACGGCAGAGAGCATCACTCAAGGATAAACTAGAATCTGAAACGGTAAAAATTCGAAATGTTTTTAAAGAAAAGAAACTGAAAATTAAATTCCCAACAAGGATTCACGAAAGATGCTAGAAAGTCAAGTCAAGGCGTTTACCGAGGAGGTAGAGAAACTCAAACATGATTTCCATCAATCCGAAAAAGACAAGTTGGAAGCCCAAACGCGCTTGGAAGTTCTTTCAAACTACTTCAAGGACAAGGAAAATCAACTGCAAAAGTATGCAAAGTTGCTGTATGAATGCAGGCTGCCTTTTTTCTATAATTAATTTCCTTTTCAGAGAATTGAGCTTAAAGGAAGCGATGTGGCTTAAGCAACAGGGTGAAACAACCAGTACAGTTGACAGACTGACAAATATGCAAGAAGAAATTCAAACCTTAAAGTAGGGCATGACTCTTAATATTTGTTGGGTATGTTTTAAAAGTTTTTTTTTATTTCAGATCACAAAACGATTCCTTGCGGGCAGAGATCGAGGCACAGCTAGCGGCTCACAAGGCGCAAATCGGAACAATGGAAAACCGCGCGCATGAAACCTGGCTGGCGGCTCGACAGTCCGAACGAAAGTACGAAGAGGCACGATCCGAAGCAGCGGCCCTGCGTCGCAGAATGACATCACTGGCGGGCGGCAATCCGCTCAAAGACGGAAATCGTAAGTCTTTAACTTTGGTCTTCAAACCCGATTAATTTGTCTTTCTTTAGTCGACTTAAGCTTAGCCCCAGGCGACATAAACAACGCCCCATCACCGATACACATGGATTCGCCAGCTTCTCCTATTCTTGGGCGCCTGCCACCGCCGCCATTCATCCCACCACCGTTCATGGGACCACCACCACCACATTTCATGGCGATTCCTCCGTTCTTGCCACCACCACCAGGTGAGATGCGTCCTCCACCAATGGGGCGACTGATGTCACCTCCACCCCCTCCCGGTATGCATCGGTATTCGCCGATCGATGACGAGGACGATGAAGACGAAGTCCACGAAAATAGCCGTGGTCATTGGAGAGATACTTATTCGCCACCGCGCCATAGTTATCGTTACTCACCCGACCGATACAACTACAATCCCGATGTTGTATCGAATTACGACACTGAAACCGATTTTAGTCCACCACCCAGCCCGCGAGAACGAAGCTACCGATCTGGCTCTAGATCGGGCAGCTATAAAGCATACTCTCCACCACCTCCGCAGTCGTCTAACAACCACAGCATGGATCGACCAAAAAAGTCAAGCAAAGGTAAGTTGTTGGGTTATTTTCATCATTTTTGTGAAAATTTTTAAATTAACAAAAATTTCGAGATCAGAGGCTCATTCGCAGTTGTTTATTGTTTAAGTGAGCTATAGCCCTCTGTTTGAACATATTTTTAAAATATTTTTTCTTATCTATTTCATGTTCACCACTCAGGACACATGAGCTCGGGTTCAGAGAAATCGTACAACTCGTGGAAGGGGAAGAGTAAGGCGATGGTTTAACACCTAATTAGGAATTTACAATAAACATTCTAGGAACTATAAATAATAAAATAAAATAAAATTATCGTTATTTGTTTCTTTTATGTTACATTAAGTTAAGCCAACCAAAAACGTATCCTTTTTCGAATAATCCTAACCGAACGAACGAAACTCAATCGATCGAATCGTAGAAAAGAATCACCAAAATCGATGCATTTATTACTGTGTGTATTAAAAAAAATACATTTTGCAAAAATAAATTCAATTTGAAACATAAATTAATGATTTTTATTTAACTCTTTTTTAACAAAACAAGAAAATTCAAGCTTCGCTGTACAGAGACGACTGCCGAATGACGTCTTGGTCATATGCGTGCAACAGCAAACCGATTTCTAGGTTCAAGTGAGAAATGTCCTCCTTCAACTTAGAAATGCCCTTTTTTATGTGCACCACTGAACCTGCAAAGTTAAGAGGTGAGTCTCTATAACCCTCGACTTATTTTAAACACTTACTCCCATCGGACATGAGTTGTCCTCGTTGTTCCATTTTAGCCTTTTTGTTTTCATTTTCCTGCATGACTCTAAGCAGATCTGATGTTACTGTTTCGGTGTCCTGAGTGATTTGTTTGCTCGCAGACTGAACGCCAGTCAATTCGATAGAGACCTCCTTAAACTGTTTGATGAGAGCACTCAGCTCATTGTTCAGGTGTTTCTCACGACTTTCGATTTTGTCCAAGTTGAAAGTGAACTCACTATGAAGTTTCTTTAGTTGAGACTGTGTCTCGTCGGAGATCTGCAAAACCACACTATTTCAATTTCAAACAACAATTAGACTTGACAAGAACACATTCGTACCCCATCGATGTTTTGCTTGAGATGTTCTATTTGATTGAGATGTGAACGCCAATCCCTGGAGTCCGCCTTGACCACAATCTTGAGTTGCGGCAGAACCCTCTCCAATTCGAGTCGCCAGATTTCGTGTTCGGTGAAATTGTCACCACCGTAGTTTAACTCATTATTTGGTTTATTTGGAGCGTTTTGATTTGAAAACCAATTCAAATCCTTCAAAGAGCTTCCACCGTTGTCGCTGTCATCGCTAAATGCGGCATTTTGCTCATCGTCTAGTTTTTCAAGAATTATTTCGGCGTTATCTTCAAGGAACTCTGGAGCTAGTTCGACTTCTTGCTTTATGTGGTGGTGCTTAAATTGAATCTGCAATCAAGATAAGAGTTTCTTTAAGTGCTCGGAACGAGGACGACGATCAATAGAATAAACTTTGTAAAACGGTTTGTGTTATCTGGCAACAAGACCTATATCTTCTACTTCGTTATTAATGATTTTTAAAGAGTGGACATCACATCGTTCAAAACTTTGCATGTTTCGCTCCTGAGATCATAGCTCAGCTCGTCAGAAGGCGACTATGCTTGCAGTTTAATCGATATTTATGCTTCTTATAAACTTGTCGATGCTCCTGGCAACAATTGGGTATAAGTGCAAAAGTTCGTCCGTTATGAACTTTTAAATACCCGACCCTTTTTACCATGTCACACCAAGCTTAAAAGTTTTTTGGCCTAAATTTTGATGTCAACTATTTGTGTTGGTCACGCCCCCAAAAATGGGTTTGGACTAAAAATTAAAATCAAATAATTCTTCAAATCTCGTTAAAAGTAAAGCGTACCCTAAAAGTGAGTAAAGCTCAATACTTTGTATGTTATTATACCCCATCCCATATGATAGGAGGTATATTAAGTTTGATTCATAGTTTGTAGCATAGAGAAATAATCACCGTAGACCCCCAAGACCTTAAGGTATGATCGAGACCGAATTGTTAGTCGAATGAGCCATGTCCGTCCGTCCGTCTGTCTGTCCGTATGTCACCAATTTTTAGGCCTTAAATTTTGAGCTAGGAAGCAGAAATTTTCTACGTAAGCTCTCTGTTATCCGAAGCAATACAAGTGTTTAAATCTTTTAAAACCGCCCACAATCGGTCTTAATGTGCAACAACCTCCGGTGCTTTCAAGACGGTAAGACGTTGTGAAAAGCTGAAATTTATTATTTAGCATCCTGTAATGATTACAAGTCATAAGAAATAAAAATAAAGTCCGCAGACCGCCCCTTGTAAAATATTTACATTTGTAATGCTTCGGGGCCCAGAAAAAAACGTTTATGAAGTTTTAAGTTACTAGCTAAAAAATTAAAACCTATAAAAACTACCGATACACGAACGGACGGACGGACATGGCTCATTCGACTTACAATTTGGTTTTCTTGAGATCTTGGGGGTCTACCACTATTATTTTATATATCTTTCGATATTTTTAGTTCACTTCCGACACCCATGTGTCGATTCTCAACTACGTATTAAGAAATTATCTAACGAGAAGGTTATAGTTACTCGGAGGGTTTATAAAGAAACAATTATAAAGCTGCGCGCTTTAAATTTTTCCTCGAAAGCCACTGTACCCTGATGCAATGCCGATTACAGGCGTTAAAAACGGAAACGGCACCTAAGTTACACAAATAGAAGTCTACTAGACGTATCACGTATGTATGTACGTCATTTTTGTGAAAAGTTCTCAAGCACGTTAACGCAAAAGCCATGGGTTTTCAAATAGATTTAGACCTGCTTGTTGTAATTCTCGTTCGAATCCTACCATCGTCACCTGAAAAAAAGGCCCGTTCTTTTTCACGGTCCCCACCTCCGCGAGGCTCTGACAAACTCTCCGAGAGTATCATTTGTCTTGAAAAACTTCTCAAAGTGCCGTTTGGATTCGGCAAAGAATTGTAGGTCCCCTTGTATGTGAAGAAATCTACACACACAGCAGACATTGTTGAGAAGTTGGCCCTGGTTCACCTCGAGGGCCACTGTTGTTGTTGTTGTGCCACTCTATTTATTTTTTTATGTTGTAATTCTACTTGCTTTACATGAGGAAATGTAAAGCAAGTAGACATAAAATAATACTATAGATACATATACATAAATGTAAGGAAACCTCCGGCTTATAACCTTATGTCAACGCTCATTAGAAGCGGTCCTTGATATGTAGTTACATTATATCAGATAACGCACGTTTCCCACCAATCACATTTTCAGTTAAATTATGTTTGAATTTTGTGTGTGCCCTCTATCGTCGAGGTTACCTACAACTTTTTATAATCCAATATTATCAATAAGATAATATTTGATTTTTCATATATCATTTCGCTCAATAAGTAACAAATTTCTTAACAAACATATTGCACCACATTGTTTTAAATTCTGCAACCTGTTAACCACCCTCTAGGTATAAACGCACCTGTGACACCTTGACAGCTTGCGTCGCTAAGCAATCGAGTATGTACAAACAAATGGGCCCGGCACCTTGCATCAGTTTACTGGTCGGCACGTCAATGACGATGTCCTTTTGAAGAAATTTATCGTTAATCGATTATTCCAAAGAAAAACCAAATTTTCTCACTATTTCTTGCAAAATTTTTAAAATTTTATTGATTATCTCGTTAGGGTCTTCGTATTCCTGTGGTTGGTCCAAATGCTTTCCAAGTTTTCTCAAAAGCCATGCACACACGGATGTAAACATGAAAAACTGTTCGCCTGGATTAGACGATTTGACGAAATAAAATCTATTAAGCGGCTTCATTTTCATTTCTTTTAACAAATGCTTCTCGTAGTTGAGAAGTTTCAGCTTTTCAATAAGGTCATCGGATTGAAATGTTGTAACCGATGGAATGTTTAGTTGTTCTTTTTCCAAAACCGCCAAAAATTCACTCTGCATTTTAGGAGGCAACAAACGATTGTCTTGAAATTTTTATAAATCTTACTATAAGGCAGATCAAAACAAAGAAGTTAGTATTTTCAAAGGACTCGTTTCCTGCCTCTCTCAAACTTTCCCGTTAAGGACAGTTCAGGAAGGTTAGTTGGCTTTCAAGTTTTAAATGACTAACTCGAATGTCAGAGTTCGATTTATTAAACAGATAAAAATACAACAAATAAAATGATTTAAATCAAACTTTTTGTGTAAAATGGAAAAATTGAATTTGCACAGTAGTTGACATGTAAATTAATGAACAAATATTTTTTTATTATTGGGGTAAGGCCACGTTGTCACAAGCAACGTAAAACAGGAACAGAAACAGAATCCCAGCAACTGAAACCTAAATTCGCTGAATGCTTTTTGCGTTGCTAATGTATGAAATTCTGTTTCTGTTTCTGTTCCTGTTATTTGTGCGTTGTCACAAGCGATAAAGTCCTTATGGCTTACCATTTTGTCAACTTAATACCAAGGCCTTACATTTCTCATTGTAGAGTTAACATAATTCAAACCAAGATTTGCAGATTTTTTTTGCAATTTGAATGTTTCCCTGGTCTTGGAACAATTATGATCTCATCAGCTTTTCGTTGCCTTGAAACATTGGAAGTCACAGAAAAGCGTTTATCAGATAAAGTAGCTTGATAAGTGGCTTTTTTACCAGTACTTTTAAGATCTCGCCTAACTTGAACTACATGAGTTTTCCCATAAATTTTTCAGTGTTTGTAACTCCTCAGTTTTGGTAGTTTTTGCCTAAAACCCATGTGAACATCACGAGTATAACTTTGCCTTTGTACACTATAATGTACACCGATGTACATTAATATCTGCGGTTCGCCCGGGTGGCAGACTAACAGGGTGTGCCATCAGTATCAGAAAAAAAAAACTATTTTGCACATAACACAAACTAAAGGCACTTACGAGTGGGAATTTGAATGTCAGGATACATTAAACACTGAACTTATTCACTGGTCTCAGACCGTGGAAGACATTACGTCAGTTTCCTCAACTCTTCAAACTTAAATATTTCTGTATGGAACATAGGATGGATTGCGTTCTTCCAATCTCTTCCAAATCCAAGAATGTTCCAATCATTACCTGCAACAGCCTTGGAATTTTGAGCTTTATTGTTACCGGGTCATTAAAAATAATTGGCTATCATTGGCGATGACAATTAATTTAACTACTTGCGTCACATATGCATCATGCGGAAGAAGTTTTTCAAAATTAGTATTAATTAAAAACAAGTGCGTCATTTTTAACTTTACCGCTCCGGGTGCCACTGCCTTTAGTCCGCCCCTCATTGAAGGCATATTAATGCAAAGCGTATTTTGTATACCTATTCAGTTAAACGGGAATGCATGTAGAGGTGTCCTACATTTTATCAAAAGCCCAACTGTCTTTATATTTGCTTGGATTGGGAAACCACTTCTTAAGCCATACAGAATTCGCGAATTTTTCAACCATTTATTTAAAAATATTTTGATTTGCTCAAATGATTGAATACTTTAGTTGACACTTGTATCTATCGAAAATGCAGGCATTTGCATTTGCAATGCATAACGCTTTATGTCCCTTAAAGCGATCGAGAAAATGCTTCTAGGCACACAGTCAGTAGTTTACCGTAGAGCCACAATGCTCGCAGCGGTAGTATGCAACAGAAGCGGTAGTATGAAGCGCGAACCTATGCGGCGCGGCAGAGGAAAATTTCGAACAGAATGGTAAAGCGCGCTTATGTCAGACATATACCTCGTTTGTAAGCAATGGCTGAAAGTTTCCACTCCTGAGCTTTCTTTTTATTATTTTTTCAAAGTGGATGAAACAAATTCCATAAAATTTCTTGATATTTCACAATTTCGATAAATTTATCCAAGTCCTTTTCCTGCATTATTTACTCTCCTTAAAGCGAACTGTCAACCGTGTAGCGCTGCAAAAGTTAAAAGTTAGCCAACTCTTAAGCCTTCAACAATGAATCCGTTGCATCCATCACGTTGAAGTATACAACTGACAACTAAGTTAAATACACACGTTCTTATGAAATGCGGCCTATAGAAGAAGTGGATGACGTACGTTGCTTCCCATAAAAACATGTGTATTTTACTGAGTTGTCAGTTTTTTACTTCGACGTGACGGACCCAAAGGATTCATTGGGATGAAGGCACTGCACTGAATACATTGCTACTGCCGGTGCAGGCGTGCAGCCACACCACTGTGTTCCTACGGTTATGCTTATCCTATAATTAATAAACTATAACAATTTAAACTTTTTTTCGCTACCGTTTGGAATGCTCTTTGGAATGCCCATTAGTCACTTTTGACATATAGATGGCCGGCTGTTCTTTCTCGATTTCTTTTCTCAAAGTTGTCGACATGTATTTTAAAAAAAGCCAAACAAACTGTCAAAAAACTAGGTCGCCGGTGGTGGTCGACAGACAATTTTTCACCCCTCAATAAAATATAAAAAACATAAATAAAAACATCGCCGCAAATGGATGAGCTAATGGACATTAGTTCGATATCCTTCGAAGACTTACAAGAAGAATACCAAAAGTTGAGAGAACGTTTCGGGCAGCTGTTGGTCATCAATGAACAAGACGCCCAGCGAATCCATGAACTACGCCGAAGTCTGGAGACTGCAACCGCTGCTGAGGCGTACCTCGCCGCAGAGCTTGAACAGTTATCATCGGCACAAACATCACAGGATGATGCAGTGTTGAATAAGAAACAAAACGAAGTCGATGATCTCAAGAAGAGGCAAAGTGCTCTGCTATCCGAGAACGAAGACCTGCATCAAGAGATTGTCGATTTGCGAACTGAGAATAAAAGGCTCAATCAAACGATTAAGGAACTCACATTGGCTGCACGTCCAGCCGAAGTTACCTATCAGATTCCAAAGGAATTTCTCGACCAAAAAGAGAAACTTGAGACTGAAAATCTGGAACTGCTTTCAAAGTTGGACGAATCCCACGAAAGTGTTGTAAAATTTACGATGAGCATCGCTGAGAAGGAGGTAAGCGTGCTAACAAGATCGGCTGTTTTGTATTTTAAGTTGTGTGTGTCCACAGAAACACATCGAAGTCCTTAAAGATCAAGTTCTGTGCTTGGAAGAAAATTTGCAGTCGAAACGTGAAGAAGTCGAAGAAAAGTCTCAGCTGCTGGAAAGTGCTCAGGAGCAAGTAGTTGAAATGAACGCCAGAATCGCTATGTTGACATCTTGTCCTGATAACGCTGGTAAGCTATTTTTATATAACACCCCGTTCCAGATTAAATGGTGAATGTCCTTTCAGATCGCAAGGGAAACTCGCTTTTCGCTGAGGTCGATGACCAAAGGCAGGCCATGAAGCAGCTTTTGGCTTCGCAAAAGAAGAGTTATCTGGACATGAAGAAGATTTTCAATGATAGTCAATATGAGATCCGTCGGCTAAAGAGGGAAAACTTTGCCATGCACAATGAACTGCAAGCTTGCAGTACAATTTTTTGCAGCGCCGACAAAACATATAAAGGTAAAATCTGCAGTAATAAAAATAGAGTTATAAAGTAGGTAAAGCATTTATTTAAACACGCAGTTGTTTTTTCGTCGTGCTTTTTAGACCCGAAATCGATTCGTATTAACGTGATTTATTTCCGATTTGAGTGGATCAACTTTTTTTTCAACACTTCTAAATCACTGCATCTGACAAAAAAGAAATTTCAGTTCCTTTTTTCATTTCTACTTACTGTTTGAGGAAAGGATTAACAATGCCACATTTTGAAACCATTCGCAATTGCAAAAATCCCGGACAAGGATTGCTTAAAGAATGAATAGTTTTTAACAACGTAGACCCATATTTTGTCATGATTTTACTGCCACAAAATATAGGACCGAGGCCATATCGGGAAAAACATTCCTGCTTCTGGTTGTTTTACCTTAAGCACACAATCCAAAAAAAAAGAATTCATTTTCTCTCTATAGAAGAATTCATTTTCCTCTACAGAATATTCCGCCATTTTTATACTCCTTCTGGTCCGTTCAAATCTTCTATGGCTTAAGGCAAATGTTTTTTGGGAGCTTTGGCTTCTGGTGTGTGGAACTTTTCTGGCGATTCTTTCTGGGAGATTAAATTCTGCATTCTTCTGCAGATCTATAGCCCGTACCGTACCCTAATGCATTTAATTTTGCTCAAAGCAAAATGCGGCGGTCAGTAGTAGTTTCTCTTTTTTCGTACTTCCTCTATTTTCTATCTCTTAGGTTGGCTTAAGAGCATTGGCAACGAACTTCTGTGAGCTTCCTAGCTTTCAAACTTAAATTTATTTATTGTTCAGGCTTCAACGCTATTCTAGCTATTTTTTCGTGGCGATTGCCATGTTCGTCTCCATTGCCTTGGACATCCACTGTGTAGACGCAGCATTAGCCTTTTTTCAATAGTGTGGTTTTTGCAAAAAAAATTAACTAAGCACTTGACTTATCTTGAGTTGCTTTATATAGGAGTTTTACACTGCTTTGAGAAACCGCATCTATTTCCAACAGCTCTTTTTCTCAAAAACGTTTGAATATTTTTAAAGAAATCTTTTTTTTTTTAAATTCGATATTTTTTAGACCTTCGTTTTTTTCTAGTTCTTGTCTGCACACTTTTCAAAATATGAAACTACTGAAAAACATTTAATCCATTTTTCCATGAAACTATGTATGCAGTTTATAAGCACACCGAATTTTGTCACTCTATGACTTAGAGTTCAGAGGTAACAACGCATGAACGGACAACGTAGTGTTATACCGTTCTCTAAATTCTGTGCTCAGAATATTCAGGAAAGATTAAAATGGCAAAACCAAAATACTTACAAATTACAAAACAAATTTAACGGCATTCAAAAATAAAGGAAAGTACGAAATGGCTTTCGTTTGGATTTAAGTCGCCTCGTAAATACCTTTCTGTGCATTTGACTTGCATCATAATGTTCCAAATTCGCCTTCATACTCGCCTTTTGTAAATGTAAATACTTTTTACTTTCTTTTTTTATTATGCAAAAAGCTAATTTATTCTTAGTTTAACCCCAAAGGCTTTAAATAATTAAACAAAATCAAACTTTATTTTTTGGCAGAAAAACTTAACGAACGAATTCTTCAGCTGCTGAAGCAAAACGAGGATCTCGAAAAGAAGCTAACGTTCACTCAACAGGAACTCGTGTCAAAGGCAAATGACAAAGGTGTTGTCTTAATAGATTCGATGCTCCAGTTCTGCAAGTATGCAATTACAAAGTTTTTTCACTTAGCTCAGCAATTGACTGCGACTGCGATTCATATTTCCTTTACCAAATATCTAATGTAAAGAGTAAAAGCCAAATCTAGTTTTTAATTAACTCGTTCCATTCATAATACGCTTTCTATTTATAAAACGCTTCCTTCTGATTATAAGCTCTAACTTCTATCGCCTGTCACTATTTATTACATAGCAAATAATATGTACGTAATCGTAAGTAGTTTTTAAGCGAATACTCTGTGCTAGTGTGTGATTCAAAAACAAACAAAAATATTTTAATTTAAAGACAAGAAACCGAAGAACTGAAGAAGCAAAACCATGGAATTCGTATTCAGAACGGATTGCTTGAGGAGCAAGTGCGAAACTATAAACAGAACACGGCTAAGTAATTTTGTATAAAAAAAACTCACATTGGACACACGTTATGCAATTACTCTCATCACAGGTGGCGATTCGAAGCGCTCAAGTCCAGGTGCATAGTGATTGATCGCGAACGACTTCTGACAGAAAACAATATTGAATTTAAGGACTTTACGAACAGAGATGTAGCTTTTACGGCAAGTGAGTTGGAAAATGCGATACCTAATTTGGGGTTTGCAAATGACTTGGAGAAAGATAAACCTAAACGAGTGGTTAAAGTGGAGCTGGTAGACCTGACGGAAACAGAACCATCTCCAGGTGATATGATTGAAGTAAAAGACGAACAACGACTAGAGTTAGACAAAGATACAGAAACACAACAGCTATCAACTGTTGAGGAAGAGAACTGCATAAAACAGTGTGAACGAAATAGCACAACCCTTCAAGAAATCAAAATTGAAAGAACAAGCATTTCAGAGAGTGATACAGATCAAAGGTGTAAAGAAAATAAAGAACCATCACCTTCTCTCGAACTGAACCTAGCTAATCAACATATCACAATGAAACCAACCGACATTCCGAATAAGGAAAATGTAAGGGCTTCACATGTAGGAAGTAAAACTCCGCCAAAATTATGTGCCAAAAAACCCCTTGAAGAGTTTAACCTTAATGTGCCAACAAGACCATCAATTTTGATAACAAAAAGAGATATCATCGACGAGGATAGCAAAACCAAGACTGTTCACTTTGCACCCATAGATGAGTCTGGTAAATCCGATACCTGTCCACAGCAAAAATTCGGCTGCAAATCAACGCGACCCAAAAACATTATTGTTCGTAGGATTCAAGTTAAATCTAGAACAAAAATCGAGCCAGGTGCTCTATAAAATAATAAATTTATATTCTTCCCATCTGAAGATTTCATCGTTGCAATTTAGAACCTTATATTACTTATAATAAGTGGATTTCAGAGACCATTGCCATGACTTTTATCAATGAGGATATTCTACATTTTTTTAAAGCAGAAAAATAACATTATATTAAAGCTTGTAACCAAACAAAATGTGTTTTTAAATAATAAAAAAACAACGGATTCATAAACTAGTGAAGTTTCAACATAGAACTTTTTTCCCAGTGGTCAGTTTGTAGTCTCCAAACTGAGGGCAAAATAATGTTTTTATTTTTTTAATATCTTCGTCTTCTATGTACCTAGTATTCGTGTTTGACACAAGCTCAAAAAGAAGTCATTTAGTGGGCCCGCGCATTACAATTGCAAAAATTTTTTGCAAGGGCCCACCGACACGCCCTTCACTTCACAGGATGAAATTTCAAAATGGCCTCAGAAGTCTGAAACTTTGTAAGTAGCATGTAAAGTAAAAACTATATTATCTGAGTAGTATTTAGTATTGTGTGTAATATAGTAAGCTATTAAAAAGGGTCCAAAAACGACCCTCGGTGGGGGTAGTTTCCTTTCGAAATAAAAATGTGTTGTAAAGGAAATGTTTATAAAAGGAGATCTCAATTTAGAAAAAAATCTAAATATTATCTGTAGACCAGAGTTCTCCAATCTTTATCGGTCGCGGAGTACTTTTAAAAGGTGATCTCAACGACGGAGCACCAATTTTTTTTACGATACAAAAATGTGTGAAACAAAAAAGTATAACAATGCTTTGTTATATATAGGGCCACTTATTCCAGAAGGTTTGCAACTTTGGCTCTGGTTCACTTCAAGCTGTTGCGGACTCTATTTGTTTTATTTTCGGTACATTGAGGCTTTCTGATATTAAATTTTCGATTAACTTATCTACTACCGAAAATGTATGGTTCTTTTCCTCCAACGCATAGTGACAGACGGCACCTATTATTTGTCGGTGTTAGTTTGGATTCCTTAATTTGACACCGTTTCTTGGTTAGATTAGTTTGGTTTAAAAATCCTAACTCAATTTCGACTTAGTCAAATAATCTATCTATCTATCTATCTTAGTTTCGTGTGATGCTCGCTTTTCTCAGATCCGCAAGGCCGCTTCACATCAAAAACATTCTCAATTCTGTTGGATATGCGATTTTAAGTAAAACACGACACTTTATTTTGAATCGTAAAAGCCACATGGCAAACAAACACTTAATTAAATTCTGAGATGATCATGCAACGATTGAAAAAGGAAGCATTTCATGAAACAAAGACAAAATTGAGTTAGAATTTAAAACCAAACTAAGTGCCTGTTTTCCTTTGGTTGATCCTAACCTGATGTGTCAGAATTACTTGGGTGAGGGGAAGCGCCAGTGTGGTGGCCACCGTTCAACCTCCGTTTTATTTTGAGAAATAAAATTTGGGTTAGGTTAGGATCAACCAAATAAAAACAGTGTCAAAACTAAGTCAAATTAATGACACCAAACTAACATCTAAAAGTTGTGTCAAGATGGAGTTAAAATTTTGAAACCAAATGGACACCAAAAAACTGTGTTAACAATTTTTCAGTCTAGGAACAGTACTTAACTCAAAAATGACTTAAAATTGACAACGAAATGACATCATTTATGGAGTGGAGAGTTATTTTTTATGTTTATTTTCACACCGAGTGCTTAGAGGGGGGCACGATTTTGTTGTCATTCTGGCTGTCAAAAGGCAATAACGATTACATTTTTAGGAGCATAATTCGAAAAAAATAATTTCGTTGTTAGCCTTCAAATAAAACCCTATTTGTGACTTATCTATCATCCGTAGACAGTTTCTGTTTTTTTTCTATTCTCAAACTGTTCTAAAGGTGTTCGAAAAAAGTTAAAGGCAACAAGGGTTATTTTCGAAAATTTACGAGGAGAATTACATATTTTAAATTATCTTGCCAAGAGGGTTGAAATTTGTGTGGTAAATCTCTGGATTTGTTTGAGATAAGTCGAAGATTTGTGTCTGGTGAAAACATAGTTTTACTGTTTAATAATTTTAATACGATAATTGGCGATCGTGATTGAGTAATATTTGCTATCGAATTTAATGTTTTCTGATAAAGTGAAATTTTGGAAAGATAAGTAAATAAATAGAGTGGCGCAACAGCTCGAGGTGAACGAGGGCCAACTCTTCTCTACTTCACACACATGGCGACCTACAATTTTTTGCCGAACTCGAACGGCACTTTGAGAAGCATTTCAAGACAAACGTTATTCTTGGAGGGACACTCGTCAGACACTTATGAAGGTGGGGACCCTGAAAAGGAGCGATTTTTTTTCAGGTGACGAAGGTAATATTTGAACCCAGAACAAAGTTGTCGTTTTTTTGTGCCTGGTAAACTCATACGAAATTTACCAATGAATCTCAAAGCATGACAATCAAATGTGCGCGGAGATGCAGAACGATTTCTTTGCTGTGGAATTTCGTTCTCTTTATGTGTCATCATAAATCTTCAAAAATGTTTATCCAACTACGGTTTTAGAAAAGCCGACTTTTTCGACGCAATACTGTACAAGTCTGCAGGCCATGTTCCCTTTGCTATTTTTATGACACTCCTTCGGATTATATCTCTTAAAGCTTTTCATAAAAATTAAGATGTGATTTTTGGAATTGTCTGAACCTCTTCCTTTTAAATTTTTTGGCCGTTGGGTTGCTCTGTCGTACTTTTGAATTTAATACTGTTTTAGTCATTTCACGAGTTGACAAGATTTCATTTGACAAGATCATTTACATTTTTTCAGAAAACCTACGAGAGGTACTCTAACTTTAAAATCCATAGCTATCATAATATAACATAACCTCTCACACAAAATACTGTATTTAACTATCAGAAACGCTGTTACATCCACCCCTTTTTGCAAGGCTGCCGGCCGGTGACTCGAAGTATGTATTGACTCTCTTATTTTTTGGTCATTTGGTTTTTTTTTGTCTTATATACTCGCGGACATATATACTTTGGGAACCGCGGGAGTATACCATCTAAAATCATAATAATTAAGCCACGCTTACTCTTGGGGCGCATATATTGAATAAAGCTTTCCTGCACTCGTTTAGTACATTTAAAACGTAACGTGACGTGATGGAGTAAAATGGATTACAGACTCGGATTCAGCGACCCAAATTTACTTCTAAAAAAAAACATCATACTATTCGTATTCCAACAAAAAAGCGTTATCCCGTAAACAAACTCAAATTGTATCACAACCTAGCTTAATGTCCTAGGATTAAGAAAGGCTTTTCCAATACGATCATATAATTAACATATAATCTGAAAATTATAGGAAACAACACTGCAGGACATCTTGGGTAACATTAGTAATATTACACACCACTATCATCCTAACCTTTTTAAAATTAAAAATAAGTCTCGCTTTTCTAAAATAATGCTTAAAAATTAGTTTAGTATGAAGCGCCAGAAAATGAAAGGAAAATATAACACTTGAAATTTTTTAAGTGTTTTCGAGTACGTACCTACATTTGAAATAAAAAATTGTAATTTTTGCACTGTAATGCTCATAGACAAACTTTTGAAAATAAAAGGACATTTTTAACAAATTTCGAAGTTGTCATCTGAAATCTTAGAACTTACCTCCCAACTTAAATATAGTACTTTAACAGAAAACTTTTTTGCTATGTAAAAAATTCTCGAGTCGAGGTACAATTCAAGTGCGTTTTTTACACTATTAAAATAAACCTTCGACTATTGAAATCGTATTTATTTCATAACACGTTAAACATTAAATATTAGTAAAAAAAAATCACAGAAACGTTAGGACTCCCTCTCAGCGAATTTTAAATGGTCATAGTAACAATTACCAGTAGTGTTGTGCTCAATTATTTCTTCATAAATCTTTGCTGCGTCGTCCTGAGGTGTTTCCTCGTACGTTAAATTAACCTTGCTGCAAATTTTATCCGCATGATCGGTGCAGTTGCACCCGGTAATTGGAATTTCATAGCCCTGGTTAGGGCAGCCAGGCAATGTCGTGTTGTTGTGCGGCACCTGACGCACTATATCAAACCTTTCCGCCGATCCGCGCACCAAGGGCAGATTCCTATAATACGACAAATGAAACACCTTTTGGCAATTGATCCAAAGATACAGCAAAACAAACAGAAGGGCTATCCCAAGCGGGAGCATAAACACAATAACCAGAGCCTCTGCCTTTTGATTTCGTTTAGCCTCTCTGGGTGCTCCGTACATGATGGTGAACGGTGGCGTGGAATTGCTCCGCCTGCTGCCGAAATTGTTAGGTCCACTATCCGCCGGATAGGTCACACACTCGAGACCGTTCACATTGATTCTGGAGATAAATTTCTCGTAACGAAACACACGATATTGCTCTGGCATTCTATAGGACACGTTTACCAGCCAAATGCAGTTCCAGGGATTTCTATCGATGAAAATGCGCAAATGCGAACCAAGTGCAAGCGTGTCGTACAAATCGTCGATATACTTCAGTTCGTTACTTCGTACGTCAATCGCGTGCATATGTGCCAGCGAATCGGCGAATATCGACATCGATAAAGTTTTCAAATGGTTTCCTTGTAGAAAGACATAGTCCAGATGGCTGAGCTGATCGAACTGTGACTGGGGCAAGTGCGTCAGACAATTTGAACTCAAATCCAAAACACTCAAGTGTGTACAGTTTTCCAAATAAAACTCTTTCAGATGGTTGGCGCTCAAGTTTAATCGTACAAGAAGCTCATGTCCTTGAATGGTCACGGACGAAACACCGCAGTTGGTTACTGTTACATTTTTAAGCGTCGGATTAGCCACTATTACAAATTGCTCCCCATAAAACGACACATCGTTGGCCGTGAACTCATCCAAGTTATCGGGCAGATTCAACAAAATATCACTCGTCGCCCTATAGACCCCATCCATATAAAGATTCTCCAATCGAAGAAGATCCCTGAATATTTTTGCGTAACGAATGTGAAGGTTCGTCTCTCCAATCAGCCTAACAACCCTTAATCTCTGCAATCCACTAAACGCCTCCCCATCAATATGCCTCAAATTGTTATTGTGAAAGTTCAAAAGCCGTACGGCCTTCAGGTTGCCCATGCTAGTCGAACTAATTCTCGTAAATTCGTTGTGCTCGAAACGAACGTTTTCCAGCACTATCCCCGACCCACAGATGATCTCATAGATTTCGTCAAAGTGGAAATTCTTCAAGTTCAATGTAGTTATCTGGTCGCAATTGGGAATGTACTCGAAGCCGAATGTGTTCGCGTTCAAGGCGGCTCCACATCCATCTAGCGTGACGGTGCTGATATTTTCGTAACGACGTTTCCATAAGACATTCTCAGTTGTGTCTATTAGTTTCTCTGCCGTAGAACAATTAACCGTTATGGGCAATATGGTACCAGAAATAAACGTTAAATTCGCCGCGATCAGACACTCGTTTGTAGTCCAGCACGAATTGGACGACGCTTCGTAATCACTGCTTTCGTCAGTGGCGTGTGTCAAAACTCCCAGAAACCACGCCAATTGTAAAACTAATCCGAGGACACAGTTAAAAATAATTGCGGAGGGGCGCACCATTTAGCTTGTTCTCGATCCGATTCGCACTGGTCGGAGAAGTTCGCTAGGAGTCCGCCGAAAGAAACTGAAATTTTGCTTGTTTTGTAAATCCCATGAATATCGCCCAGAGCCAAAGTGTCGTCAGAGGTACCATCTCCATCTCAGTGCACAGTGGGGCTGAAAAAACACGGAACGTTTCTGCAAAAAAGAAAATATATTTTTTAAAAATGGTGATGATACTATAAAATTTTACAACGGATTTACAGCAAACTAAAATCGTAATAGCCTAGTCGCACTGGATCATGAACCAAGTTTTTGCGTATACTCCCGAAACCTTTATCAAAAACATATTTTTTTCCCATATATTTTCATAAAAATTATCGGTTTTTGTAACCCCCCGGTTTTGGGTAGGTTTTGCTCAAAACCACTATGATCGTCACGAGTATCACGTTGCCTGCTAATAAGCTGACAGAACCGTCAACTAGAGGGTGATTTTTTGAAAGTTACCTTTTTAAAAATGGCAATAAAATATGAACCTTCTGTACTTCTATACTTTATACACAGGGTTTTTATTCCGAACAGTGTTTGTGTTGCACAAGGTAACCCTTATATTTTTTATCGTATACACTTATTCTCGATTAATATAAATCTTTATTAAATCCTTGACAAATGCTTATCAGTAACTTATAACTTTCATTGTAGACACAAAATGTAAATTATGAGATCCTTCACGAAAGTTCAATTCGAACCATGGCTCTTAATGGATACCCACTGAAGATGCTCAGGGCCTGCTTTCTCAGCGAAACACACTACCAAAAAACGGAGGTTAAGACCAATTTCGATCTCTTTTGTTTGAGAGCTGAAATTTGGTGGGTTAGCTCCAAGTCCATTGCACCAGATCAAGTTTGAAAATTAGCTGAATCCGCCCACAGACACGACCATTACAGGCCTGTATGTGCGACCATCTCTAATTTAAAAAAATACTTTTTCTAAATTTTAGCTATGTTAAAATGGTGCTAGCGCAAACATTTAAGGTATGTAATATTGCCTTGTAATTGTCTTTGAAGTAGCCAAAAAAGTTGGGCCTTTTCATTGACCACGCCCAATTTTTTAAGGAATTTTAGCTCAAAATGACTGTTTTTGAATAGATATATTTGAAATATAAGACAAAATTATGCCACAAAAGTTGTAGATATTAGCATTTTCGAACTTTTATGCACATATTGTATATGCCTCCGCCCACTTTTGTGGGCGTGGCGTTAAAAAAAGTGATTTTTTAATTAAAAAGGCGGAGTCTTAGGCCGAAATGTATGCAACCACCTAGTATAAAGCATTCAACTGTTATATTTTTATATCCCGCCCACTTTTTGGAGGCGTGGCAGTTTTTTTGGTATGGTCGGGTATTTTGCAATTCGTCGTAAATGGACTGAAGCTTTTGCATACGCACTGTTGCACTTTCCCACTTGTTTTATTATAAATTTAATTTGCAAAGAATCTCACTTGTCTCAACTGTGGATGTACACAAATATGCTAAACCGAATGTCTCATACGAAATCTGCTTCTAGTTTTGAGGTCAGCGTTAGATTCTGGATATATTCCCTCCTTTTGTGAATTATTTAGCGCACCTTTAAAAACAAATATGGGTAAACATGACAACTGTTGGACAAATGAAAAACAAAAATAAAGTGGGAATGGCTAACTCAGTTTTTGATTCAGTGGGAAGAGCATAAAAGACTCATGTACGAGACGCCAAAGCCGATCGAATCTCCGTTTTGTAAGGAGTAATTTTTTTTTTTGCGGAAGCTGCGTCTTTTCACTTGATATGGACAACTTGAAGCTGCCTGACCAGGAACGTAGAGGATGGAACGCTAATATGAACCATGTTTCCTGGCTATATAGTTCGTACACGAACTAGAGAAAAAATGATGTAACTGATCCTGTATTAAACCACTGGACACACGTTCACTTCGAAAAATCAAAATTTTATTAGGAGACTAAAACTTGATCTATGGCAAATTTAGTACCAAATATAATTTTTTTTTTCGTCAATTAAGGATAGGGATAACCTTTAAGCGGAAAGGATTGAGAGTGGATGGACACGAGAGGTACCGTACCGATGCACTTTCGTTTTGATTGGTTAATTGTTGCATTAAGTAGGAAACTCCTATTGCGGCAGGACATCACTTGCGTTGTGCGGCTTATGAAAGAACCTCTAAACTTCAATGTAAGAGTGCTTGAAAAAAAACATATCAGTGGCAAGCAAGAGACATTACATCAATATTCAAGTGAGTCGATTGACTTCGCAATATTTCTGTCATCACCAATAAGTTTTATCGCACGTTTTTGAATTCTATCTAAGAGGCGTTGTTTCCTGTTTTAGGAGTATCAGCCCAGACATGGGAATTGTATCCCAAGTTAGGGTGAATTTAGGCATTATATAAATTAGGAAAAATAGAAGGGGTTGAAAATTTCATTCATTCGTGGATATTGGCTGGGAGTTTCGGTTTTGGTTCAACGCTGGAAGATAGCCTTGATTTTTTGAAGCATTAAACTATACTCTGTTTCTCTGTCAGAAGATCCCTGCCGTTCCAGTTCAACATGCGAAGGCTAGGGTCAAGAAACTGAAAACGAGTAAAAAAGCTTAATGCCATCAGGAAAGGAGTTAATTGGATTAGTAGTAGCAGACAAGAGGTCGCTTATGAAAAGGTTTATGAAACCATCCAAAACAAAATTTTTGAAAGAAATGTTTGAAATGCATGAACACTTCAAGAACATTTCGTTATGCAGACGTAGTTTTTCATGTTCTTCATTGCTTTTTTGTTCTCAATAGTTCTCTATAGATTTTTTAAACATTTGCCACACATTTTTTTTATTATAATTATATAGTTTTTTTTTCAATGATTTCAAAATAATTGCCACCTTTAACATAAGAACATAACCGAGTCGTTCTAACAAACGCAATTAAGCTTAATCAATCAATTCTATCTAGTCTATCTATTCCTTGCTAAATGTCACAGACCTACCCTTAAAGTGAAAGCTATTGGAAAGTAGCAGATAAGGATTTGTGGGCTCATAAGTCAAGATGTTCGAAGTTCTTATTTAGATATTAAGCTTTGCTTTAATAGACATCTCTGTGTAAGTTATTTTCTTACATCCACTGTCAAAGCTTCACCCTGCCGACTGATTAAAATTTTCTCAGCATGAGTTTTTCCAAATAACACTGCTGCCTTATATATTACAAGGTGCTCCACACAGTATGTTCTCTTTCCAAAGCGCCGCCAATATCTAATTATAGAACTTGGAGTGATTTCTTCCACCTTCGTTACGGTAGCTTTATGGCGTCCTAAATTAAATGATTTAAATATTGAAATTTTTCGCCCGAGAAATTGTATTATTTTATTTCTGCGAAGAGGGCGCATAAGATATTTGACGTGTTTACATTTAGTGAATCAATTTGATTACGTTTGCGAAAACTTACAACACCATTCAATATCGGACCTTCAACTGTATATTAATACAAAATGTGTTCGATATTCAACGATGTGGTAAGAGTTCGCAAATAAAGTCTAAAACATTCCCCTCGGAGCAAAGTGGAAGTTGTTATTCTTCCACTTTGCTCTGAGGAGAATGACAAAGATCTTGTTTTCTAATTTGCTTTTACATCGCTTATGACACTACATTTTGTGTGCCATACTGCCCGTAAATGTGTCTCCTCAGGATGCGAATGTGCTTCTGAGAGACTTCAAAGTTGTGGACCAAAGTGTTAATCTGCGCATGAAGGTCAGCGATTAGTTTGTCCCGTTCCTCGACAAGAATGTTAGTTGAATTGCGACTTCGATCGAGCTCTGCCTCAAGGTCAGAAATCTTCTTACGAAGATCTCGCATCGTGATTTCTCCTCGTTCTTTCTCGCGTAGGATGTTCTTTGTGCTGTTTGTTCTCAAGCTGTCATTCATTCCTCTTAGTTTGTTGACCTCTTCTGCCAGAGTTCGCTTTTCGGCTTTCAAAACGAGGTTTTGCGACCGGAATATCTTGAGATCCCGATCGGCCGCCCTCAACTTGACCAGAGTTTTCGCCCTCTTTTGGCAGGCCTCTTCGAGCTTTGACCTTGTTAGAGCCAACTCCTCTTTGGTTTGAAGCATTTTGGCTATTAGCGAATTATTCTCCTTGCTTATCTTGTCGCATTTGGATTTTGAGGCCTTAACGACTTTTGGCAGTTGGGACAATTCATTGATTTTGTCCTGGAATTGTTCTTTTAAGGCATTTAAATTTGAATTCAATTCATTTTCAAGTTGGCTGTTTGCGTCGCACAATTGCTTAATCTCATACTTCTGAGATTCGATAGTGCCTTGAGCTTGTAAGTATTTTATCTGGAAGCCGTTAATCTGAGCCTGTTGCTCCTTTATGACATTGCGAAATTTTTCCTGTTCTTTCTGCAGGTTTTTCACTATTTTGTAGAGCTTCTTTAGCTCACATGTTTCAGTTGCAGGCGGCGGAGGGGACCTAAAAATCTTCTTCAAAGTTTTTAAAATAAACTTTAGGTCCTTGTTCTCATATAAGTTGACATTTTCCTTATTATCTGATTCTGTGCAAGGACTGTTTTGCGGCGGCTTTCCCTGTTTTCGGGGCCTCGCCCCGCGTTGGTTGAAGATTTGAGTAAATTTTCTCTCTAAATTGTTTTCGGAAGAATCGCTATCAGCAGCCTGGTCTTTTTTGCCATACCGATTCGATGACTCCAAGAATCTGCCGTTGCGCTCCTGCAACCTGTTGAATTCAATATTTAGACTCACACAGTTTGCTTTTGAAGTGTCGATAACGCGATCATTTGTTAACTTTTCAGTTCTATACGTTCTCTCTTCTATTTTGGTTTCGTCATCCGTTCCATCATCAAACTGTGAAAACGAGCAGGAGCTGACAGAAGATACATCTTCATATTCGGAGCATGGATTTTCATCGTTGACTCTTTTATTTACACGGAGAGAGCTGCCGCATTTATTGCAACTTGTACGGATGAGATCTTGTTGTTTCTTGGATTGGCCGCAGTTCTCTCGGTCACCGATTATGCAACTGGGTTTTCTACTAGGAACATCTTGGAAACGCGAGGCTTTACCTGCGAAAGAATTTGGGCACGCATTCGAGTTGGGGACTTGGCTACCTTGACCCAGTTTATGGTTGTGCAATTTTGACATTTTAAAGTTAGATTTTAACTTTGGACCTAAAAAAGAGAATTAATTACTGATCTGGAGAACTAAATGTCAAAAGCCATCGTCACCGGCACAAATTAAATCTATAAATCCTTTTAATTTGGCTTAGAAACAATTTTAACAAACAATTTAAACATCAAGAACAAAACTTAATGAATATTTCAAAATTTTTCGTTGACTGAAAATATTTTATATCCTATTCCGCAGTAACATGTTAACTTTAATTTTAGAACACAAGCAAAGTGGCGGTAATCCTTATGCAAAGGCCTTTAAGGCCTAACCGTATAGAAGTCTTAAATTAGTTTTAGTCGGCTTTTGTAAACGTAACATTCGAGCGCAAATTTTACTATACGTCCGAAAGTGTGCTCAAGGGTGAACAGTGCAAGCAAGAGAAATTGCGTCAATGTTCCTGTGAGTATATTGACTTTTACATATTTCTGTCACCAAGAAGTTTAAAAGCTCGTTTTTAAATCCTTTGCAGCAGGTAGAGTGCATTTTTTTGGCCATTACCTAGAAATGAGAGTTTTTTTTACTTCAGCTTAGGACGGATGTATTGGGTTAAATATTTCTTGCAACATTTAAGTAAATCTATGCATTTCCAGGCGTTCTTGGCATTTTGGTGTTAAACTCTTTCTAAAAAGACACGAAACTTGCAGAAACTATTGGGAGGGTTACATTCCGCTTAGGCGAATCGTTAGGTACCCCATCCCAATTTAACACCGTCAAGCTCCAAAATGCGTCGAAAATCTTGGTCGTTAAATTTCAATTTCTATTAACTTTAATTGTATTTAGAACTGTCAGTTAAGAATCTTCTTCCTTAAAAACGGCGGGCGGCATCAACCCCTTTTCAATAACATCGTTTTCTTTGTGCATATTTTTTATTCAGAAGTGGTATACGCGTGTTGATTGCAATTTCATATTTAAAATTTCATTCAAATCACCAGTGGACATTTTGTAACGAAAATTGTACTGCCGGTTATTAAATGAGTTTTCGTGAATCGAATTCAACAGAAAGGAAGTAATTGCAATTGGACGATAGCTAGAGGGCGGAGAAGAATCGCCTTAGGGACAGGCTAGACAACACTGCTATTTTCCATCTAATCGTAAACAGACCTCGATATATTCCATATGTCCCTGTCCCATCGGATTTTTGAATGTTTTTTTCAGTTTTTAAGTGCAGAGCTAACTCCTACCCACCAAATTTGGCGAGTTAATCCGAGACTAACTCCGGATCGAAATTAACTGAAAAACTCATTTCTGGGGTTAATCTTAGTTTAACTCGGAATTTTGGATGATCTCGCACTGGAAAACTGGCCCAAAGAGGCCTGAGTACCAGTTTTTCAGTGCGAGATCATACGAGTTTCGAGGTTAAACTGAATCACCCCCGAAATTAATTTTTTAGTGAATATTGATCCGGGATTAATCTTGGCTTAATTCGCCAAATTTGGTGAGCTAATCCCGAATAAACTCTGGTGAACGGTATGGACTTCTTTGAATGTTTTTTTCTGTGTGAAATGGCAGTGGCTTTGCGTGTTTTTACGAAAAATGACATATAAAAATAACTCCAACTTCTTTTCCTCTGTTTTTATACCCCATCCCATAGCATTGAAGGAATATTAGGTTGTTACATAGCTTACAACACGGTGAAATAATAATGGTAGACTGGGACCTTAAGGGCATATGATCGAGACCGAATTCTGAATCGAATAAGCCATTTCCTTCCAAATCGACAATTATTATCTCTTGCTAATTCTAAATTTTCAAATCGGTTTTATTTACTATCTTTGTTCTAAATTGTTCTGAAAAATTTTACTCAATGTATTATGTACAAAGCTACATTTTCTTCTTAAAAAAATTTGGGCCACGCCCATGTTTGGAGGCAGAATTGAAGAAAAACTGAGAATTCGCCATAAAATGCAATTTTGACAGGCCTAAAACCTAATTTTTATGAAAACTAGCACATAAGATAAACAAGACTCCATTCTTGATATTTTTTTTGGAAACTTTTGAGCCACGACTCCTTTTAGGAATAAAATATTCAAAAAAATTTTTATTTGAACCAAGAAATTGCATTTTTTAGTACTTTTAAGCGTAACTTGGAGATATGCTAACATTGAAAGCTAACATTTTTCAAAGTTTGCAAAAATTACAAATGGTCAAAAATAACAATAAGCAGAATTTTACAATGTGAATAGGATGGGGTATTCAACGGTCCGTTTATCGGACTGTGACTTCTGCGTACACACTGTAGCACTTACTCACTGGTTTAAGCTGGGATTAACTCAGCACCGGCCCTTAGTGTTTTACGTGGTGATTACTTCTATGTGTTGCAAACTATCCATTCAAATCAATATACCCTGAGCTGTGAGAAGGGGATAAAAAGCAGCCGCTTTCAGCTGGCTCGACCAAAAATCGTTCAACAAGAAATAATTGAGCAAACAAAGCTTTTATCATGCGATGAACAATTATTTTATTGTTTTCTTAAAATATTTAACTTTTTTCTGCAAAAAATCGTGTGATTGCTAGCTACACTAATGAAATTACGAATAATACTTACTGGTGCACGTACCTACTTCTCGCACGGATTTATTGAGATGAGCAAGTTGTTAAAAATGTTACTGTAAGCATGAATTTGAACAATGAAGCATACATAGCTAACCTAATACCAGACTTAGAAGCTAGTCGGTACAAAATCTCGTTTGTTTTTTTATGTTTCGTACCTTCGGTAGACAAATTTCTACCAGATAACTACAGCTACACATCACTGAACGTGTTGTTCCCCCGATTTCCATTGTTTAAAGCACAATTAATAATTTTGTTAATTAGCAACAGATTTAATAGCACTGTTCTTAGTTGTAAGCTGATTCTTTACACAAGCAGGCTGTTATGAGCGCCACTATGGAACATTCCGTATATATTTTGTCACTTTTAGTTGCTATAGCCATTTGGGTAACATGTAACGCTCAAGATCAAGAGTTGGAGCTGAAACCTAAATCAGAACCTTGCGAACCCTGCCCGATAGCCTATCGGTGTTCTTCTGAAGAAAATCCAGCTTGGGCTACTGATGGAAAATCATGTTTTCCATTTTTGAACAATTGCTATTTGCTTAATGAGAATTGCAACCGTCAAAGTCGATGTGAAACAAGTTAGCAATATTAAAATATTTTTTATGGTGCACAGCTCTTAATGTGATTACTTCTCTTTAGAGCTTGAAGTGACTAACAAGGAAAAATGTCAGTGTCTATGTACGACAGTGTGCCCAGCGGACTACACACCTGTTTGCGGCTATCGGGGCGAAACTGAAAAGAAAACGTTTCCCAACCAATGTGAAATGGACAAATATGTTTGTCTAAGTGGGGAAAGTAAGTTATTTTAATACTAAAGAAACATTATCCAGATCTACATAATATTTATTTTATACTTATGTTTTGTTTTTTTTCAGTTTATTCACTATTCAATCAGGGAGATTGCAAATAGGACTCTTTTTAAATATGTTTAGAAACTGCTCGCTTATGATTATACATAATTTTAAATGTAATAAAACACCCATCGAATAACTTTATTTATCAAACACAATTTATTTGGTCCAATGAACAATATAAAGGGTCCGCCATCTAACGTGTTTTTTTTTTCAACTAGTGCTTATTTCGTGAATGGTAACACTAAGCTCATGTCTGATTTGACAGATAATTAGTTGAACGAATATGGTTGTGTATACTTCTCCCAGCTTGAACAACGCTGGGAAATATGCGTTTTCGCTTCGCTCAGTGGGCCTGCGATCGACTTAGAGAAGATGCCGAGACCAAAAAAAACATCCTTTCAGATGAAGCTCATTTTGATCTTGGCGGGTCGCAAAATTGTCGCATTTGGGCCACAGAAAACCCGCACGCATACATTGAAAAGCCGATACACCCAAAACGAGTCACTGTTTGGTGCGGATTTTGGTTCAGAGGCAAAATTGGGCAATTTTTCTTCGAAAATGAGCAAGGAGTGGCCGTTACAGTCAATGGCGATTATTATCGGGCCATGTGGAACGAATTTTTGTTCGAAAAATTGAAGAGCAACATTGGCAACATTTGGTTTCGATTTGGTTATGGATTCGATTCCCGGTGATTATATTTGTAATCACCGGGAATCACCGTAACTTGAGGCATAAATAAAACTACTCTAACCAATATACACTCACAAGCTATTTTTTATAATCAAGGATGTTAGAGTAATTTTTTATTTTCAGAAACTAAAAAATTTAAGATTAAAGAAATAATTTGTTTCGATTCCGATCGGCAAAATAAAAATTTTCTGTTTTTTTTTTAAATAAGTTGTTAATATTTTTTCCACATTTCAAGTCATTTTTAAGGTTACTTAAAAATAATTGCATACAAATAATGGATCCAAATCAAACTGAGGATGCCGAAGAGCCTGATTTCGAAGCGAACTACGAAGGCGAAGGAATAGAGAAGATCGGCGAAGAGTCAGAAGATGAATATTCCTCGGGGAGCGATTACGTTACTGGCATGAGCCACGCAGACAAAAAGAAGCACCACTTAGAATACAGACATTTGCTGAAGGAAATCGCCAACCAAAACAAAACTGTAGATCTACTTAAAGAAAAGCTTACGAAGATGTGCCACAAGGGCTCACTAACACCATGTGAGATACAGGAAATCAAGAAAATAAGAGCTTGCATGGAGAACGAAAATCTCAAGCTGCAGTGCCTGGTTCGAAAGGCCATTCAGATGCAAAATGAATATCCTATTCACTCTTGGGACGAAGTGCCAATCGTAACAACCATAGAGGACGATGTGTTTCCACACATTAGCAATGTAATGGCTGTTCTTGGATTAGCACCTGAACAAGTAGACGATCGAGAGAATGGCGGCGAATGTTGTGGTGGATGTCCGAAGGACGAAAAGTGTAACAAACCCGACGGACCGGACAAAGAAATATGCGAACTTGCCGAGGAGATGGCCTTAAAGGATCAGATGCTTGAATGTCTTAAAGAAAAGCTGCACCTTTTGCAGTGCCACTCAATGGTATTAGAGCAGTCACGTACATGTGGACGAGGGCCCCCTGGATGCTGTAGATGTGCAGAGGATAACGTTGAAGTTGTCAAGTGCACCGTAGACATTCCCCCTAGATGCTGCAAATGTGCAGAGAATAACGTTGAAGTTACGAAGTGCACCGTAGACATTCCCCCTGGATGCTGCAAATGTGCAGAGAATAACGTTGAAGTTACGAAGTGCACCGTAGACATTCCCCCTGGATGCTGCAAAAGTGCAGAGAATAACTTTGAAGTTAAGAAGTGCATCGTAGACATTCCCCCTGGATGCTGCAAATGTGCAGAGAATAACGTTGAAATTACGAAGTGCACCGTAGACGTTCCCCCTGGATGCTGCAAATGTGCAGAGAATCACGTTGAAATTAGGAAGTGCACCGTAGACATTCCCCCTAGATGCTGCAAATGTGCAGAAAATAACGTTGAAATTAGGAAGTGCACCGTAGACATTCCCCCTAGATGCTGCAAATGTGCAGAAAATAACGTTGAAATTAGGAAGTGCACCGTAGACATTTCCCCTGGATGCTGCAAATGTCCAGCAAATAACGTTGAAAATATGAGGTGCAATGTAGACAAGCTGAAGCGCGAAATCGCCAGTCTTTGCAAGGAAAAAGAAGATGCTTTACGAAAGCAGTGTCCATGTTATGTTTGTAGACAGTTTCCGGTACTCGCTCCACTACCAAATACAATCGAAATGCGTAAAGTCGAAAACTATCCGCCTTATCAGATTAAATATGACAAGAAACGTCGTAAGGGTAAGGGTCACTGCTTGGAGCGTTATACTACAGATCCTACGCGCAAGCCAACGTGCCCGAGCCCCATCGATTGCGAGCTAAAATGTCTTCGAGAAAAGGTGAAGAATTTATGTGAAGAACAGGAAGAATATACAAACATAATCAAAGATCAGGCTGAACAGCTCGATGGCTACCGTAAACAATATCTCTGTGCACAGCAGATAGTTGAAGACCAAAAGGCTATGCTGGACAAAATCGACATGAGCAAAAAATGCATCGAAAGCCAAATTGAAGCAGAAGTCGCTCGAATCAATGCCAAGCTCGAGGATCAACTGTGTGAATTGTCGCAGTACCCAAAGTTGCTAGAAGACGAGCAAACTAAACTAGCTAACGCCTGCAAGGACAGAGCAGAGCTAGAGGACAAGCTTCGCGTGTTGTGCAAAGAATTGACAACCGTCAAGGAACAAATTTCAAGAAACGCAGAGAAGAGGTGTGAACGAAGAAGAAGGAAAAAACGATCATCATGCAGCTCCAATAATAATTTAAAGTGTCCAAATTGAGTAATTTAAAGTGTATGTATCACCTTTCGTCCAAAATAAACTGAAAATGAAAAGTTTGGTCTAAAGGAAAGGCGGCTTTAACGTTTGAATTAGTAGACATGGGCATCATACACTGGATATCTTTTATATTTTGGGAGTTTAAAATATTTTCGGTGTTGACATGAAAAAACATGAAAAAAAATCGTGAATAAAATTAAAACTATTTGAATCTTTTAATATCATCTTCTGTTAGATTTATTTATTTATTATATCTTGAGATTAACTTTTCTACACCCTCAAAAAATAGTTTTTACTTGAAATGTTCATATATTGCGGTTTTGAGCTTTCATCATCGCAAAATCGCGTTCCATGAAGGTTTTTTTTAGATCTGGGAACAAAAACTAATCGCCTATTATAAATTCCGGTGTTACATCTCTTCGAAACTACAATCTCACACAGAAGACGCCTTGTGCACCGGAGAGTTGTCATTAACTAAAAACACGCTAGCAGCCAGAACAACCGAGTCTTCTTTTCTTAGTTGTAGGTACTCGATCAGTAAAATTCTTTTGGAATCTTAAAACACTGTAGCCATAACCTTCACGTCAGAGGGAGTGACTTGATCTCCTCCGGGTAGTCTGCGGACTTTTTGTGCCGCTGCATGAATCAACATTTCGTCCTCAGTAGCACTTCTGTTAAAATTTCTTACTCGATCTTTACCACAAGGGCAAAGCTCCGAAAAGCCCGTAAAAGAGTCTTTTCGCATTTGTTTATGCGGTGCTGTAAGGCTTCCGTCTTTAACTGACTTCGAGCTCCCATCTTTCACTGACTTTTGAAAGGGTAGACAGACAACCATAAAGTTTTGTGTGTATGGTACCGATGGAAAGGTTATTGTTTTCAGCTTTCTTTTTAAACTTTATTCGGGAATCCTGAAGTGCAGTCTCGACTTCTTACCATTCGATGCAAGCAATTAACGGATAGTCATGAGCGGGGTCATTTTAATGCTCTCCCCGTCGTTTCTTTAAAATTCAATTCAAAATTCAAATTAAATAGAGCATCCCGATATTCCTTCGTTTGTGACTTGTGAGATACTTTAATGCGGGGATGGTTGACAAGCAGCCTATTGAGCTTCTGTGAGCTGAGTTGCTTCTGCTGATTTGTTTTAACGATGCATATTTCTGTCCAACACTCTTCTGATCCCAGCATGTGTGCAAGGATTACCGGAGTGCTATGGCAATATAGTTCTCTATGCCGCAAAGTGTAGGGTGTAGCCGCTCATTACGGAGTGTCCAAAGACTTACCGACGTTCAAGGGCAACCCTGACCAATGGCCTTTATTTATAGCGAGCTTCGAGCAGATCGCTGAACTTTGTGGATTTTCTGAATTTGAAAATTTGATGCGCCTCCGTCAGGCTTAGATGGCCCTGCACGAGAAAGAATTCGCTCCTTCACGGCTCTTGTGTGCTCCAAATAATATCCACCTTGCGCATGAAGTTAGGAAGGCCAGAACTCATCATAGACATATTGCTTTCTTCAACAAGAAATATGCCAGCACTGAAACAAAATCGCCTGGAAACTATTGTTGAATTTGCCATGAAGGTGCAGAACATATGTGCCACTAGGTATGAAAGCGTCGAGCCTACAAAATCATCTAAGCAATCCGAACCTGTAACAGGTATTTGTCTCCAAACTACCTGGGCTCCTTGGTCCGTTTTGGGGCATGTACAAGCTAACAGTTGCCTCCTCCACTCTAGATGATTTTAACAGTTGGCTGTTTCAATTGGCAGCAAATAACGTTATCATTCCTAGCACATCTGCAAGGACAAGTCATCGTTAAACGCTCAACACACATACGGAGGAGGTTTATTCTGCGAAGTGTGGTATCTGCCAAGAATATTGTCCTGAAACTGGACTGTGCCCCACATTTAGGCTGACTAGGTAGGTCAGATAAGTGGAAGACAGTGAGATAACATCAACTTTTGAAGTGATGCCTCAAACCACATTACCCGGAAAGATGTCCGTCGACTGTTTTGTGTGGTGTCAACGAATGCCTGTTAGCTCCAAATCCATGCCTCCATAACCGCAAAAAGGTAGCTACAACGACGAGTTCAACGCCGCAAGTGGACTGTTACTCCCATCGGCACCAAAAAATTCCCGTTCAAGAACCCCTAAACCTATATTAGAGAAAATTCCAACCCGTTAGCTTTTTAAATGGCCAAACTGATATTTAGGGTAGTACTTATCAGCTCTGGTACTGGAATGAAGGCAAACGTGAGCAAATACGAAGTGATGGTTGTTTCCCGAACTCCTGTGCAGTGTACCCTGCACATAAATGGAGTCCCATTGAAACGCGTAAAGAAATTCAAGTATCTCGGGGTCTTTTTCACGAAAGATGGAAGAGTGATACTGAGTTATCCTGTACGATTCGCCAAGCTGGAGCAATAGTAAAGGAGCTGCGTCGGCCGGTCATCAGGAAAGCTGAGCTTGGAGTGAAAGCAACGATCTCAGTTTTTAATTCAGTGTTCGTTCTAACCCAGAAATTTGGGTAATGACCGAAGGAATTAGATCGTGGGTACAAGCTGCCGAAATGAGATTTCTGAGTTGCGTTGCTGGTGTTACTCTTAGGGACAGTGAGAAACGTGAGTATTCGTATAGGAATCTCAATGTTGAGCAGCTTTTTCTCCGAGTGGAACAATCAATTCTTCGATGGTTTGGACACGTTGATCGCTTGCACCCCGAAAGACAGGTTATGTTAGACGAGATGCGAGCGCGTCGCCTCCTGGTAGGCCAAGAAACAGGTGGTGGGATCAGGTAAAGAATATCTACGAGGCCCGTCTGGGGATTGCGCCTGTGTCTCTTAAGTTGGTTGCGGAGGATCGCAAACGATGGAAGAGCCCATTCAGTGCAATGCGCGCACAATTGTGTGTCTGCGGCGGTAGCGTGTGACAGAAGCGTAGTAAGAGTTGGCAAACTTTTAACTTTCGTAGCGCTAAACGGTCTCATTCGTGGTGGAAATTTGGAGCACTTTTGCCCATTGTCCGAAAGTAAAACTGAGACCTTAATACCTACATACATCTTGAAAAATAACCTATAACTTAAAACCAACTTGTTGTTAAGCATGACTGGCCAAGTGATTAAAAATGCGTTTTTAGTGGTCCGTCCAAAAATGGAAAAAGGAGCTCTTCATTGTCCGTCCGTCAAATCGTGGTATAACTTCTGAACGGTAAGTTGTAGAAAGACAAAATTTGGTGTGATTTTGAGCTCCGGAAATAGTCAAATACAAAGGTGACAATTTTTTTGAAGCAGAAATAACGGTTTAACTACAGTTTGAAACCTTATGTGTTTAATACATTTTTTAAGACGTTTAGGAGGAAAGAACTAGAAAAACGAAACATGGGTTAAGTATATACTGAATTTAAACGAAATAATGCAATTCCTTCAAAATATTGAAAAGTTTTTGAGAAAAAGAAGACTAAAAAATGGATGGCGTTTTTCACATTGTTTGAGACCATAACTTTTGAACTTTCTGGGCACAAAGCCAATGTGATTAAGATTTATAAGTGATGCACGTATAAAGCAATTCAAAGTAAACGAAGTGTTTAAGTCATATTTTTAAAAAAAAGTTTTATTACTGCCGTTTTAACCCATTTTAGAAAAAACTAGTGGGAGGGTTACAATCCGCTTAGGCGAATCGTTAGATAGCCCATCCCAATTGACCACTGTCAAGCTCCGAATTGTGTCATAAGTCTTGGTTGTTAAATTTCAGTTTCATTTAACTTCAATTGTATTTAGAATTTCTCAGTTAAGAATCTTCTTTCTTAAAAAAGGGGCGTGGCATCAACCCCTTTTCAATAACATAATTTTTTTTATCGTATTTTTTATCATATGCAGTATACACGTGTTGATCGCAGTTTTATATTAAAAATTTGATTTTTACTCAAAAACGCCCCCAAAGGTGGGCGTGGCAAACATTTATTCATTTGAGTTGATGGCTCACGCACATATCTGAACATTTTATAGTGCAAGTTTTTTGGATTTAAAGCAAATATATCAAATAAAAGCCGTTTATTAGAATGCATATTAAGTATGACCACGCCTACAAGAGGCGGTATTCGCTTTTTTTTTAATTGTAAATCACAATTAAGCGAGGATATCGTATACCAAATTTCAGCTTCCTGCGACAACTTTGATTTTTCATGCTAATAAGTAAAGTGGGCGTGTCAGTGGGCGAATTTCAAAAAAATTTTACACTTGTACTGCTTCGAGACCTAGAAAGAACAGATATGAAGTTTCAAGTTCCTAGCTCAAAATTTAAGGCCTAAAACTACCGACAGACGGACGGACGGACGGACATGGCTCATTCGACTTACAATTCGGTCTCGATCATATGCCCTTAAGGTCTTGGGGTCTACGGTGATTATTTCTCTATGTTACAAACTATGAATCAAACTTAATATACCTCCTATCCTATGGGATAGGGTATAAAAATCACAAAAATGCGTGGAAAAACATGTGTCCCCGCCCCCTTATCTAGTTATGAGAAATTGTCTAAAATTTTAAGTAAAATCAAAGCCAACTTTAAAGTTTCAAAACTTTCTGAAATTTAACTCAAAAACAGAAAAGCATTCTCGAAAACAATTTTTTTAAATCTTCTAGTGTCTCAAAGGTAGGTTGTAGGTTCAGTTAGGCTTATATGCCTAGGTTCTAAGAAGATTTGGATCTTAGGAGGAAAACCTTTTAGATCTAATTACTTAGATCTGCGAGCTCGTTGAAGAAGTTATTGCCGAAGGGTACTACGCCTAACAGAAGGTGACGAACAGATTCAATTTCTTTAACGTCCCTGCAGCCTCTGCAGTAATCATTATATGCGGTATACCTAGCCGCTCAGTGTGTAGACCCACAGCGCAGTGCCCCGTGAGGATTTCCCTGAGTACTCGGATATCCTTGTGCGCTAATCGGATCATTAATATTGATATCTTTTGGTTTACCGCTGGCCTTAGCTCCCTTGTGTGTCTGCACGTATCAAGTTCTGTCCAACGTAGGTTAGTTCTAATCAAGGATTCAGTTGCTATCCTGCGTGCTATCGACCTCAGCGGAATTCGTATAGACTTCAGGGCTAGAGATGCCTTTATCCCTGACCCAGATCTCGCAAGGTTGTCCGCTTCTTCGTTCCCCGAGATATCGGTGTGACGTGGCACCCATCACAGAGTTACAATGTATCCCGCTCCATCTCCTAAATGGTATTAAGTATAACTTTGAATAAAATAACGGGCATAGTCCATCTTCTGCTTCAGAAATTTCGTTAAAACGTTGAAACATTTTCGAAAACAATTTTTAAAAGGTTTCTAGTCCGTTATCGGTTATGTTATTACGATCTTTTTCAAAATTCGCTTAAGTGTGTAACGTTTACAACGCAAGCTATCTGCAAAAGTGTTTCAAAACTTCCGTTTCCAAGCCCAAGTTTTTACTCATTAAAATAAACAAAATAGAAAACAACATGTCTTACCGTTTTCTCAGACATCAGGTCCGCAGAATTTTAGAAAAGTGGTCAACTCTTTTGTCCACAGTCTAGCGTTTCAATAAATCGAAAAAACTACTCAAACCAAAATTCACTCACAAATCAAAAATGTTTTGAATCAAGAACGCAAGATTAAAATTTTTGAAAAAAAAAACAAACAAAAAATTATCGTTTCTATTCTGATCAGCAAACTGAAAATTTTCTGTTTCATCCCCCGAGATTTTGCAAAATTTGTTGTGTTAACAAAACTTACGGAAAACTAAAAAGATTTTAACGACCAGAAATTTATATTTGAAGAAACATGGAACAGCCAAGCCAAGGTGCGGCATCTGAAGTCGAGGCTGAGTACGAAGGTGATCACGAAGGTGATGACGATGGATATCCCAAAGGTGAATATGCTGAAGAGGGGGGAGAAGAATTGGAAGAAATTGAGAAAAGCGATTCCGTGACTGGTATGAGTGCCGAAGACAAAAAGAAGCACCGGGAAAAATACGTTATGCTGTTAAAGGAGATCGAGGGTCAGAATCGTCTTGTGGAGCAATTAAAAGACGATCTCATGAGAAAGTGCGAGAGCAACTGCCTTACCAAGTGTGAAATAAGGGATATAAAAAAAATAAGAGGTTGCATGGAGAACGAAAACCTGAAGCTGCAGTGCATGATTCAGAAGGCAATTCAAATGCAAAACGAGTGCCCTAGTCGCTGCTGGGACGAAGTGCCAATCGTACCATCGATAGAGGATGATGTATTTCCACACATGGGCAATGTAATGGCCTCCTTGGGACTAGCACCTCAACGCAAAGATGATCAAAAAGAGAACGTTTGTAAGAGTTGTTTGAAAAAGCCAAAACGCAAGAAGAATGAGGAATCGTACAGCGCAATGAACAAATTGTTCGAAGAGGTGGATTTGAAGGATCAATTAATTGATTGCCTCCAGGAAAAGCTGCGTCTTTTACAGTGCCAAGCGAAAACATCAAAACATGCGCGAGTAAATGAACAAAGGCCCTGTGGAAATCAGTCTCGTTTGGAGGAAAGTATTGACAATATGCAATGCACAGTGAACAAGCTCAAGCGTGAGATCAAAAGCCTGTGCAACAAAAAGGAAAACTCTGAAAGAAAGCAGTCTCGAAAGCAAATCCCAACGCACGATCAAGGACCCTGTCAGAGACAGCCAAACGAATTGCGAAAACTTAAAGAAGACTATGCAAAACTCTTGGCACTCTATGCACAGAAAGAAGACCAGCTTAAGGACTTTCAAGGCCGCGTCAAAGGCTATTCTGGCGACGGCGCTGCCAACTCAAATAGTGTCGATTACGTCGAACTGAAACTTCTCCGTGAAAAGGTAAATGATTTGCGAGACGAACAAGAGGAATACACTTGCTTGATCAAAGAGCAGTCAGAGCAGCTCGATAACTATCGTAAAAAGTTCCTCGATGCACAGCAGAAAGTTGAAGAGCAAAAAGCTATGATGGAGAAAATGGACATGAACAACAAGCAAATCGAAGCCCAAATCGAAGCCGAAGTCAGGCACATCAAGGCCAAGTTTAAGGAAAAATTGAGTGAGCTATCGCAGTATCCAAAGCTGCTTGAAAACGAGCAAATCAAACTAGCTACGGTTTGCAAAGATAGGGGAGAACTTGAGTCGAAACTCCGTTTGGTGTGCAAAGAGCTGAAGACTCTCAAAGAACAAATGGCAACACACGTAGATAAGCCCGACTGCAGCCAGAAGCTTCTTGGTTATGAGCAGGAAGTGATTTTACTCAAAAATCAGCTTGAAACGGTTCAAAAGGATAAACAAATTCTGTGCAAAGAGCTGTTTAGAGCCACACAGGATTTGGATACCATGCGGCAAGAGTCTGCCAAAATTATAACAACCACCAAAGAGCGGTTCGAAATCACAAGAGCTTCACTCTGCTGCCGTATAGACACTTTGGAACAAGAACTGGCACAATGTAGGGCAACAGCTTCACTATCGATAACCGACCGCGATGTTGTCATCAAGGAGATGCAGAGTCAACTATGCACACTCTCGTACAGCTTTGACTCTGCTCAAAAGCAAATAAAAACCCTCAAGAACCACATAACATTTTTGTCGAACGATACGTGTATTCCAATTAAATGTTGAAACATGAAACTTTCATCTAGTAACGGACAAAATTTAAAAAAAACACACATTTTAAAGTGACTTTACTGCCAGTCGTTTCATTTTTGGTGCTTTCTTCTTGGCCTGGCGCTTTTGCTCCTTAAGTTCCCAGCGGCGTTGCTTCTCGGGGTCATCTTCGGCAAGTACTTTCTCTTTTTCTTGCTTGCGCTTGTCCTCTCTGCGTTGGGCGGCAGCTTCGGCACGAGCGGCATGAGTGCTCTTCAAGAATTCCTCCTCAACGCGAAGGCGATTCTTCTCAGCCTTAAGCTTGCCCTAAACACGGAAAACATTAGTGAGAGTAAATTCAATACGCATTAGCCTTGCTTACATCCTTGGACAAGCGGTAGCCCTTTAATTTTTCCATTAGGTAAATTACTAAAACAAGCAGAGGCTTCACCGATTCCACGTCACAATTCTTTGGTAGATTAAAACCAGCCATTAACATTCGCTTAACGTCGGGCTGCTTTAAGCTATTTGGATCCTCTTGCTGGACAGGACCGCTGAACTGGTCGGAAATATGAATATAATCGATGAAATTTTGGTATTTGCTTAGAACAGCCACGACACGTGACTCTAACAACGCCGATGTGGCTTCAGGTATCTCGGATAGCACGCTAAATCCACTTGGTACATTATATCTATCCTCTGGTTTATTGACTAGAATACAGAATTTACTCTAAACAAAAGGGAAGAAAATCAGGCAACACAGTCTTGCAAAATGATTGGACAAACTTACCAGATCGGCAAGTTCCTTGAAAAACTTCGTTACCGTCTTCTTTGAGCCAACACAGAATACAAACGAGTCCATTGCGTCCTTCGAGATTTCCACTTTTATGTGGATTTGATCTTGTTGCGGTCTCATCAGACCGGCAACTAGTGCCACCAAATCTTGGCGTTTGATCATTTTCAGTTCGACCAGCATACCTTCGCAGCATGTGCGACCAGAGCACCACAGGGTGTACAGGCTTTCACTCTCCTTGTTCAAGCCGGGATTTTCGTTTTCTATTTTACCATCGTCGCCTGTGAAGTTATCAAATTTATAGAATGCTCTTTTATAAAGCGTCAGGGTTGTCCTTTCTTACCCACTAAAACAAAATTGTCTTCCAGCAAAGTTCTGTGCGTGTTCAGCCAAAGATGTGCTAGTTTTGAGTTTTTGGACTTTCCAAAGAAGAAATTGGCAAAATACGTCATTAGGCCGGCTAACATAAGCATTTCCATCCAATAGGAGTCCCAATGCGTTCTACAAAGGTGTAAAAGTTTGAATTTATAAAAATGACAACGCAAATTTTTGAGTGGGTCAACGGTAGTTCTTCAGTAATACTCTCAAAATATGCCTCTCGACGGTCCTTCACATTTGTGAGCATCAAAAAAGCGTTATAAGGGTATAATAAGCCTAGAATAATTGAGATACTCAAACGGCAACAGCTGAGCTTTAAGTAAAGGCTAAGATCTCAGTTTTCAGTTCGTGCTCGTTTCAAAGCTCATCTATAGTCGCTAAATTTTTTGTTATGCACGAAACATTAGTTTACGGGTGTAAGCTGCCGAAATATGATTTCTGAGGTGCATTTCTTGTAGTCAGAATCTTTATGTCGACCAGCTACTTCCCAGAGTGGAATGATCAATACTTCAATGATTTGGCACGGGGATCTGAGACTCTCCAGATACAGTTCAGGAAATAAGTTTTAACATGCATTCGTCAACCTCGCCAGTAGTGTAATTAGTGCATGCGGGCTTTATGGACACATCGGTAAATTCATCCATGCTTTGAAATCGTTTAATACTGATAGCGAAACATGCCACATTGGTTTACTTGAAAAGAACCATCAGGAGCAGGAAAGACGTCACTATTGGCACTAGCCACGTCGAAGCATTTAAGCAAGTTTATCGAACATACAAAACCAGAGAGTAAAATGAGTTAAAATAAACGGCAACGGCAGCTCTAGAGACTTTCATTTAGCGACCATTTCATAGCAAAATCAATAAGTGAAAGCGACTAAATTAAAAATTTCAAAAAAAAAGTTACAGAAAATAAGTCACGTGCTCTCACCTAAAATGAAGTGGGATTTTCGCTACCGTCAACTTTGGTTCCGGTGCTTTGTGATCCGTTGGCAAATCTTTTACGTCGCCCCCGTCAAATCCTTCGAACTCCTCTTCGTCTTGGAAATGCTCGAATTCATTGTCGTCATCCTCGACAACTCCGTCTTCTTCGTCATCATTAATGGCAGCAAAATCGTTGTCTGCTTTCTTTGCCGGTACGGGAACATTAATTGGATCTTCCTCGTCTTGTTTGAAATCACCGACTGTCGCTCCATTGCCCCCATCGAATTCTTCTTCGTCTGTGTCGAAGTCTTCAAATTCAGCAAAGTCGCTGTCTTCGAAGGAATTGTCTGCTAATATCAGGGCGAATCTATCGCAGTAGCAATATATCGATAAAAAGATAAGCAATACAGATAATTTCATCTGAAATTTACAAAAAAAATGAAGGAATGAAATTTCTACGGATAACCTTAAATTAAGAATGTAATTGGGTCAACAAGAACTTACGTCGGAGGGTTTTAGTATGGGTTTCACAAAAATGAGGGGATAAATGAAATTGAAATCAATTAAATATTATTTATGCTAATGTTTATTTTATTTCATTAAAAACTAATCGACTTTTTTCACCATCATTTTACTCTTTATGCCTTAAACTTTTTTAGACGAATTCCGTGAAAATTTGACAGCTTAGCGACGGGTTGGATGGGTGATGGCGGACGTCACATCAGTTTGATGGTATAAATTTTGGGACAATCCCAATCTAAATAAAGGGTGTTGCCCTTTTGCTGCTTTGAAATACAAAAGGAAAACAAGTTTAAAAAGGGAAAGGAAAACAAGCTGAAGGACTGTACACATGAGAGCGAGCGAACAAATTGAGTAATTGCGAACAAGCCAAATTAAGGGCATTTAAACAGAAGAATGGGCATTTTTGTAGAGAAATATTCGGTTTACCAAATAAATGGGCAATCAATCTTTTTTCTCTCGTGGAAAGTTGACTTGCCACTCTCTTTTGAGTGTCAAAATGACAGAAAAAGAGTGCTCATGTCAAATTAATCCTGTATTTATCTGGTGGAACCACTTTGGGATTAATTTTTAAACGTCATTCGCAAATCCTCGTATTATTGCCGGTGATTACCAAAACAAAACAACTAACCAGAACGTTTAAAGACTGGGGACCAGCAGATTTTAAGGGTGATTGGGCGTGAGCTGCCCCAAGAAAATTGTAATAATTGCAGTCTACGTAGACCAATTTTTATGAATTGTGATATAACTTAATTATCACCGATCACATCAGCTGACTTCACCCTAGGCGATAAAGTACTGATTTGAATTTCCTCATTAATTACTGAATAACTAGGTGTTTAACTTCGGACACGTAAAAGCTTTGGCTACAAGCTGAAATTCACGAATTTACCAATACTCTGGCATTTATTTACAAATGTGAGTAAATTTGTTAATTCAACAGTTCAATGCGATTCCGTTTTGAATTTTTTTTACATCAGCTGATTGCGTAAGGTAAATTGTTGTTGCATCATCTCACACGTATTCACCGACACGGATATTTAAAGTTTTTTAAAAACTTTGAAGGCTTTATTAAAAAACCTAAGCAAATGGGTGTTGGAGAGGGCAAGAGCCAAGAAGGGTGGAAGTTGAATATCTAGTTATTCAGTCATTTTTGCTCAGAAGTCACGCAATTTTTCTGCTTTGCCGTTAAATAACACCTAAAAGAGATGTGCACCTTTTCTGGAATGTGCTATGCCAAGTTTGTATCCGGCTTTGATTTACTTGTCAACTGGGTAAAAAATTAACAAAATCTGACCAATAAAAGGGACCTAGGGAAACCTAGACCAATAAAAGGGACCTACCTAGGGCGGGGAAACGCACTTGTTCTGATTGAATATTTTATCAGTCAACAAAGACTCAAAATTTTCAGAATTGACTGTATCAGTGATCCCAGAATCATATAGGTATTTAGGAACTGTTTTGTGTTATTGTGACTGCAAAGAAACTAGGCACAAAATTTAGAAATGGAGACATCGTGCAGCCACTGTTACCCCTGCAGTACTTGGGTTCGCCTGCTCCACAAGAGCCTGTAATTTATTTTCTGCACAACTGTTTTTAGCTTTACTTCAAGTTTTTTCATTTCCTTATTACACAGGGTCTTGTAAAGAATAGATAAGACTAGAATACCTTATAGCACTTTATGCCTGTCTGAACACTAAAAAAAGGTATGCAAGGCAGAACCAAAGATTTATGCATTTCCTCTTTAAGTGTAATTTCATTTGACTTATACTATGTCTCCACCGGCAATTAAAAGAAGATTAGCGGAGACGATTAAAAATAAATCCCAAAGTGACTCCACCGGCCAAATTTTCTAATGAATTTATTTGACGCGAGCACTCTTTTAGTGCCATTTTAACTATCAAAAGAGAGTGTTGATGACATTTACTAGGAGACAAAAAAGAATACCATTGAAAAATTTCATCAGAAAACGTATATGTGAATCATTTGTCGTAAAGGGACAGTTTCAGTTTCCTTTTGACTCTCAAACTGTTACAAAGGTGCAGAATTAGTTTTGTGAATAGGGCGAATGCGATTTATGACCGGATTTATTTTTAATCGTTTGCCCAGAGGAACTAAATTTGTATAGTATTTCGCGTGATTTGGAGAGGATTAAATGAAGATTTATATTGATCGCGGATTAGTGCCCAGTGGAGGCATTGTATTATTTTACGTTTTCGAATAGCACGAACACAAATAAATAATTATATAATTCCAGTTTTTTTTTCAAAAATATTTTTATTGTTTGTGCCAAAACATATAAAGGAGAAAATTTAAAAAACCATTTACTTTATTTTATAAAAATTTATTAAATTGTTTAATGCGAAAATTAATTGCTTTTAATGCGATGCGGGGAAATATAATTTTCGAAAAAATGTAAACACCTGGCCTGTCCATTCCCTACAATACAGCCTGGACATTAGGTAAAAACCCCAGGAAACTGCAGTGTGTGGGCAACTGTTTCTTAATCTCTCTATTGTTCGACGGAATTTATTAATCCGCAAGAATTCATTCCCGACGACGAAGCAGCCGGTTTTCCGTTCGCCGGCTATGGGGTGTGTAAGAAATGGGATAACCGAAAGCCGGCACGGCTACCTGGACGTTAGGAATCACAATGTATTCTTATGGGCAACCTAGAACAGTTTTGGTTTACAGGTGTGAAACTGTGTTCCCAATAACCGGGTAGTCGGTACCGGTAAGGCGGATGTGGGGTGTTTGAAATGGGCCTAAGGCTTTGTCCCTTGGGCCCGGCCAGGACATTGATAAAATTCATTAATTTCGAGAGAGAAATAAATGTATCCATACCGGGCGAGAGGAGAGCTTCTCCTGGCCAGGAAAATTGTTCGGGAAATATCTATCTCTCAGGCATGCGGCAATCTCCCGGAGTCCTTGCGGCAATTCACTCGTTTTATGCAATCCCTTTCCCGCAGGTACCATGTATCTCTTGGTCACGCTAATGTTGACAATTCGCGGACCAAGTATATTACGTCCAAGTTATATTGGTTCGATTTTTTTTTTCGTTAATATATATCTGACCTCCAATGCCTTGATGGTAAATATGAAAACTAAAATTGTTGGTGTCGTTTAGGTGAAAAATTGTCGCTATTTAGTTCCGCTTAACAAAATAAGATGCGCTTGTGAGTTAAAGATAATTTTATTAACTTGGCAGAACTGAAATAGGTGAGCCTGCTTACCCAATTCAATATCCAGGTTTAAAAAATTCTTAACTAAGTGCAACAGATTTCAGGTTGTCATTGATATCGTTTTTGATCACTTTAGACTGCGTTTCGACGTCCAATTTAGAGGACTCCAGCTTTAACTTGTATCCATTGATTTCAGTTTGTATCAAGGTCAAATCATCAATGTCGTCTACAAAAGTCTCGAACGCCTTCCACCAGTCTGGGAGATTGTTTCCTGCTTCTACTCGCCTTGATTTATTGGAAATTGGTCTTTCTACGTGAAATGTTGTAATGTCTTCCAAAACATCGTCGGCTGATGGCGCCGTCGGCGGCTGAAGAGTATTTTTATTTTTCTTAAACATATTTTTTAATCAATTTATTTTAGTGGGTTAATATGCCACAGTCAACAAAAACAAAAAAAAAATGTTTTGGGACAAAACTGATTTGACAGTGACAGTTTTCGTCATAAGCGATGTTGTAGATGAGCTATGTATTTGACAAAACACCTATTACCTAGAGTCTCTATGAACCGTTCAGAAATTCAAGCCATGGTACAGAGAACGATTTTTATGAGCATTCAAAATTGGTGCTGGATTTGACACTAAATCTGAAGATTAATTAAGAAAGGCGAAGTTGTTTTATCTTGTAAAACCGAAAAAAAACCGAATTTTAATAAAAATTTTAATGAAAAACATAAAAGATAGTTCTATGCAATATTCCGGACCAAAAAAAATTGAAAAACAACCGTTCCACATTCATACATCGGCAGCAATTAATGTAAAAAAAACTTAAAAAAAAAAACAGTTGTGAGCCTTTTCATTCGATTTTTTTCTATTCTTATTGTAAACATCTGGCATACATCTATTTGTTGTTAATTTTATTTGTTTCTTTGGATCAAGTTTGCCGTAAGTCCATGTCGAATTTCGTTAAGTTTTTTATGGTAATATAAACATATGTATTTGAATGTCCTGATTGTGGACACTAAAGTCGACCGCATTCAACTTTAGTTCCCAATTAAGTTATGGCTTCGATTTCGCCGCAGAGAAAATTCCAGTAAAACCTCCTTACGCTGTCCAAAAAATTTGTCTTACTCGAGCAAATGGTAGTCCAGATGTAAAACGCATGAAAACTGGAATTCGAGGCACTCCAAAACAGTTGACTCGCTCAGTTCATTCAATGCAAATCCTAGCGACCCTTGGTACTATAGAGCGCACCTTTTCAGATATCCACGTTCGATGAAGCGAAGACAATAACCCAGTATACTGTAATGTTTTAGCTTGGGGCTCTTCGAATAAAACTCAATTTCACTTTCATAGTTATACAATGTTACACTTTATTTAACAAACAAAACCTCAATTCAAAGTACACTTTATTCACACTATATTAAAATTCGCTACTTAGACTTCAACACCTTATTTCAATTCAACCCACTTTTTACTTTACTCTCGCTTTTCACAACTGAACGTTTCAAATATAACTGCCCGTACGAGCATCAATGTACACCTTGTTGTCATCAATGTACACCTTTATATTCTGTATTTACCCTCTGTTAATTTTCCATTGATATTTTACCACTAGTACTTTCCCATTGGAGGGAAATTTGATATCGAAATTCGAACGGCAGTGTGTAGTCAGCTGACTGAAATGACAGTTGGGTGTGTTCGTAAGAGTGCGTTTCCACAGGTTAGCTTCCAGGACAAAAAAAAATTCCAGAGGGTAGGTAGACAGAAAGAAAACACCGTTTTTGGGTGAATCCTTTCTTAGCAAAGAGGACTCTTCACGATCTAGAGGAACATTTATTAAAAGATATTTTGTGGGACACACAACTTTAATCCTTTTTATGCACTATATATTATTTTTTTACGAAAACTATTTGCGCGTGGTAATGTAAATTCAAAACCAAAACCTTTTGCATGAATCTTTCATAAAATAACGGTTTTATCACGGTCTACTTTGATTGACTATTTAATGCCCTCTCAGTATATACATACCTAGTTTTCCAACATTTACCTATACTTGCAAATCCCGAAACACAGTAGCTGGCGAGGTGCTTCTAATTTTTTTTTTTTTGCGATAATCCATTTGCGAACATTTGCAAACACTGGTAGGTATAATATTAATAACTTTTCGGCTTTTGCGAGGTAATGAAATGAATAAACACCGTCATTCTTTGACTGTGAATCCTTTGGCTTGCAAGTGAATTGTATCTGTTACGAGCACTTAGTACCTGGCTTTGTTGAGAAAACAATGAATTGAAGCTACATACATTTAAAGTATTACAAAAATATAGCCGATAAACTATCGTCCTGGTCTGGATGTCTGGAACCACGCACACAATAGATACACAAATTCTAGTTTCTCGTCAAGACAGCACTGTTAAGCCGAAAATCAAAACAGAACAGTCTGACAATAGTCTTGCCGAAAAAAAATCCCCACTATTGGAATCTCCACAGAAATTTTTCTAGACACATTCCTTGCGTAGAAAATGGCAAGACGAATCCATCACTAAAGGAGACACTAGGTAAAGTGGGTAAGATGGATGCATTCAGCGACTCCTGCATGTCTTTTTACGTCTTGTCGCCACATTACAATAATTTTCACCATTGACATAATATAGATGGACTGCTAGCACATGCAAGCTCATTAAAACTCGTGATGTTTCCAAATTTGAAAAAAAAACTTTCAAAGGGAGAGTTAATGGGGAATTCTTCTGCAACTCACTATTGGTACCAAACAGCAGCACAGATTATGGGACTATTTTTGTTGCTGGTTTTGTATGACCGAAACACTAGCAGTCCATATACATTATGTCAATACTGTAATATTTTCGGCCTGGGGTTCGTCGAATAAAACTCAATTTCACTTTTATAATCACCCAATGAAACACTTTATTTATCAAACAAACTTATTTAAACTCAGATCACCCTGTTAATTCAACTTTACTATTTAGAATTCAACACTTTATTTCAACTCAATCACTTTTTACTTTATTACCGATTTTTACAAGTCCACGTTTAAAATATAACACCCGTGTATTTATACAAAACTAAGCACCTTCTAGTACGTTCCATACCCCCTTTGGTAAAAGGGGAAATCGAAATTCGAACTTCGAATATGACAACTGCTGTCAGATGACTGGACTGACAGTTGGGTATGTTCGTTTAGTGAGTCGAGCGGGTGCGTTTGTAGAGTGAATCGATGGGTGCATTCAGGGACTCCTGCGAGTTGTTTTATTTCTTGTCGCCACATAACAATACCTTCCTATGTATTCGATCACAGCACCGGGGCGCACCATTGATATCAGATTTGCAGCACTAAAGTACACGAGGATTTTGTCGGGGCAGAAAGTTCAGTGTTTTTGACATTTCAGCATTTATTTCATTGGAAAATCGTAGGGATTTTTTTTAACGCATTCACCTAATGTTTCGCTACACGCTACAGTATCAGACAGATACTTGCGTTAGATACCGACAGATACCGCGAAAATTTCAGTACTTCAACAGCAACACTTTATATCAATTCCAACAGAAATCTACGAGATTTTGCATAACTCTTTAAAGTTGTCCAAATACCTACTCAAAAGTATCCTTAAAGTCACAAGCACTTGTTTTTAATTCTTTCAAAAATTTACAGTACACCTTACATCTGGAAACAAGATTAACTGACAAATAATGTCAGTAACGATTCTGGAACTGCGGATCCGAGACATAGGCAATACAGCTACACGGGTATCCTGCAAAAATAATTACATTTAACAATTGTTTTCAAAAGCATTGTGCTATTTATTTAACAATAGTTTAAAGATATCTTAACATTTTTGTATTAAAAAAAAACTACAAATCGTTCAACACAAATTTGAAAGTGTGCAAACTATTGTCCTTGGGTGAGTGAATCGAAAATCGATCAACCAATCATAAGCTGGTGATTAAATACCACTCATGCATCATTAGTGTATCGTTCTGCTGCTAAAACCCAATAACGAATTTTTAAAAATTTCCACTTGCCTTGAGGTTTACACGATAAGTGCTCTTTAATGTATTGGCAGGGACACACGTATTTAGCACAATGTCGGGCAGGTTGAGTCGCAGTGACGTCCAATGTTCCTCGCAAGGCATCAAAGCCCCAGCGCGATGCGTAGCGCAAATAGAGACGCCATCCAAATTCCTGCAAACGCGAAAGCATGAAAATGAAATGGAAAACTCAAAATTAAAAAAAAAATCAACGGAAAACCCCAACTTATTAAATGTAGAAAAAACGCACACCAATATTTGTTAAAGTGAATGGTAAATTTGTTTATTGTAAGGCCACACAGGTTTTCTTTTTGACAAAACAAATGGATTTAAAAAATAAAATATTTTCTTAAGTATCTCGTGAACTAGAGCCAACATCCTAAACAGTTTATCCCACAACACTGGTTTCTTTGGGTTTGAGTCTTAATTTTGTTTCTAAGGATCTCCTCCTCATATTGGCACGGGCATATGGAAGACTGCAAATGACGCGGAGTCTCGTGGACACCAGCTTCTTGGACGGTCCAATCCAGACGTCTCCTGAGAAAATCTTTACCCCACCGTTGCAGATAGCTGAGGTAAATTTCCTGTGCAATCGCCTACAGAGTTAATGGGAAAATATTAATCATCAAGTGAGGTTGATGTGGCCTCCCACACAAGGAACAGATATACAAACACGAAAATATACATAACATACATCTGAAACTATTAAAGCTTGAAACAGAATATCACAGCAACAGCAATTTTGTCGCCTTCAAACATATTGCTTATGAATGAAATTGGGACGCAAGTTTACAAAACTATTTTGAAAGCATCATTGAACTTATTTCGTATTGGGGAAAAAACGCATCGACATAAGGCCAAAGGAGACTTGCGGTCTACTAAGTTCCAATTCAACCTGAATTGTTTGATTGACTGTTGTCAAGTCGAGTTATTTTCAATCGCTCTTAACGATACTCGCAACGCTACTTTGTGTGAAAACGATTCTTGTTATTGTCGTAAAAATACCTCTTCCATTACTGAGATATTCTGTTCCTGTCGTAAACCAACCACGGCTTAAAATAACTCACCTGTTTTCTTGATAGTCTCATTGGATTGCTCCCTTGAATCACGATATCATTAACGTCCAAATCAAGCTTTGACTCCCATCCAGCTTGAAGACTGTGTCCGTTTTGCTCTGTCTGCTCCAGGAAACTATTCAAGTAAGCCACACACTGTGTTGAGTCAAAATACAAGAAACACAAGTTTACTTTGTGGCACGATATTTTCCCCCTGTCGTCCAGGACGAGCAGAATTTTGTGTTTGATCAGCTGTTTATTTACACGAGCTAGACATTTTTCCAAGCCACGAGACAGCTTGAGTTTCATCCACATGCAGAAGAAAATAGCGGCAGCATTCAAGAACAGCCATCCAACCCCAAGGGAAAACAAGGCCACTCCTTGGAGGCCGGAGAATAACATGGTGAGCAGGACACAAAATGCAAACATAATCCAGCACACTAGAATGCGTTTATAACAAACGTTGTACATTGTGAATCGAAAGTCGTTCACAAGTGTTTCCATCGCATTGACATACTCTTCAACCGTTAACTGAAAAGGTTTTAAAGTCGATGCTTATTTTTGACAGTTTTTTTTTTTTTTCAAATATATTACCGTAAGCCCCTGAGCCATTAGTTCCTCAGGTACAAGCTCTGGACGGAAAATTGCCGGAGTTATCCATGGCCATTTGGTGTTACAAGGAAGTAGTGTCACTATGACATCTCCATTCGCAAACCCCTCACGAACTGTCCCAGTGGACAACTCAATGGTTCGCATAGCAGAACTAATTGGAATGGAAACATCGCTTTTGGGCGGTGCTTGAGCTGGTGCATTATTTGAGGTGTTTTTGGTTGAATTTGTGATGTTACTGGACGAAGTTGGTTTCTCAGGTGTTGTTGACGCATTGTTGAGGTTAACATGCGTACTTTCAGTGTTTAATACTGCCGGTGTGATGTCTGCTGAGATGACTGGTGGACTCTAAGATAAGAAAATGATATGAAAGTGAAAAAAAAACCTTAAGATAATAAAACTACACCGTTACACAATTTTGAGGTAATTGAAGAACACTCTTTTGACTCAGTTCTTCTTTTGGAAAGTCACAGGTTTTTTTTTGTATAAGAGGTAGAAAATCACCATCCCGACAGATGAAATAATTTTATTACGTTTAACTATCATGTCTGGGCAGGTGCTCATACTCTACAGTGTAAAAAAGAGCACTAAAACTTAAAGGTTGCTTATTCGTTGTAAATTTAACTGACTTCTTGGAACATCAATGTCTTTTGTCCTTCATTGTTTTATAGCTTTTCTCATAAAGTGTGATCCAGTTAATTAGCCATTATTTTGCATTCAACCCCCTAAAGAATTCGGGTAGGGGATTTTGGGACTTGACTACCAAAATGGCAAGCAGTCTAATCTAAGCCTTACAGTTAAGTAAGCGATTCGATTTGTGTGTTTCTCACCACAGAGACGCCCGGAGGGGAGGGCAAGACGGGGTACTTGGCTCCCCTTGCTCGGTGCGATTCATCATCAAACACCAAACATATATTATTTTACTAGGAAGTTTCAAGAAATACGACTGTTTAATTGAATTTTTTTGTCTGAGTCCAAGGTTTAACTCCCCCCCCCCCCCCCCCAGGGAAAAGTCCTACGCCTATGTCTCACCAGCTATCAAATTTCCGCGTCTGGCTTTAGCCAACAAACGTTATTGTTAACCCGACGGAATCCAGCAAAAGTCGTGGCATATGAATTGTGGTGTAATGGAACATTTATGAAAGCCGACTTCATCTTAGTCTATTGTGGTTAGGCCTTTAGAGTTCGTGTATAATAGTATTGACACCCTGAAAGGATGGATGTTAGTAAATGTCCTCTACGAAATTCTTACCGAGTGTTGTGTGTAAAGATTTTACCTAACCACTCATCGACTAGGGCTTAAAATGGCTTACTTATTTGTATACCACAAATTATAAACTGTGTTGCTATAATCAAAGACGGACGTGGCACATTCGAGCTCCACTACGTTTTCTTAAACCGAATAATGTGCTCGCGTTTTAAAAAAAGCTATGTATTTTATGAAGTACAACCGAGTTCACCTTAAAACTAAAATGACCTTGTCCAGGTCATTTGGTTGTTTATGTTAAAGATATAGCTTTATTTTACTTTTATTTATTTGGTCGATGTCTCAATAAAACAAATACGCCATCTACATGCAAAGTGGCTCATTTCATTCATTATTGTATTCTTGGCTATTTTTGGCAAGAATAATTCATTTAAATGCAAAACGGGCAAATAAATAGCAACACTAAATGCTGTATTTGTATGAATCACTCTTCATTATTAACATGATAATTGGAATAACTACACAAACATTTGAATGTCGGTACACAAGCATTTTTGTTATTTAATATTAAGCAAATGTAACCTACGAATACGACTCTATTTTGAAATTGAGAAATGTTATTGAAAAATAGCAGAATTGTTACTCTATAGATTAATTCTAATCAAGGACACTGGGAAAATTGACAAATTCATGGTGTTAATTAAAAACAATGTACATTTGGTTATATTGCAATGAATCAGTGTGTTTCATTTGCTTTCTTCTGAGGCTGTTTCAAGTCTCATTGAAAATAAAGCAGTCACATCACGTCGATATACAGCCATAGAGGAAACAACTTTAGGAATCATAATGGACGAAATAAAATTTTGAAGGTCGTCCATGACGAAACGTCACTGGCGTATTCTTCTGAATAGCGAATAGTGAAACTGGTGTGGAATACAGAAAAACAAAGTTCTTTTCTCGAACACCTAAACGGAATCGTGCTCATGTAAATGTGCCTTTAAACTACCAAATCGATGCGATGGGTGCAGACAAATGACTACGCCCGGACATCTGCAAGGGGTCAGCGTCTTTTCTTCTATCTCTTAAGAGAATCGATTGCAGACTTCTTGTAGGCGTCCTTACCGGCAACCAAGCTTTTGCTTTTACAATGCCTTTGCTCGCATCAGGTGCCGGATCTTTGGGGCTGACGTGGTGAGTGCCGAACACCTAAGCTCTTCATCACTGGAGCTCCTTCTCATCTTTCAACTACAATGAACTAGTAGTTGTGTCTGAGTGCTCCATCAGATAGTAGCAACCTCCAACAAAAACGAAAATTTATTAAAATGTTTGGTGTCGACACCGAACTCGAAATTTTGCCACCGACGTAGTTGACATGGAGACTGGGTGGAGTTTTGATTGTTTATGCGAACTGGCGTTTCGACCTAATTTTTATTCGTAATTTTAAATAAAATAAATAAATAGAGTGTCGCAACAGCTCGAGGTGAACCAGGGCCAACTTCTCAACAATGTATGCTGGTGTGTTAATTTCTTTACATACAAGGGGACCTACAATTTTTTGTCGAATCCGAACGGCACTTTTGAGAAGTTTTTCAAGACAAATGATACTCTTGGAGGGCTTGTCAAACCCTCGCGGAGGTGGGGACCGTGAAAAAGAACAAGTCTTTTTCTTTCAGGTGACGATGGCAGGATTCGAACCCAGACCTCCGGCGTAGTAAGCACACACACTAACCACTACGCCACGGCACCCCCCACTCGTAATTTTACTATGCTTAAAAATGTAGATCGTGGGATTTGGACAAAGATTAAATTGGTCACCCACCGATAGCTTAATTAGTTAGAATAGTACCCGCGGTAGGTCAAAGTAGAAGAATCATACCCTGCGGGAGAGCCAAATAATTTTTTTTTCTTCGATAGTATTACAACTCCACTCTACGACCCCCACTTAACCTTAAACCTAAGACCAAGCGTGTCTACTCTGAGAGTTTCTCTACCTGATCCCATAACCAGTGTCTAGGTCTACCAAGGGGCGATCCGATCTTGATTAGTATGATGTTGCTGGAAAATCTTTCAGGGGACAAGAGAAGAATAATTGATCGTTCTTATTGAGCGTTGGAACGAGCACTAAATGAAAAACTCAAATATCAAATCTTAGCTTTAACTACCCAGCTGTAAAAGCAGATCTCTTAAGCTTATATTAGACTGCATTCCGTTTTGGCATATTCGACGTAAAAACAGAAATATGCCAAATATGTACGTCAAATATGCCAAAATGGCATGCGGTCTAGTCTAAGCCTTAGCCTTAAGCCACGTAATCACAAGGAACAGAAACGGGAACAGAAACAGAATTTCATACATTAGCAACGCAAAAAGAATTCAGCGAAATTAGGTTTCAGTTGCTAATGTATGAGATTCTGTTTCTGTTCCTGTTTTACGTTGCTTGTGACAACGCGGCTTTACGCTAGTCATTTCGCAAAATTCCTCGCGCCAAATTTGCGATGCACTCTCGAGTTCATAAAAGCTAAAAAGATGTATTTTAGGATTTATGCTGGACTGATAATTTGGCAGATATGGCGTAAGCTCGCTCACTGGACTTAGCATTTTTCTTTTTAGAAAATCTGAAATACACGTTTTTTGCTATACCTATGGGGATCTTTGAAAATTCTTCTAAAAAAAAACCTTGAAGAAATTTTCGTCTGGCTTTAAATTTTCCTGCGCAAGGAAAAACTATTAAAAACATTGAGAACCCTTAATTTATATGCATTAAACCCTAATCGCATTGTTGGCTGCTGGCGAGGGTAAAGGTTTAAATTGATTTTCAGAAGAAAGCGCAGATAATGTCCAAGTTCCACTTTTCACTCCTTTTCGACGAAGTTTATAATGCACCATTGTAGATTTTAAAACATTAATTTTTAGATTCCGCGCAAGAGCATTACATAAATTACAACAAGATCGATCATTTGACCCCGCAAATAATAATGCCTAACAATGCTCTGCTCTGATGATAGAGACTTTTGTGCAAATAGTTTTCAAAGCGAGCTAATTACTAAAATTCTCCTGTAATTTTCGTACTTTGGGGTCACTGTTTTGAAAATACAAAGAGTGTTTAAGCACAGGAAGTTTCTGTGAAGGATTTCATCCCAATAGATCTAGATTTAAGCTGCCGTTTCTGTAAAGTTATGCAATAATCCATGCATTAATAAACTTTTCATTGAATTTAAGGTAGGCACCTACAGTAGAGATCTACAGTAGAGGCCCAAGTAATTGCGCGCTTGGAGAGCCCTTAAAGAATTTAGACATTAAGTAGTCCTATTTGTACATTGTGCGAATGCAGACTGGCAGGAATAAAAATTAAAGATTTGCAACGGCACTGTACTTTGCATCATGTGATGCGATCACTACAGATCTCATCTTTCAAGTAGAGAAGAGAAAGTCACAAGATCTTAAGTATCATTCCGACAAAATTTTAAAATAAAACCTTTAACCGCCAAAGACTAAAATATTTTATTTCGATCTATCAGTATTGTGTTTATGTAACAACCCTATAACCCAGCTGTTAAGAATACTATAATTTAGTTTCAGTGCGGCTTATCGAATGACGAGTAAAAAAAATATATCTCCAGCGACACGTGACAGCTAATTTGAAACTGCAAGGCAAAACTTCGACCCCTCCCCCACAAGCAGCCATACAAAAGAGCAAAAAAAAATATAGAAATTGATTTTTATCTTCCGCCTGCCTTCGGAAAAATGTCAAGAGCATGTACCCTACCTACCCGACCTACATAACATACTTTTGAAACAACTGTTGGTTGTTTTTAAAATAAGTCAACTTGTTACGGGTATCGGTTTTCACTTGGGGGCTTTGTCATGCACGAAATTCGATATCACTTGGGTTTTTCGTAATTTTTTATCGGCAACGAAAGAACGATTTTCCTTTTAAAATTAGCAATAATATTTTATTCGACGACAACTCATCAGAAGATGCTAATTAAAATGTAGGGAACGTGCCTGGAGCGAGTTACATAATCTATTTTAGCGGCTGTTTACTCTCTACCGCCATCACGCATAATTGACAAGTGAATCAACTTTGGATTCATCTATCTGCGAACCCCAATAACCTACCTGAGCAGGAGATTTCGATCGTGTATTGGTTATCTGTGTTGACGTTGGGGAGCGCCGTCTCTGTTGCACTGCTGGCTTTCCCGCACTGCGCTGTGATGGTGGTGGTGGAGATAACTTGTTTGCCACCAGGGATGTCGTTGTAGTATCCACGGTTAGAGGTGTTTGTGAAAGATGGACTTCGGTGGCGCTCAGTGCACTCGATAAAGTATTTTCAGTTTTGTTTTTGTTTTCTTCCGTTTCGTCATCGAATTTCACCCAAGTTCTTTTGTTGCCGCTACTTTCTACGACTGCACTTGTATCCGCTGGGCTAACGATGCCCGATTTAGAATTTCCTTCCGCCGCCGCAGCCGTCAACCGGATATCTTGATGACCATTTTGATAGTCGCCCGATTTTTCGGTTTGATTTTCACTCACCGTATCACTCATTGCACTAAATTATGCCACAATTAATCTGACCCACTTGATTATGATAATCTTATTTATCTTGAAAAAAAAAAAAATTTACACCTGATTTTATTTTTATTTGTCGGTAAAATGACTGCGTGTCCCGCCGACCTTTTACCACACCCAAACCGAAATCACAACTGGAGTCGGATCGAGTAGACTTTCTCAGGTGGGTTCTCTTACCGCGAATACCTCCGTTCTGAGCTTCTCATTCACAATTAAATGCCAGCTCAGTATGAATACTGGAAGCCGTGACAATCGGATTAAAAAACGAAACGACGATTATTGCTATGCTGCACAAGTAGGTAGGCATGAATGTAAAATCGGAAAAGGTACGAGAAACGAACTTGTGAAACTCTCTCTTTGTTGAGAGAGTTATTGGTTACCTATGTAAGCGTGAGTTAAAGCTCACCTGTTGCTGTAAACGATGTCGGATTCGGATTTGCCAGCGGTTTAAATACAGCTTAGCACTTCTCTTTAGCCGCCGATACTTGTATGTATGTATTTCATTCTCTTCAATTATACTAATTAAGCAGGTGATAAATACAAGGCGGATTGGTGAGGGTAACTTGGTATTTTTTCAATTGACTGTCGGCTCACATATTCAGGTGATACCTACCCTACAAACACGTCAGTAATAAAGATATCTAACTAGGTATATAACTGTCTTGTGCTCAGCATCTTCGCATTTTGCTGTTATCTTCGAGGCCATTTTTACTTTTTATTTCGCGGTCATTGTATTCATGACTTCACTTGTCTATTGTTTTAAGATTTTTGAGATACGAACTGCGGGAATATTTACAATAGGTAGGTACAGGTATTTGGAAGCGTACGTAGGTACATGTTGTTACTAGTACGAGTGCCTACCTACATATAGCACAAAAATTGTAGGGAAACCCACCCGCAAGTTCGTTAAAGAAAAAGTTTGAACTATTCCTCAACACCCGAGTTATTGCTATTGATATGATTAAGAAAATGACGAATATCGATTTCCTTTAATTTGATATTCTGCGAGGAGTTGGGTGGGTAGCTGTATTTGTGTAGAGAATTATTACAAAAAGCGGAATAGACTTGTAACAGCTCATGGGTATATCCATCAGTGATAACATTTATCCAGTGTTACATCTTATTGCGTGTATGTACTACTCTTTACTAAGTTTTTGAGATTAGTTATTGTAGTTTTCTGGCGACGCATGAACAGAAGCTCTGTCTTAATTTGTGTTTACATACCCCAGCTCGGATTCTCTGCAACATGCACATTTGACAAATATTTCACTAGAATAAAAAAAAATCATTTGACTTAGGAAGATACGGGAAACTCTGCAAGTTTGGAATAAAAAAGCCGTGTGGCAAGATATGCCACCAATTAGGTAGTTTATTAGCGATGATGTCTAAAATCCACTCCTGATGTTTGGTGCACTATTGGAAGTACTTTGCCCTTGTACCTTCGTGGTGAAAGCTATGTTGTTTCTCCTGGCATTTCAAAAGCATCTGATATCATTAGGCGATGAGTCTTTTATTCATTGGATTAGGAATTTCCTTTCGAACCATACACAATCAAAAAGTTCTGGGCAGCTTCAAATCTGGCATGCACCATTTAAATGGTGTGCGCCAGGGCTCAGTTTTATCTCCTACGTTTTTTTTTTTTGATATTCATCAACAATCTCTTGTCTGTCACATGCAATTCAATATTTTGTATTGCTGATGATAGTCCTCTCAATTTTTCATATTTCTTTATTGGAAAACGTCCCAGTCTATCAGGCTGTGTTTTAGCAAACACATTAATAACAAAGTCAAAGTCCGTTGGCGGACTGAACAAAATTTCACACTTTGTGCAACAAAGTCGCAACTCTTATAAGGCTCTTGCAGAGGTCTTATACGAGCACCAAGTTTCAGCTCTCTAGCTTGATGTTGAAGCCCTAAAACACTCACACATACAGACAACAGACGGATAAACGCACGGGCGAGTATGGCTTAATCAATTCACCTGCCGGTCTCGATCATATCTCTTAAAGTTCATAGGGGTGGGGTCTACGGTGATCATTTCACTTTGTTACAAACTATGCATTGAAATTAATATACCCTGGGTCGGGGATAAAAATGGGGAATTGGATGTTTTCCACAAAATAAACTATTAAGTAAATTATTTTTCGATTTGGAAAAAGTTAAGAATGAAATTAAAGCAAAGTCGAATATATAATACCCAGCTATACTATACAATATTTTACACAATTTAAAAACACACACGCTGTGTGCGTTTTCCACACAGCGATTGTGTAGGCAAAATCTTTCTCCTGCGAACCACAAGTGCCGCATCATACGGATGACTATGAGACTTTTACTTTTTCCTAATCGCACACAATTGCTGGCAGCTGTGTTCTAAGCAAAGAACTAAATAATGAAAAACCCATCTGCAAGCGTTTGATAAGGGACGTGATGAAGTGTAAAATTATTACTTCAATTGAATAAGGCTTGGAGGGAGTGTTTCGTAGGTGTAACGTAGCACTTACGGTGCTGGTGGTTTTTGTTGAAACTTTGAGGACATTTCTTGCTCGGCCATTGAGAAACGAAGTCCTCGAGCATGGAGGAAGCCTCTGTGCAGCTTGTTGAAATTATCTCAAAGTGTAAAAAACTAAAAGCTAGTCCTTGGGAAATAAAATCTCTACAGCAAATGAAAAAACACATTCATTTGAAAAAAGACATTTCTGTTCTGGTGACTTTTATCCTTGCAATAATCCTTTACTTGATGTTCCAGTTACTATTCCCAACAAGCTTCCAGGTAACTTTTGTTGTATGTTATTGAATAAGAAAAAGTTAATGCGATTAATAGTGTACCTTAGGTCTGCCTGATAGTGTCCGAAAAGCATTTAGACCACCTGAAGCTTGCAAGTTTTGTGAAAATGTTTTGAATGTTCAAAAAGTCAGGAGGATCTCCCGTGACGAGTTCGAAAAGAGATTTGCCTATTCGGGAGTCCCCGTGGTGGTTGCAGATGCAACAGCAAACTGGAGCTCGATAACGGTAAGAGAAATAAAGAAAATGGCATACGAATTTTAATAACCTTTTCCTTTCCTTTGCAATTTTTGAAAAACTGGTCCACAACAAAAATCATACCGTCAACCATCCCGCACAGACCTTTGACTATTGGTACTTTAAGGAGACGTACAATCAAGCCAAGCACAAGCAAAAGATTTTCAACTGCCAGTTTTTTCCCTATAAATCTGGTTTCAAAAATCTTTTCGAAGCCTTGGAAAACCCTCCGGAGCATTTCGACCCATCCAAGAAGGCGTGGTATTTTGGTTGGAGTAATTGCAATCCTGAAACTGCTGAGGAACTCCGGCAGCACTATGGAAGGCCTTACTTTCTTCCTGAAACTTCAGAGAATAATGCGGTTGATTGGATCTTTATGGGAACATCTGGATTGGGAGCACATATGCATGTATGGGTTTTACGACTTCTTTTTTGAATGGCTGTGATACTAAAACAAATTCTACTAATATCCAGGTCGATAATGTACGCTTGCCATCTTGGCAAGCTCAATTGTCTGGGAGTAAGAGATGGATCTTGATGCCTCCTCCAGAGTGCTACTTTAGATGCAGTCGCGTCGAAATCGTAGTTGATGAGGGGGATATAAGTGAGAAATTTAGTTTTTAATTAATAAATATTTTAATAACAAATTTCTTCAGTTGTTCTAGATACAAACAAATGGTATCACCAAACAGTTGTTCTCCCCGGAAAAATCAGTATAACGATCGGGGCTGAGTATGATTAAAACCTCGGGCAAGTAAGGATTAAATAATTCAAATATTACAAAATCACTCAATGAAATGTTTATAATAAAAAGTTTCTATCATATGCTTGTACGAAAATAAATAAAAAACTGGTAAATTTTCGTGAGTTATAGTTTTTACAACCCAATAAAATTTTTGGTTAGGGCTCAACAGAAAATTGATCCGTAAAAATTTTCTTTTATACTTAAAAATTATACTTAAAAATGCTGCTTAAATTTAACCATACCAGATCATAAAAAAAAAATTATGTAAATCAAAGGTAAACTTCGTTTGATAACAACTTTTATTATTTTTTCGTATTTAAACAGTTCTTTTCTCCAATAAGGTTCAACTTCAATTCATATAATACTTTTTTTATTGGTAAAGGTAATTAAAAACAGGATTTTAAACCCTTATTTTTTAAGGACCTTAGTGCTAATGGAAGTGTAAAAAATAAAAAAAATAAAGAAAGAAAATTTTTACGGATCCATTTTCTGTATAAGCTTTAACGGGGCCCTTAGTAAAACTCAACGATTCAAATGACGATTTGGTGATTTAAATCCAAAATTGTAATTAAGTTAAAGTGGGGTGCCGTGGCGTAGTGGTTAGTGTGTGTGCTTACTACGCCGGAGGTCTGGGTTCGAATCCTGCCATCGTCACCTGAAAAAAAAAGACTTGTTCTTTTTCACAGTCCCCACCTCCGCGAGGGTTTGACAAGCCCTCCGAGAGTATCATTTGTCTTGAAAAACTTCTCAAAGTGCCGTTCGGATTCGGCAAAAACTTGTAGGTCCCCTTGTATGTGAAGAAATTAACACACCAGCATACATTGTTGAGAAGTTATGGCCCTGGTTCACCTCGAGCTGTTGCGCCACTCTATTTATTTTTAATTAAGTTAAAGATATAAATTGCGTGAATCGTCATATCCGAGATGCTGCAAAGTACAACAGCTGCGTGCTTAAGACTTAACTACGTTCGAAAACTTAAAGTAAACTTGCCAAACGTAAAAACGTTTCAAATATGGATTTTTTTGCAGCAGAACTATTTCGTAGTCATTTTGTGATAGCACTCTCGGAAAAATTTTCAAAACTCTACTGTAGCACTCTACTGGAATGTTGATAGGCATTGATCTCTCAAAAAAACCAACTGAGCTGGTCGTGCCCCATTTTCCTGTAGATAGGTTTTTTTTACATGGAGGCTCTCCCTTCTCTATTGAAGCTTAATTAGATGATCCTTTATCCAAACATTTTCCTTAAATTCGGTGTGCCTTGTGGCCAATCTAGTCACGGAACCTCAGATAAGGGCACCCTGCACAGTGAAGTTTTCTAAAGTTTCAAAGCTGGTTTGCTTTTTTTTAAGCTAAACACTTTTGTATAAGAAATAACCTTACAGAACAAATGTTACGTATACGCCACCGAAAATAAAAAATGAAAACAGTTTTAACGTGTTCATCAATGCTATGACGCGTTTACAGTCATATTCACAATGAGAATTCTTTCTTTTAGTTTTAAGGCTTGTTTAGGCAATATCGTAAGTTTAAAGCTTTACTTTAAAGGTTTTTTAATGACACACGATACTTTGTCCAAGGCCTTTCTGAAATCGGTGGCAACAACTTTTATGAAAGCTTACCTGGTAAATCTGATTTAATGTTACCTTAGAGCTATTGTTTTCCAATTTCACCTGATTTCAATAGTAAGTCACATCTTGTTTATTTTTTGAGCCTCTTCAAAAGAGCATCGGGATGGCCATTCATATATTTATCATGAATGGAGAGTTCAAAGCTTTTGTTCCTCGTAAATTTTACGCACTTTCTACGCACCAATGTTTCCAAGATAGAGGCGAAACAGTTCCGGAGCGTTTTCGTTCCAGCAGAAGAATGGACGAGGTAAGAGATCTGGAGGTTCTTATGCTGCTCAGATTCTCCAGTATTTCATTGAGAATAAAAAAAAACTGGAGATGACTCTACACTGACAGGGGGCATTCACAGATTTTGGCTGTCGGAGCTGAAGTTCAATTAAGCTAATTTTGAATTAAGTAGTTGTCGAGTCAGTATTGTTTAATTTCCGAGAGTGCCGCAGCTGAATGTTTAGATAACCTTACAAAGTAACTCAAGTACAGTAGAAACGAGATCGAAATCTTCTTGTTCTAAGCTGGCTCAATTGTTTCCGAATTCCAAGTGATTTATATGTGGGAGCAGGTTGCCTTGCTTTTCTAAATAGCAGCGAAGAGTGTAGTGTAATCCAAAGCAAGGTTATGTTATAAAAAAGGCATGACCGCAGAAGCAAAACATTAAGTTTATCGTAACCGTTGAGGTTACGCTTCCAAAAAGTTCTCCAAGTTGGTACAGTAGTTGGTACATGATGTTCTTTTCGCTGCTCTAGTTTTCTCTTTATATTCTTTGAAGTTGTTGCGATAAGCACCCCAATCAGAAGAATTATTGGTTAGCCTTGTTGGAAAGTCTCCTTGTTTTTGTCTTGCGAAGTCGAAGTTAAGCGGTCTACCATGTTGCATGGGCTCTTTTTGGGGGCCGACTTATAGGACAGGATTTTTATAGAACGAGGCTAAGAGTGCCTTAGAGATATGGTTGACGGATTCCTCTAACCGTGTTCTACTCGAGATTTTACGTGTTTGATTAGGCTCTAGTCGTCTCGTGACAAGTTTAAAGAATTTGTTACAGTCGGTCTTAGCAGGGTTTCCAAAAGGTATTTCTTCATCTTTTTTTAAGTTAATATTGAAGGTTATCCTGTAATGGTCTGAGAAGGAGCACCGCTAGATGCCTTCCAGTCAAAATTTTCAGTACAGTGAGTTCGTGTTAGATCAATGAACTCCTCCCTAATTTTGTTGTGGAGAATAGTATGACTGCCCCACACCCACACCTGTTACAAATATTTAGATTGGATATCAAAATTCTATAACAGATTCACCCACCTTGTTAATATCTTTGCTACCCCAGTGAGTGTGATGGGCAGGTTAGTCTTGGTGTTCCATGCGTGGAGTTACAAGCCCCATAGTGCTATCGAACTTTGTAAGAGGCCGGTTCTTATGTTTGTTGGATTTGCTCTGTACGATAATGAGAATATGTACACTGTTTTTGTTCAAAAGGTTTGATTGAATCTGCAGTGCGGTTCTAGGCTCATAGAATAGTTTTGTGTTATAATTTGCAGGAGTTTTCTTCAATTATTTATCAGCACCTTCTAGAACAGACAATAATTACAAAGCATTTACATTTATTCACATTACTCTTTATATCTTAGTTTCATTTCAACCTTATAATAGCGTTATAACTCTTCTTTTATTATTTTACAAGTATAATTTACAAAAGTAAGTTTTAAAAGTAAATCGGAAGGAAATCATTTAAAGCAAAAAATATCAAATAAAACGATTTTTTTGAGATCTCCAAGTTGCAATACACAATTGGACTTATTTGTTTTTCTTAAAATGAGCAGATAGGATCAGATTTTCATTTAGTATTCTAAAATTGAGCGGTTTTCTTTTTCAAACACTACTTCAGCAAATAGTTAAACTATCCCATCAGTTGTTTGTTTCTATCGAAAAATCGAGATTCACATTCATTCCTATTGCATGCGTAGGTGTAATGTCTTTTAGGGATTTGCCTTTTGTTTTCTTAAATAATATACAATTGACTATAAACAGAAAATAAAATATCTTACAAAAATTGCACAAAATACTCTTAGCTTAACCACTTCCAAAAATAAACAAGAACCAATAAAAAACGTATCTAAATCATAATAATACAAAACAATAGTTATAATATTCGAGCACATCATCATCATCATCGGTTTTTGGGGTTCCGAATAATTAATTGACCATATGGTTATGGCTCCCAAAACAAAACTCTGAACATATTGACAGGTACAGGAACTAAGCGAGAACACCAGGAGCGACGTCAATTTCTTAGCATTCTCCTACCAGTTAAATACAATTTACCTATACATTGACTATTAACACCTAGTAGGTTAAAATTGATCATCACATTAAGGGTTTCTTTTTTATGTATAACACTCAACAGTTAGACGCACTTTTGTGCTTACAAATATTTCTTGTTTTTAACTATCATATCCTTAAATGGTAGACTACACTTATTGTAAACGTGTTGTTAAAAAATTCCTTTACGAGATTCCCACCTCCTATTAGAAAAGTATAAAATAAAAGCTACAGAGGTACTCCGACGGGGAGTTCTGCTTACCATAGTCGTAAAAAAAAGTATGTATCAGTCAGTTAATATGCTCAGTTGACGGGCAGTTGCTGCTGAGAGCTGGAACGTCGGTTGCGCTGCACGTTGCGCGCGTTCATGGGGTATTGTCGTGGAAACAAAATCAGGGATGAGCCCATAGCAAGCGTGTTTGGGGCCTTTTGGCTGCCGGGTAGGGTGACAAAGACTGTACCAACAGCAGCGTAGTTGTCGAATGTCGGTTCGATCGCCACCAGCCGGATCGGAGGACTAGCCGGCTGAACTGCTGCAGATGAGAGAACCTTCATTCGACCGCGTCGCGGGAATGGCATGGGACTCTCGGTGTCGTTGCACATGGTGAGGAAAACACAGGCAAACGGCCGCTTGGCCATGTGGAGCATTTCAACGATGTGACGGCGACGAGCACGTCGTAGGTCTGCGGCCTGCTTGGCTTTCCAGGCGACCACACAAATCGCTAGGAAGAGGAAAAAGCAGGAAAAGAATACTGAGAAGAATACAAACAAATCGATATGTAGTTGATCCTGCCGAAACACAATTGATCCATAGCTGTGATCTGATCCCGCACTGGCACGTAACGCTATGAAGAAACGCGTTGCACTCAGATTGTGCAGATTCTGGGGCAATGTGAGAACAAGGCGGTTTTTCAGGCCAAACAGTCGCAACAAAGTGTTGCATTGGTGCAGTGTAACATGTGTGCTCAGTTCCCTGGCATGTTTGTCCTTCACATAGAAGCCTGTCCCGCCCAGCGATTCACAGTCGTGTATGTGCGGAACCCAGAAGAGTTTCTGCTCGCTGATCATTGTCTTTATCGTGACGTTCTCGTGTTTGGGTTGCGCAATATTCAGGGGGTAGGAAAGCTGTGAGTTTGAAACCCACCGATAGCGATTGTCGAGGAACACTGAGTGATGACCGGTTGTGTCATTGCTCTCGACAATAAATGAGTCGTCCTGCGGTGACATAAACACATCAAGCTCACCCTGGGTTACGTCGATTATGATCCTAATGTCGACATTCATAAACCGTGGCTGTATGACGAAGAATACTATCTGCCCCGGACGGAGGGGCGCTGGCTTGGCCTTGCATTCCTCTGAAAAATAATAAAGTCAGTGAAAGTATAAGAATTCAACTACCTATTCACTTACCTATGGGCTTCGCATCGAAACACATTCTCGATTCGACGGTTATCTGCTTGTAGCACTGATGTCCATCGATTGGATTCCCCGCGTAGGAGTCGCGGCATTTCGAGCATTGAACCATCCAGCACAGTTGAGCCGAGTTTTTGCCACCTCCAGCCGTGCATGTTGCGTCACTCTCGGTGTTATTTCCACAGTTGCACTTCTCTCCAGTGACCGGATCGCATATGTTGCCGTGGCCGTGGCATTGACAAGGCCTGCACTCCTTGTGTAGATCGTCAGTTCCTCGAAAGAATCCAGTAATGCAAGTGTCGCAACGACTGCCGTCTGTAAAGTTACTGCATCGCAGGCAAGTGGCATTGGCCTCCGGACCTTGTGGGAGGATTTTTTCCAAGTCGTATCGGGTCATATTGAAGACGACTGGATCGAACTCAGCATTGACGCACACATCCGTGTGGCCGTTGCAATAGTCCAGACAGGGTATGCAGTTTCTGCCCTCTTTGGGATTGCCGACAAATAGTGGCTGGCACTTTTCGCACTGGGCGCCCATTGTGTTGTTGTGGCACTTGATACACGAGTCGAGCTTGTCGGGTCCTTCGCAATTCGAGTGGCCGTTACACTGGCACTGGATGCTGCAATTTGCCCCAACGTATCCGAAGAAACAATCGCACCGGTTCGGCTTGACGCACTTGCCTCGAACGCATCCCTGCGAGCATACAGGCGCGCACGAGCCGTTCTCTGCACGATATCCTTCAGCGCAGATGCACTCATATCCAAAGTGCGAGTCAACACACTTCTCCGAAACTGGGTCGCAATTGTGATGACCGTTGCTGCACTCATTTTCCGCAGGACATTGCACGTAGTTCCAGGTTAAGGAGTTTGTTAGGCTTATCATTGAGTTGTTGCTCGTTGAAGGGTAGACTAATTCGCACGTGGAAGCCGACTGATTTTCTAACGACACCTCGAGGGAGCCTTCCGTGCATACGCCTTCACCGTTCTCACCATCTTTTGAGCACCATCCACAGTGAGCGTGTTTCAAGCAAGTCGCACACTGTGTATAAACGTCACACGGCTCCGGGCAGTACTCAATATCCTTTGAATCGAGCACTAAGCCGCAGACGCCTCCAGCGCAGAAGAGGGGCTGCATTCTGGGCGATATACACGCATTGAGCATTGCCGACCACCGACAATTTTTCGGATTCTCTCGCTCAGCTGTTAGGCAACTGCTGCAGTTGGAAAAGTTGCTGCACGCAGGTGGGCAGTCGCCTATCACTTTGTACTGGTTTTTCTCGACTAGATCTTTTGTGATACACTCCGTGATGCCGACATCGTTCAAGGCCCATTCGCAGTTATCATTGGCCAGACAATTCTCACAATTAAGAGTATGGCACTGAGGTTGGGGACACAAGTTAAGCAGCCCCACACTTGTATGCTTTGTGCACCAGGAGCTCTGGCGTTCGCAGTCAGCTCCTGCTGCCACACAGCGACCTTTTATTCCACAATCGTCGCACCACTGGCAGATTGGAGTGGTTTCCGTGTGGGTTGGCCACGATGCCAAGCAAGAGGTGCATGTGGTAAACGTTGAACAGTTTCTCCTCGACATCCAAGCGTCATCGCAAAGCGCTCCATTGTTGTAGATCAACGTTCCATTGCCGGCATCACAGACGTCCGAGTTCCCCTGGGAGAAGCAGAAAGTGCTTGACTCCTCTTCTGCCATGACGCTACAAAAGCTGCATCCCATATAATGGCGGCAAAGGTACTTTCCGGCACTCCAAAATTGGCATATATCATCTGGCAGACCTATTTTGATCACCTGACTCTGCGTACTGCCGTCCCATCCGCCGACCACGTATATTGCTTTGTTATCCTGGTCTATGCTGACTCCCTCCGCGAATGTATACTGTGGCAGCTTGCCTAAGATGTCCACGTCCTCGGTTAGACGCACCCATTGATTGCACTCGTAAATGTAGGCCACGAGGACATCGCTCGCGTTGTAGGGCTTGGTACGCCCGCCATAGACAATCATATAGTTCTCTGTGGTAACAGCAGAATGGAAGTAACGACCACGCGGTAGATTATTCTCTGGTCTATTGAGCTCTCTAAAGACGGGTAGCTCGGTCCAGGTTATCTTCTGAAGGTTTAGAGCATACAGCTTGTTCTGGATTTCACCTGTTGCGTAGCCGCCGAAAACGTAGACTATGTTTGACGTCGCATGGTACACAGCGCTGTGCCCAAACAGCACAGGCATCTGCACACCGAGTGCCAGCAATCGCTCCCATCGCGCTGCGTCCAAATTAAATTCCCACAGCTCCAGCTGGTTGACTAGTTTGTCCGACGATATACCCCCGATCAGCAACAGTGACTCTCTATCGTGTTTCTTGATGAATGTCAGCGAGTGGCCCGCTAAAGGAGGCGGTCGCTCATTAGTGTAGAAATCTATCTCATCCCAGCGTTGGTTCTGAATCGAAAACTGCCAAAAATCATCCAGCACCTGAGTCCTCGACGACTTATTCTTTTCGAATCGCGATAGGCCGCCGTAGATGTAAATTGTCTGCTTTGCCAGATAGATCTCAGCGGCGTGGAAGTACCTTCCCAGTGGCATTTTAGCGTCGGGTGTTGATTCCACTGCTACTTGCACCCATGTATTGTTTTTAGTGTCAAACTGACGAATGTCGTTAAGTGGACCGTTGGAAAGTGAATAGCCACCAAACATCCACAGCGAGCCACGTTTGTCTGCGCTCAGCGAATGGCCGAAACGTGGAATAGTCTTCTTGAGGTGTTCCAGTGAGTCACTGACAAAGAGAGTGTTGAACAATTCAGTCACTTGGAGTTGATTGCTTCTGATGAGCGTGCCACAATCTGGCCCCCCATAATTCGTCGAGCAAAGACACCGTCCATACTGGGTGTCACAAAAGCCTTTTGATTGCTCCGTGTTGCAGTTGTTCGGGCAAATACGAACCTCGCACTTTGGCCCGACATATCCCGGAGCGCAAATACATTTTCCCTTTTCGTCACAAACGTGTGGATGAAGGCAAGTCCTTGCCGCGCAGTTCTTTACGTTGTAGAGCGCATTAAATCCAAAGTTATCACCGCCCTGTTTGTAATGCACCGTCAGGTGCCCTGAGTGGGCTTCGATCACCCGCTGAGATGTGTAAGGACTACATACAATTCCCACCAGCTGACGCTGTTGGCTAGTTCCGGTAAGATCGGGCAAACTGTCGTAGATGTAAACTGCGTTCTCGTCGCAATTCATCACCAAACTAGACCATTCGAAATCCATTTGGATGATGGTTTCTGCCTCAGCCACTGCAGGTTCGGGCGACACAAGCCACAAGCATTCTCTCACTTCAGCTCCACCCCATGGGCTTTTGTACGATTGAAACGAACCGATACCGTGCTTTCCCACTGCGGTCAAAATGCCTCGACTCTCGCACTGGAAATAACATTGGCCACCATCACGTGGATCACCGTAGTAGTCCTGGTTGCAAACATCACACTTAAAGCCGTCTGTGTTGTCCTTGCAGAAGCACTCGCCGTTACGTGCGTCACATATACCGAGGTCTTGATTGCCGTGTCCGTTGCACTCGCACGGGTGGCAGCCTTCGAGAGAAGTTGCGTTGCCATAGCTTCCCGGGCGGCAACGCTCGCATCGTTCGCCCTCTGTCCACGCTTGGCACTGGTCGCATTTTCCGATGCGTTCGTTGCAAGTTGAATGGTTGTTGCAACCGCAGTTCACTGAGCAATCGTCACCCGTCCAGCCCAAGTCACACTTGCACACGTAGTCGGGCGAGCCCGAGCAGTGCCCATGCGAGCAAGACTCGTAACACGTTCGGATACAAGACAGCCGCCCATCGCCGATGTATCCCCGTCGACAATGACAGCTAAACGATCCATGCGTGTTTGTACACTTTGCTTCCTTGTGGCAATCATGAAGTCCCAGGCCACACTCATCAACATCGGGACACTGGGAGTACGCCCACTCGGCCTCCTCGTAGCTGGTCGTATTCAACATCAATGAGCAGTTTCCGAATGGTCGACTGAAGTCCCCCTGCATGCAGACTCCCTCAATCGGGTTGTCCCTATCGAAGCACCATCCGCAATTTAAGGTCTTCAAACAGGAAGAACAATTCGAGTGCTGGGAGCAAGACTTGCATTGCTGTGGCTTTGGTTTCCCCAACGCAATCGGCACCAACGGCGACGGTGTTTCGAAAGCGGCAGACAAGGGAATTGATTGATCCATCCACTCCCTGCACATGCCAAACTGGTATTCACTGGTATAGACGGCAAAACTAAAGCACTGGGAATTTGCCTCGCACCACACGCACCGTCCACGATCATTCAAACACTCCGAGCAAGAGTTCCGTAGGCGACACGGCATTGGACACTGGTTGATCTCTCGAATGCCGGTCGGCGATTTCCCTCGACGAGCGCACCGAGCATCCTCAGCCCACCACTCACAGAGTCCAGTGTCGATGCACTCCTCACAGGCAATGTAGTTCGAGCAGTTGTTACACTGTCCAGGCTGTGTAATGAGGTACCTCCAAGAAGCCGTCTCTTGATCAATAACGGAGCATTCCTTCGTTTCGTTGATGGCTCTTGAGAAGCACTTGTTGTTTAGTTCACACCATCCGCAGGCGGCATCAGTCAGGCACTGCAAGCAATTCGTATACTGGTCACACTTCCCAAAGAAATAAGGCTCGAGATATTCGAATGTGAACGCCTTAAGATTGCCATGGCTGGAGTGCTGCAGCTCCATTTGACTCTTCTGGTAAGTGTTGTACACACTACCGGCGCCGATTTTCCTCTTAGCCTGGAAATCAATGAGAAAGGGTAGCTCCATGCTGGGTGTCTTGACACTTTTACACACTGACTGAGTTGTTGTTTGATTCGAAATGTCTTCAAGTGTCTCCAGGGTCAGCCCAACGCCTGCTCTCAGTACAGACGAGGAGTAGCTTGTGCAAATTTGGAACTCTGCCGGCTCCCAGTTTCTGGGCGGCCTCACAAAACCCATAAGACGTGCCAGCATCTCGCCGCTGAATTGATGCTCAGTTTGTGAGGTCGGCGTTGGCGAAGCAAAGTCCACCATAGTCGCGTTCACTATGGAAACATAGTCCGGCATCGTCAGGTTCACGGGAAAGTGGTATTTAATGTAGGTCAAGCCTGGTCGCCGATCTTGAAACGTACACTGCTCGGGGATTAAGATTTCAGTGCCTTTATCGCCCCACCAACCCGGTGTGTGAGACGGCGTGTCTTCTCCGCAAACACCGTAATTGTCGTCTCGATGGTGGCATCTAGCGTTTTGTACGCACCAGGTGCACTCGTTTAACCCCAATTTGCTGGCCACGCTAAAGTAACTACTCGAAGAGGACCACTGTGTGCCGTGCACCAAGCACGAATGGCAATCCCCCAAAGAAGGGCAAATACCTGGGCATCGAGTGATTTGCAAATTTGTCGTGCAGTTGGCGCCAATTGTCCGGCCATAACAACTGCTGTCAGCAGAGCACCACCCACACTCTGGATCGGACAAGCACGCCGTATGCGAAATGTGCAACCTGCAGGACTTCTCCGGATTATAAATATCGTTCTGTACCCGCAGCACTTGAGGCAGTTCGTAGGCAAATAGATCGGCATTCACATTGCCATGGTAACCGCCCACAATTAGTAGCGAGTTGTTGAGTCGCAGTGACGCTGCGTGCGCAAAGACTCCCTGCTTCTTGGGGTAGGGGCGCTTGTCGTTTGAAACCTCTTGATTAATCCAAATGTGACAGCTCAGGTGGTACCAATACATTTGGTTATCATAGCAGATCTCCTCTTTGTTGTGACGGTGGGTGTAGCCGCCAAACACAATCATGTGGTTTCCTGAGATTGTAGCTGTGTGGAATGCACGCTCCCGCGGTATGTTTGTGTCGCGAAGGGCAGTTTTCGGATAGAGGATCTCGGTCCAATGAAACTTATCTAACTGAAAGGAGTATATGCGATCGGAGAGCTTCGAGAACCTTGCCAAACTCGTCATTATGCCACCGAACACGATTAAGGAGTTTGAATGCTGGTAGTAGACGGTCGAATGGGCTGCCAATCGAACGTCCAGTGACTTACCACCACGAGGTTTGATCTCCACCCATTGCTCGTCGCCCTCATCCTCCGGAGTTGGCATTTTAATGCGGAAAATCCTTAAGATAATGAAGCACATCAGTTGGCTAAATCGAAGACGCTGTTCTAAGACAACTCACCTTGAAGAAAAGTCTCCGGTTTCCAAAGTTCCCCCAAAAATATACAGATATTCGCCCGCACGAGTGATTGAATGCCTTGCTACAGCGGGAGGCTTAAGAGCGGAGTTCTTGGCCAAAAGCCTCCATTTACCTCCGCTTTCAGTTGTGTTGTAGAACCACAAATCATTGCAGAAACTGCCGTTCTCCAGCTTACCGCCAAATATGACAAATCCATCTAGCAAAGGGTCGATTTTGTATTAAACAAGAACCACTGAAGGTTTTTATACTAACCTGGCACATTGTCAGCTGCGTGACCATAACGCGCCAGCGGTTTATTGTCAGTCACATTTTCTAGAATATCTTCCAGGAAATTAGATAAATGCTCAACGGTTTCATTGCTGTACGAGCGTATCTTTCTCTCCTTTAAGTTGCTCTTCGCCAAAGTGTGGAGGACATTCGTAAAAAACGAAACGTTGCTGTTCAGTCCCCATAGCTTTGCCTCGTCTTCGTTGCGGTTCGAAAGAACCGCTTGAAGGAGGGTACGGTCGATTTTTTGTGGTTGATAAAAGTGATGTCTGTTGTGTAGGGGAATGCCCCACTCATCCTCCCATTGACTTGTGTTGAACCGATATATCTGTGAAAAATGGAAACGAGGTACAGAGCGAGTTAATATTTATAGTAAATCGATGGTCTTACCTGTAAGGAATCTATAACGTTATTCAAATCGTAGCCACCAAACACGTACAGCGAATCTTGTTCCTCGACGTAAACCGACGTGTGAGCAGCCCTTGGTGTCATTCCTTCGGAATCCGCAGCCAGCCAGCGCCAGTTACTACCGTTTGGGTTTACAAAAAGGTCACAGAGTTTTCCAGAGTAGCCCTGCAAGTAAGAGCAATTGCATGTTTCATGGTTAGTGTTGCTGTTTAAAAGAAAAACAACCTAGTCTAAACGAATACCCTTATATCCTATGTGGCCATTGCTACAACTAGACAAAAACTGGAGGGATAACTGGTGATTTTTTTCGTACAAGAATTTTACACAACGGATATGTGCATATCAATCTTTTTATAGAAGGTTTGGCATTGTAAAACCGAAAAGACGATTTCAAGGTTGCGTGTGATTTTCTTGAATCGTACGAAATAAAATATTGTAGTCAACTGGACACACATTGAAGAATACAATCTTCTTCTTATAGTTGACATACTTTCCTTATCGTGCAGCTTCGTTTAAAAGTCGTCTATAGCTTCATCAGCTCGCTTCACTCAAACAAAGTAAAATTATGGTTCCACCAAATTTTACCAGAAATCTTAGTCGCATTTTTTTGCGCCTGATTTATCCGTTAATAGTTAACAAATAGCAGAACTACACGATATTTCGTTATGAAAACTAGAAAACAAGCATTTTTTTCAGTTTACGAGCAGCTCATTTCATCTATGAAGATTTCGACAATATTTAATCGATCTTCAATTGAGTTTGCCTTCACATCAAGTTCAAACAATTTTTGTGAGTAATTATACTTGCTAATGGGGTTGGAAAACAACCAACCAACCTAGTCGACAACAAATCGAAAACAAGTTTTTTTTGTGGCATTAGTCACAGCAATGAAGCTCAAATTAATTCAACCCACTTTCTGCTTTGAAACTCACCTCTTCACACTTGCACATTCCATTTATGCATCGGCCGCGACCGAATAGCTCTCCGCATCTATCTGGGCATGCCTCATCCTTGCAATCGGGGCCAACCCATTCGCCGTGGCAGACGCACTGATGACCGACGCACTTGCCATGATTGTGGCAGTTGTTCAGGCAGTTCGAAATGTAGTACGAAGCCCGGAATCCATCCAGCACATAGTTCGTGTCACTGTACAGGAGGATTAGCATCTAAAACAAAACAACCATGTCACTGATTCCAGCACGAGTGCACGTGAACTTACGCTTCCCGAGCTTGCCACCAGACGCTGTGGCTCCGTGCGCCCGCTAAAACTACCCAGGAGGGTGGCGTTAAACGAGTCTCCATCGTACACATATATGTAGTCGTAGGAGCATTCTGTTCCCATGCTGTGAAAAGTGAGCGTTATGAATTGACTCTCGTTCTTGGCCTTGATTAGCCATTCGCAGTGCGAATCTTGGGTGTAATTAAATCCGGCTGGTCCATCGGAAATCTCACCAAAAGGTTCGGTAAAAACTTTTCTAGTTCTATCGCATGGCTGGAAGTGGGTGGGGGACGGTAGTAGGGCTATTCGATCGCCCCAAGCGAGCTGCCCTGTTAGCAGCAGCAAATGGGCGCAAACACGGATCGCCCAAGGTAAAAAGAGATTTGTTTTCGCTGTTGGACGATATCCGCACATCCACATCACTATTGCAATTAGAATTGACTCGTGAACTTTGAGGTAAAAGTTAATTTATGCACATTTTGTTGCTCCTTAATTGCTGCTGCGGCTGCTGGTCGTCTATTGCGTGGTTTTTAGTTTTCCTCGATTAAAACTTGGAAAGTCCTGCAGAAGTGCAGATTTCACTGGTATTCAGAGGTAAAAACTCGCGGAATCTATTAACAACACCATGCTAACAGAAAAGTAGCGTTAATTTAATTTATTTCTTGTTTATTTTTGTTTGTTTCACTGGGCTTATCTACGGGCGAAATGTGTAGATCCACTTCTGCAAATCAAGTTGACACTCAAGACTGTTACCATTAAGCGGCGACTAGATTGGTCGTGGGACGCTTCATTATCGACAATTTGTCTCTATTCTGGTATCGATATGATAACCTTTGTAAAATTGGTAGAAAGTCAAATGAAACCAGGCTCTGTTACAAATATTGCATAATTAAATTATACTGCGTTTATACGCAGCTTAAAAAAATGTTATCATCATAAAAATAACTAAAACATTAATAAATTTTAGTGTAAAAAACCCTTCAAATTAACTTTGAGGATTATTTGTATTATATAAGGAACGAATTTGGCTTATACTATGTCTCCACCGGCAATTAAAAGAAGATTAGCGGGAGACGATTAATAATAAATCCCAAAATGGCTCCACCGGACAAATCTAGGATTGATTTGACATGAACGCTCAGTTTCTGTCATTCTGGCTCTCAAAAGAGAGTGGCGATGTAATTTCCCAGGAGTGAAAAACGGCTTTCGCTGTAAAAATCACAATAGAAAACGTACTTGTGACAGATCTGTTGTACAGGGACAGTGTCAATTCCTTTTTTGATTCTCAAAGCGTTACAAAGGCGCAGAAAATAGTTTTGTGAATAGGGTAAATGGAATTTATGAGAGGAATTATTATTAATCGCTTGCCAAGAGGATTTAAATTTGTATGATAAATTGCGTGATTTATAGGGGGTTTAATAAAGAGACGTGGTATTATAACAGTAAAGGACTCGTAAAAGAAAGCTGAAACTGTCCATGCATCACGTATCTGTCACAATCACAAACAAGTTTTATATTGGGATTTTTATGATGTATCGTTTTCTCGCCCCTGAAAAATGTCATCGTTTTTCTCTGATTTATTTGGGGAAGACATAGTACTTATATGATGCAAATTTAAATCTTTTCTGCAAGTAATTAAAGAGAAATCTCCTCGCAAGTCTGATTTACCTTATCACAAACTTCTCTTATGTCACTCTTAAACATATTCGCACACCTTTGTCGAATCTAATGTCGAAATACAACGAAAATCCCACTTAAGTTCTGCCAAAAGATGTGCTGCCCACAGTAAACCTAAACAAACGATTTGAAAGTCATGAGATTTCCCTGTGAACGTCTCGAGTATCACGTTGCCTTGAGAATTTGAAATGAAATTTGAAAATCATGTCACTTTTTTTTCCAATTTGGGGGTTTATATTTCCGAAACCAGTCGTCCAACCTAAAATGTGTTTAAACTTTAGAGGTCAGCGTGCAATTCTTGGTGTATTCCTTTCATTCACGGATTTTAGCACGTTAAAAAATAAATACGGGTGTTAATATGACAACTAATGAACTAATGACAACAAAAACAAAACTTTAAGCCAACAGAAGTTAACGAAAACTGTACGAAATCGAGCAAAAGGCTATTATGGTCGTTTCGGGACATTTCGAAAAGCCGAATTAAGTTCATCAAAGTCTATTATGGTTGGGCCTTTAAGGACATTATTTGTTGAGACATTATTAAGACATTATTTGTTGCTCGTCGATCATAAGATGCGTGGCCAATCTTATGATCGACGAGCAACAAATAATGTTTTCATTTGGAATCTTTTGAAAATATAATGAGATTTTGTTTTTTCGCGTGGTTTTTCATATCAGTAAACAAGGGTGGATCTGCTTGTCTTCGAAAAAACGAAATAATCCTTTTCATCGAAATTTGAAAGGTTCTGGAGTAAAAGGTGCACTCATTAAATTGTAGCTCCCCTTGAATTTTAAGAACCCAACACAAACAGCTTACATGGTTGAGAAGTTGCCCCTGGTACACCTCGAGCTATTGCGCCACTATATTTATATAGAGTTCCGTAATTTACCATTCTTTAGATAATATATTTCTAGATAGTCAACCCGATATAAGAAGGCTTTGCCCACATGTTGACATTTAAAAATTTACCCATTATTTTCTGACATCACACACATGCAACGACAAAAACATTTATTTGGCCATAGTGACGAAGAATCCAAAACCGGGTTGCCTGCTTGTATATTTTGAGGTCACATCGGCGTACCCCACAAGCGGACGATTAGGAATGTTGCATTGTGGGAGGGTTATGATCCATCAGTCCAGATCATAACCTCTCGCCTAAAAGAAAAGAAGAAGAGGAGAAAGAATACTGACATTATATTTGTTTACAGATGGGAGTAGACTGGTCGATTTGTCCGATCCATCCAATTCAGTTGGTCGCGTAAGGTAAATTGTCGTTGCATCTTCTCACACGTATAGGATTAAGACATGGTATTAAGCTCTATAAAATCTTTGAAGGCTTTAAAAAAGATTTAAACAAATGGGTGTTGGAGGAAGAGAGGGACGCTAGTTGAATATCTATAAATAAAAAATAAATAGAGTGGCGCAACAGCTCGAGGTGAACCAGGGCTAACTTCTCAACAATGTATGCTGTGTATGTAAATTCCTTCACATACAAGGGAACCTACAATTTTTTTGCCGAATCCGAACGGTACTTTGAGAAGTTTTTCAAGACAATTGCTACTCTCGGAGGGCTGTCAGATCTTCGCAGAGGTGGGGACCGTGAAAAAGAATTTTTTCTTTTTTTATTAGGTGACGATGGCAGGATTCGAACCCAGACCTCCGGCGTAGTAAGCACACACACTAACCACTACGCCACGGCACCCCAGTTGAATATCTAGTTATTCAGTAATTTATGGCCCAAGCATCGTCCTCTGTATCGATAATTTTCTGTCGAAGGAAAACAATTTTTTGTTTTCATGTTTGTTTTGCTTTCAGCTGAAAAGAGAAGAAAAGCCCATTACTGTACTGTGCAATATCGCCCTACCTTGCCACTTGATTTTGAAATGTCATCGAACTGACACCACCTGTGCTTGTGTGTTATCTTGTCAAAGTGACGTGCCACTTGAGAAACTTAAAAAAATTATATTTATTTTTCTCTTCATATGCGGCCGAATATTTTCCTCCCCGGGATGTAGTTTTATTTCTTTAAATGTTTACCGTTTTTTGCATATAATAAACTTTGTTCAACTACTAACCCAACACTAATAAACTCTAGTTAAGCAGCCTAAGCGCCATCGAAAAATATGGAGATTCCTGAGCTACACGCACCGGTGGACTTTAACAAGGTAAATTTTGTATAACAATTCAATGTTCCACGCTCTAATTGGTCCTTTTCTAATTATCCTGAAGTCCTTGGACGATATGACACCCGAAGAGAGAATGAGGCAAGTTAATTGGTTTGCTTTTCCGAGGACAGTATGTGAATAACAATTGATTTTTTGTTAACTAATAGGGCTGAGCATCAACTGATGCACGAGAAACACAAGGGTCACGATGCCATGCACTCAGAGATGGTCCTTATAATGCTTGTCACACTAATCATAGCCCAAGTTTTTCTAGTCGAGTGGAAAAAGCGTCATTACAAGTCGTATTCCGTAGGTTTGGCCCGATTTCACCTATTCTTTTGGTCTGATTATCTCTTGCTCTTCAGGCCATTACGCTGCTAGCAATGTGGATCATACCACTAGTCATATCATTTTTCTACGTGTGGTACAGGTTTATCATCATCTGGATGGTGTTCTCGTTAGTAACGGCTGTAGTCATGAGAAAAGCGCTAAGTAAACCCATTGAAGGCACGACGCCCAGGTAAGTTTAAAAAGCACCTGCAGTCGCTGACTCATTTATTCCCTTGCAGACTTGTCTATAAATGGTTCTACTTTATTTATAAACTGAGCTATGGGCTGGGCATCATAGGGTACCTGATCATGATGGCGACCTTTCTAGGCTTTAACTTTATATTCAGCCAACCTCCCAACGTGTGGATGGATGTCGGGCTGCTGTGTGTCTTTTATGGGCTCTACGTTGGGGTCTTGGGGCGTGATATCTCAGAAATTTGCTCGGATAAAATGGCATCGCACATTGGGGTAAACAAATCAAACAAAATCGCTTGACTGAGCAAAGGTCTCGGATAAGCAACTGCAATTTCTTTTTTTAGTACTACACCCCGCAGGGAATACCAACCAGGCATCTGGAGGAAAACGTGTGCGCAGTGTGCGGCAATCAGCTTTTCGTCAGTGAAAAGGAAGAGGGCATCATTGAGAACACTTACAAGTTGTCGTGTAACCACGTTTTCCATGAGTTCTGCATCCGGGGTTGGTGCATCGTAGGCAAAAAGCAAACATGTCCCTACTGCAAAGAGAAGGTGGATTTGAAGCAAATGTTTCGCAACCCGTAAGTGCCCAAGAGTCCTGGCCATAAATAATTGAGTTGTCAATATATTTTTTCTCTTTAGATGGGAACGCCCGCACGTGTTGTATGGTCGCCTTCTGGACTGGATTCGATGGCTGGTCGCATGGCAGCCTTTGATCTTTTTCATCGTTCAAGGCATAAACTGGGCCTTGGGACTCGAGTAGGAGCGATTTTATTCATCTCAAAAGAGATTAGAAAACAATAAATTCTAGACCGCACTGCACCACAGATATTTGCTATCATTTCTGTAATATTTTCCTACAAGCATTATACACGATTATTCTAATTTATTTGTAAATAAAGACAAAGTGATGCGAGAATCCAAAGAGAGTTTATAGTAACCTGAGTTCAGTAATGATATTGTAACGTTTTTGTCTGGGGTTCGGCGAATAAAACTCAATTTCACTTTTACAATCACAATGAAACACTATATTTATCAAACAAAACTTTTTTAAGTTTTACACTTAATTTAATTTCGCTACTTAGAATTCAACTCTTTATTTCAATTCGATCACTGTTTTACTTTACTATCGATTTTCACAACTCAAGTTCCATACTTCTCCTTTGGTAATTTTCCATTGGAACTTTTCCGCTGAATTCCATGGAGAGGAGCTTTTCCGTACAAAAATTCGAACTTCGAATATCAATTTGCTGTCAGCTGACTTGAATGACAGTGTTCCTTTAGTGAATCGAGCGGATGTATACGTAAAGTGAATCGATGGCATTGAGGCATCGAGGCATTCGGCGCTTCCTGCATGTTTTTTATTTCTTGTCCCCGCATAACAATATAAGCAATCACTTCCGTCAAAAGTTTTTAAGACTTCCAAATTCAGCAACATCTCGCAAAGACAAACAAGCCAGCAACGCCACCGGTCCGAAGCGTAAGATTAAGCAAATAATTTAAAAAAATCGTATGTAAATAACTTGTAAACGAGGTGCTAGGTCATGACAAAATCTCGCAACTTTAACTGCACCTAATTATCTTACTGTTTGACACGAAGTGAAAATATCGGAAAAACTTTATTTGCGTTTAACATATCAATCTTAGCAAAGTGATTCAAATATGAATATTGCCGTTACGACCGTTACACCTACGGTGCTGGCAATCCAAAACACTTAAAAATGAAGACATTGAATGGAAGTAAGCTTCACTCTTGTTATTTCTTCACATTGGTCATTGACGGGATTTTGTTTGATGGTTCAATTGACGATTGGAAGAGTCAAAATCCGATACCTAGTGGTGAAATTTACAATATTTGAAACCTACTCGAGGTTTACAAGTCGACCTGCCATCTATGAACGAAGCCGGGTTTTCCCATGTGAGTTTTCAACCTTATTTGTGAATGAAATAATTCGGCCTTTCAAAAAAAGCAAATTAGAAGGAAAATATCGTTCCTAAACAATTATTTTCGTACTCGTTTGACGAATGGGATGTCGACAACAGTCAGCCGTTGACGTGTATACGTCTTCACATATTCCGAAATTGACCGCCAGGGAAAAGCCTTCAATCGTCTATTAAATGTGTCTCTGGGACTACTGTGGAAGCAAATAGTCTTCTTCTTTTTCTTTTAGGCGTCAGGTTATGATCTGAAGTGATGGATCATAACACTTCCTCTCTAATGCATTCCTAACGGTCCGCTTGTGAGGTACGCCGGTTTGATCTCAGAATAAAACGGCATGCCACCCGATTTTGGATCCCTTCGTCGCTAAGGTCAAATAAATGCTGTTGTCGTTGCATTTGTATGATCCAGGAAGGTTTAGGCCTTCCTTTCTTTCGCGATTGCGCTGGAATGTTGATAGACATTGCCTTTTTGTTCGTTCGTATGATCTGCAGCGTTCGTAGGATCTCTCCTTTGAACAAAGCAATACCAACTGAGCCGGTCGTGCTCCATTTTTCTGGAGATAGGTCCCTTTACATGGAGTCTTCCTCGGATTTACATCTCGCTTTGTTACACCTGCTGATAACTTACTGAATAACTAGATATTCAGCTTTGGGCATGTAAAGCTTTGCCTACGAGCTGAAATTGATGAACTTGCCCATACTCTGACAATTGTCTAGAAATGTAAGTAAATTCACCAATTCGTCTTTTCGATGCAATTCCGTTTTGGTGCTATTTCATCAGCTGATCGCGTAAGGTATATTGTTGATGCATCGTGTCATACGTATTCACATTCACGGAAATTTAAAGCTTTGGCGTTCTTTATAAATCATTAAGAACTTAATCAAATGGGTGTTGGAGGGCAAGTGGAATGCCTAGTTATTCAGTAAGTTATGGCAAGAGGACGCAAGTTAAATATCTAGTTATTCAGTAATTTATGCTAGTCACTGCATTTCACCATTTCACAATGTTCCACATTAACAACTCAAACCCTGAACGCTTCAGTCCACTCTGGTGAATTTTGTCACTACGTTATCAGCTGTTTCGTATGTCACTTTTTTCATATTTTTTTTGCTCTTTCGGTTTGTGACATGCAGGAAAAAAAAAATAATCGAGAAAACGACCGCAGCACTGATTTCATAAATATATTTTTTTCTTTTTTCAATCAATATACTGAATTAAACCCAAATTAAAAATTAAAAATCAGCAAAATGTGTACCCGATTGCTCGGTTACAATGTATTAGCAAGCCGCCAAACTGCGGCATTCTTTAGCCGCAACAGATTTTGTTTTCCGAACGGTGGGTGCAATTTTAGGTTATATCGAAATTTCACAGAATGATTCAATCGATCGCTTTTTCTTGAACTTCTTCCAGCTGAATGCAAAGTCGTCTCATCACTCGTGGTTAATCGTCATCTCTACCAAACGGTAAAGAAACGAGCGCTAGAGGCTCGAGCTAAGTTAAAGAGATCCGAATATCCCAATTACCGACCTTGTCCCGATCCCACTCAATCTGATGAAATCCCATGCAAAAATGTGTTTAGCTCTCGATTCTATGTGAAAAGTAAACAAAACTTGAACGTTTTCACTTCCATTCCAGCCAAAAGCGAGGAGAGAACAAGTCAACCAGAAAGCTAGGCCGTTCAATGTTAAAGAAGTCCCAACCAAGCCATCAAGTCCACCGTCATCTCAACTGAAGAGTGCTTCAGGTTCCACCGGTTCCAGTGAAAGCGGTGGTGGTGGAAACAACAATCTCAAGTGGATATTAGCAGCATTAGCCGCGGCTGGTCTTGGTGCAGGTCTTTACTACTTGTTGAACCAAGAAGAAGGAGATGATAGCAAACACAGAAAGGGGGAGAAGTGTAATGTCCCTGTCTTTGAAAGGGGTAAGTGAATAGAGTTAGTAAAGTTGCTAAACTGAAGGTCCTTGCACACTTATCTATTGAATTTGAAACCGTCAACTCAAACAAGGGGTTATTTTTACTGTCTGACTGTGTTCTTCAAAGATCACAACAAAATTTGTGCCATCAATCAGACTGAATTCTAAGAGAATAAACTGACTCCTAATCTCCCTATGGATTTCGATAACAAACAAGTATTAACCTTGAGATTAAAACCGCTGAGCATCTAGATTGTTCAAGACAAGTTGACAACTATAAAAGATTTGTGGGAGAGATGGATAAAGGTGGCAATTTACTGAATGAACCCAGGTAGCACTAGCTCTTCTGCTAACTTACAACGACTTGTGTGACCCTGGTTGAGAAAGCAGATACAATTTGCAGATAGAATTTGTGAACATTATTGTAAATAGGGTTGGGGGTTTGGGCAAGCAATAAATAGAATTTAAGGAAAGTAACCCTAACCCTCTCTCTAATCCCTTTACGCGAAATGCAGTTTTTTCGGAGAATTATTGGTTTTAAGTACGTCACTAAGTCACTAGTTTTGGCATGGCAATTACAAAGAAAGTATTGGGATAAAGCTTATTTCTCGTTTACGTTACCGCAACTGCGTCAGTGGGGATCCTTGTATGGAATACCTACCTATTTTAACCACATGTTCTATGATTGGTCAATTTCGATTGATTATAGTTGCGTGTCAATTTGTGAGTAACTACTGCCAGTAGGTCTCAGAGCAGTCGGGATCGAGAGTCACGAGTTTTCCCTTATGGTGTATAGGTTGAGGCTCAGAGAAAAGATCCAGAATTCTGAGGGAATCAGTAGTTTGTGTTAGAACTGGGTAATGTATACCGGTTGGCTTTTAACAGGACAGGTTACCATCGGGAACGATGGCCAATAACCTTGCTGGCACCCACAACGTCAATCTCTGCTAGGTGCCAGGAACCGCAAAGTAAAGAAAAACGAAAAGGCAGATAATTTGACGTGGTTTGGCCCTGCTATAATTATACTCTTTTCGAAAGTTGAATGTATTGGATACACCTCCTTCCAATCCTGTAATCGAATGGTTAGCAGGAATATGATAGTCTTTTAGATTCCTCTGTTTTTGACTTTTTGTAATTCGATGTGCGTTAGGACTTTTGGATTCCTGCTGTTTTTGGCAACGTCTTCTGTAACTTTTGCAACTTCTTATCTACCTTCCTCTCGTTTTCCACTTCAAAGGTCTTTTTTGGTTGATAAGTTCTGTCCTTGTCCTACCATCTTCAGCTTTTCCACCGTCAGTAGAGACAATCGACAAGTAGCGTAAAAAACAAAGTGTTTGCCCTGGCCTTTTATCTTAGGATCCCATTCTAAGATCATCTCGTCCACCAATGCGTTTTCTGCTTTTTGGCCACATCAGCATTCATTAGAAAGAGAGCACTAATATGTCTTTTGCTCGCGAAAGCCACTTAAAGTGCAGCTGCTAAAATGCTAGGCACTTTCCACCGCATGTTTCGGTTCTTATTCCTTCTTCACAGGAAATTTGTTTTTAAGTCGCGAGCTTGACTCCTTTCTATCCTCGTAAATGCCTCTGCATTATTGACCAAAGGTCAAAATATTCATTTGGCGTTAACCCAGGAAGCAGTTTTTAATGCTTAAATGTTGTTTCCACAGAAACACTGCAGGCAATTCCTTTTAGCCGCAGCCACTGGATTTCTGAGCTTGTCTCCTTCTATCTTCGTACATGCCTCTGCATTATTGGTCAAAATATATAGAATTCAGCCATACGATTTTAATATTTTCTAACAAAACGTAGCTCCGTGACGTAGTGGTTAGTGTGTGTGCTTACCACGCCGGAGGTGTGGGTCAGAATCCTGCCATCGTCATCGATAACACACCAGCATACATTGTTGAGAAGTTGGCCCTGGATCACCTCGAGCTGTTGCACCACTCTATTTATTTTATTTATTTATAACAACGTAGCTACGGTTTTTATGGTGTTTGGGCATAAACATTTTAGGGTAGTAATACGGATGATCTCGCGCTGAAAAATGAACTCTAATTGTTCTTCCACCCAACGGAATGGTTTCTCATCACCCTCATACACTGGTTGCTGTCGATTGTCCCTGTTTGGTTGAACATGTAATTTCAATGCTCACAATTTTAGTGGCTTTGCAACTCTTGATTTTGCTGTGGTTAACAAGCTTGTCTGCGGGGTTTTAAATTGGTTTATAAATAAAATAGTTTGTCTTTTAATTGGTAGGAATATTATCTTTTGTAAACAAATAATCTTTTGACTCACTGTCGAATTGTATAGGTTTTCTCATTTTTCAAATTTTACTAACATTCCTCCATCGTCAATTGCACAGTAGCCTCAAGTAGCTGGGATAGTTACTATCTAACTCAAGTTAGCTCACTCGCTCAGCGTTTTGCCGCTTCAAATACTTTTTATCTGTAAAGGAATGAGTGATTTTATTCCCAACTTTGGAGGAACAGTAATCATTCTCCTTAAACTTCAACATGTAAACTAATTACTTATTCTATTACTTTAGTTCCAGCTAGCTCGAAAGATCTACCCAAGAAAGTGCCATATCTTTTGGTTGGTGGAGGTACAGCAAGTTTTTCAGCATTTCGAGCGATCAAGTCGAATGATCCAACAGCAAAAGTTCTAGTCATAAGCAACGAACAATTCAAACCATATATGAGGCCTCCACTATCCAAAGAACTTTGGTACGCTTCTGAGCCTGGGGAAATACCTAAAGACTATCGTTTCAGACAGTGGACCGGTGCTGAGAGAAGGTAAACGCCCCTCCCACATTCTTATCTCATTTGCTGTTTCACTTAGTCTATCTTTTGCAGTTTATTCTTTGAACCCGACGAGTTCTTCATCGATCCCACCAAACTCCTGGATTTTAATAACGGTGGCATTGCGGTGGCCCAAGGTTATTCGGTGAAAAAAATCGACCCGAAAAAAAGAATAGCAACACTTACCGATGGCACAGAAATCGAATACGACAAGTGCCTGCTTGCCACTGGCTGTACTCCCAAAAACTTGCCCGTATTCTCCAATGCAGCAAAAGACGTGCAGGAAAAGATCATGTTCTATCGATCGCCGAAAGACTTCGAAAAATTGAAGCAGCTTGTCGACGAGAAAAAGTCGATAACCATAATTGGAAACGGATTCTTGGGTAGTGAATTGTGCTGCTCGCTAGCGAGCTATTCGAAAGACGTAAAAATCAATCAGGTTTATCCTGAATCAGGAAATATGTCCAAGGTTCTGCCGGAATACCTTAGCAAGTGGACGACCAAAAAAGTAGAACAGCAAGGAGTGTGTGTTGTGCCGGGCGTCCAAGTCAAGGATGTTGTTCGGGAACGAACTGGCTTGAAATTAAGTCTCTCGAATGGTCAGATTATTCTCACGGATGTGGCCGTTGTTTGTGTCGGCTGCGAGGCCAACACAGATATGGCTGCTTTATCGGGGCTGGAAGTGGATGGTGATATAGGAGGATTCGTTGTTAATGCAGAACTTGAAGCCAGGCAGAATCTCTTTGTGGTAAGGGTCAATAGAGCATTTTCTTTCAAATTCTTCTATCTGTCGTTGCATTTTAAGGCTGGAGATGCGTCATGCTTTTATGATCCTTTGCTGGGCAGACGGCGATTGGAGCACCATGATCACTCTGTTATATCTGGCCGACTTGCGGGGGAAAATATGGTTGCTAAAAACGATATAAGTGAGTAAATGATTACCTTCTTCCTTGGTACGAGCTTGATGACTTTCTCTTCGCAGAAAAACCATACGAACATCAAAGCATGTTCTGGTCTGATTTGGGACCAGGAATCGGCTACGAAGGTATCGGCAGGACTGAGTCTTCACTGCCAACAGTGGGTGTGTTTGCTCTGCCTTCTAAAGAAGTTGTAAGAGAAAAGAGCAACCTGGAATCGGCTGAGGATAAGCCAGTGGAGATTCCTGCAGCAGAAAAAACCAAGGAGGTTACGGAAGTGAGAGTTGCAAATCCATCTTTACCAAGTTGTGATGAACCAGAAGGGAACGAGTACGGCAAGGGTGTCATCTTTTATTTAAAAGACGACAAGATCGTCGGCATACTGCTATGGAACATATTTAACCGAATAGGTCTCGCCAGAACTATTGTCAACCAAAACAAGTCATACGAGGATCTAAACGAAGTGGCGAAACTATTCGAAATTCATTCGTGAGCGTATCTGGTTGTTTGTTTTAGCTAAAATAACGTATCGTTAATTTCTAAAATATAACTTAAGTATATGTAAGTCACGTTTGCATTTCCGGACCCAATGTGATTGCACAACTTTTGCGCGGACAACTTTTAAAAATGAACACGTATTGAACGCAAGTTTTGTAGACTGTTGGCTGACACACAAGTTCTTTTGACATATAATTGTTTAAGCTCGTTGTACATAGAAATAAATTACTCGTTAAAGTTAACATAATTCGTTATTATTTAAATTATTTTATTTTGATCTTCAAATGGATATTGGGATACGTCACATAGACGAATGCACTTTTTGGATGATTTAATACTTTCTTAAATTTTGTGTGATTTCATCACTTATCACCCCCATTTTTTTCTAACCGCCTTTTTATTTACAAGGCTTAAGCGACAAAGTCTAGTTTAGTTCTTTTATCCGTTTCGATCATCCATGAGAGCACCAAACACCCACATAGATGCGAATGTGCTCAACATTAAGATTTAAGGCTTAACGGTATTAGAGTTGGATTAAAATTGTAAATTGGATTTTCCGGCTGGAAAAGATGTCCCACAACTTGTATGCCATAATAGCATTTTGCTCGATAGCCTAACGATAGGTTTTCATTAATTTTGGTTGGCTTAACGTTGATCCCAATCAAGTGAGAAGTTCGACAGGGAAATTTGACAGCTGGTGAGTCATCATCATCATTTTCGAAATGCCGCTTATCGTTTAAAAGAGTCGCCGAGCGAGGGTGGCTAAATGATCCTTCCATCTTTCTCGGTCCTCCGCCACCAACTCAAGAGATGTCGGCGCAATCCCCAGGCGGGACTCAGAGAGGTCCTTTACCTGATCCCACCACCTGTTTCTTGGCCTACCAGGGGGGCGACGCGCTCGCACCTCGGCTAGCATGACCTGTCTAGGAAGTCTGTCAGGGGGCATGCGAACAACGTGTCCAAACCATCGAAGAATCGATCGCTCCACTCGGAGAAGTAGCTGCTCAACATTAAGATTCCCACGAGTACTGACGTTTCTCACTCTGACCCTTAGAGTAACACCAGCAACGCACCTCAGGAATCTCATTTCGGCAGCTTGTACCCGCGATCTAATTCTTTCGGTCATTACCCAAATTTCATGAACATAGATGAGGGTCGGAACGAATTAAAAACTGAGATCTTTGCTTTCACTCCAAGCTCAGCTTTCCTGATGACCGGCCGGCGCAGTTCCTTTACTATTGCTCCAGCTTGGCCAATTCTACAGGACAACTCAGTATCACTCCTCCCATCTTTCGTGAAAAAGACCCCGAGATATTTAAACTCCTCCACCTGTTTTAATGGAACTCCATTTATGTGCAGGGTACATTGTACAGGAGTTCGGGAAACAACCACCACTCCCGATTTGTTCACGTTTACTTTCATCCCAGCATCACCACAGACGGCTGCAAACCTATCCATTGCTGTTGAAGTTCCTCTTTGGATGATGCAAGGATGGCCAAATCATCTGCGAAAAGCAGATCGCTCATCCTGATGCCAGCCAATTCGAAACATTGCTCGCCAAGACTGCGCTTCACCATCCAGTCCATATATGCTATGAAAAGGATCGGCGACAGAACACAGCCCTGGCGAAGTCCAACGCGCACATCAAAAGGACGGGATTTGACGCCATTTATCCGTACACAGCTTCTGCAGTTTCCATACAAAGACTGGATGGCTCTCAGTAGAAGCCCACTCAGCGCATAGTCCTGCAAAACTCTCCACAGTGTATCCCGAGAGACTCGGTCATACGCCTTTCCCAGATCTACAAAACACGCATAGACCGGTTTGGCATATTCCCAGGCCTTCTCAAGAATAACCTTCAGAGTAAAAAGCCTGCCAGGCCGAAAGCCGCACTGTTCTTCCCGTAACGAAGGCTCGATTGCAGCTCTGGAACGCGTTTCCAACACCTTACGAATACTTTTCCCGGAAGACTCAGGAGAGATATGCCCCTATAGTTGGCGCAATCTCTACTGTTCCCTTTTTTAAAAAATGGGCACTATAACTCCCGTTTGCCAATCGCTAGGTGCCTTCCCGCTATCCCAGGCCACCTTAATGACACGTATTAGCCATTTAACACCCTCTTCACCCATTGTCTTGATCATTTCTGGCCGGATTTCATCAACTCCAGCAGACTTGCCAACTTTTAGCGATTTAATCGCTTTAGTGACTTCGTCTACTGTGGGACTATTCTCCGCCCTTATCTCGTCAGCAGTGGGAATGCCATCTTCCGTGCCCTGTTGGGGGTTAAGCAACTCCGAAAAGTGCTCTCTCCTTCTGCGCAAGACATCGCTCTCATTTGAAAGAAGTGTACCGTCCTTAGATTTAACCCCTTGAATGATATTCAACTTCCCTCCTCTGAGCCGGCTAATGGTCTGCCAAAATATCTTGTTTGCAAATCTGTAATCGTGCTCCAACTTCTCGCCGAACTTTTTCCACGACTGTTCCTTGGCTGTTCTGACTGCCAGATTGGAAGTCCTTCGTGCCTCATTGTACCAGGCTCGAGAAGTTGAGTTTCTACATTGGATCCAGGCAATGTAGGCTCTCTTCTTCTCTCTGATGGCTTCTTGAACTCCAGGCGTTTTAAACCAAGCAGTTCTTTTCTCACCACCAGCCGCCACCCCAAGCCGCTTCACTCCTTCAAACATTTCCTGCAAGGGCAATGACTGCCGATAAAAACAGCTGCCATTCCTCCTCTACATTCAAAAGGTCAGTTGGAATTTGTTCAAACTTCTCCGAAACATGCTGTGCAAAGCGCTCTCTGAAATCAGAGTCAGCATCCTGCAACCTTTCCCACCGTATGCGGGTCATCAGCCCAATGAATCCGTTGAATCCGTGACGTCGAAGTACGCAACTGACAACTCAGTGAAACACACACGTTCTTATGGGGAGCGACGTACGTTACAATGTTCTCCTATGGGCAGCTTCCCGTAAGAACGTGTATATATAGCTCAGTTGTGTACGTCAACGTGACGGATTCATTGGGTTGAAGGCTTAACACACAACTAACTTTTCAGTTAGATTCCAAGGGAACGACGTGATCTCTGAATCTCTTTTTTAAAGACGGGCTAACGACAGATTACGGAAAATATTATAGTACCATCACACAAAATTAAAGGGCGCGATTTAAAATCTGTGCTTAAATCGCTAGAATACCGTGACGAAAATATAGGTCAAATACTATATTCATTCGAATTTCAAAAATGCACAAGAGCAAATATTACATTAAAGTATTAGAAAAATTATACTTTAGTGGCGCAACTGCTCGAGGTGAACCAGGGCCGACTTCTCAACTATGTATGCTGTGTGTGTTATATTCTTCACATAAAAGGAGCCTACAATTTTTCGCCGGATCCACCTAGACCATCGCGGGGATGGGGTGTGGGGACCGTGAAAAAGAACGAGTCCTTCAATCAGGTGACGACGTTAGATTCTGAACAGACCTACCGCGGAATAGGCACACACGCTGACATCTACGCCTCGGCATCCACCCCACAAATATTATACTTAAAAGCGCCAAATAGATCTGAGCGGATTGTTCTAGATTCGATGTAAATTTTGTTACTGCTTCAACTGATTGAATGTCATTTCTCATATTAGCACGGGAAAGGCAATTCGATTTGTTCAAAAAATGTTCAAATTCAAAATGTTGATGTCATGTCGGGAGGTTTCACAGGTTAGGAATGTATCGTTGCCTATATTGGCGAGCGGCTCTTGCCATAAGCCATACAAAACTAAATTTGGTTTTGAAAAGTGAAAAATTACAACAATTTATAATTTTACAAACATTATAATAATCGCTAGTCCTATGATCATTTCAAACGCTGCCAGGCGAACATCGTCAGGGACCTTTAAATTATAATGATGCTGACATAAAGTGACAACTCTTCCCATATGGTTTTCCATAAGAGAACAAGTATTTGAGAAACAAATAAAAGCAAACCAACAGTATCAAAACACACAAAACTACTGACTGCAAACTTAAGAAATCAGAAAGACAATGACGCATGAGCATTTTATGAAAAATTACAATACTGCTGCAGTCTATTAAATTTAATTTAGTAAAATTAAGTTTAAATCGGTTACTTGGAAGATTTCGGGGGTTGGGGGGTTCCGTAGCGTGGTGGTTATAGTGTGTGTGCTTACTACTTGAGGGTTACTACTTGGAGGTCTTGGTTCGAATCCTGCCATCGTCACCTGAAAGAAAAGACTCATTCTTTTTCACAGCCCCCACCTCCGAGGGGGTCTGACAAACGCTCCGAGGGTAAGATTTGTCTTGAAAAACTTCTAAAAGAGCAATTCGGATTCGGCGAAAAATTGTGTGTCCCCTTGTATGTAAAGAAATCAACACACACAGCATATGTTTATGGTTGAGAAGTTGCCCCTGGTACACCTCGAGCTGTTGCGTTACTCTATTTATTTACATTAACTTGGAAGATTTCACCTTGAAAATTGGCCTCTCAAATGTAAATAACGGTTTTCAGGCTAAGATATGCATTTCATATATTACCAGCCATTTGAAATCCCACCGGTTTTTTTTTTTGTTGCAAAAAGGTGACGGCTCGATCAGAATCGACAAATAGGGGTTAAATTTAATATTGGAAACCATTTTGACGTTTTCTTTCTTATAAATCATTTGTAAATAAGCTGCAACTGGTGAAAATATGACAGGCCATTTAATGACAAACGGCAATGGTCGCGACATCGATTATTATTCTTTATCAGCCGCGACATTTTTTGAACCTTTGATGAAAAAGGCGATATAGCCTTTTGCTAATTAGGTACTAATTAGAAAGTAATTACTTACGTTAGTTCTTAATTTCTATTCCTTATTGCATTTTAAAGTCGCAAGTAATTGATATTTTTATTTGGAATGGTAAAGAGAGGAAAATCATATCCTTATTTAATTGCCATCAGGTAGTATGTACAATGAAGTTAGATTTTAACCAGGGCTCCCACTTTTTTGTGGACCATCTGGTCCATTAGTGGTTTAAATCGCAAACGCCTCTGTGTTAAGGGAATTTCAAAAGGAGGATGTTTAAGCCGGCCTTCAACTTTCTTTAACGTCCGCTTTCGACTTGGTGCAAACACGGTAAAAACTACGAAACTGTTTCATTGTAGCTGGTCCGTTAAGGAACGAACTTAAGTTGCTTTTTAGTAATTAATGCTTTGTTAGTCGCTTTGCAAAAAAATAGCCATTAAAAGGTTGCCATGAAATTAAATTAAATTTACGCAACATCAAATCAATAAAGCACTACTCACCACTCACCTAGCAAAAATATGTATTACCTCACAAAATTACAATAACTCACCATAGATTATATTAAAACTTTCAATTGAATATTAAGACTCAATATTTACGTTATAGGTGTAAAATATTTTTTTTTAGATGTTTACAAATTTAAAATAAATTGCAAGAGTTAAAATTTCGTTACATAACGATTACGATTATGCAATTCTATAATTTTACTGATCTTTCACATGTTTTTGTTTTATGTCGACGCGTCTAAATGTCATTTCACATATCAATCAGAAGTGGCACCACTGGTAGAATAGGGTAATTATGTTTAGAATTCTGGGTGGGTATATAAGTATCTTGCACTTCTGAGTGGGATTAATTTAACATAGAATCCCGAGATAGAAACATGACATCATCAAAAAGTCAAATCAGTTATACGACAAGTAAGTCATCTTTCCACTTGGGCAAAACTTTATACTGAAACTAAAAATAAGAAAAATTTTATTTTAAAATAACTTTTACTTTCATCTAAAAACTTTTAATTAAGAATGCCTCCTGTTTCACTCAGCAGGATCATAATCGCGATATTTAATAAAATTCAATTAAAATTTTTAACAAATAAAAACGACACGTAGGGCTACAAATGTTAAATAAGGATTAAGTAAAAAGAATTAAACTAAGTATTCATTATAAATGGTGAAATTGCGCCAACGCCTTAAACTGAACGTAATTTATGTTTCGCGACACCCTTTGGTTACATCTTCAGAGGCGAATCAAGATTAAGTCACAATCTAATAGATGTGTGGGAAATTTAGAAGCTTTTGATTCGCATTTTAATGTGTTTAAGGATGTTAAATCCAATTTTGGTAGGATTTAAAAAAAAAATTAAACTATTAAAGATTACTTCTTATTTGGAGCGGAAAGAAGTTGATTATTTCTCTTTTATTTTTAGTGAATTATCCTTTCAATGGACGGACTTGCAATGAAGTCGAAGCCGCTTTTGGGCTACTTATGCTGAGCTCTCAAGGCATGGAGGAGCTTCATCAAGAACATCGAGAAAATGGCAACAGACTTATTGCGTATAAGCCAACCTCGGTTTTATTGAAATCTTGTCGCAATTTGTTAAAAGACTTTCTTCGACATAAGTGATGAAGCTGCATGGACATCTTCAGGCGGAATAATGTAACAACAATTCTAAGCTCGGAAATCATTGTCTACCTAAGGCCTTAAGACATTAGACTTACAATATCAAGGTCCAGATATGTTAATCAATCTTATTTGAAAAAATTGCCTCGAATGGATATGTTAATCAAATTGAAATTCAAATGGAGCCCATAAGTGCACTAGCTGCAGTGTACCTTACGCTTTCCATAAGAAGTAAAACATCAAAATTAGGAGTAAGTACTGCAGGAACGAAGTAGATCATTATTTATTTGTATTCAAAACATGGAAAGCTAATTTCATTTGTCCGACACCCAAGCGTTACTTTTTTTAACACATTCACTGGTACTGGCTTTGATCGATTGCCGAAAACATTTCTCCATTCGTCTATATGGATTCTGGCCAGCGCAGCTGAACTGCTCTGGAAGTTTATACATGTACATAAATTCATTTATTATTTTGTACTCGTAGCTTCCATAAAAATATGGACTTTTTTGAAGATCCCACAGACAAGACATACTGCCATTGTATGCATTTAATGATTGTTAACTTATTTATGTAGGTAATAGACAAAAGTGACATACTCTGAATTTTGAATCGTTTTTGTAATGATAGTTCCTGGAGTCACGTAGCCTTTGTAAAATAATTGCTTTTTGTGTAATAAATCTGTCATTTAAACCAACAATTTAAAAAAGAAAACAATTTTGCTATTTCATTTTCGACGATGTGGGATCCTTTTTCAGGACTATTTGTTCAGCTTACGCATAGGTATATGTCTCCGAACGTGGTTACTTAGCCAAATTTTATAGGTCCAATGAAACATGTTTTAAAAAAGTGCTAAGATAAACCCGTTATCCGGGCTAACCCGTATGCGTTACTCGGTTTTCCGGTATGATTTTCCGGGCCGGAGTGTTGGTGTCCATCGGCTCTGATGACCCACACATCTTACCGTGGGACCACAATGGCCGTAGCGGTGGTATGTAGCAGTAGTACGTAGTACAGCCGCGGAGCCATGTGGCGTAATACGGAAAAAAATTGAACACAATGGTGTAGCGCGGCTATGTCGAACAAAAACCTCGTTTATAAACAATAATAGATTTAATATTTTTGTACAACGGATGACACAAATTCCATAAAATTTCTTTTGATTTAACCATATCAATAAACTTTTCGACGTCCTTTTCCTCCATTGTTTACTTAACTTGTATTGAACTGTCCACCGTGTAGCGCTGTCAACCGTGTAGCGCTACGAAAGTTAAAAGTTGGCCAAGTTTTACTACCGCCACAGCTACGCGCTATCGCCACAGACACACATTGTGTGCGCAATACACTGAATACATGTGTTTTAACTTTTGACAGCTCTAACTACCGCTACTACTACCGCCACAGCTACATCACTGTGGCTCTACGGTTATAGCCTTTGTATATTTTGACTCTTCCGGCTAGGTCGGTGTTGCTATACAGCCCGTACAGTTCGATGTTATATCTTCTCCTTCACTTTCCGTCTGACGGGACCATAAATCGTCCGATGAATTTTTCTCTCGAAGCAACATAAAGTGTTTTCATTCGCCTTTGACAGGGTCCAAGCTTCTGCACTGCACCGTAAAGCAGGACTGGGATGATGAGGCATGAGGGTCCTATCATATAAATGGACAATATAGTTGCTCGAGAGAGGGCTTTACTACTCTATTGCCTTCTTAAGCCTTCAACCCAATATATCCGTTGCATCTGTCACGTCGAAGTACACAACTGACAACTAATTTCAATTTAAAGTACACAACTGACAACTAACATCGCACCCATATTGTCAGAATTACTATGGTGAGGGCAGAAATTACTGAATAACGTCCCTCTTACCTTCCAACACCCATTTGTTTACGTTTTTTATAAAGCCTTTAAGGCTTTTTTAAAGCTTTCAATTTTCGTGTCGGTGAAAACGTGTAAGAAAATACAACAACAATTTACCTTACGCGATCAGGTAAGCATGGAAATGACGAATTCATGAATTTACACAGATTTGTAAAAAAATATCGGAGAATGGGTAAATTTATCAATTTCAGCTTGTGGACAAAGCTTTTACATGTCCGAAGTTGAATATCTAGTTATTCAGTAATTTATGGGTGAGAGAGGCGCCAGTGTGGTGGCCACCGTTCAACCTCAGTTTTTTTTTGAGAAATAAAATTTGGGTTAGTTTAGGATAAACCAAATGAAAACAGGCACAAAGAAGAAGGGCGTGACGTACGTTGCTTCCCATAAGAACGTGTGTATTTTCTTAAGTTGTCCGTTGCGTACTTCAACGTGACGGATGCAACGGATTCATTGGGCTGAAGGCTTTAGCCCAAAGAAACAGCGATTGGCAAGAGTTATCCTTCGTTTGAATTCAGCGCTGGTCCTGGTGTCATTGTCTGAATTTATAGCAGAACTCAGGTAGACAAAGTCCCTAACTACCTCAAAGTTATAGCTGTGGATTGTAATGTTTTCTCCAAGATGTAGGTGTTGGGTGTCTTTTCTTGATGACAGTTTTACGTCTACTGGTATTATCCGTGAGGGACGCCAAACCAAGATCCTTTTTATATGGAAAACAAACATAAATTACGCATAAACTCATGGCAATATAACTACACAAAAAAAGCCAACCCTGTGTTCCGATGAACGAGAAAGTTGTAGACTTGATCAGCCTACTTAGGTAGATAAGGCTAAAAATATTTTAATTAAAAAACACGGGAAGGATTAGAAAAGTGTTATAAGTGTTGTAGAAACAGTGCAAACGACCACAAAAGGGTACAAGGATTTGAAAAGATTACATCTTCGGAACACTTTTTCGATATTTTCCACTTATTTAATTAAAATAATTTTTAGGTAAATTCAAACAAAAACATAATCAGCACAATAACTTTTTTACTTATCGGAACACTACTGGTTGAGTAGTTTATTTAGTTCTACAGAAACTATTGAATTTTTTCGTATAAAAACGCGATTGGCTTTGCGTCGAAAAATGTAAAAGACGCCAGATTTTGACAGCCGTGATTCAAGGTCTATAGGTCTATACTTGGTTTTGCAGTCGTTGACTGTTAAACTCATAATTGCCGCTTCTGTCCCAATACTCATGAAGGCTTCACTTGAATAACGCTCTATTCCTCCAATTATGTGTCGTCTGTGTATGCGAGTAGTTGAACCGCAATTTTGAAATATTGTGCCTCTGGTGTTGGTGGTCAAAGGATGGATATGTGCATCCAAGAGGATACAAGCATCCACAGGTTCTCTAACTTTCCAACCATAAGGTGAACACCGGGTGCCTATCCTAGTCCCTTAACTAGAAATTGGGTACTTACTTACCCCTTGGAAGGTTGTTGAGGGTAGCAGACGAGAGAGGGGAGTTTACCCTAAGGCACTTCTCCTTGCATCCGGACGTCTGCGGAGGAATTTCCCCCTCTGATGGAATCAACTGTCGCGTTCACAGTTCCAGTCAGGCCGAAGTACTTAGTGTTTGCCAGCTTTAAAGGTTTTAAAATGTACCCAATAAATTCAAAACAAAATAAACGAAACACCTTATTGACCGACAACGAATTAAATAAAAACACGAAACAAATAAACAAAAACAACGTTTAATATTTTTTTTTTTCGTTTTTTATTAAAGAGATGAATGCATTTCAAACCAACTACGGTTCATCTTCAGCAACACTAATTTGACATAGTAAATAAAAGATTTAAAAGCTCATACAAAGAAAGAAAACAAAGAAAGGGAAACGAAAAAATTACTTTAACACAAGAATGATGAGTGAAAGGAACAATTAAAGAATGTCATACAAAGGAGAGATAATATTTCCGCTATCGCTGTTCATGTTGTTGTTGCTCTTGTGGATGTACAGGCTCTCGTACGCATCTAGTCTCAGCTGGTTGGTGACGTGCTTGAGCAGCTTAACGTTAGCAAAATCAATATCAAAATGTTGGTGGGTGAGGACGTGTGAGGCGACAGATGATTTTTCGGCACGGTTATACTTTATGTGCTGCGAGTGCTCGCTGATACGAACACCGATGCTGCGTTTTGTTTGGCCGATGTAGACAGCTTCACAGTTACCACACTTTATTTCGTATATGCCAGATTTGTCATAGGTCGTTGACGCGTCCTTAGTTGTACCCAGCAGATTTTTAATTTTGCTATTGCTGGAGTACACGCATTCAATGTTGTTGTTCCTTAGCTTTGTGTGCAGTTTGTTCGTAATAGATGGGAAGTAAGTCATCGAAGCTCTTTCGTAGTTGTTGTTATTTTGTAAGCGTCTGTTTTGTTGAAATAAAGTTGTCAAGTTTGATTTTTTAATTTTCTTGGTGTGTTTTGCTATAAGTTTGTCTAAAACAGATGTATTATACCCGTTAGTCGTGGCTATTTCTTTTAAAATATTATATTCGTTTGAATAATTAGTTATTGTAAGGGGAAGTTTACAAAGGCGGTGAACCATGGAATGGAAGGCAGCAAGTTTATGTTGTGTTGGGCAAAATGAATCGTTGGTGATGTATCGGTTCGTTGATGTTGGCTTCCGATGTATAGCGAACTCAAGTCGTCTGTGTTTCCTGCATACCATCAGGTCTAAGAAAGCTAGTTTTTTATTTTCTTCAGGTTCAAAGGTGAAGTTTATGCTTTCATACTGGGAATTCAACGTTGCTAATACATCATCTACTTCTGTCTTTTTGATGATGGCAAAGATGTCGTCTACGTAGCGTAGCCAGATCCTTGGGAGTAAGCTGTTTCTTCTTAAGGTTATTTCAAAAGATGCCATAAACACTTCAGCAATGAATGGAGATAGAGGGTTTCCCATGCTGGTACCTTTTGTGATTTTGTAAAAGCCGTTTCGAAACTGGAAGAAGTTGTGCGACATACATGTTTTGGCTGTTTCTAAATAAAGCAACTTTTTCTGTTCACTTATTTCGAAATTGTCTAAGTGCGTTTTGAAAGCATTGATCGCGTCAGGAATGGGGATACTGGGGAACAACGATTCCACGTCGAAGGAGATCATGATTTCGTCATCGTCGATGTAACAAACTAAGGACGCGTCAACGACCTATGACAAATCTGGCATATACGAAATAAAGTGTGGTAACTGTGAAGCTGTCTACATCGGCCAAACAAAACGCAGCATCGGTGTTCGTATCAGCGAGCACTCGCAGCACATAAAGTATAACCGTGCCGAAAAATCATCTGTCGCCTCACACGTCCTCACCCACCAACATTTTGATATTGATTTTGCTAACGTTAAGCTGCTCAAGCACGTCACCAACCAGCTGAGACTAGATGCGTACGAGAGCCTGTACATCCACAAGAGCAACAACAACATGAACAGCGATAGCGGAAATATTATCTCTCCTTTGTATGACATTCTTTAATTGTTCCTTTCACTCATCATTCTTGTGTTAAAGTAATTTTTTCGTTTCCCTTTCTTTGTTTTCTTTCTTTGTATGAGCTTTTAAATCTTTTATTTACTATGTCAAATTAGTGTTGCTGAAGATGAACCGTAGTTGGTTTGAAATGCATTCATCTCTTTAATAAAAAACGAAAAAAAAATATTAAACGTTGTTTTTGTTTATTTGTTTCGTGTTTTTATTTAATTCGTTGTCGGTCAATAAGGTGTTTCGTTTATTTTGTTTTGAATTTAACGCGACCGCAAGAAATTGTTCAGTTTTCCGACCTGTTTGAAGTTTCATCGTTTACTTGTCGTGAAAGACCTTATTTTAATGTACCCAATACTTAGACAGTGCCTGAGAGCTCCTTGAATTATTTGGATTACTATAACCGGCACTTTCTGTAGCGTGATCCATAGAAAGCAATACGGACCGGGAGACAGGTTTTTAAGCTTAGAAATTTTCAATCGAGGTTAAGTCAAATAGAAATAATCGATCAAAGTCAAAAATAATATCTGGACTACGAGCCACTTTATTGCTTCAATATTGTTTTGTGAAGTCTGTTCTTTTACGGACCTCGCCGTAAACTTTATAAAACTAACCTTGCATCGTTCATTTTGCAAGCTTAGTTTTGTGAAGGAGATAATTTTTGAAAATGCAGCAATAACATTAAATCTTTGGGCAAAATAACGCTTTATTTCCAAAAATTACCTAAGTAAGCAATTTTGGACGATAAATTTTGAAAAAAAAAATTAACTTACATAGCGTTTCAAAATACCTTCCTAAGGATTAACGTGTATAAGTTCGTTTTATTTTTGTCTTTCATCTCTACTTATTTCAAAGCGTAGATAACTCTGTAGTTTAGATTAAGTGGTTTTGTGGAAATAAGTCGCTCTATAGCGTAAGTATAGGTTGGCACTTGCCATTCTATTCCAAAACTGGCTCTTTTTATAAACAATGGGGCTGAGCTTACCGCCTTAAGTTTTAGCTCATCAAGCATTTAATTCAATCCACTGTAAAAGTACGCGGCGCCGCACCGGTAGCTTTTGGTGGTTCATGCCGAGCATATTAAACAGAGTTTGGTTTGGTAGCTGACGGTAATTCTTTTGAAGCTCTAAAGGATCCTGATCAAAGTCTCAAGGCTCCCAAAAGACTCATTTGTATTCCCTACTGTAACCGCGTAAACATCCATATTTTAATTGATTTCAGTATAGGCAGACACCTATAGGGTTCGATTAGCAACTGTCAAGAAAATCACCAGCATAAGCTTATGTTTGTTTCCATCTGTATTAACGATCTTTTTGTTGTATCTGTGCACCTATATAACGCACCTATATCAGATAAGGTCAAACAAAGTCAATGAGGAAAAAAAAAATAACTACCTACCAGCATCACCAAGAAATATCACATTACAATTCAGCGCAGCAACACCTACGCACCCGCTATGGCCCTTAACAAGAAACAACAACAAGTCTTGTTTGGTGCCTCCTTATGGTGATTAAGGTTTGTCTCAAACCTGCCAAGAAAAATGTCAAAACGTAAAACATAAGAAAGGCCAGAGGTGCTTTAACAGCGTTTCTGACTATACACAGATACACACCGAGGCACTGAACCGAAATCAAAGCCTGGATCTCTGCTTGTCGTCTTGTTAAAGCTTTAAACGAACTGGTTACACTAACTAGCTGTAAGAAAAAAGAATAAAAAAACAAACAGAGATGAGTACAATCTTCTCAGCCGCCCTGCTGTGTCTTTAAAGTTACACACAGGTATAAAGGTAACACCATACGGCCGCCCCTGCATACAACAACACACCGACTGATCCGGTAAGCAAAATGCAATGAGCGTATTATTTAGTTTGCGTGCGTATGTTTACTCACTCATACATAGTCAACCGTAGAACAAGGTGATTAGCAAACTTGTTAGACACCAAACTCCAGTATCTGGCTGTTTTAGAGCTCCCAACAACGCCAGCATTTCCACTCGTTCAGTTCCGTGGTTGTGGGCTTTCATCCAAAAGATACACGAAATGCAATTGGATACATTTCAACGAACAGTACGGCTGAAAAGTATTACCTGCGGAAAAAAGTATCTGCGGAAAAGTTACGAAACGCAAGATTATAATCGAAAATTTTATTTATTAAATTCTGATCTCTATTTTTACTTTTGAGGTGGTTTTTATTTCTACGAACTCCAACCGAGCCAATCTAAAATAAAATTGTTGGTATTGATCTAGAATAAAATTGTTGGTATTGATCTGGCGAAAAAGCATGAGAATACAATTTGTCATGAGAGTCAATTGGCCGTTGCGAATCAGTCTTCTCCATGTGTGTTAATACCATGTTGCCACCGGATAATAATCCTTGATTAATTCAGGAAAAGATTAAAAATAAATCGCCTTATAAATCTCATTCACCTTTTTAACCCATCTCTTTTATGTCACTTTTAATCCTTTTCACGAACCTTTATAACAGTTACCACCAAAAAAATGCCCTTGTCAATTTATTTCGAGCCGAAACCGAAAGAGTTTTTGCGGCAAGTGCAGCTTATATTTGTCCGGGAACATAATGCTTTGGGATTTATTTTAAATCTTCTTTCACTAATCTTCGTACGTAATCGTAGAATCGTAGCTAGGTACGTTATGACTTATGAAGTTCGCGGCATTTTGTGACATTCAATGTGATCAAACCAAATAATCAGTCTGCGTAAGGTGATCACAAAATTATTGTTCTTTGCTTTATTTAGGTTTGTGATGTAAGAACACTGATTTTTATTTGTACATGCAGAAAGTCCGTCTAAGGGTAGGCTAAAACACCACATTAGCAGAAAGTTTGAAAACTACTGACCAGCTGATTTTGACGGTGATTGATCGGGAGCTGTCACAAGAAAAATGTGATGATCACAGTTTACGCAGACGAATTTTTGTGATTTGTGACATCACTTATCATAGATCATGAGAACCACCATGCCTGTGAAAGCGTTTGATCTGACTTTGATGAACTTATTCGCGTTTTTGCTCGTAAGTTATTTAATTGATCTGTGAATAAAAAAGTTTATCTTTTTATTAAAAGCAAAATAAAAGGAAAAAATCTTTCGTCGCCAAAAACAAATAAGTTCGTCCTCGTTTGAAAAATTTGATGACAACCACGACCAGCTGTCAAACTGAGCTTCATACATAAAAGATTTCAATCTTCTACAAGATTTTGTGAAAGTTAAGATTGTATTTAATCTAGAATAAAATTTTTAGTGTGAAAAATCTATTACTTTAAATAAGATTTTGAGTTTTTTAATCTAAATCTAGATTCTGCTTTGGTGTGAAAAGCATATAAAAAACATCGCATGAGACCCAACGACGTTTTATCGTTTGTGAAGAAAGGTCTATAAACGTTTTGAAATGGAACCGGATAATAGATACAAGGTACCAGGTTGGTAAGGCAGCGTTTTTGTAACATATTCTACAATTTTGAAATCATACCAATTGGCTGGCTGCACTTGTTTTGTAATATGAAATATGTTTAGGGACTAAATTAATCGAGGCATAATAGAGAAAATATACTTTTAAAATCCCCTGACACTGTCGTAATCCACAAATGTGATTCCAAATAGGGTTTCTTGATGACGTTTCCCAATTTTCCAATTAGACCTATTTTGTACTATACACCCCCGCCGATAGTCTACCTGCGGACAGAGAAGGTACATTGCCTCGGTACTTTTCCTCCACACTGTTTCACAAAATATAATGTTTTGCTTCCTCTCTTCTTTGGGAACGCGCGCCTGCTGTAGGCGCAATCGCACACCAGATCCAGAACCACTTGGTTGGGTTTCTTCACCAGCACCACTACGTCAACCACACGTTCAACGACACTGTCCCACTCAGTCAGTAGCGAGCTGTTGCGGCGTCGTGACGTGAGGTCTTGGCCCTAATTGAATCATCTTTTCGCGTTCGGATTCGTAGTTTAAGTCACTGTTCCGCTTCATTTCTGAAGCATCTGGTGGGCTCTGGAGTGCTAAATATATCGTCGGTTGTAAATTGTTTTCGCACAGCGATCGATTTGCGCGGTGACGTCGGTGGTTTTCGGTGTTGATCGCTCGAGCAAAAGTAGCTAGGTACTTGCTCCCAATATGCACCTCATCATCATCGTCATGATCAGCATCATGGACTCGTTATGAGATACTTTTGTGTGTGGTGTAACGTGCGTGTAAAAGATCTCTCTGGAGAACACTGAAAATTCCAGTGCGGTGTTCTTGAGCTGCTTCCTTGAATGTGCGTAGTGCGTTGACTTCATTCAATCTGGGATTTTGTTTTGTGTCAGGCCAGAATACGACTTTTTTTACACTTACAGAACGCGCGAACCCTAGTGCTGTGCGCGCGGGGACAGCAGAGTTTAAAATCGATCACTTCAGGTGTGAAAATTCGATTGTAAAAGCTGTTCGAAAACGAAACGAGTTATGGCCAAATTACAAGCGGCTCTTTGCACACTAGGTCTGCTAATCGGCGCTGCAAGCTTAGCAGATGCAGATTTGGTTCCCCGAGTATGTGAGCCGATTCGTATCGAGTTGTGTCGCGGCATCGGGTACAATGAGACGTCCATGCCAAATATGGTGGGACATGAACTACAGACCGACGTTGACTTTACTTTGCAAACTTTTGCGCCTCTGATCGAGTATATTTGCAGTACGCAGCTGAAGTTGTTTTTGTGCGCGGCCTACGTACCGATGTGCACATCGAAGGTTCCCGAGCCTATTGGTCCGTGCAGGAGTCTATGTGAGTCAGTGAGGACACGTTGTCATCCTGTACTGCAAGGGTTCGGGTTCCCTTGGCCGCCTGCCTTGGACTGTAACCGCTTCCCCAAGGAGAACAATCACGAGCACATGTGCATGGAAGGGCCTGGCGAGATTGGCGTTGGCATGGCCCCACCAATCTCAAAAGTAACATCAATCCATCAACCCGGCTGCCAGGGCTTGGCCAAGTCCCACCTATACATTCGTCTTAATCGTTCGGGGCGCTGTGCCCCCTTGTGTGAGGCAGACATCCTCTTTGACCAAAGGGAGAAGCACATAGCTGAAATGTGGGTGACCACCTGGAGCTATGCTGCTTTGGGAATCGCAGTTGTTGCAACCTTGTGCTTGATTCTGTCCGATACAAAATGGGACAAAATTCTTACACCCTTAGTCACTTGTCACAGCCTCGTGGCAGTAGGGTGGACCGTCCGCTTCGTCTCGGGACGAAACACAACAGCCTGTGGCTACGATCCGCAACTGCCGAATGTGTCTCTCCTGCTAATCGATGGATTATCGAACGCGTCGTGTGCGGCAACATTCCTCCTGCGTTACTACTTTGGCATGTCGGCCAGTGTCTGGTAAGTTCTTAACACCAAAATCCTTCCAGAGTATACCTACATCACGCCATTAACATACTAATTGCTCAGCGGATAGCACTGAGCACTACCGAAAAGCAATAACCAATGCAGTCCTAGATTAGATATAATCGTAACATAAATAGTTTCCTCTTTATAGCTACAAAGACACACGAATAGATAACACCTTCCCCACAATTTTTCCTCTCATCGATTTCATTCAGGTATCGCAATAAAGTCGAGTCTTGATAGCACTGTCGAAAATCGTTTATTTAGGTAAATAGGTACACAATTTAAAAAAAAAAAAAAATAGGTAAAGAAAAAACGTTTCAGTTGAAACCATCTAGTTTGTTTTATGATAACGATAACGAAAATTGTTGAAATAGTCGTATAGATAAAGTATACGTCAGTCGATATCTACAAACATAACCTTTTCGTATCGATTTCAGCACGTATCTGTACGGAGATAAGGATATATTAATAGTTATGGAGTCTGATCGAGGAAGCCATAGTCTGCAAATATTTATTTAAGCTTCTACAAAAAAAAATGTGTCGCGTCAGAGGAGTTGTAAGGAAAGCACCTAAATGCTTACAACTTAGCGCAGTATCTAATCCTGGTGTTTAACTACTAAGGTTCATATTGCAGCTGGTCCCACTGACAGCATAGGTAACCATTAGAGTCCTCGGAGATAATAAGAAACAAAAGACATTTTTGGACTTAGTAGGAGTTGCGGATAAAATTAAATTAAATTAGCCAAATGCGGGAACAAACAGTTTCCCAAGAGTCACTCGTAAAAGCAGTGGCCAGTTTGAATCTACCCACGACTAGAAATTTACTCGGCTTTCGTTTAGTAGAATGACATGCCTGATCATAATCTATGATCGTCAGAATGAAACGCAGCCGCAGCCTTGGACCAAATGGACAACTGACTTGTGCAACTGCAAGTGAGAGCTCAGCTTTAGTTTGTTTTGTTTCATGCGCAAGTAGGTCCTTTTTGGCAGAAAAACTCATTTACACAACCGATTCCGCAGCGAGGTTATGGAGTTCGTTTGATGAAATAAGTCCCATCCCAGTGCACCCTGAAAACGCACTCACACTTTTCAGAGCGATCAGATGATTTCCAGAAAATAAGTGAAACCCCGAAAATTCATTTTTTCATCGAATGCAAAAGGACGCACTGCGGTGTGAAATTCCACTTGCACAGCTGACAATAAACTAAACAGAGCATATTTGCATAAACTAAACCGGCAGCATATGCAGGATCATATGCTGCCGGTGCCTTTTTCCAGCTAGGCGGATACCACTCTGCGAAAAAACTGAAATGAGAAATTTTTACAGTACTAAACTTTCTGCCCCGGCAAAATCCCCAGGGCACTTCATTACCTACTGCAATAATGCGCTACACCAGTGCTTGTGCTTGGTATTCCGGGTTGTTGTCTTCGGTTCATTGAACTTGGAATTGCGAAAAATATGCTGTCTCTGGGGCAATAGGATAATACAATGAACCTTATGTAGAAAACACCCTGCTTCAAAATTGTCGTAAAGTGGGCGACAGTGGGCAACAATCTGATCATTTAAATTCAATGCGGGCCATGCAACCCAAACTGTAAGAAGACACCTTCCGTTAACTGCTAAGGCTGTTAATCAAGCTGCTTTTCAGTGCTTCAATGAATCATCCACAAGCAAAAGAGAGTCGTTTTGTTGTAATAACTGCCTGCATCTGTGGTGCCTAAAAACCCAATGCATTCTGTGTTGTACGATAGTGAAAAGTTTCAGAAATTTAGAATCAACTGTCAGAATTAACTGCTTGTCGACCATACAATTTGAATTTTGTAGCCTTTTGCAAAACCTGGCTCAATACAAAGTACAAAAAGCTGCTCCAGAAACGTGTCTGGCTATTGTGCCGGAAGTACATTGAAATAGCCTCAATCAATTGAATATGTTTCTCCTAAGAAGTACAAGAAAGTATCTTAACAGTTCTTAAGATGTTACAGTTCTTAACAGTTCTTAAGATACTTTTGGCTCCAAACTTCTTGAGTCAGAGCTATCAGTCAAGTTGGTAGCTTCTTTGACAAAGAAGGAAAACAAGAAAAGGGCAGTCAAACAAAGTCAGAGTTGCATAGTAATCCGACACATTAACCACTGATCCAAGGCACCCACTTTAGTCCCCAGTGAATGCTTATCAGTAATCACCAGCACTCAGCTGGATAGGATTGAGAATCAACAACATTAAAATTTTCTTTTAAAATGCATTTTGGTCAAGTTAGACAAAGAGTAGGTAAGGTACTCAAATTTTTGTATGGAGCAATAGTGGCAAGAAACCTTTTTTAAGGCAAAGATTTGACCGTCCACACCATTGACCATGCACACTTTTAACATAAGAAATTTTTAAAGACCCAATTTTTTTTAAATTTTGTTCCAAATCGAAAAAAAATTATATGACAAATTCTAAACATATTACTTTTTGCTAAGTTTATATAAAACAAAGTTTTCAGCTCCGCCCACTTTAAGGGGGCGTTTTTAGGAAAAACTGTTTTTATTTTTCAGAAATAATTTTTACTTTTCACGCTTTTTCTCAGGGGATAACTGGAGACTAATATTGGATGTTTTCCAGTTACATGAAACTGTAGGGACATACGAAAGACATAAGAATAAGGGTTAATATATTTTAACCGGTGGGGTGCCGTGGCGTAGTGGTTAAGTGTGTGTGCCTACTACGCCGGAGGTCTGGGTTCGAATCCTGCCATCGTCACCTAATAAAAAAAAAAGACTTGTTCTTTTTCACGGCCTCCACCTCCGCGAGGGTCTGACAAGCCCTCCGAGAGTATCCATTTGTCTTGAAAAACTTCTCAAAGTGCCGTTCGGATTCGGCAAAAAATTGTAGGTCCCCTTGTATGTGAAGAAATTAACACACACAACATACATTGTTGAGAAGTTGGCCCTGGTTCACCTCGAGCTGTTGCGCCACTCTATTTATTTTATTTATTTATTTATCTTTTAACCCTGTTACCTGATTGCTAAGCGTTGTCTATATGATTCTTGTCACTTCTTAACGCATCGAAAAATACATAGCGTTTCGGTTATCCACATTGTTATCTCGTTCCCTGAAAAAACTTTCTCCTCAGAATCGTTAGAAATCTGTCTTATAACTGCTTTAACAGGTTGATTGAATTGCCTTTATTAGACATAAGGATGCTGACCCTGGGTTGTCATATCAAAAAGTGTTTTAGCCGATGGGTGAGCAGATCTGGTTGTACTAACGAAACTTTATTCCCAGCTTACTCACTATCTAGTGAACCTGAACCTCAGTTCATGTGCTTTTCAAAATAAGAACTATGGTCCGGGTCAGTTATGGGATGGGAGGTTCAGGTGTGATACCATAATCGACTAGCGGATCCTTTATTCATGGGAATACGTTGATGTACGTATTGCGTCTCCTAAAAGTTTTATCTTCCGCTTCTGAATTCTATCGAAGTAAATGTAGAGAAGTAGTAAATGCACCTGCCAGACATACCAGTTGAATTCAAGTTTAGGGCGAATAAAAGGTGGGACCACACATATTTGGCCCCTCTAACGACCATAGAAGGCTTTTCGGAATCAGAGATGTAAGCGAGCCCAGTAAAGGCGAAACGCTTTCTCTGTTGATAAATAGATGATAGAATTGAACTCTATTAAAAAACACCCATTTTTATGATATCGGAATTTAGGAAGTTCAACAGGCAAAAACGAAGACTGCTGGTCATCGGAAAATGAGTTGGTACATACTGTTTTGTATCTGGTGGACGGAAAATTGCATACCTATAAAGATCAGTATTACGTAAGGAAAAAACAAAATTGTAGGACCCTCCATGTGTGGAAGATAACCTGTAAGCACACACAGTACGAGGTCAGGCGAGGGCTCTTCTGAGCTGTAGGTGCCAGTTAGTTAGTTTTTTTTAAGTAGGTGCCTACTTAACTGTCAATCCTACAAGCTATGAAGCAACTAAACGGGTTGTTGCTAACACAACTAACTCAGCTTGTTAAAAATTTTGTGCCCGTTGATCCTATGGGAGCGTCCACACATAAAGTCCCTATTTTATTTGAATTATGAATGACATTAACAGACATTTTTGTTGAGCTATCAAGTTTGTATGAATTCAACAAATACCAAATACACAAAGTTCAAACATTTTTGTTAACAAAAACTGTAAATTAATAAAAAAATGTCAACTTTCGAGTAAGTGGCCAGTAAAACTGTCACGTAAAAAATCACCTCGGTGTTCTGCCTCATGGTACTTCTTTCAGAATTTATTGCACACATAACAACGAAAAAAGGGTCTCACAACAGGAATGTATTCAAACGAGATGTAGACGAGGCTGTTGCTGCTGCAAGATGTTTTCCCATTCCTATTGAACAATAATTTCGAAAAAAACCCAAAAGGGATATAAACAAAACAAAAACAAGAAAAGAACCTGAGGAGAAGTTGAAAAAAAGAAAATAATAATAATAACGAGAAATGCCCGAGAGGTACCACACAAATCCCGTAGGTACCCGCACCGGCACAGCACGACCATATTCACCATCATCCCGATCCGAGCATCTTATGCCGGTGTATCCCATGTCCGTTCGGTCCAACACAATGGAAAAGAACTACCTACAACAGCACAACAGATGAGGAGATGAAGGCAAGGTACTTGTACCCGTGGTTAAAGATACATATCAGCATTTAACAGGGAATGCCAGGTTATTTTTTATTTTTGCTGGGATGTGTAGTCCAGTCCAGCTTCTAACGATATCCGTGTTCATGTTCGCCTCGAAAAGGAAACCAAGTAGGTAGGTGCACACAGAAATCAGAATAAATAAATTTGCGTTAAGCTCCAGCTGAGTCTGCGCTCTTGCTGTGCTGCCCATGTCGTCTCCGTCAGATCCCGACCCCGAGATGTATTCAACTCGATCGAGCTCGGGACCAAACTGAGGTGCACAGGCATAGGCGGGTTCGTTCTTCGTGTGCACTGCGCCGCTGAAGAATAGGTGTGTTAACGAAGCAACTGCTGCAACGAGCCAGTGATAAATCGAATTTGTTGGATGGAAATTTATAGGACTCATGCATACTCGCGCCCGTAAGTGCATAGCAGAACAAAAAGAGTGGCAAAACGCCTTCGAAACAGATTTGTAGCATAGCTAACCAGCCGAGAGCTGGAGGAGACGCGCAGACGGTGGGACGTCATAATTCATTCGTTCTAGGATTTGACTTGTTGGATCTTCTCCATCGTGTTAGCATTTAATTGCGTTGCGAAGTCTGCGCGCTCCATCCTTCTGCTTGCAAGTAGACATAATGTATCTATATGGCATACCTACCAACCCTGCAATTAAGGACCAAACTGGTTTTCGGAAATTATCATAAGTTGCATGGCCATTCATGGCCAAAACCAACAACACCGATCTCGTCTGGCTAATGACTGCTTGTTGATCGGCCCGTTGAGATTTTACGGCATTGGGACATATTTTCGGGACCCTCGCCTTTATTTACTTTTCGTTGTACGCTTCTGATTGGAATCTCTGTATAGCTGCTTACCTCCCCGGTGATGCAGGACTTGGTCGTGTTTATTGGTTTTAAATTATAGCTCTCTCAATTTATTGGTTTCTTAGTTTTTTTTTTTGTAAAAAAAAAACCTCCACCGTATCGTGGTCCATCCTCATTAGAATTCGGAATTCTGGTTTTCGTTTGCATAAATAATTGGGCCTGCACCTCTCTTGTTAAATGGACAAACATAAAATCGTGGAGAATATATTATGTTTTGCCTTTTGATTCCATCCCATCGCAATGTGGCCGATCTGCGCGGGTTGTCTCGTTATCGTTAGGCGCACAGTGTTGAGACAAAGAAACGATACCCAGCTTCATTTCGAAAATGGATCGCGTCCGACGCGCAATACCTACCCATGAAGATGTTCCTATTACCTATACCACAATTAATGGGTTGTAATTAATCCGCTCGACTTCGGATGTGGTGCATAAACTAAACAAACACCGCACAGCGATTACCTACAAACCGATTCTATAATAAATTTTCGATCGCGGCATGGTTACCTTAGACTCGATGCTCATTAATTTACTTTCTTGGTACCTATGCTTTCGACGAGTCCTCTCGCCACAGAAAATCAACAAACAAACTGTCATCACTCAAAAACTGTTTAAAAAAAAAATTACTCCCAATTATTTTTTTTTCGATATATTTAAAAATACCCGCCCGGAATGTTCGCCCGTTGTTGGCTGGCGTGCGGTGTAATATCGACACGCGATCCAAAATTCTTTTTGATTCGTATGTCCGTCAAGTTTATTTCCAATATTTGTTTATTTCCGACTATTTTTAACAAATGATCTACATAGGATCATAGATTTTGTGTGGAGGAGGTGCAGATCGGTGCCAAATCGAATCGATCGTGAGATGCACTTGATCTAGGGTTTTGTCTGCGGATCGCTGCTCTGGCGGATGAAGCTCTGCGATCGACCTGATCGAAAACAAATTGAACACGAATACGGAAGATTGCGCGGCGATCATCAACCTGCTGCTTGTAATTGTATATTTACGTATGGTGGAGCCGAGGAAAGATAAGACTCGAGACGTACATTTTCTACAATTGTGTGTATACACCACATGTAGATACAGTAACTAAGCTGTCGATAGATAAATTATTGCTGCTGCTGAGTCACAAGACGATGTTTACGTCGGTTAAATATGGGCGAGCGCGCAAACACACACCACGTAGGTAGGGATCGTGTACAGTGGTTCAGAATACTTTTCAAACAAAAACTACTGTGATTCGATTGTTAACTTTTTAGCTTTTATTAACTTTTTTATAATTATATAAATCTTCTAAGGCCCAGTTTTTCAGGGCATACATAGGTACCTATCTATTAAAAATCCTGAGTAAACCAAGATTAATCGGTGGGGTGCCGTGGCGTAGTGGTTAGTGTGTGTGCTTACTACGCCGGAGGTCTGGGTTCGAATCCTGCCATCGTCACCTGAAAAAAAAGACTTGTTCTTTTTCACGGTCCCCACCTCCGCGAGGATTTGACAAGCCCTCCGAGAGTATCTTGAAAAACTTCTCAAAGTGCCGTTCGGATTCGGCAAAAAATTGTAGGTCCCCTTGTATGTAAAGAAATTAACACACCAGCATACATTGTTGAGAAGTTGGCCCTGGTTCACCTCGAGCTGTTGCGTCACTCTATTTATTTATTTATTTTTAAACCAAGATTAAAGTTGAGATCCAGCGATAAGTTTCAATTTTGCGTTGTCAGTCGTTGAAACTAATTAAGGAAAATAAGTTTCAATTCATACCAAATCCGGTAAGCTCAAGATGAACTTTGGATCGAAGTTGACTGGTTTTTGCAGTTATTTGGATGCTTGGATGATCTCTCACACTGAAAAACTAAGGCCTGCGCTAAAATATTAGATAAATCCCTTTTCTTGAAGCAAAAAGGAAATTGCTTCAAGAAAATGTAACCTAGGCTATGTTAATATTAATATTAATTTTAATATTAATATTAATGTGTGAACATAATCGACAGTGAAATAATCACCGCATATCCATAAGACCTTACAGGGCCAGTTTACCAGTGCGAGATCATTCGAGTTTCCGAGTTAAACTGAGATTAAACACAGAAATCAATTTTTCAGTGAATACTGACCCGGGATTAATCTCGGCTTAAGTCGCCAAATTTGGTGCGTTAATCCCGGATCAACTCTGGTGAACTGGGTGAACTTCTTTGAATGATTTTTCTTTCTGAAATGGCAGAGGCTTTGCCTGCTTCTGCTTTCGAACTTGTTTTCTTGTGTATTTCTATGAGTAGTGAGAGCTGGGAGCGTCAATTATTTCTAGAGTCCAAGATTTTGGCAAATTTACTGACAAATTTACTGAAAAGCTGTTCGCTGAGTTACCTCTAGATTCATTATGATTCTGGGACTTACAGATCTTGGTTAAAGATGGGCTTAACTCAGTACTGAAAAACCGGCTCTTAGAATATGATCCCCACAGCAACGCCAATAATTATTGACTTCGATGTCAGGCATTCTTAAATCAAAACTTTATGTCAATCGAAATGCCTTTTGGTTGAGTTAGCCAAGGCGTAGGAACTTTAATTTTGGTACAGAGCAATAATGGACAGAAGCCTTTAATTAGGCAGAAAATTGGGCCACCCACGCCATCTACCATCTACCATTTTGATTACACGCACAAAAGTTGCGCAAGCAAAGATTTAAACCTTCAGCCCAATGAATACGTTGCGTCTGTCACGTCGAAGTACACATCTAACAAAAAAGTTAAATACACACGTCCTTATCAGAAGCGGCCCGTACAATAAATCTTCTCATAAGTCTCATTCACCCAATAAGATCTTCTTTATGGTGTGTGATAAAGTGCATGGGTAAAAGTGCGGGAAGGGTTTTTACATATAACTATTGTTTCCGTTACCCTTATTGGCGATTGAAGGCAGCCCCCCGGTGATGTATGGAGGAATATGAAGCGACCTGAAACAACGTCAGCTTTCAAAAAATCCCCAAATTTATCATCCCGCTTTGATTTACTTGTCAACTGGCTAAGAAATAAACAAAAACTGACTAATGAAACTAAGGCCGAAAAAAAACACGTCTCTTCATTGAAGTTTTTTTTAGTTTTTTTCCCGCAACAAACAGGCAAAATTTTCAGTTTGACGTTGTTGTAGGTCTCTACATATTCCTCCACTGTCCACTAGATATCGCATTTCAACTTTTCCATTCGTCAATAACAATTTGATTTTTGATACCTGAAAAAATGATAAAATGAAACTGAAACTTTCCAAGTTTGACAGTTCTATCAGAACGGATGAATTTCGGACAGTCCACGTATGACAGTTCTGTCCCAAATATTTCTTTTGGGAGTTTAACAACGAAATTGTTTTCTCTCTCCTGGGAAATTTCATTGTCAGTTAACTCCGAAAAGGAAACTTAAATAAATGGTTTCACATTGAACTTGATAAAGCTTCCATTTAAAAGTATAGGTACTAAATATTTACTTAAACCCATCGAAGCCATGGATGTCATTCCATAAACAATTTTGTGTTTCTACAAGTTTATTGTTGTTCCCTTCTGTTAGTAGTTGATGAAACTGCAAAGGCGCTTGCCATTGCACTATAGTGACAATATGTTGTCACTTAAATAATCTTTACCCTTAAGTCATTGTGACATACTCTGTCAATATAGTGTGGCAGTTCTCACAGCACAGGTGGCCTTTCAGCTAGTCATCGCAAACTGTCATAGGCAACTGGATTTTATCCGTAAAAGTTTGATCTCTCTCTAAATCTGTGTAAAACACATTTACAAGAAAGGCAGATAAAAAAATTTAGGCAGGGAAATAAAATATTTTGCAACCTTGCAACGATGTCGTGGGATGACAATAATTGTTCGTGTAAATATATTATATTAATTTAAAGTGTTCTCTTTTGTACTTTTTGAAATGAATTTCTATTAAATCCTTTATAAAGCTGCATGGCTTTTCGTTCCGTGAATGCTGTCATCAGACTGGTTGTGGGTGCGTTCGTGGATTAATTTATTTTTAACAAGGTTCTATACTAAAATCCTGGTAAAAATATTCCCAAAATACTTGAGAACGGTGCTTATTTTTAGATATATTCAAATTCCTTTTGAAAATCAACACTAAAAGCTGATATCAATCTAAGCGCGATTTACAAAAAAGCTCTGGTTCCGCGTGGGACCCCTGCGACTTTAGCTCGATTTTTTTTAGTTATGGAATTTTGTTGGTCACTGTACCTACTATAAAACAGCATGTACATATACATACGTATTGTAGATACCTATATCTTTGCCAAAATTAAAAACGCTTCCAAGATCTTCTTTGCTGTTGTGATTATAGGTATGTGCATTATGCACTTGCAATCCATGTAAGTGTTACTCTGCAAATCTCCTGCAATTGGCGCATGATTGTCATAAGGCCATATATATAGAGGAACCTAATTATTACACGTGTTGTCATTGTTGACAGTTCTACGATTACCGCGAAGCGACTGCAACGCGATCCTCCTGTTTAGCTGTCGAGAAATGCAATAAAACCTCTTGTAATTAAGATAAGGCCTATAAGTATAAGCATTCCCTGCATTTTCTTGGCCATATTCGTTACCATATTCTCAGCTCGTCTCGTGTTCCTATGCGGGGTACACAGAGAAACGAGCGGTTGAGCTCGTTTAAATTTCATTCGTCTACTTCACTTATCTCGTGCATGGATCGCAGTTTACATCGGTTGATTGTTATGACCACATTTGGTGGAGGGAAGCACACAGGCACAGAACTTGAAGACGCTGCTGGGGCTCTGCAGGCTGGCCGGTGGAAGAGGTAAGCAAAATCAATTCCGGCCAGCCCAGCCCTCCCTGCAAGTTAAATGGGTGCCTTGATGAGGTGATGATGCTATAGCAGGTTCTGGTAGTGGTGTGTGCTTCCTTTGGTTCTCTCTTTCTTGCCGTGCGAGTGCATTCTTCCGTGGTCTCGATCTTCATCCTGCTTGGTGTTTCGTGCAGATCACAAGATGAGTTCTTGGGTGTGATGGCAATCTTAAGCACGAACACGATTTATACATGCGCACATTCCGATTAGGCTCAGCTCATTAAGTCGAAAACTCCATATTGGTTGCACTACGGCTGGACCGTTTTTTTGCTTTCGCCGAAGTGGGTAGGTAGACGCACTATGGCCCTGTTGTTTGCATTACCTTTCATAGAGCGTTGTGTTTACATTGGGCTCTGCTGGCGGAACCCCAATACTGCCACCGAGATTATTTCCTTAGCGAGTAAATATTTACCCAATAGCACGTATGTTGTCTGACGCTGCAACATTGCTCAACGCTGAAGTATCGGTAAGGGTGCCCCTCCCCGGTAGCATCAGTGATCGACAACAGACAAATTTGTCGGTTGAAGAGCTAAAAGAGCTGCGCTGCATTTGGGTGGCATGATGTAGTATACTCCAGAGTTTGTCCTCATTCCGTGATAGATTGTGTAGCTTGGTTTATTTGTTTTGTTTCTTGGACTAATAATAAATGCCTTGTTAATCTTTTATGTAGGTGGTCCATTTTGTGCCTGGAATGGCATCGGGGTGTGCGGCAAACGAGAAGTGACTTCTGTGAGCCAGCTAATGCATTGGGGCTCATCGGTGGCGTCAACTGTCAGCGGCCTGTTAACAAAAACGCTGCCGTTTCGCTGCGAAGGAATCAAGATACGTACAGCAACGTGGCACAGGTAGCTGCTTGGGGATTGCCGGCGTTGCAAACGGTTGCAGTACTGGTCACACGACTGGTGGATGCTGATGAGCTTTTAGGTAAGTTAAGCAGATTCTAATAATATTTGACAGAAAGTTTTTAAACCATCACTTTGTTATAACCTAATGCAAGAAAGGCAGGTGCCTACTAGCCTTAAATATCTATATACTTTTTCCAAAGAAATCTTTAGGAAGAGTTATACATCTTAAGTTTGTAACTGGTAAAAAAGACGCAAGACCAGCTTAAAAACTTTCTGTGTGTCTCAATTGCTTGACCGTTTACAGGATATACGTAGGAGTGATTGCAAGTGATCGTTACGGGAGCATGTTTGTGACTCCCGCATAAATGTTTTTTCTGTAAAAAAACATCGAATTCGTGCTATAAATTTTTGTTTGTAGCTACATAATTGCTCAGGAGTTGTCACAAAATGGAATGGTTTTCCTATTGCTTACCAAGAAATTAAGAAATGGGTCTCAATTTCAGAATTTACCTTCTTTTTAAATTGCACATTTTAGTCAAGTGGAAACATAGTATGCCTATATAACAAGGTTCAACGAAAAATCATCATCATCATCATTTTCTGTGACCGCTTATCCTTTGAAGGGTCGCAGAGCAAGAGTGGCTAAAAGCCATCGGGAACGATGAAAGGTCCATTTCATCGTTCCCGATCCTCCGCCACCAACTCATGAGACACAGGCGCAATACCCAGACGGTAGAGAGATGTTCTTAGTCTGATCCCACCACCTGCCTCACGCCCTACCAGGAGTCTGTCGGGGGGCATGCCAACAACGTGCCCAAACCATCGTAGAATTGATCGCTCCACTCGGACGATTCCGATCTACAAATACTGACGTTTCTCACTCTAACCCTAAGAATAACACCACCAAAATACCTCAGAAATCTCATTTCGCAATCTAATTCTTTTTGTCATTTCCTAAATTTCATGACCATACCCTGAACGAAAACCGAATTAAAAACTCAGATCTTTGCTTTCAGTCCATGGCATGCTCAGCGTTCCTGATGATCGACCGTCGCGATTCTTCTACTATTGCTCCAACTTGGCCAATCTTGCAGGATAACTCAGTATCACTCCTACCATCTTTCTCGAAAACACCCCGAGATACTAAAACTTCTCTACCTGTTTTAAAGGGACTTAATTTTTATGCAGGGTACACTGCGCAGGAGTTCGGGAGACTGCACAGCACTTCGGTCAAAAAAATGGCCGAAAAAAATGGCCGCAAAAATTGCCGAAAACCCATCCAGTGCTCGCTGAAGTTCCTCCTCTGACGATGCCAGGATAGCTTAATCATCTGCGAAAAACGGCAGCCGTCTCAAGACTGAATGATTCTCAGAAAAGGGCTATAGCCTTCAAAACTGCACAGTCCTGCTCTCTCCAGAGAGCCTAATATGAGTAAACTCTCCATCCGGAGGAACCCGAACTCTCCGGAGCTTATCCCGAGGAACCCGGTCATAGGCTTTTTCCAAATCTACAAAACACGCGTAGACCGGTTTGGCATATTCCCAGGCCTTCTCAAAATTAACCTTCGTTCTTCAAGGCCGTTCTTCGTCAAGGCCTTCGCGAAAACTTTTCCCGGAAGACTTAAGGTTAAGAGATATATACCCCCATAGTAAGAGCAATCTCTCTTGTCGCCTTTTTCGAAAATAGGCGTTCTTCTCGCAATTGCAGCTCTGGAACGCGCTTCCAAGGCCTTCGCGAATACTTTTCCCGGAAGACTTAAGGTTAAGAGATATATACCCCCATAGTAAGAGCAATCTCTCTTGTCCCCTTTTTCGAAAATAGGCACTCTGTTTGCCAATCGCTAGGTGCTTTCCTGCTTTTGCAGGCCAAGGTAGCACGTGTTAACCATTTAGAACCTTCTTCATCTATTGCCTTGAGCATTTCTTCATCAACTCCAGTAGACTTACCCAATATTTTAGGGATTTAAACGCTGCAGTCTAGGACTAGTCTCCGCCCAAATCTCGACAGCAGTAAGATTGCCATCCTTAGTGCCCTGTTGGGAATTGAGCAGCTCCGAAATGTGCTCGCTCCATCTGCTTAAGACGTCGTATATATCTGAAAGAAGTGTACCTGTACCGTCTTTGGATATAACCCATTGTACGATATTCAACTTCTTTCCTCTGAGACGGCAAAAAGTCTGCCAAAACATCTTGTTTGCAGATCTGTAATCGTAGTCTTTACTCTCCCCGAAGTTTTTCCAAGCCTGCTCCTTGGCTTTTCTGACTGCCATATTGGAAGTTCTTCGCGACTCAATGTACCGGACTCGAGAAATAGAGTTTTTGCATTGATTCCACACAATATAGGCTCTCTTCTTCTCTCTGATCGCTTCTTAAACTCCACGAGTCTTAAACCACGCAGTCGTTTTCTCATCACCAGCCGCCACATCAAGCCGCTTCGCTCCAAAAACATTTCTTGCAGAGGCAATGACTGCCGATGAAAACCAAACGGCTGCCATTCTTCCTCTACATTTCAAAGGTAAGTTGGAATTTGTTCAAACTTCTCCGAGACGTGCCGTGCAATAGCAAATCGCTCCCTGTAATCAAATTGAGCATCCTGTAACCTTTTCCACCATATGCGGGTCACCAGTCTTTGTTTTCGCCTGGGTGGCAAAGGAATACTGTCGCTAAAGCGCAATGTGCAAAGTAAAAAATTCTGCAAAAACTGTTGTGCAAACTATTTTCCAGTCAGTCCAATCAAAGAACACCGTCTAAATGTGCTGACACTCAGCTCTTGATCATCAGACACAAACCATGCGCCTATAATATTGAATTATTTTTAGACATCAAACCACTAAAAACAAGTGGAAGTGTGTCAATACGCTTGCCATGCAGCAGGAAACTGACAGATCCCCGAATGCGCACATCTGGATAAAACATTCCCGTCAACCGCAGAATTAATGCTGGAAATTTGAATCTAATAAGTAATAATGCCACGAAAGATTAGACAACTTTCAAGGCCGACTTTTGCAGGGTAGGCGTGGGGTGATAAATTTATCCGCTTCGGTTTCACGGCTAATGGAGTGCAGATGTCTGTTTCATTTTAATCGGCCAATGTCGCTCTATTATTGCTCGACGAATAATTTTCTGTCCATGCACAGGCTGTTGGACATGTGGTGGCGTCAAATTCCCTGAACTCTTTCAAATTCAACGTACAAGGGGATAGACACTAGTTTGTACCCCCGCATACCTATTTCATAATCCGATATTGAACGGCTTCGCAGGTGAAAATCCCCTACCACTTGTAAAGGGTTCCAATACGCTAAGTTCAACTTAGTCGACTACGAGTGCGATGGTTGAACCCAGAGTCTAGATACTTATTCTTTGGAAAGCTCTCGTGAAAGGAATCCTTTGTCTCTTAGTGCGCGCAATGTGGTTGGTAACCCGATACTTTCCACCAGCGCACAGGAAATCCATGAAGAAGTTTCGGCTTCATTTTTCGAGTGAATTAATGTTTTGCGCCGCCAAACCAAAAACAACAATGGCGGCATAAATCGTGGGGGTAGCTGACTGTTGTGGGTTCTTTCTTTTCATTTTCTATTTACTGCGAGAATGCAAATTCAATTTAATTTTTATCTCTTCATGCGTTAAAGTATCAGGTGAACGTTTCCTATTAATTTTGTGTATTTTCTTATTTTTGCAGGTGCCTGCTTCGTGGGCAATCAATCGGACAGAGGACTGAGAATCCTGGTGGCGACGCCTCTATTTTGCTACTGGATTTTCGGTTCAGTTAACTTGTTTGCAGGATATTTGGTCCACCGTCGTAACGGTCCTTTAGCCACAGCATACGGACAGCCTTCTATGCCGATCAATAGCAAGAATCAAAAAGCCGTCAACATGAAGGGCGTCGGCACCTTCTTATTCATCTACTGCTTACCGAGTGCATTGCTCCTGATCGCGGTTTTTTACGAGTTCGCCAATAGCGATGTGTGGCTCAACCTTCCCGCGCCATCTTACGAGCCAGTTAAAGCACCCATGTGGCCCTTTATGACCAGAGCCTTTATGGAACTCATGCTTGGTGTTGTTTCCTCATCGTGGGTCATCGGCCCGAGGATTGCAAACATGTACAAAAATCAAATGACGCCCAAGTGCAAACACACTCCAACAAAATATCCTCCAGCTCCGGCATATAGTACCGCATCCTATCAGTCCGTTCGGCAGTCGTCAAGTACAGCCATTTCAATGGACAAAATCTCGAGGTATTCGTCGGGTCGTAAATATCCCACAGCTCACATGCCAAGGCATGGCTCATCACGAAGCGGATACAAAATGCCACCACAGGCATTCGGACGCTATGGCAACGAAACTGTTCTGTAGACCCGATTCAAAAGTTCCCAAACGCAGATGTGTGTATATGCGCTTTGCTTATAATGTGATATGTTCCTAAAACGAGAGGGATCCTGTAGAGTCGTGGTTCACCTTTAAGGTGGCTGTTGGAAGATCTACCATTTGACTATTAGATATTGATTAAATTATTTCTTTTTTATACTAATTTAAATTTATTTAAACTTAAAGAAAAGACGATTGTAATAAAGTTAATTTATACATTTATTCAAAAATTTTAGTTTTAAGTCAATGTGCCATTAGATTGTAAATTTTAAAATGCATTATGACACTCTAAGGCTAGTTTTTAGATTAAAACTAAAGTCTGTAACGCGTCTTTAATTGATATTACATTAATGTCAAAATAAAATACCCAGTTAATGTATTACTATAGTACTTCAATAAAATATAGAACATAACTTTAATTTAAAAATACATAGTATTGTTGATTTTTTCTTTGAAACTTTAACTTATTGCAGAAGTGAGAAACGAATTGAGAAGTCTGTCATGACAAATGTAACTTTCAAAAGGCTTGACATCAATGTGCCAGATTCAAAAATTTTCCTCGTTTTTCGGGATTATTCGACCAAAAAGAGAAAAAGAGTTCAGAAAAGCGGAAAAGTCATTAACAGTGAAAAATCGAATTTTTCTTTCAACCAAAATTCAATAAGCAATCGCTTCAACTCGATGAACGCAACCCACAAGCATGTAATGCGCAACCGACTTAATGAAAAGTACAAGTATGAAAAGTACATAGCTTATTCCCATCACAAATCACAGAACAAAGATTATGCCACATTGAGAAAAAAGCGATACACCTACTGCGTCGCTCGTCATTGGATGCCAAGCAAAAGAAATTGGTGATCTGTGATTTTTTTACATGCATGCAGGTGACAGTTTCATCCCATGACGTCAGATTTACAGTTAGGTCTGTCAAAAAAATAGTCATAACAAACGCGTGTTGTAATCTTCATATTCTTTCATTCATGTATGCGAAGGACTTATCACATATACAGTCAGAAACAAGCTTAAATGGAACTGATTTTTTTCAGTTCTTGCTCTTGCTTAAACCGCGTTGTCACAAGCAACGTAAAACAGGAACAGAAACAGAATCTCATACATTAGCAACTGAAACCTAAATTCGCTGAATGCTTTTTGCGTTGCTAATGTATGAAATTCTGTTTCTGTTTCTGTTCCTGTTCCTTGTGACACCGCGGCTTTACTTTGTTTTTGCTCTTCCCCCAGTTTTGTATTTCCTTTGTTTTTTTTTGTTTGCAATAATATTGCTGCTTTGGCTTTTTTTGGGGACGTGTTTTGTGTGGGAGGTGAGAAAGAGTAATTTTTTTTTTTATAAATGAATAGTCCTATTTATTTTTTGTTTATGTTTTTCATGAAATATTTAAGCTTTGTTAAAAAAAATCGTTCGTTTGCTCAAAAAAGCTTGTTAATTTTTTGGAATTGTGTGTAGTTTTTACATAAAAAACAAGGAAAAACCCAGCCTTAAAAAGAGGAAAAAAAATATTTTTGATGGAAAAAAGGGAATCGTCAAGCGAAAAGTCTGGCAACACTGCTTTACCTACCTTCTGGAGGCGGCACCGTGAAAAAACTTTTATTTCCCCGGTCGCGAGCTCTAACAAAGAAGGCACCGCAGTATTGTAAAGATTTTGCCTGGGGCTCGTCAAATATAACTCAATTTTATAATTACACAATGCAACACTTTATTTATCAAACAAAACTTCTTTGAATTCAAAACACATTTAATTCAACTTCGCTACTTGGAATTCAACACTTTATTTCAATCAATCATTTTTCACTTTACTATCGTCTTTCACAAGTCAACGTTTAAGCCTGTCATCAGTGTATTTATAGAAATTAAGCACCTTCTAGTAGGTTCCATACTTCCCCTTTGTTACTCTTCCGCTGAATTCCATGGAGAGGAAATTTTCAATATCGAAATTCGAACTTGGAATATCGGTTTGCTGACAGATGACTGGAATGACACTTAAAATGTGTTCGTGATGTGAATCGAGCGGGTGTGTTCGTAAAGTGAATCGATGGGTGTATTCAGCGATTCCTGCATGTCGTTTTATTTCTTGTCGCCATATTACAGTATGTGCTTAAAAGGTAGTCATACGTTAAGCAGTCGTGAAGAAGGAGAAGTGATTTGATTCGCTAAAAACTGAAGATGCTCTAATGCTTTTCTCAAAAAGGTATGACACGAAAGTTTGCCATATATTTTTCAGCTTTCTAAAAATGTTGTAATTCAGTTGAATTTTGAATTTAGGTTGGGTATTTTGAAGCCTGTCTAATTGACAGACCTCCTTAACTTCTAATTCGTTTATTCGTAAGAATTTATTCGCTTACTTTGTAAAATTACAAAACATTTGTTATTTGTCGTAATTCGGACAAGTTCCCAATATTTCAAAAAAGGACCAATCTCTTCAAGCAACCTTGAACGAGCCTTCGTATACGGTATTGATGTGAAAAGCTACATCTATCTATTGATCCTGCAAGACTTTAAAAATATAGCTTAAGTACCGGAAGGTCTCTTGTTCTCCTTCTTCTTGTCCTTCTTTTCATTTAGGCGCAATGTTATGATATGCTCCAAAATTTGCTTAAATGTACTGGAACAATTTATAGCATTTCGGTAGGCCGGGTGCGCCTAGATGGCAGACACATTTTGACTTTGGGATTTCGGATTTGAAAACTTAAATAAAAGTGAAGGTGGATTGCAGAATAAAGTGTAGTTAGGTCCTACTAATTCTAATAGTTTTGAAGCTGAATTATTGTTGCATTTTGTTCTGTGTAATGTAATACAAAATTAATAAAATGTTTGTTTTACGATGAACATTTTGTAAAGAAATAATATTAATCACGGTTTGACGTGCCGTTTGACGTGCCGTCATCAAAAGCTGATGTTAATAGAACATTTAACATATTTTTTATTCGATGAATGTTCATGTTTTCCAAAATTCCGAATAACAAAATGTCCTGAGTGTTGAAGTATTTGCCTGGACTTCTATTACATTGTTCATTCTTACAATGTATTCATTTAACTTTGCAAAACTTAAAAAACAGAAACTTTTCCCCACAGTGTACTTTTAATTCTACTGCCCACCAGATGTCCACATTCACAACCACAGGTTTTTGTCTTTACTTGCAGTACTGTGTTCTTCGCTTTTGACATTTCTCAAATAGAAAAAAGCGGGAGTTCCATTCAAACGTCGTTCTTGTGTTTTCTCGTAAAATCGACCAATTTCTGTGTAAATAAATAAATAAATTTTACAAAAATGGACCAGTTTCCAACCGAGGAAGAGGAGTATGAACTCCGATACCAGGAAGAGCTGGAAATGCTTGACGAATGTAAGTACATATTACCGACATAGAACATAAAATCAAAACAATTTACACCTTGCCTGACGCACAGTCGCTGACGGTCCTCTCTCGCAAGTGTCCAATGCGGAACCACAACCATGCTGCTCCAAGAGTGTCGCATCAATATCCGCCAACAACAGCCTCCTTGGGTCGCCACAGCTTTCGCAGATATCTGGACCTTCAGTAAATCGCCGTTTGTTTGGGACTCCAACTGGAGCGCAACGGGCATTTTCAACACCGATTCCAAAACGTATGGCTCCCATCGAAGAAGTACTCAACCCCAACCTGCTCGAGGAACAACTCCAAAACATTGGACTTAGCAAAAAGCGGCGACTTGAAAGAGACCTCTTCGGTGACATTGACGACATAGAGGGCTGCGTTACCTACGTCGACCCGGAGGCTAAGAAAAAGAAACAAGAGGAAGAACGCGATCGCGATATGATTCAAAAGGTGCTGGAAGCCCGCCGGCTACATCGTGTGGTGAGCAACGCACTCAAGAAGCCCAAACTCAGTCAACTCGATGCGATTCATGCGTTTAAGATGAAGAACCTTTCATACAGTGTCCCGCAGTAAGTTGTTTGGAGTTCTCAATTGTTCACAAATCTGATTTCAACTTTTTCCAGTTGGCCATTCATACCGCTACAGCGCAGTGATCAGGAGAGGGTATATTGTCGCTACCACTCAATGGATTATGAGACGAAACACATCAACGATATCAATGTCTTTAGCAAGGGCTATCGGGGACTCCTTGGAGAGTCCAAAGACGACATTTGGAACGACGCAAGAGAAATCGTGAGCTTATAGAAATTAACATTTAAGACGATGTTAAACAGCTTTCCTTACAGGTTGTGAAGCGAATGACATCAAATAATCAAGCCAGCAGGGAATTATCAGCTCCAATAGACGTCCCTGAACAAGGTCTCGTCGGTGGCAGCAATCTTTGGGTGGAGAAGTACAAGCCAAGGAAGTATGTCGACCTTCTGTCCGATGAGGGCACCAACAGAAACCTTCTCTTTTGGCTCAAGATGTGGGACAAGGTGGTTTTCGGAAAGTAAGTTCATTTAAACAAATTTTTAAAATAGTAAAATCATTTGTACCGTTTTAGCGAATTTGTTCCAAAGGAAGACAAAGCCCCAACAAAAGGATTTAGCAACTTCAACAAGACTACAGGGAGGTTTGAGCAAAACGGTGGCTGGAAAAGGGGCAAAAAATCCAACTTGAACACCACAACCGACAAACTGGGCCGACCAATGCAAAAGATCGCTCTTCTCTGTGGACCTCCTGGTTTGGGCAAGACGACCTTAGCTCACACGATAGCCAAACATGCCGGTTACCAAGTCCGTGAGTTAAACGCCTCCGACGACAGAAGCCCCGAAGCCTTCCAAACAGCGCTGGAAAACGGCACCCAGATGTCCTCTGTTCTAAACACCGATAAGAGGCCTAACTGTATAATTTTAGGTTTGTATAGACTTAAGAGAGTCATCAGCTTGGATCGACCTACCTCCAACTTTCTTCTTACAGATGAGATCGATGGAGCACCCAGGCAGTCTGTTGAGTTTCTCATTCGCTTCATATCGGACAGTGTTGTTGCAAAGTCGCATAAAAAGGGCGCAAAAGCTCAAAAGAATGTTCTAAGACGACCGATAATTTGCATTTGCAATGACTTGTACGAGCCCTCGCTGAGGCAGTTGCGTCAGGTTGCATATGTTGTCACATTCCCGCCTATCAACTCGTCCCGCCTTGCAGAAAGGTGAACTATTCTTTGTTCTTTTTGCATTGTATCGAGCACTTATTTTTGTTTTTTCAAGGTTGGGAGAAATAGCCAAGAAGGAACGCATTAAAACGGACTTTGGAACACTCATCACACTAGCAGAGAAATCAGGCAATGATGTCCGCTCCTGCATTTCAACCATGCAGTTTTTTAAGTATGATTTTGACGCTTTATGCGAGCGTCATTAATTTTAAAAAAATTTTCCACAGTGCGATGAAAAAAGGCATCACGCTCTCGGATGTGCTAAACAGCAACTTTGGGCTTAAGGATCGGCATCGGGGACTCTTCGACGTGTGGTCGTCAATTTTTAAGGTGATTCCTAAATAAAAAAAAAATCATTCCTTGCATTTTTACCCCTCAAGGCTTTCGTAGATTCCGAGACCTGAAAAACAACTCGACACCAAAGCCGCAGTGGACGGTGGTCCATTAGTTACTATGACTGATATGAGCAACGCGACTCGGATGCGGCATGTTTTGCAAGTTGTACACTCTGGCGGCGACTACTCTATGTAAGTTCTAAGGGTTTTTGGTTAAAGCGGCTTTGACTAGTGTATCCTTACAGACTAACACAAGGAGTCTATGAAAATTATCTTCAGCAGAAGATGCCAGATCCAAATATGAACGGTGTTGCAGATGCCACCAAGTGGTTCTGCTTTTCAGATATAGTACAGAATCACATAAAACATCTCCAGAACTACACCGTGTACCCATATTTGCAATATGGATTCGTCGCATGGCATTTGCTGTTTGCCAGTTTGGCTTATCCAAATATTAACTTCCCCATGCGAGGAAATGAGGTAAGTTCAAATGAAACAGAACTTCTAAAGGACAGAGGAGGGAAAGGTACTTTATGGGATCGAACCTACCTATCATATTTTCTAAACACCGTACTTTCTTTTAAGTGACATCCAGAATACAAGTTTTTTTTAAGGTTAACTACATCGGCATGATTCTTCAATGTGTCTCCCATAACAGTGCAAAAAGTTTAAGCACATAAATTTTTGTTAAATTTAACACTTAATAATCATCATGATAAGACCGCTAATCATGATGATTATTGGGCCAAAAATAGGAAAGGACTTCCTATGGTATCGCTACGTTGCCCGTCCATCCGTCAGTCCGTTCAATCGCATTTAAAAAGATCGCATAAGAAAGATAAAATTTGGTGTGCTTATTACCACATCTAGGGAAATAGTCAGAGAATCCAACGAGGGCAACTTTTTAGTAGAAATAACGGTTAAATAAGTGATTTAATTTTTTGCTGAAGTGACAGTTGCATTTCCTAATGAAATGATAATTGTTGTTGGTAGACGGCATTCAGCCATACCTTACGGACTTTACAAAGTTAATATCAAAAAGTGTAAATCTTCATACTGTTGAAATAAATGGTCTAAAAAAATGGTCTAGGTTATTTCTACCTAAACTCTAGTAGAAATAACGGTTTTTTTAAAGCAAAAATAACTGTGTAATTTTTGTTTGAGTTTGCACGAGTTTGAAAATTTATGGGAAAACAGATCATGTGTTTTTTAATACATTTTTTTTAAGAAAATTAGCCGACAAGAACAAAATAAGCGAATCTTAAGTTAAATAGATACCTACTGAATTCTATTGAAAAAGTTAAATTTTTTGAAAATATTAAAAATTTTTTAACAATCAAGTGTCGAAAATGAGTGACTTTTTTCAAAGTGTCAGGCATAACTTTTGAACTGCTTCCTTAGAGCACAAAGCCAATATTGAACACACGTATAAAGCAACACAAATTAAACCAAGTTAATTAAACCAAGTCATATTTTTCAGAAAAAGTTTTAATACTGCCGTTTTGACACATTTTCGAAAAAAATGCAAAAATGCATGGAAAAACACCCAGTTGATTGGACAAATCATACGAAAAAAATCACGCGTATCAGAAATTATCCAAAATTTAAAGGAAAATTATTGCGAATTTTAAAGTTTTAAAACCTAATATTTAACTCAAAAACAGTAAAGCATTTTAAAAAAACCATTTTTCAAAATCTTAACGGCAAAAGCGAGCTGGTTCAGATTTAGTAAAAGTACAACCGTACAAAAGGAGGAAAGCAGGTAGCTTTAAAAAAATTTTAAATTGCCGTTTTTTGAAGCCTATTTGAAAAATTTAAAAAGGAGATTGCTTTACCGTTTACGCTTAAGCCGCTGGCCATAGAATTAAAGAAAAACAATCAATGCTTGCGCAGTTAGTTGCGGTATTGGAAAGAAATCTAACGGGAACTGAAAAAAAATTCAAAATTGTTATTATGGATACGAAATTTAAAAAATTATAAAAAAGGTCGAGAGACCGTATGTATGTCTTCCCCTCTAGCTCTTAATCTGTATAGAGTATAACCTTGAAATAAATAACGGGCATAGTTCATCTTCTGAGATTTTACGCAAAGCTATAGCTAAAGCAAACTTCGAATATTCAAAAACTTCGAAGATTGACTGACTCAAAAACGTAAAAACATTTCGGAAAACGATTTTTTTAAGGTTACTAGTCCGTAAACGGTAATGACGATCACATTGAAATTTGACGGAGTATGAAGCGTTTATAAGCTTACTGCTTTTAAAAATTTTCAAAATTGCTGTTTCCAATCTCAAGTTTTTAAAACTATTAAAAAAAAAGAAATATAAAACAACATGTTTTACCGTTTTCTCAGAAATCCATGTCCGCTGAATTTGAGAAAAGTGGCCAATGGAACGCAACTGGTTGTAAAATAGAAAAAAAGCCCAACTGTAATTGAAATAAAAAATTAAATGACTGTTTTATAGATTTTTAATTTTAAAAATGGTAAAAAAGGCAAAAAAAATATATACCCTGTCTCAGGTAGCCCATCCACTGAGTCCAATTTTGGCATACTCTTTCACACATATCGGCCGGTATCTCACGAATGAATGCATGGATGTTGGCTTCCAGTGCGTCAATCGAAGCGGGCTTGTCCCTATAGACATAAGCCTTGACATACCCCCACAAAAAATAATCTAATGGTGTCAAATCGCACGATCTAGGCGGCCAATTGACCTGCCCGAAACGTGAAATTAACTGTTCACCAAACTCGCCTCGCATTTGCGCCATTGTTTCGCGATGAACATTTCGAACCGAGCACGAATTTTGATAGTAAAATTCAGTAATTTGCAAGCGTTGTTCATTTGTAAGACGATCCATGGTTAAATTGCAAACCAAACTGAAGCTGTTTGACAGTGACACAAGGTGCTAAACACACGTCAGCTGTCAAAACCAGTGTTGCCAAAACCAAACCAGCTAAAAAATCACCCTTTATATCTATCGTAACCATCTATCGGGCCATTTTTTTTCCGGTAGAATCTCAAAAAGATGAACAGATATAAAACAGGTCCCGTCCATCTTTGCGAAATGTTTATCTTTTCAAGCATCGAAGTTTAGTTAAAGAAGATAACTTATAGGAGCCACAAATTTACATTTTACCCTTTTTTATTACAATTTTACACTTGGTTTTTAACGTTATGCCTGAACACTACAATGATGGCCGAAAACTCATTCATCTTTCCGAACTGTTCATCTCATAGAACAGTTCATGTTTCCGAGATTCTACTTTGAATCAACCAAATTCTACGCAGGCACAACGTCATGGAAGTTACCCAACACAAGAGCTTTGAAAAAAAAAACAATAAGCTTATAAGAGTTAATTTTTAAGAAAAAATATAAAAAAATTAAAAGAAACGTTTTATGCCACACTTTTTTAAGCGACAAAACTAAAAAATCGCCCAATATAAGAAACGTAGACTCCGCTATGAAAAAGTATACAATAGAATGTTAATATAAGCAGAAATAATAATATAAGCAAATAGAATTTCATACAAACTGTTGCATAAAGGTTACCTTAACCTACAACAAACGGACCGACGACGGACCGCTTTGCGTATGTCTTCATACTTGACGGTCTTTTTATAAGTGGTGCATGTAAATCCAAAATAAGGACTCAAAAAACAAAAAAACATTTCGAAGCAGATTTAACCCTGGTGCATCGTAACGGAAACGAAACTTATCTGAAGCGTGTTTGTGGTTCCCGCATTAATGACAACCAAAAAGCTATTGTTGGTTTGGTACCCCTCACGTAATTGGTTCGGGTCCTGTATGGGGCAACTTTTGACCGATTCCCGTCATAATTAGGACAGGCTTTTTTACTAGAGTCAAATTTTATTTATTTTCGCTGCAATACCATTCTGTACGTTTTAAAAGTTGGTCATAAAAATAGGTGTGCTTTGTTAAATTGATCAAATTTAGCGATTTGTTGCTTTAAACTTTAACTAAACTTAAACTTTAAAGGTATGTTTGTTTTCTAATCACTTTATCACTGTTCACTTTATCACCTTATCACTGTTCTCGCTTTTCAAGTGGTCGAAAAGTCTACTGCTTTGCTAAGGAAAAGCCACTAGTTTGGTGGCTAAGGGGTGAGGGTGAAACCTTTAAATTTATGTAAGATGACCTAGGAGGCTCACAAAGTTCGTACAAAGTTCACATAAAAGATAGAGAAACGGGGAAGGTCGAAAAAAAGATAAACTACTACTGACCGCGACATTTTGCTTTTAGAAAATGAAATCCGTCGGTTACGTCACGAACTATATGCGCACAGATTGGGTAATGGAATCGGTGCACGCACGATCCGCTGAAGACTGCAGAACTTCATCTCCCAGGAAGAGTCGTCAGGAAAGTTCCACTCCTAAGAGCCAAAAAACAAAGGTTCCAAAAAGCATTTGCCTTAAGCCATAGAAGTTGGATCCGATCAGAAGGAGTAAAAAAATGCCGGAATATTCGATGAAGTGACGAAACTAAAATGAATTGTTCTCCTTGAATTGTGAGTGAAAGGTTAGACGACCAAAAGGAAACGAATAAAATCCTCGCTATACACTAAAGACCGATAAAAAATCTGGAAAAAATATAATGGTATGGAGCTGTTTTTCCTTAAATAGTCCGGTCCTATAACACCATAAAATAACACCATGACAAAATATAGATCTAGAAACACCTTCAAAAATGTCATGCTTCCATTTTCCGAAACATGCTTCCCACATGACATTTCAAACAGGACAACGAACCAAAACACACGGTCGGGTCTCACGAAAGATTCGTTTCGGAATCAAAACATCTCTGTAGATTCATGTTTAAGTTAATATTCAGGTTTTTATCTCATCCAGAATTTGTGCGGTGAACTGAAAAGAAAATTAGAGGGCTGGTTTGTTACCAATGGGAATCAACTGTGGAAAGTAGTATGAATACCATTCCCTCTGAAAAGAGCCGGAAATTGGTACCTACGATCAATACCACGTCGAATAAGTTTTGCAAAAATTATGGAGGATACTCAGGTTGTCAAAGTATGTTATAAAAAAAAACTAAAAAAGTATTAAAAAAATCTATAAATAACGATAAGCTAGAAACGCACCTGTATTTTTGGCCAGCTGTGGATTCTCTTGGTACCTTAAATGCAATAAACTTTTAACCCAAACCCATTTCTAGGAATCAGAACTCACAGATCATAAAACATAAAAATAAATTCCTTATCTCCCCTAACATGTTATCGATTTAACAGTATTTTAATTACCAAAAGTTATTTTTACTTGACATTTTTACTTGAATTCAAAACGCAGAACCCTCCTTCTCACCCGCAGAGCTAACGTAGAGAAACAAATTTCCTCAAACTGCTTGACACACTTAAGGCATAACAGCATTTTGCGCAAATTCCCACATTTATTCATTTTTGAAACTTATAATTTATTTTCTCATTTCCCTCCTTTGAATGGAACTCAATTCCAAAGGCTTATACCTGCAATTTTCCCATTGCAATCAAATAAGTCCATTTAGAGGCTCTATTTATAATGCAACACCACCTCCATGGTCCTGCCAGAGTGTTATTCCATATCTACATAAAGCTTTGCCCGTGATCTCAAGTTGATTCTGAAACTTGTTTGCTCAGCAACTGACACATGATGCTCCGAGGACCTCGACATCGGTGTGAGGCGCATGAAAAACATAACAGCGCATTGAGTTCCACCATATTCATTCTTTCATGCAAACACTCGCTTTTGTTCCTCATTGCCAGGCAACGATGAGGCACATGAGCAGGCCGAGCCGGATGCTGAGGACGAAACCATGTTGATGGGGACATAAATTATGCAATCTTCATTACCCTTTAGTGAGATAAAGATGACGAAAATAAAATCTATCCTTTTATGTCTTTATCCTTTTAATGAACATTTTTTTTGTGAGTGCCTCCCTCTCTGATGCGCATTAGTAGCAATATAGCGCATCGCATTAGCAGAGCCAAAGCCAACCCAATTCGAGGACTCTGACGTGTGTGCACAGCACATGTCATCATATTATTTTGAAAAGATTTTTCCACATACAAATTCCCCAACAAAGATTTCTTCGGTTGAATAATAGATGAGCGGGGGTGTTTGCACAATTTGCTGAAATTGAGAGAGAAATTTCACAATTAAACTGTGGGCTGTGTGAGAGCATTTTCGATTCTGATGCAGTTAGGGACGAATTAAAAATGCATCCAGCAATTAGGGATGTCATTCAGAGGAGACGACTAGAAATAATTGAGGCTCTGTCATTATTCCAGTTTAACCAAAAGACCACGACACAGAGGCAGATTTTTCAGTCCTTTCGCAAAGGGATTACCTGTGGCGCTATCGGCATCGGTCAGGGAAAAGTTATCCTGGTGGAGACAGTGCCGATGCTGAAGAGGATTTTGTCGCCCAAAATGCGCTCGGTGGCGGCGCAACTTTTGACAGAAAAGTAAGTATAGAGATTTTTGAAACAGAAACTTTAACTGAAGATGCATTTATATTTAGAGAAAAGGAAGAGTTTACGCAGACCATCAACATAATGGTGGACTTGGGTATGTCGTTTACCCAGGTCAAAACTCCAGAGGGGACTTTCAAATTTCACATCGAACCGGATTTGGATGTGTTGGCTCAATTTCCTGGTAAGAACAGATTTGTCTTGTTTAGCTGAGGTGAGAATTCAATTTCTTTTCTTACCAGGTTGTCCGGGAATAACGTTGAGCTACACTGGAAAGCAGCTACTTGGTCGCGAGATCGATCTCGAACGAATGAAAAGAGCAACGCCAAAATCGTCTGGACCGAATGCGGAGTCGAAAACAAAGAAAACGACTTCGTTGAACGGCAAGGTGGCCGCTACACCGGCCAACAGGGTTGAAGCCTTCTTAGATAGAATCAATCCACAGCAAATTGTAGTCAAAAAGCCATCCAAAAAGAATATGGTGAGTGTTGACCTAAAATCAAATAAATATTTTATCTGTTGAGAACCTTCTATAATAGGGACTAGTAATTGTTTCAACCTTTAAACATGCCGTCAGGCAACGAATTCTGAAGTAATGAGAAACAAATAATTTCGTAATCTAATTTTATAGCTGGTATCAGAGACTTCTGTACTGTTCCCTTATTAGTCCTTCGCATGTTCAGGCTTCCCGATTGAGTCACAGCTTGAAAGAACCACCGAAATAGTTTTTGCGCATCCCGCTTTTGCATGCTGGTCAAGGCTTTGGTTTGCCCTTGCTCGGTTCCTTCGATTAATTGTGGCCGTCTGAGAGATCCGGGTCTTCTGCTGTCTTAAAAAAATCCTGAGTTGGCGCGCAGCAAGAGTGACAGGAAGACTGTCGTTACTAGTAGGTATACTTACTGGTCACAATCTTTTGAGACATGAGATTAAATCTGTATCGCCACATTCTGGCCATAGGAAATGTGGCGAGCAGGATGTGGCGATACGGATTGCTACAAGGACACACCTCACTTTCTGTGCCACTGTCCCAGGTTAAGTCAGTTAAAGAAAACAATTAAAGGATATCTCCGCATCTGTGCCTGTGGTAAGCACTGTTGCCGAGCCTAAAACTGCTATACCTTTTCCCCATCCTCTTTCGTCCTCTGGGCTCAACAAATTTTTTATTTAATAATTTGCCATTTTAATAATCTCAAGCCGCCGGAATAGACATGGCTTAGAAGACTACGGCTGCATTTTGCATATCTCTAATATACACTTTCCTTTTCGGAGGAACTCTACAGGACAGTTCACCTATTCAAATTTCTGTCCGGCTATCCTCCTGTGCTTTCTAAACAATGCGAACTTAATTACTTTTAGTCAAAACTACTCAATGTTTTTTTTGTCAAAAACATCGAACTGTCAGTTTATAACAAAAGTTTGACTTCTATACTGTAATTTCTTGTCCTCTGGACCTCTTGACATAAAGTGGTTCTAGATTCTCATTCGCCATTAGCCTAACGACGAACTTATGTTTCAGTAGATTATGTATTTTGAATTAAAGAAAACCCGATTCTTTAGTTAAAAAAAAACTAAGGAGGGAGGAGTTATACACCGTTGATTAACATTTCCTTAAAATTGTTTTTAGTTTAACATTTTTAAATTAATCAAACGACCGTAACGTAAACATAATGCCAAACTAATTATGTTGTAAAACTACACTAAAAATGTAAACTAAAAATTTTTTCGTTCGGCTCTGTTCAGCAAGAGAGTTTCTAGATACAAAAAAGGACCAACCATCTAGATCCCAACCCAACCCAAAAATAAAACCTATCCCATCTAACAAAAGCAGTTATCGATGCCTAACCACAAATTACTTCCTTTGTCCGATGTGCATACGAGTGCTCGCATGTAAATGTCGAATTTCATCAAAAAATTGAAAGTAAATTCAAACTTTTAAATTGCTTACATCCTTGACTCAAAGCCAAAAACGGGTCCCGTCGTTTGAAAAGGGGAAATTCAAATTCACTTGGCAATAGAAATTTGTACACGTCCACCCCTCGCTCGGAGAGAACAAAACCGAAATCCCCTTTCCTTTAACCAAAACCACAATGGCGGTGCTAAAGCGGAATCGCAACATTATATTGGCTTGCACAATATTCCGCCCTTATTGTCTGACGTACTTTCAACCCTTTTGTTATTTATACACCTAGCCCGCCCCTTAAAATTAATATTCAATTGCAGGATGACTGAGAAAAATGCGGATGTTCTCCCTGGACTATTGCCGCCGGCCGGAAGTCATGTGTTCCTTATGCCAAAGTTATTCTAATTATATCGACCTGCTGTCGTCGGCACTGGCGTAAGACTTTGATTTCGTGAACTCGAATCCCCTGAATCCCATGGGCCAAAGGAGATTTACGTAATGGCCTTCTTCGGCCTTGCATAAATTCCATCACAGTGGATTTGATTTCCTTTCTTAAAAGGATCACGGCCAAAAACCAGAAATTACTTGCTTCCAACCAACGGCAGCTTTTTAATGCCAATAAATCAATTATACTTTGCCAATGGAACCGCCAGTGCCTTGGTCCAACGGGTGTATTATTGCAACCATCCACCTTTATCCACCCAGACGCCAGAGCCACACTCAATGCGGAGTGCGTATATCTATATATCCCAGGTCCCTGATGGGATTTTGAAAAATGACTCGACCATAATGGAGGATTACGAAATAAATAAGAGTGTACAAAAGATCTATGAAAACATTTATTACGTTTAACGACTTGATCCTCTTTCCATTTTTCGATTGTCATCGCCCAGGCTTTGCTCGTTGCTCCTCTTTATTAAATAATATGGTAGTGAATTCAAATTTAAGTAATTCAATGCTTTGTAGGAGAATCATCTTGAAATTGCGGTTTCCTCATCCTTGAGTTGCACCTTTTGAGACAGAATACACCGAGCTTGTGATGCGGAAAATTCAAGTATTCGGCTTCCACAAACATAATTATAAAGTTAAATTGAAAATAAATCCTTTTGTTTCGAAGCGAGGAATATTTGACGCTCGAGGCTACAACGATGACTCCGTCCACACAGCAATATAGTTCAATTTTCGAATTGTTTGACTGTATATGAAAGAGTCCCCCTTCTCTTAGCCCACTTCGCACTGCCGATGGAGGACTTTTGTATAATGTGTTTCTTTCTTATTCCACAGGTCATGCGGGACTTCTTCGGCAGGATAATTGAAAAAACAGCAGCGGACCTAGCAAAAGAGGGTGAGTTTTGTAAATTATACATTATGTAGCTGCTACTTACCTTTGCGTTTTTTTTAAATCCCAGCCGAACTTGATCCGGTTGTTAAGAGTCCTATTTGGTATAAGTACAAGCTGGGCTTCACGAATGCCGTGCGCAAGGATGTTCACATTAACGATTTGCTGTAGTGTGTTTTTATGTAAAGTGGTTTATGTAAGGAATGTGATAACAATTTGGTTTAAGTATGTCAATAAAAAAAGTGAGATTAGCAACCTGCTATTTTACCTTTCGGAAAATTGTACTTTTATTTGCAGTCAAACAAAAGGAATCTGGGCTGAGTTCTTTTTTTAGGTCAATTGCGGGGCTCTGTAGCTGGTTGCTGGGTGTTAGATTCAGTCATCAGAACAAGGGTTGCTTGTGATTCTAACATGTAAATCCAAGAAACTTCGAACAGTGGAAATTGTTAACATGTCATTCGTGTTTCCGCTTCTCATTTGCTTGATTTCACACTGCCATAACAAGGTAACCCCTGGGGTGGAATCGGCTCTGGTGATCTGTGATTTTCACATTTTGTGACACACAATGTGTTCAAACAAAATAATCCGTCTGCGTAAGGTGATCACAAAAATATTGTTCCGAATCGTTGCTTTATTTAGGCTTGTGATGTAAGAACACTGATTTTCGTACATGCAGAAAGTCAGCCTCATAGTAGGCAAAAACACCAACTTACCAGAGAGTTTGAAAACTGGTGACCAGCTGATTTTGACGGTGGTTGGAGCGGAGCTGTCACAAGAAAATTGTGATGTTTACACTTTACACAGACGAATTTTTGTGATTTGTGACATCACTTATCATAGATCACCTTAGCCGATTCCACCCCTGGTTTAACTGATGAGTGCCGGCAAGCACGCTATGAAGAAATTTGCGAGACATACGGGCAGAAAACGAGAGAGGATTACCTACTTCGTAGAAGACAAAAGAGAGAGCACAAGAAGCATGCGATTGGGTTCGAAAGTCCTAACAAAGGGTTTAAAGAAACTGTTCTTCGAGAACAGTTCGAACAAAGTTCGAGATGAATGGGATCATTGTAGTGGAAGCATAGTCGTTGCAGAAGATTCGGGGAAAAAATATTACGGCAGACTGTATAACGGCGTAGACAAACCGAATTTCGCTATCAGTCAGGATGAACCATTCAATTCAACCACCAGCAGCGCGAGGAAGACCGCAAGGACACTCCCACCCGAGCTGGAAGAAGTGAACGTCTAAGCTTAAGTATAACAAAACTGCCGTTACTTTTAGCTCCTTATCAATGTTACTTAGGCCAGATCTAGATTTAATCGAAACCCTAGCACTTATTCATCGATTTTAAGTCGAAAATCAATTGTTTTTTTTTTTTTTTTTTTTTTTTTAATTCTTCTCTAAGGAAAGGCGAACCTATAACTCTGAACCAGTGCCCCGCGATGTCAGGAGATATTTTTTTACTATATTTTTAAAAGTTTGTAGTTTATATGTGTTCGGAATATGTTCGGAAATATGTATTCAGGAAGTGAATTTCAAAGAATGCTTGTTCTAAAGAAAAAAGAATTTTGAAATAGTGTTTAAATGTTTTTTTTTTAAATGGGCTTAAAAACTTGAGGTCGGAATCGGCTATTTTGAAAAGTTTGAATGCAGTTAGTTGGCCTGTCTATTTACATACTTCAGCCAAATTTAACCAAGATCGTCTTAAACGTTTAGGGACTAAAAATCTTTAAAGAATCGTTTTCGAAAATGTTTTTACGGTTTTCAGTCAAGTCATCAAAGTTTTTGAAAACTTGCAGCTTGTAATAGCTTTGTATCAAATTTAAGAAGATGGACTATGCGCATTATTTATTTCAAAATTAAACATTCTACCATTTGGGATTGGGAGATAGAGTGCGGGAGACATATGTTCTTTTGACCTTTATTATCATTTTTTAAATTTCATATCCGTAAAACAACTATTTTTTAAAACAACTGTTTTTCAAGTTCCCGTTAGAGTTGGATATTTTTCTTAAATTCTATGGCCACCGGTTTTGCATAAACGGTAAAACTCCTTTTTTTATTTCGTTTTTTTTTTTTTAAATAATAAATAAATAAATAAATAGAGTGGCGCAACAGCTCGATGTGAACCAGGGCCAACTTCTCAACAAAGTATGCTGCGTGTGTTGATTTCTTCATATACAAGGGGACCTACAATTTTTTGCCGAATCCGAACGGCAGTTTGAGAAGTTTTTCAAGACAATTGATACTCTCGGAGGGCTTGTCAAACCCTCGCGGAGGTGGGGACCGTGAAAAAGAACAAGTCTCTTTTTTCAGGTGACAATGGCAGGATTCGAACCCAGACCTCCGGCGTAGTAAGCACACACACTAACCACTACGCCACGGCACCCCACTTTTTTTTTTTTTTTTTTTTAAATAGTCTTCGAAAAACATAGATCAGAAACGGCAACCTAAAAATATTTTAACCCAGCTTGCTTTCTTATTGTGCCCACGTTATGTATTCTAACCAAATCTGAACAAGATCGCTTTTACCGTTGAAATGCTAGCAGATTTAAGAAATTTGTTTTCAAAAAGCCTTCTTTGTTTTTGAGTTAAATCACAGAAGGTTTTAAAACTTCGAAATTCGGTATAGATTTTCTTAAAATTTTGTGCAATGATTAGGCAATGATTTTTTAGAAGTGAAATTTTTTTTTAAAGAGAATAGAGCAATAATGTGGGTTACACGATATTGTTTCCAAAACTTTGGCAGTGATTACTTTTTATGCTTGTGGTGATGCTTTTGGTCAAGTTTAAAAAAGCGCAAGGAATTAAAATGTTGGTGTAAAGCATACCTTTACCTTTCTTTGGTGGCCAGAAACCTTTAACTAGGCAAAAATTTAACCGCCCACACCATCGGCCGTGACCAAGTTTAACATGTTAGAAAGATATTTAAAAACCTGACTTCTCGGAAAATTGATTCAAAATCGAAAAACAAATTATGCCAAATATTAAGTATATTACTGTCCACTAAGTTTATTACATACAAAAGTATTGAGCCCCACCCACTTCTAGGGGGCGCTTTTAGGAAAAAACCTTTTTTTATTTTGTTAATGAATAAATTTTTGCTTTTAGAGAAAATGCGTTTTCTCAAATTCTAACGAAAAAGACTTAACTGAGATTAATTTTTAGCCCATCCCCATTTTCGGAGGCGTGGTGAATACAATTAATTGACATACATTAAACGAATTCAGGCCAAGGCTAGAAGTTTAGGTTAAAAAGGCATGTGGTGAACTCAAACACTACACTAGAAGAAGTGAAGGGCTTTGAAGTTAGTCTACTTTTGCTAAATTTTTGAAGAAATATTCGCCTAAAAATTTGCTGCGTATACGCGAAATAACCTCGCATTATCACCGCAGAAACGACTAATGTGAATTCATGCCAAAGAACTTATGAAATTATTTAAAAGTTCATTGAACGCGTGCACTAGGTTGGGCAGGAACGAGTCAAAGGTTGGGTCAATGCTAGGCCAACATTTTTTCTATCGCCCTAAAGACAATTAGAAAATTATGCTGCATACGAAAGAACAGTGTGCTTGTGCGATTGTCATATAACTTTTATGTGATTATACAGCCTTTAAAAATAGAGGCGTTCGTAAACACAAGCCTGTAGTGGGCCTGTCTGTTTGCGGAATTAGTTGATTTCCGAAATTAACCTTATAAAATGGAAGCGACCGCCAAATTTCAGCTGTCTAGTTCAAAACTTACCAGCTGGAGCTTGTTAACATCCGGATGGACACTGCAAATCAATTCTCCTGTCGGTATCGTTCATATCTTTTTAAGATATTAAGGGTCTACTTACGGAGATAACTTCACTGCGTTACAAACTCATACTTAATACAAAAAAAAAAAAAAAATATTTTTCAAAGATCAAATCCCCCCGCCGAAATATTTCTCTGGCTACGGCCTTGTTTCGACGACTCACCGTTCAGGAGTTATAACGCGATGGGACGGCCAGACGTATGGAAGGGCGGACAGACAACATAGTGATACCATAAGAGAACCTTTTCCGTATTTGGACGGACCTCTAAAAATGCCATAAAGTCCGAAATTGTTAATAAAAGAAAGGAAAAACATAAAGTCCTCTAAACAAAATTTTACATGTAAATTAAACCATAAAAGCCACTTAAAAAAAGCCGACGGACCGGTCCGTGTATGACTTCATACTTGTTGGTCTTTTTATTTTTAGTTTTATTTAAGTTTAGTCGCGATCAAAGGTTTATGTTGAGCTTTGAATTGCATCACCATATCCTGCGCGGAAAAGAACAGAAAGAGAATTTTCTGACAGGTGGTTAGTTACCTTACCACCTGTCAGAAAATTCTTTTTCCTCAAAAAAACAACCCCAACGCCAAAGATCACACGCTGCCTGCTATAACAAGGATAAAGCATAAAAATGTCCGAGAAAGACCAAAGACTATAAGCCCTGCCACATTTATGTTTTCGCGGGGGAACGCAATGGTTTGACAAGCAGAGTTGAGAGCCACTCATAAGAAATGTGTTGTGTCATACAAGATTCCTAATTACCGATAGTGTACAAGCAATAAGCAAGGCAATATGCCATATTGCAAAAGCATTTTAAGCAAAAATACTGAGGGCCGTAAACGTCTATTTTGTATACCTACATTTATATAATGAAGCAATGAATTTTATATTTTTTAATAATAGTCAATATAATTTATACAATTTTTAAAATACTTTCATCTAATTCATTTTAAGAAATATCTCTGTTTCTTATTATAGTTGAATATTTCTAAGCATGTAGAATTTATTTCCTCTTGCAAGCTTTTTCACAATCATCAAGGGAGTTGTACCTATTATGGTTGCCTCCACATCCTCCATAGGTGAACTCAACACATTTTTTTGTGCAAGCCTTGTAACCCCAGACTTTTTCAGCGCCCTCACACGATCCTCGGTCTAGCCTCGAGCTACAATCTAAGAATTTAGTCTATAAGTGACAGCTTTTCACATATTTTCTTAGCGCGATTTCTTACCTTTCTTAGGCTTATTGGCGTAACCAGTAGCAAATAAAACAAATAAAACAAAAATTATTTTAAAATGCATTTTTGCGAAATAGTTAAGTTCAAATAAACTTGGTTTACGTTATTGTTCTTTTTGTTTGAAGACCTTCAGAGCTTCTGTTGATGAGAGCTCATGCCTCCGAATTTATAGCAGATTCAAGAATCGATTGACCAATCCTATAGAGATAGGCAGGGTCTTTTTATCTTTGCAACCGATAAACTCCCAATCGGTTAAGATTGCCAAATATATTTTCCAGGTGAGCTAACAGAGTAAGATAAACTGTTTATTGAAACGAAATGCTAACCCCAGCGATCTACCCCCAGCGATGTGCTTTTTTTTAATCAAGACCTTAATTACTCATTAGAACTGTTAAAATATAATCTTTTTCTATATCTATCTCAAAGGAGCAACGACTCATGCATTTTTATATTACCACTGCGTTTTGCAAATACATATTTTGTTCCTGATTCAGACACAAACTGTATTTTAGAAAAGGGTGATCCGACTCAGGCTTCTATTTTGTATTAAAAAGTGCTCTTCGTTAAAGCTAAGCTGAAATACAGCATAATGGGATACACGATTGCCAGATCTAGGCCAGATCTGGTAATATTGTCGGATCTGTCAGTTTAAAATTGGTTTCAAACATCTTGATCTGGCCACATATTTGGGCATTTTTTTACCGACTGGAGTACTAGTTTCCTTAAAATACTTTTTCCCACACATTTGGAACATATTTTTTATTAAACGATCCGACAATATTGTCAGACCAGATGGGTCATGTCAGAATCGGGATGTGATATAGATAGAAGTCTTTTCCCGTCCACAACTGAGGCTTCAGTCGCCAGATCAACGATCGTACGCATGCTTCTGCAGAGCCATTGACTTCACCACATCTGACATGAGTATGGCCGCAAGCCCCCAAGCTCCGTCGAAAAAAGCTCAACGCTGATCGTGACAGATTTGGATGTCCATTTAAGAGTTATTTGTGTCAGCATAGACGGCGATTTTGTCATCTCTCCGCCATCATCAATCGAATCTTCTGCTGAAATCGTAAATCGATGGTGGGGTATTGTGCTTGTATAGTTGTTTTACTTATACTTATTAAGCCGTTTAACTGCTAGCAATAGACTTTCTCTGTTACTTTTGTTTGAACACTTGACATGATTTTCAAAACTCAAATCTATAATTGATTTGATGGAACTACCTCTACCTGACTAGGTAGAGGTAGTTCCATTCCTCCTTTTTTGGTGTCCTGAAGTTTTGAACTCCGCTTTTCTTGGTTAACTTCAAAAGTTCCGCCACTTATCCCAAGTCCTCGACCCTCGACCCAGTAGTCGGTTACTAAGTCGAGGGTCGAATATACATTTATCGATCGCAGTGAACTGAGGGGAATTAGCCACATTTTCGTCACATGAAAAAGGACACCGCCTCGTGTGTTTTTCTACTAACTGTTCATTTGGAGCATACTTTACCAATAAATATTGATCCTTCGTCTGCTTAGCATTAGTTCGATCCGATCCAGCTGGATCGGTATTATCCGAATTGCTGCTATCCTTGCATCACTGAATAAATGCTTGTATCCGCATGTGACAGTTGTTGTTGCTCAAAGTACATACTATTGTCAGTGTGGCATGCCGCCTGCACGTCAACGGAGTATTGAAACAAATTGGAGAGTTCAAACATCTCTGGGTCTTTCAGCTGGAAAAGTATATCGTATCCCAGTAAAGCCGGCCTTAGTGCATTGTTTGGAACAAAAACCAGATTAAGAGTTAGTGGAAGAGGCTTGAGATCTATGATTTACTTAAACATTATCCCTTATAAGTACTGATGATGATGCCAAAAATTATACCTAGGTACTTAAATGTGTCCATGCATGTGTTATTATTAATGTGGAATGTCCTGGCTACAAAAAATGTGTTACCATCAATAACTAGTAGACAATTGTTCCTATTTTGAGAGTCTTAAAAGCATTTTCAAAGGAAAATTTAGAACCTTTAACGTACTAAAGTTAAAGTTCCTAAACTGGAAATCAATTTCTGAATTTCAAAAAGGTAGTCCTTCCTTTATTGGTTTCTTCTTCTTTCCTTTCCACATACATACCGTCAACAACAGTAGCACAATTTTGAAAGCTTTTTCAGCCTAATCGGAAGTAAAAAATAAACGAGTTTCTGACAAAACAAAACAACACAGGCCCAATTTAAGTGAACGCAAAAGACCTTAACTGCCACTTTGGATGCACAACTCATTGGACAACCGCAACCCGATTCACCTCACGCCAGGCGAATGTATGTCGAGAGTGTTGGAATTAAATTCCAATTAATTGTGCTAAATACAGCCCAGTGTATTGGTAGCGCCCGTTAATGACGTTGTTGTCGCGGCGTCCACATAACACCCGGAGCCGCAGTGATCGTGATCGTTGATCACCACGTCAAAAAGACTATCGAAACAAACTCCAGGGCAACGATTAAAATTCTAAAAGCGAAAGTTTCCCATCAACAGATATTCATTAGGTATTCCAAGTCAGCCATCAGGCCGCACACAAAGCTCCAGCACCTGGTCTGTCAAGTTAAAGTTCATAAAAAGCAGGATTGAAGAGATCACCACTAGCTTAGATCGAGGCACTTCAGCTGTCTACGCTCAGTTGATTATGGCTAATTCGTGGGCTTGATCTCTTTATCTGTCTACCTACTCAGCCTTAGCTAAGCTAGTGTTTGTTGCGATCGCGTTTTGCTTGTGAAATATTGTGTCACCAAGACTTGAATAGCTAATATCTGGAACATGAAGATCAGCCTAGACCTAGTACTGTTGCTTGGAGTTCTTGCTATCATTTTCAACGCCAGTGACGCTCTAAATCGAGGTTTTTCTTATAAAAACGCATCTGACGTATCTATTGCGTTTTGACAATCGTTCATTAATTTCAGACAAGTGTCGCCAACCCATGACAGCAGGCAGATGCTTTGGGTACGTACCCAGCTACGCCTACGATCCCGTCGCTGGAAAGTGTGAAGCGTTCATTTACGGTGGATGCGGCGGTAACGAAAATCGTTTCAACACCATGAAGGAGTGCGAAAAAACATGCAGGGGTATTTAAAGGTCAAGTTGAATTTCTTAATCTATTGTAAGTCAAAATGGAATAAAAAAAAACATGTGTGAATAATTACTGACTGATTGTGGCTTTTTAATCTGATGGGAGTTCGTTAGCCCTAGGAACACGTTTTTTTTTCTAAAGACCCCTGCGTGTAAGGGACTGACTTTTCTTGAACCTCAGGCAGGGTGCAGATACGATACCGTCTTGTGATTAAGCAACGCCGCAAAACTTCCTCATTTCATTGATGCGAGTCGAGTGCATTTTCAACGTAAGCTCTGGCCCTGCAAGTCAACATCGTTGCGAAATGGTTTTGTTAAAAGTTCTGGTTCTTCTGCTACTGATCAGCGGGTGTGTTTACACTTATGAAATTCCAAGTAAGGTGTTTTCAACATTTTATATTCGACTACTTTTGAGAAGTGTTTCTTAGGGGAATGTATCGGAATGGAACCCAACGCCGTTGGAGTGTGCAGAAAAACTTTTGCTGGTTACTTCTTCAACTTAGTGGCGAAAAGGTGCCAAAAGTACGCGACAGATGGGTGCTACCTTAAGCCAGGAAATGCGCACAGCTTTCCAACAAAACGCGAGTGTATCAAGAAGTGTAAGGAACCAATAGAAGCAGCATCGACAGTGCCTCTCAAATGATTTATTGTATTTTACATCTCGCAGTTAGAGTTTTTAAGTAAATAAACAAGTTTGAAATGCTTTTTTGTAAATTATTTAAATTTTCTTTATGATTATGTGCGCCGGCATACTAAGTCAGTGATTTATCATCTCTCGTTCTTTTGATTTGACAGCCTTTGTTGCCGACTTAAACTTCAGTCTGGGATTAACCTGTAGTTGTGTCTGTGATATCGTGAGCAGAATACTGAAGAAAATTGTACTATGACTCACTGGACCTTGTAAGCTTTTGTATGTTTATTGGAAATCCAAAACTATTATAATTCCGCTTTTTAAAATCGCGTTGGATCCACTTAGCTCGATCTGGGACTGTGAACTTTAATTCAAACAACGTGTTAAATTCTAATTTATAACACCATTTTCATACATCCAAACTTGCACCTATCCCAAATCTAAGATCAATCAACTTTGGACACCCCTTTTCAACTTTGGACACCACAGAATCGAAAAAAGAAAGATTTAAAGAAAATCTGTGTTTAGATTAGATGAAAAACCTCGCTCTTACTCACTAAAAAACATCTCTTTTCGATCAGACTAGGACTAAGTTTCCTAAACAAGTAGTTTAAGCTTCTGTAGTAGTCGCGTGTGGCAGGCAGTAACCGTCAATTTATGCGGTTTCGTCTTAAGCCGCTACATCAAAAGGCCTCGTTAGTTGTAGTCAGCGCGTAAGATTTGTCTTTGTGCACCAGGGCGCCTTGGCTGGCTTTTCATGCTGTCTTTTGAGTGTGAAGTAGCATCCCTTACTCTAAAGGCCATAAGGCCATTAAATTAGTTATAGGTGTAAAACGGGCCGACTATAGCGACTTTTACAAGATCATCTTTAGTTGATGTCCCCATTTAATATGCGCCGTGAGCGTGGGGCAAGAGGCGTACTTACCCCCCCCCCCCTCCATGGTTCTGTGCGATTCATCAGCAAACGTCAAACTTTTTTTTACTATGAAATTTTGACAAAAATGACTGTTTCATTGTATTTTTTATCTGAGTCCTTGGTTTACCCACTCCCTCCCTGGTAAAAATCCTGCGGTCGCCTGCGTCTCCACATTTTCCTAAGGTTTTGCCACAGTCGTAGAGGGCCGCACACACCTTCCTTACTCTGCATTCAATGTAATGTTTCCAGCTAAATTTTCAGTAATTTACTGAACCCACAGTATAGGGGAGAGTGGGGCTAAAAGTAACTTTTACTTTTTTTTAAATCCTTTGCTTCTCCTACAATTTAAGTAATAATTCAGCCAAACTTTTTGTTAGATTTAAAGCCATATTTCAACTACAATATTCATCAAAGGATCGGTAACAGCTATTCAGAATAAGCGAGGATATGACTTTATAAAAAAAATCCTTCTGCTGGTTCAACTTACCCTTACCCGTTGTAACACGAACACAAAACCAATAAACCTTATTATTAAAATGAAATATTGTTTAATTTTATGAAAAAGAAATAAAAAACAAAGCTTATAATTTAGCTAAATTTTTCACTTGCTTTCTATCTCTCCGTTGCTTAAGTCTACTAATCCAGTAAAATTAGACAAAAATAGCCCTGACCTGACGCGGACATTAACAAGCTAAAAATTGGTGGCAATGTGGAGGATGATGTCCTTATCAAAATTCCAAAAGTCCCAAAAAATCCGAGTTGGGGAAAAGCCACCATCTTGATATGACATGCGCCATATTGAATTTTTCAGTTTTGCGTATAGCACCCAAGCGGACATCCCCAATGTGTTTGGTTTTGCATATAATCGTCTCCTAATGATTTTAGGACCCGACAAAAGAGAAATAAAGTCGGTAGCCTACTCCTAGTGTTCGTAGCGGAATTTTTTAATGAAATTTTATTCAAAATTTTTGTTCCAAATCGAAAAAATTTTACTTAATATTGTATGTAGAAACTACTTTTCTACATACAATATTAGCGAGGGTGACTAAATGGTCTTTCCATCGTTCTCGATCCTCCGCTACTAACTCAAGAGACTCCGGCGCAATCCCCAGGCGGGACTCAGAGAGGTTCTTTACCTGATCCCACCACCTGTTTCTTGGCCTACAAGGGGCGCGGCGCGCTCGCATCTCGGCCAGCATGACCTGTCTAGGAAGTCTGTCAGGGGGCATGCGAACAACGTGTCCAAACCATCGAAGAATCGATCGCTCCACTCGGAGAAGTATCTGCTCAACATTAAGATTCCCACAAATACTGACGTTTCTCACTCTATCCCTTAGAGTAACACCAGCAACGCACCTCAGGAATCTCATTTCGGCAGCTTGTACCCGCGATCTAATTCTTTCGGTCATTACCCAAATTTCATGACTATAGATAAGGGGCGGAACGAACACTGAATTAAAAACTGAGATCTTTGCTTTCACTCCAAGCTCAGCTTTTATGATGACCGGCCTGCACAGTTCCTTTACTATTGTTCCAGCTTGGCCAACTCTACAGGACAACTCAGTATCACTCCTCCCATCTTTCTTGAAAAAACCCCGAGATACTTAAACTTCTCCACCTGTTTTGATGGAACTCAATTTATGTGCAGGGTACACTGCACACGAGTCCGGGAAACAATCATCACTTCCGATATGTTCACTTAGTTTTGTGTTTTGTTTATACAAAGTTTTGGGCCACGCCCACATTTGGAGAAAAACCTCTAGTTTGTCAGAAAAACGTGGATTTCGACTGCCCTTAAGCTTAACAAAAAAAATGAGTGCCAAAGTTCTTGGCACAATATTGTGTAATTTACTTGTTGCTCTGTTCTAGATTTGATAAAATGCTTTTGCTAAAAACTCGGTGACGGCCTTGAACCTAACCTAAGGCTTATGAAAAATATCAGAAGTCAGGTATTCCTATCGGGTACCACTAACATAAAAGTCAACTTTGATTATTTCATATGTTTAACTTCTGACGGTTACCTATGTTTCCTCCCCTAATATGAAACAATAGTTTATTAATAATTTAATTCAAAAGTTTAAAAATAAAATGCAATTCCATTGCCCGATTTTTTAAGGATTTTAGCTCTAGCTATCGAGTGCAAGACCTAAATAACAAGACTACACCTGTTGGTTGGTGTGAACTTGATTTTAGTAAATGACATAAATCCAACCTGTGTTGGAGGCATTGTACACATGTTTTTTTTTTGTTTTTTTAATTAATTTATCTGGCTCATGCGAAGTCAAATAATAAAATAAACAGTTCTGAATCTCATTTTTTCGTATATAAATGTTCATTTAACAGCAGTTGGGAATCAGAAAACCTCAAGCTCGAACAACCATAGTTTACAAGAGTTAAAAAAATTTAAGTCACCATAAGAATCTTCTATAGGCCTGTACCGTCATGAATTTTCACACATTATTTGTTTTAATTATTGTTATTGGATGTGTTTTTCTCACATCAGCACAAGGTAAGAAACAGTATTTAAAATAAATATATATTTTTTTTTAACAATAATCGTTAATATATAGATTGCGCTTCGGAACCTAAACGAGGACCGTGTAGAGCTAAGCTCGTTAAGTGGGCCTTCAATGCCAAGAGCTGCACGTCTTTTGTTTATGGCGGATGCCTCGGAAACGGCAACCGGTATGACAGCAAAGATGAATGTGAGAGGAAATGCAACAAAAAATAAGAGTTTAAAGCATCTTTTAATAGTATACCTTATTTTTTTTTAAATTATTTATTGTGGCAGTTTTTGCAAATTATTTTAAGAGAAATAAATTAAAACCCAAACAAAATTGAGGTTAAAAATCAAAAAAATTTTTGTGTTAATATTTATTAAATTTAAGCAACTATTATATTTACTTTTTTGAATTAAACGATTAAACGTAAAAGAAAGAGCTAGGAAAGCAAATTAAGCATTATTAATTGTAACTGAATCCGCGGGAAAAAATGGGATCCTTCCTTTAAAATAAGAACAAAGTAAGAAAAATACTGACGTATAGATGTTTTGGCGGGATTGGCCAGCCATAACCAAACACAAAAATGGCAAAACTTTAATTGTAACTTAGTTAGGAACAGGGTGGATTAACGTAAAGTTAGGGCTCCACATTTTTGCCGCCCCTTGGAAGCACCTACCAAAAATATACATCTAAAAAACGTGACTAAAGTTTTGTGGGAGCACCCAGTGGGTCATGAGGTAAGACTTTCGTGAGACTTTCTAAGACGCCTCTTGGGGACGCATTTTGGATTTATTTTGTTTTTCGATGGAATATTTTTGGCTTTGCATACTATATTGACAAACTTGGAAATAAATTGGTTTCAACTTCTTGCGAGTTGGGACTCTTTTCTACCAATTTTTTCCTGGGTCTAATTTTCACCCTTATGAATGAAGCATGCATGTCAGTGGGAAGGTTTCTAAAACTTTAAGCTTGTACTCCTTCGGGACCTAAAAAATCGAGAAATATGGTTTCAGACTTCCTATTTCATTTCAAGATTTTTAGGATTTTATAAAACGTGTTTAAAATTGTGAAGCTAGCTCATTTGCTAAAAGATGTTAATGTACCTTATTTGAGTCGAGGATTGGATATAGATCAAAAATAAGAAAATAAATCAACTATGGGACCCTTTGGGGAAATCTGTCCCTGGTTAGGAAGTAAATAAGAATGTCTTGTTTCTTTACTACAGGTGCTCTGTGATTTCCTCCTTTAAGTCTTACCTTATAGGGAACTGCTTATATAGCGCTAAAGACAGGCGTATATAAGCAGTTGCAGTCCGATACTTAAGGACCTTGTTCAATCCAGTATTATACAGGAACACCTGATTTCAGATGAAATTACGCCATTAAGGCTTACCGCACACTAGCAATTTTTTTAAACCCTCAATAGTTTGCTCAGTTTCCACGAAATCAGTGCTCACATGACAGCACTTCTTTAATTTGCAAAGGTACCTACACACAAATCCTGATGAAAAATTTAACTATTTCCTCTCTTAAATGTCGCTGAAGTGATGTGATAGAAACTAAGGAGTTTCATGGCAGCATTCAAAAACAAAGCTGCATGTGTTAAAAAAGTCATTTATGGCAACAAGCAACTTAAAAATCTGTGGCAAAACACAGATTTAAAATTTGCCGCAAACTGGTTTCGTGTCGGTTGGGGGTGCGCATTCCCTCACAAGCTCATAGGATACAAAAATGCAATCAAATTGTTGCGTGACTAAAAGTGTTATGTCTGCGATAAGCCTTACATTGCAAGCAGAAGACTGGAGGTTCGGGAACGTTAAACCCATAATTATAATATTGCAATTTGTACAGATGGATCTTAATCAAACCAAAGTAGATACTAGAGAGAGCAGGTGAATGCTCTAAGAAACTGGGTCCGGCATCTTATAAAACCGAAGAGAGCTCAACTCTTACAGTATCTTCAAATCTATTAAGCAAAGCACATAGATAGCCGGCGAAAATGTAAGAGTGTTGGACTTATCAAGGAGGATACTTCCATTTTCCTATATAACCAGGTAGTTTATTAGCCTCTGGCAACACCAGCATTAAAATCTCGTGTAGTAAGACTCGTGTAGAAGCATCAGCGAAGAATGGCCAATTTATGTCTTTCTAGTTACCTACTTACAGTAGACAAAACAGCTAATCCTAGGACAGAAAAAAATGGCGAAAATCATCAAGAAAGATGTCCAAAACAGATGAAAAATCAACATATTACTTCGGTCATAGACAAAGTTTTTATGAGTATGACCTCCTCTGATGTCAAAGTCAGTCTGAGTGGCAGCGTTGTCTGTCAAATTGTCAATGGCTTGAAATGGACAATTTTTCTTGGAGAGTTGTACGATCTTGCAAGAACTTCGGCTATGCCTAGTTTCTTTTTCGATTTCCTTAGTCGAGGCTTTAATAATAAATTCTAAAACACCGACGGTTCTTATGTTTTCTTCAAAAGATTTATTAAAAAAAAACTTATACAAATTGTTCTAATAAGTTAAAATAAGTTAATTTTTCCGCCTACATTTTTTCTCACATTCCGCAAGTGACTTGTAACGATTGCCATTTCCTTCACATCCTCCATAAATGAACTTTTCACATTTTTTTGTGCACGGCTTATAGCCCCATGATGGAATATTTGCTTTGCAGGGACCCCGCTCAAGTTTTGAAGTACAATCTGTGGATTAAATATTATCAAAAGTCGATTCAAACATAAGTTAAACACCCTGCAATCTTACCTCTCTTGTTCTCATTTTCTTGTGTGGCAAATATGCCAACAAAGAGTACAGTAAAAAGAAACAATATTTTAAAATTCATTTTTATCAAATATATAAATTGTTGTCACTTCAATTTATAAAGCGAGTTTGTTGCAAATGGTCAATTGATTTTGATTTTGACTGCCTTGGTATAAAAGCTTTTATAGGAGACTTTCGAAAAGATTATTACAGAACGGTATAGATAAGTCAGCGATTATCTAATAAGATAAGGCTTTAGATAGGGACATTTCTTATCCTAAGATAGGTCTTAGCTTTGCAACCTGCATTGTATTGGAAATAAGAGTTACACAACACATTTTAGGCACTCGAAAGGCCTGTCATTCAACTCCTTAGGCAATCGGGGTTACCTATAAGGAGTTGAATGACAGGCAATGAGATATCTGCAGCGATTTTGTGTAATAAACTTCGCTTTTTTATGATTTATGAAAAGATTTCTGCATATAAATCTAGCATAAGGTTTGTTCAAATCAACTTGAAATATTTTATTCAAGAAATAATATTTTCAAATAATTTACACACATTTCTTACAAGTTACTTAAAAGGATTATCTACAGTTGGCTTTTTTTGCATCTTTTCTCGCATGCAGCCATTGTATCGTACCGATTTAAATTGCCCATGCATCCGCCATAAGTGAATCTTCTACATGTGTTGGTTATAGGATTATAAGCAAATCGTGTAAAAAAGGCTCTGCAGGGTCCTGTGTAAGGCTCGTCATCACAAACTATATAGAAAAATTGTATGTTATTATTCATAGATTAATAAAATAGTGTTCAATAATATTATTTTACATGGATCTGGTGCACCCAGTGCAGCTACAACTAAAACCAGTACCGTAAAAATTAATTCGTAGTTCATTTCGAAAAATAAGTTTAAGATTCTGGTTCTGATAATGATGATAAAACTGATGACGTGAATATTATACTGATGCTTGAGGCTTGGGTTAGAGGTATTTTATATCAGCTGTATTACAGCTTGATTACAGCTATTGAAGGGTAAGCAAAGATTCAACAGAAATGCAATCTAAATACACAATCTCAGACACAATTTCCCTTTATCACCGCAGATGTGGACAACGCGCTGAAAAGGCTTAAAAAGTGACGTCTGACATTTATGGCGGATTCGAGGTGGTCCATTAAATGCTATCATTCCGGGTTGCTGAACTTTTCGCAGCTTGTTAAACATCCCGGAACATAAACTCTTTTTTATCGTAAGATATAATGTGTGCGGATAGGCATTAATTTAACTTTTTAGGCTTTCGCGGTTGTTTGATAACATTTTTGGATAAGCCGCGTTTTTAATTTTTATGAGCACAATTCAGAACTCACTCCGAACGTTTCGCTTCGAATTACACTGAGCGTGGTTACCGGGAAACTCGGAATTGCATCGGAATTGTGCTTCTAAAAATTAAAAACGCGGCTTATTCGAAAATTATTATTAAAAATGTTATGCATTAATTGTTGAAACCTCGGCTTCAATTTGTTCGGGATTTAAAAAAATGCTCCACATATTGCGGTTACTTGATAACTCCGGGTCTTTGGTCCACAGCAAGAAAATTTCCGGCTGAATGTGCGCTGAGGCACTAGACCTATTTTAAAGTTCTAAATTCTGATGTTTGAATGGGCCGTTTATTAGAATAATAAAAAGATTTATTATACATACGATATAGAGAAAGATTGATAGATTGCTTCTCTATTAAATAAGAATAAATTACAAATTTTGTGATTGAAAAATTGAGAACATGAATATGGCTGAAATTTCCGTCTGAAATAACATGAAGTTTAGCAAAGAAAAAAAGCAAAAAATAAAATAAAAGAAAAAATTAAAAGAAAAAATAAATAAACAAATAAGTAATAAAATAGTTTTTAAAATAGTTATTTTCAGGTTCGTTGAAGGACAATATGGAAATTAATAAATCTAAAAAAATTCAATATTAGTTAATTATTACATTTTAGTCCATCTCTTCAACAGCATTATTACAGTTATGCCCTAGAGCAGGCCTGTCCAAAGCTTCTGCACCGTAAAGCAGGATTGGGATGATGAGGGTCTTATAACGGGTGATTTTTTAGCTGGTTTGGTTTTGGCAACACTGGTTTTGACAGCTGACGTGTGTTTAGTACCTTGTGTCACTGTCAAACAGCTTCAGTTTGGTTTGCAATTTAACCATGGATCGTCTTACAAATGAACAACGCTTGCAAATTATTGAATTTTACTATCAAAATTCGTGCTCGGTTCGAAATGTTCATCGCGCGCTGCTTCCATTTTATGGTCGGCATTCTCGACCTTCTAAGCAGTCTATTCAGAAGATTGTTTCGGGCCGGTCAATTGGCCGCCTAGATCGTGCGATTTGACACCATTAGATTATTTTTTGTGGGGGTATGTCAAGGCTAATGTCTATAGGGACAAGCCCGCTTCGATTGACGCACTGGAAGCCAACATCCATGCATTCATTCGTGAGATACCGGCCGATATGTGTGAAAGAGTATGCCAAAATTGGACTCAGCGGATGGGCTACCTGAGACGCAGCCGCGGTCAACATTTGCATGAAATTATCTTTTAACATTAAATTGCAAGGTTCAAACTATCGATTCAAATAAATATTTCATTAATTTTTTCGAATTTTTTGTGTTTTTTTTTTAAAAAGTTCTCAACCTCTTAAAAAATCACCCGTTACATGAACACTTTAGTTGCTTGAGAGAGGGCTTTGCTACTCAATTGACTTCTTAGCCCAAAGAAACAGCGATTAGCAAGAGTTATCCTTCGTTTGATTTCAGCGCTGGTGTCATTGTCTGAATTTATAGCGTAACCCAGGTAGACAAAGTCCCTAACTACCTCAAAGTTATAGTTGCCGATGAAGATGTTTTGTCCAAGACGTGGGTGTTGGGTGTCTTTTCTTGATGACATATACTTGGTTTTGCCCTCATTGACTGCTAAACCCATATTCGCCGCTTCCGTCCCAAGGCTTCACTAAACGTATGCGAGTAGTTTAACGGATTTTTCTTTTGAAAGATTGTATCTCTGGTGTTGGAGCGAGAGTTCTGCACAATTTTCTCAAGTATGATGTTAAAGAAGTCGCATGACAGCGCGTCGCCTTGTCCAAATACTTTTTTGACATCAAAGGGGTCGGTAAGGTCTTTGCCGACCTTGACGGAACAGCGTAAATTTTCCATCGCCATCCTGCACAGACTGACGATAGTTTGGCTGGGATGCCAAAACTAGACATTGCGCTATATAGCTCGTCTCTATAGATGCTGTCATACGCGGCCTTGAAATCGATGAAGAGGTGGTGTGTATCGATTTGGAATTCCTGGGTTTTCTCCAAGATCTGCCGCAGTGTGAATATTTGCTAGAATATTTTAGTACACTTCCTGATTTCATATTTTCTAACACTTATAAACTGCAAAATTTACTTTTAAAAATAAAGTAAATAAGTATCTCCTTACACCTCGGGGCACTGTTTCAGTGTTATAGGTTCGCCTTTCCTGAGAGAAGAACAAATAAATTTGATACTACAAATTACCCTTGTAAAAAGAGTAAAGCGCTATAGGAGTGATACTCAATCACTCAGGAGTGATACAAAGCAATCCGTAAAGATCGGATGGACCAGCGAGAGTTTTATAACCATTTTTATGATTTGCAACATAAAAGCTAATGAAAATTTTGAAGTGATTTGACACGGAAAAATCAAGCAAACAGAGCTTTAGCTAAAATATTTAGATAATAGTTTAAAGTTTAAATATTTAGAAGCAAAACTGGTCTACGCGTGTTTTGTAGATTTGGAAAATGCCTATGACCGGGCTCCGCGCGATAAACTCTAGAGAGTTTTGCAGACTATGCACTGAGTGGGCCTCTTTTGAGAGTCATTTAGTGTATCTATGGGAACTGCAGAAGCTGTGTTCGATAAAATGGCGTCGAATTCCATCTCTCCTTTTCATAGCATATATATATTAAGTATAGATACCGGGTCTTTTTCACGGAAGATGGAGGGAGTGATACTGAATTATCCTGGAGGATTGGCCAAGCTGGAGCAAAAGTAAAGGAACTGCGCCAGCTGGTCATCGGGAAAGCTGAGCTTGGAGTGAAGGAAAAGAAACCAGTTTTTAACTCAGTGTTTGTTTCAACCCTCATCGATGGTCATGAAATTCGGGTAGTGACCAAAAGAATTAAATCGCGGGTACAGGCTGCCGAGATGAGATTTCTGATGTGTGTTGCTGGTGTTAATCTTGGGGATAGAGTGAGAAACGTCAGTATTCGTAGGAATCTTAATGTTGAGCAACCACTTCTCCGAGTGGAACGATCACATCTTCGATGATTTGGACACATTGTTCATATGCCCCACGATAGACTTTCTAGACAGATCATCTTAGCCGAGATGCGAGGGCGTCGCCATCCTGGTGGGCCAAGAAAGAGGTAGGGAAATGAGGTGAAGAACATTTCCGAGACCCGCTTGGGGATAGCGCCTGATCTCTTGAGTTAATGACGGAAGATTTTGTAGCCCTCGCTCCACGGCCCTTTTAAGGATAATCGCCAAGAACAGCGCTCACCAGTATATGCCGTGAAACCTAGTTTTAGACGTACCGCGTTATATTGGAGGCTCCGACATTAGATCTTTTCTCCAATGGAATGCATCAGTACATCTTCTTTCGCCCCCTAGAACCTCTCCGATCGCGTTTTTCAGCACGTTATAAGGGTTTAATGTGTGATTCATGACTCCAAACGCAAAGAGCTAAGTGAATACTTTAGTAAGAGAATTCGATAGGGAGCCCAAATCAGCACTTTCATGATTGCACATTGGATAGCCTATCTTATATTAAAGACTGATACAAAAACGGTGTAAATTTTATTATGTCAGTTTATTAAGTCGGCAACTAAGCTAAATTCCATGCTACACGAGCACTTTCGCTTTTTTGGAAAAGTGCTTTAGGTTTAGATATCTACCGATAGTGTAAAACCAAGCTTACAGCTTCGAACTTTAGTCTTAGACCATAAATTTGGTCGAAAAACCTCGAAAGTTTTTGATTTTTGGGTTCGAATTATCTAAAATCATGGCCTGATCCGAGGCCTGTTCGATTTAAACAGGTTTCAAATAATGTGGAGGAACGAAAATCCTGGCCCATATAATGAAAAATGCAGCATACGCGCTACTAGAATTCGCTTTGACAAATTAAATTTAGTACCTACACACCTTTTCAGATTATTGTTGGTAGGAGTATATGAAATTTTTTTGTCGTGCACCATAATAAAAACGATCGAAAAACAATTACCCAAATACCCTTGAACCTTAATCTACTTTACCTTTTAAGGTCTAAATCCTTTATTCTTGCCTTATGCTGCCATTCGAATGATTTTTCAAGGCATTGGCCCTATATCACTGTTCAATAAATATATTTTTCGTTTAAATAAATGCTCATCAGTGCCTGTTACTTGGGGCAGTGTCCACAATGCTCTGTAAAGAACATCTGGCATAACCTTGAATAATCTGTTGATTCTTTTCTTATCTCCCGACAGGTGTTTTCAAAGTAGGTACACACCTGGCATTCAAATTTTGTCAATCTGCTTGGCTATAAAATTGCACCCATCCAAGCATCCGGCATCAGAAGCCTCCGCTACACTTGTTCGGATCTTATCGTTAAAAACCTTAAATTTAATTGAAACATTCATAAGTCAAAGAAAAATATTTTGACAAAATGAACTTCTGTATTGTGCTTTTTTTATTTGCTTTCATTGGTGCTGCCTTCTGTGATTCACGTAAGTAGACATCTTTTTGGTCTAAACCAAAACCACTGTATACCCAAATTTTACTCCTTAGATTGCACCTCAAAGCCTGAGACAGGACCCTGCAGGGCACGTTTTGAGAAATTCTACTATTGTCCTGAAACGAATACTTGCAAAATGTTTATTTATGGCGGATGTGGCGGCAATGAAAATCGGTACGATACCCTGGCTGAGTGTGAGAACGCTTGCAAGAACTAAAACATCAAATCTTTTTGTACTTATGTCTTATTTTATTTTATTTATTTGTTTATTTTTGGTGAATAAAAAAATCATTTGTCATTGTAGAAACATGCCAAAAACATTATTTTTTAACAGGCTTACACGCCGCTTCACAAGCACTTAAAATACCAAACCTATTGTCGTTGCCTCTACACCCTCCGTAGGTGAATTCCTCACACGATTTGGTCGCCGAATTGTAGTAAATTCTAGGCAACTTCATCCGACACGGTCCAGTATCTGCCGGTAACGAGCACTTGGGATCTATTAACCGAAATTGTTTAAACTGACGATAGCTATGAAAAATAATTGAATTATTACGAATTTGAGCACAAACCTGGTGCTGCACAATTGACCACGTCAAATCGGAGGGCAGATATGGTTAGAAATAAACAAAATATTGTTAACAATAGGCTACGCATTTTTTGGTCCGACAAGCTAGATAGACAGTCTATAACTAACTTGACGCGTCTCTTTTAATAAGCTTGCCAGTCGAAATTGTATATTACTATGCATAATTGGGCGTAAAGCAACAAACACTAATCGGAGTGGAGATAATTTTATTCGTTCTATATTTGCATATCTGTTCTGTGCACCATAAATATTTACAAAGTTATTAACGCAACTCGGTATGACAGCAGAAAATAGAAAATGCGATTAAAAGGGTGAAATACGGCTTTCCTGAATTTTGTTTTGCTATGATTTCTGACGGGTCACTAGACTCATGACATGACTGTTCTATTGACGGAATATTTATCATTTCATATACGCTCTACATAATTGCCCATGGAAAATCATCATAAAGGTTGTGGGTAAGATTCTGCTAAGATTCCTAACGCAGGATCACCAGAGAAGTGTCTAGGGAAGTGTACAATGTCATTTGCTTTTTATTGCATTTCTTCTTCTGGGAACTGCAATGAAGAGCCATATTGACGACATCATGGTTGAATTCCAAACTTCAACCATCTAAAAATTATTTCCCTTATTCATGGTCCACTTAAACCAGAGTCTGACAAAACATTTAAGAGTAAAATTTGTCAGACAAAAACTTCTGAATGTGCCGTTTAGGTTTAAAGATTCGTCAAAAATTGTACGAAGATTCAACCATGGGTCAACCCGAGTTTCCTCTTGATGTTTTCACCTTCAAAATAACTTTTGACATCCGTATTTGCCTACCACTATTAAAAATTGACGCTTTCGATGGTATTCCGAGAATTTTCTGTGCCCCTAAGCATAAAACAAGTCAGCGAAAAATGTAGCAGTCTTCCCTAGACACTAGGGGCATAAAATGTATGACTTGATTTATTAAATTTAAGGGTGTGCCCGCATAACGCGATCATAATAATATGTATAGGTTATGTTGACGTTCCAGTTAATTTCACACCTTCGATCTTCAAATCGCATACACTATTCTACCGTTATAAAATTAACTTTGAAGTTTAAATGAAAACTAAATGATTCTTACTATTGTGTCAACGAGTTTTAAGCTGTTGTATGCTCAACTAGATCAATTCAGCATTTACCTTTTACCTACCATGTTGATTTTGATTTTGATGGTCGTATGATCCTTATAATCCTAGGGCAGAAGAAACACACATTTCTGAACGGAAGTCCAAAGCTAAAGATTAAAACTAGTCAGAACACGAACAAGGGCAGTTTTTTTAAAACATGCAACCGGTTTAACTATACTGTTTGAAGTTTTATGGGAAAATGGACTAAATGTTTTTCAATCCTTTTTTATAAGAAGTTTAGCAGGCAATAACTAGAAAAACAAAACTTAAAATAAGTAAATACTGAACTTTAACAAAAAAATATCAATTTTTTTGAAAACAATGAAAGGTTTTCGAGAAATGAAGAGTTGAAAATGGATTACGTTTTTCAAAGTGTTTGAGGCCATAACTTTTGAACCGCTTAGTGCACAAGGCCAATATTCAACACACGTATAAAACAACTCAAAGCTAACGAAGCACTTAAGTCATATTTTTCAAAAGAAAATTTAATACTGCCGTTTTAACGGTTTTTCGAAAAAAAAATTCTAAAATAAATGATAAAACGTGCCCCTTTGTGCCCCTCTTTATCTATGGTGTTATAAAGAGAAATCGTATGAAAAAAAACACACGTTTCAGACATTGTCCAAAAATTTAAGGAAAATTATTGCAAAGCTTAAAGTTTCAAAACCCTCTGAGATTTAATTTAAAAACATTAAAATATACAATTTTTAAATCTTTTTCTCTTAAAAACCAACTTTGTAAAAGCAATTTTGTTCAGATTTAGTTAAAGTACAAAGCGTACAAAAAGAAAGCAAGCTGCGTTAAGATATTTTTGAATTGCCGTTCCTAACCTCAGTTTTTTAAGCCTATTTAAAAAACGAAATAAAACAAGTAAGTAAGTGCAAGTATTTGTGACAAACTTATATATCTGTGACAAACTTCTGTATACCTGACTCTATACACCTTGCTAGAGCAAATCTTAAGGTTTTTTTGTCTCGAATTCTTTTATAATTTGTAAGGCTACGCCCCCAAAAGTGGGCATGGGCTTAAAATTAAAATTAATTAATTCTAATTTCGTTAGAATCATGAGAAAATACGGTAAAAGCGAAAATTATTTCAGAAAAAAACAGTTTTTTCCTAATAACGCCTTTTAAAAGTGGGCCGAGCCCATAATTTTGAATGGAGCAAACTTAGCAAATAGATATATCTTTAATATTTTTTTTCGAATTTGAGTGAACTTTCCGAGAAATCGGGTTTTCAAAGTTCTAACATGTTAAGAGTGGACATGGTCGATATTTTGGGCGGTCAAATTTTTGCCTTGCTAAAGGTCTTGGGCCAATATTGCTCAGTATCAAAACTAAGTTCCTATGCCTTGCCTAACTTCACCAAAAGCCATTTTGAAAGAAAATGTGAAACAGAGGTTGTTTCACATTGAAGCCAGTAGTGGGCGTGGCGGTTAAGGGATTAAGCCAATTTTCACACTTTGTCTGTTCCAAGTTTCAGCTTTATAGCTTGAATTTGAAGACCTACAACCTTGAGACATACAAACGGACGGACATGGCTTAATCGATTCACCTGTCGGTCTCGATCATATCTCTAAAAGGTCTTAAGGGTCTACCATGATTATTTCACTGTGTTTCACACTATGTATTAAAATTAATATACCCTCGGTCGGGTATAAAAATTATTGAGTGGTTTTTGTTTTGTTTTAAAATTTTTTTGATTATTTTGATCTGCTAGGTGAGGTGGTTTATGAATGCGTAAAATTAAGTTGATAGGACAGAAACTACTGAGGAGTTATATAAAATTTTGTTATAAAACAACTGCATTATGTATACACAGAATCTTTTTTTGAATACCGTTATATTTTTTTTGATTCTTAAGTATATTTTGCGATGCAACGATTATTTTTGCCCAATACTGTGGACACAGGTTTTTTAGTTATCGCTTATAAATGCGGGTTATTTAATTAATATATAATGATTATTTTCTTTGTTTTTTAACCCGTTTCAGAAAATTTTTAGTTTCGAAACGTCATTTTTAAAAATGATTGGAAATTTTAGAATTCTCCTCAGTCGTTTTAGATACCAAAATATTTTGACAAATAACCAGAAAATTACAAATAATTCTTGATTTATGTGATTTTTTTAAGATTATTTGGCCTTAAGGAGCTTCGGAGATAGTGGTGAGGGCAACATTTTTTTCACGCTTTTTTTTCCCGATAATAACCCAAATTTGATTTTAGCCCATTATAGGCTGTTTGAATAAGCTAATCAAAAAAGTAATTAAAGTTATGACCTTAAACACTTGATAACGGGCACATATTTTCATTTCCTTACTTCTCAAAAAGCTTTAAATATTTCGATAAATTACAATATTACGAATATTTCGTAAATTCGATTTTATTATAAGAAATTTTTCATTGTCATTAACTAAAAAGCTAACCCAACGTATCGTTGCTTATATTGGGGAGCGGCCCCTATGGCAAAACCATTCAAAATTTAATTTAATATTGAAAAGTGAAAAATTACAATAATTTACAATTCTACAAACATTATAATAAAGGAAGAGTTGTCACTTCCTGACAAGAGTATTAGGTTCCTGACGATGTTCGCCTGGCAGCGTTGGAAATTACCATAGGACTAGCCATTATTATAATGTTTGTAGAATTGTAAATTGTTGGAATTTTTCACTTTTCAATATTTTTTCATTGTCTTTTTTAAATTCCTTTTTTTTTAAAAAAAAACTATTTAAGATTAGAGCCAACAACCCTTTTTGTTTTTTATCCATCAAAATTGAAACTGTAATAAAACCGTTTTATGTTCAAGCAGCTATTGCCCGTGAAAGGCCTCTGATAAGACTAAATGTATCAAACTGTTACTCGTGGAAGGCTGCCATAATCCGATTAATTATGCCATCAGTCAAGACATAATAGATTGAAATTGGCACTTTTTTGGCCTCTTGAAAATATCTAAATCGATATCTAGATGGTCTTTCTGTCTGTTTAAGCTAAGAAAATTTATGCTTTGGCATAAGGATGGTCCGTGGGTGCCACAGTAGTTTGAGACTCTGTTTTTTACACTGGAGAATTGAGTGGACATTTTGGACATAACATTAGGCGCGGATGGAAATACATATTTTGAAAAACTACGAGAGATTTAAATTTTATTTTGAAAAAAACAAATCAAAAACCATTAAAAAAATAAAGTTTAATTCATTTTGATTTAAAAAGAATCGCTTAAGTAGTTGACTAGCTGCATTTGTGTGCATTAATAAATTGCTAGATTGTAAGTGGCTTTAGTTTTTGCATGCCTTTTCGCAATCGCCCAAGCTGCCAAAACGGTTAGCGTTTCCACCGCATCCTCCGTAGACGAATGACACGCACTTGTCCAGTTCGGCGTTGTACGACCACGATGGGAAATAGGCTTCGCACGTAGTCAGCCCATCGCCATCCAGAGAATGACGCAGAAGACATCGTGCTAATCGGTATACAATAAGTCAACAAAATCAACAATACATCTATTTTCAGGACAATCTTACCTGCTTTTTGAGCCTCAGTGAAAGCAAAGCAACAAAGGACGAGCGAAAGTAGTCCAGCCAGAAGTTTCATTTTTTTTCAATCTTCCCCAACGCTCTAAACTCGAATCAAATTGACGAACAAATGAAACAATGTATGGAATAAGAACATCTATAGAGTCAGCGAAATTTGCCGATAAGCACGCTTCGTAATCCACATTTGCTAGGCGCGGTTCAGGGCGGCCGGGCCGCCTAAAAACGATAAGGGTGTTTGGAATCACTTTCGAAAACTACAGCTTACGCATACGAATAGTTTTAAATTTTTTCATCTTCCCATGAGAAAGTACAAAGTGATGCCCGCCCAAGCGGAGATAGCGCTTATCAGCGGCTGAGGCATAGTCACGAGGGAAGCCAATGCAAGTACGTACCCAGCGTCGAAGGGGGCTGTCAGAGAACCAGTGAAATTTACTCTCGGCCGGTATATACATCAAGGAGAACAACAACGCTGTGCACATTCGTAAAATGCTTGATTCAAGGTGGTTTGTTGTTGCTTTTGTCTTGGGAGCTGTGATGTGGGTTCCGGAGTCTGTGGTCGGTCAGCCACCACTTCCCGGTAAGTCGCGTTTTAAAGTTCCACCATACCTCATCTAAGTAGATTGATTAATATGTTGTCCTAGGTTACTGCATGCAGCCCCCACCAAGGTCTGATAGCCCGTGCACAATCGACATCGAAGGTTTCTACTTCGATCCTCGGACCAACGACTGCGAGCCCTACCAAGTGGGTGGTTGCCGCTCGGTCCTGGGGCAGAGCTTTGGCTCGCGTGACGACTGCCTGGCTACCTGTGTATACCGGACACGCAACCTCAAGGATCGGTACAATTATCAGTAATGTTGACCCGCTTCAAGCCGTATTTTATGTGGACCTCTGTATTGTGATGAATAAAGACTTTATACGCGCCGCGGTCGTGGGGAGATTGCGGCCTAATCTCTCTCGCGATTGATAAGTGCGGAGTTTGAAAATTTTTGTTATTCTTTCGGGCCAGGATGGGATGGAATGGAGCATTTCTGGTTCATCACCGGTTGTAGCTGGTGTGAGGGAATTATATTGGGATTGCTGTTGCGTGAGGGACTTTGTGTCCGTTGTCCGATCAGTTTCGCGTCGACAGCCGTGGGCTTACAGTGAATGGAGACGGAAAGCAGCGGTGTTCAAACACGATCATTTAGCCATTTCAGTGCATCGAAAAGTGATGCCTTGAGTTTTATTGGGATCATTCGGTGTATCTCGCGAGACTTGTTGCGCCTTAGTGTTGCTTCTTTGTGTTATTTTTTGCTTATCAATGTGAAGAGAATTTGGTCTGCGAATGGATTTCTGTTCTGTGTTGGATGCAGTGATAACAGACTACCAGAGAAAAGAATAAATTAGTTGTGGCCAAAAAAAAGTAAAAGTCGTAAAAGAACCTCGATCGTATCCAGAACAACTTTCAAACTGGGGTAACAAGAACGGGACACAAACTCAATTGACTCCTTCAGTATTTTCAAAACATCCTTCAACATGAAGTTGGGAGTTTTCGTCCTGTGTGCGTTTTCGTGTGTAGCAGTGGTTTGGTCGAGATCAAGTAAGAGTTGATAATTGCGGGCTTCAGGACCTTCGTTATAGACAATGCTTTACTTGTAGAAATTTGCGAAAGAAGGCCAACAGTGAATGGACTCTGTGTAACATCAACGCTGGGCATATATTATGACGCTGAAACAGAACGCTGTAAATACCTGGGCTGTAGCACAGACAAACGGGTGTTCACTACGCTGGAGGATTGCGAGAGGATTTGCAATAGTCCCCGGCGGAGGCGCCACAGACGGGTTCAGACAAAGAACCTTAAGTAATAATGTACCTAAAGCTTGTAAATTTAGTTTAGAGTAAGAGCTGTGAAGTGAGTTTGTTTAAGTTTAATTTTAAAATAAATTATGTTGAGTGAAAGTTAATTGCAAATGAAAAGTTCTTAATTAAGATTGCAAGAATTAATTTGAACTAGAGGTGTACGCTTGCTCAGTCTTATCGTAAAACTGCGCAGCTATTCTGCATTATGTCGCATCAGTCTTTGTGTGAGAAGTGTTGGCAATCAATTATGCGCCCCATACAGCTAATGTGACAGTCGATCATCGGTCTACTATCTCTAGTTGAAGGACCTTATTGAACGGCAAACAGGCAGATTTGTAACTGACTTATGGAAGACTATAGATCACAAAGTGCAAGTGACGTCAAATGAAAGCCGAAGCTCTGTCAAAAAAGATTTGGAGTTTGCTTGGAAAGAAAAATATACGCAGGTCCGAAAAACGTTCATTAAATCAATAATGAAATCACCTGTATAGCAGTTTGGGTGTTACTATCATCCCTTCTCAAGAGTAAATGCAAGTGTTCGTCTGTAACGAGCTTCTAAATACCCGACCCTATTTGCTCAGTTGTACTAAATCTTCGGGAGTCAATTATGTGTACCTACGGACGACGACCCCAAAAATGGACTAAGAAGACATTCTTTTAAGCTTATTTCATTAGAGCCGTGAGGCACTTAAAAAAATAAAAAGTTTTTTCCTTAAAATGCTCCATAAAAACGGGCGGAGCTCAAAACTTTGTATGAAACAAACTTAGAAAATGCTAATATCTTAAATTTTCATAAAATATTTTTTCGATTTAGAGTGAATTTTGAGAGAAATCACTTCTATTAAGATATAAACACTGGTTAAAGTGGACATGGTCGATCGGTGTTCGTGGCTAAATTTTCGGCGTAGGGCAAATTTTTCAACTTTCTAGCTTGATTTTGAATACCTTAAACCTTCACACAGACGCACGAACGGCCGAATGGACATTGCTTAAGCAATTCACCAGGTAGTCTCGATCATATCTCTAAAAAGTCTCTTGGTACGGTGACTATTTCACCGTGTTACAAAAAAGTACCTAATATCCCCTTGGTCGGGTATAAAAAGCTGGTCGGTTGTGCCTCTTCGTAGGCTAGGTAAGGTGAGGTTGGAAGGGTTGTTTGCATTTGGTGCAAGTTATTCGGTGGCCAGATTGACCCATTGTAATTACCCTTGTATGATGACAAACATGGTCGGCTATATGTCTAACTAACTGAAGCGGCCAGATCTTTTAATAAATCTTTTTAGGTCTAGTAGTGATATTTCTACCAGGTCGTCCGGGCTATCAGAGAACCTGACTCCTAAAAAGGCAGAGAGAGTGTTTTATAGACTCTTTTTTCTTCTTCATTTCTATACAGCTTCTACAGAAGTTTTTCGCAAAGGTGTCCTGTGACTACACCAACGAACACTCGTTATGAAGTTTCTTCTGAGGGATAGAAGGGTTGTAGTTCTCTTAGGTCAAGCATTGTCCATAAGCAGTGAGCTATGATACAATCCCTAGACCGTTGCCATAGTTCACCAGCTAGTTTGACCGTGTCTTGATCTGTGAAACTTTTGGTTGTGTTGAAAGGAGGATAAACCTGTCGTTCAGCCTACGTTATGTCCATATTAGAACCTTTATGGCCAGTTCGTCCGCTATTTCATTCCCGGCCATGCCAACGTGCGAACCCAGCAGATTAGAACTGTTTGAAGGCTTACTTCTATTAATGCCATGGGGCGGTCCTTGACGCACTTGGAGAACACGAGGTTGGAGCCCAGGGCTTTAAGTGCTGCTTGACTGTCAATACATCTAAAGATTTCTTTGATCTGATTACCGCATAAGCTTGAGCTTGAAAAACACAGCAGTATAGTTATTTAGTCGGTATGACTGGTCTTCTCGGAAACACTACATATGAAGCAGTGTTTCCGAGAAGACTCCTGAACCTGCTCCATATGCAGTTTTTGATCCATCGGTATAGATAGCGATGCCTTTGTTGGCATTTATCTCTACCTAGTCTTGTCTACTGCTTCGTAACTGGTGTTTCTTTACGTGGCCGGGAAGTCACCCCGACGGCACGACCCCAACCTGGAAGATCAGATCCTTTGTTTAGCTTTAAGGACGGAGAACCGGATAGCCTTATAGGCCTGAGCTCCGAATACGTCGTAGTAGCCCATATAAGGTGTTCACTAAGTAGTTCGGCCTGACTGGAACTATGGACGCCTTCGTTGATTCCATCTTGGGAATTCCTCCGCTGCCGTCCATGCGACCTCTTTAACATCGTACTTGAGAGAATTGTGCAGAACTCTCGCGCCAACACCAGAGGTACAATCTTTCAAAAGTCCGTTCTACTACTCGCATATGCAGACGACAATGACATAATCGGTAGAACAAAGCGTGATGTCAGTGAAGCCTTTGTGAGTATTGGGACGGAAGCGGCGAATATGGGTTAAGCAGTCAATGAGGGCAAAACCAAGTATATTTGCTGTCATCAAGAAAAGACACCCAACACCGACACGTCTTGGACAAAACATTACTATCGACAGCTATAACTTTGAGGTAGTTAGGGACTTTGTCTACCTGGGTTCCGCTATCAATTCAGACAATGACACCAGCGCTGAAATCAAACTAAGGATAACTCTTGCTAATCGTTGTTTCTTTGGGCTAAGAAGGCAATTGAGTAGCGAAGCCCTAGTCTCGAGCAACTAAAGTGTGCATGTGTAAGACCCTCATCATCCCAATCCTGCTTTACGGTGCAGAAGCATGGACCCTGTCAAAGGTGGATGAAAACACTTTAGGCTGCTTCGAGAGGAAAATTCTTCGGACGATTTACGGTCCCGTCTGCATAGACGGAGAGTGGAGGCGGAGATATAACATCGAACTGTACGGGCTGTACAGCGATACCGACCTAGCCAAAAGAGTCAAAACACAACGTTTACGATGTCTGGGTCATCTAGAGCGGATGGACACCAACGCCCCGGCCCGGAAAATCTTCGAATCCACACCGCAGGGACGGCGCGGTAGAGGAGCACCGAGACTCAGGTGGCGCACGCAAGTGGAAGGGGACCTCAACCAACTTCGCGTGCGAAACTGGAGACGGCTAGCTAGAGACAGAGCTGGCTGGCGAAGCTTGTTGGCTGAGGTCCAGGTCCACCCCGGACTGTAGCGCCACCTTAAGTAAGTAAGGAAGTAAGTCTTGTATACTTGGTAAAATGACTTTGAATCTTTTATCGAAGTCAAATTGAGGTTTCTTATAACCTGTACGGGTTACAAACACATTTTGATTCAATATGTTCAGTATGCTCGACTGTCCTGGACATTGTGGCTTCCAGAGGTAGTTCTCTCTTGTCTGAGTGCTGCCTTTTCCAATGTGCAGTGTGCAGTATTGCTTTGAGACCAGTTTGAGGTGATACCTAAGCAAGCTAATCTTTGTACATTCTTCATATTGTTAAAAGGTAAGGCTTTTCCCGTAACAAAATCGATTATAGCTCTGTAACGCATTTCCATTCTTCAACACCAACCATCGCGAATACTTTTCCCGGCAGACTAAAGAGAAATATGCCCCTATGGCCGGAGAATTTTCTCTTGTCCCATTTTAAAAATTGCCGTTTTAACTCCTGTTTGCCAACCGCTAGGTACTTTCGCGCTATTTCAGGCCACCTTAATAACACGTGTTAGCCATTTAACACCATATTCATAGCCTTGAGCATTTCTGGCCGGAACTTAAACTTGAACAATGTAATATCAAGTTCAGCAGACTTTCAAACTTAAAGCGGTTTAACCGCGACAGTGCGATTTCAAGACAGTGTGACTTTATTTCCCGCCTAATCTCGTCAGCGCAGTGGAATTGCCATCTTCCGTGCCCTGTTGCCGTGTTGGGGATTGAGCATCTCCGGAAAGTGCTCGCTCCACCTGCTGAGGCATCGTTTCCATTCAAAAGAAGTATGCCCTCCTCGTCCTTGGATTTTTAAACCCTCTGTGCGATATTAAACTTCCTTCCTTTGAAACGGCGGGTACTCCGCCAAAGCATCTTGTTTGCTGATCTGGAATCCGCCTAGGCTGTTTTGGCAGCTGGATTGATAATTCTGAGCGCTCATTTCGCCGGGCTCGGGATTTTTATCGTTGTTCTAGTCTCCAGCATCATATTTTTGACGAGTCTGAGAGTGGAAGCCTTTTTTCGTCAGCGAGGTTGCCAGTCTTGTTCGGTCGGTTGAATCTAATGCCATAGGAAGGTGCAGAAAATATTTCAAAGAAACTTTTGAAACTTGTGCGGACTTGAAGGACTAACTGTCCTTCAGAACCTGACTTCATATGTTTTCATATACTGGGTTTTTTTTCTGACGTTTTCAAGGTTGCAAAGATTGTAATAGTTCCCAAAAGGGTTAAGGCTAACCTATCTGAGTTTATACCTATCCAGTATTTTATTTTTCCCTTGCAAGGTTATACATGACCAAATCCAAGACTCTAGATGTCTCTAGCTAACACTCAAAATGGCAGTTCTGATTCGGAAATAAGCAGCTTCGATAGCTTCCACAGCCGTGCTCTTGACTTAGATGAGTTTTCCGTAATGGTTTTGTTGGACTTTTCAAAGATCTTCGACAGCATAGGCAACTCAGTTTTTCTCATAAAACTCAGGGGATTTTTAAGATCTCGAGCACCCCGCTCAGAAATCGGAGTAGTTATCTGCAGGATCAGGTGCAAAGGGTCAGATTGCACCAACCAAAACAGATACCAACTGAACCTGGTATTTATCTCTTTAGCCTCAGTAACCAGTTCAATTCAAATACAGCTGGGGTCTGTCCTGGGCCACTAAGTATTCATTAACGACCTTCTTGATATCGTTCGCAACTGCCTCGTCCGTGTATGATGATGATCTGCTGGCTTTACATCTATAGGGAGAACGGTTTGATTGAAGACTGCTTATAACGAAATTAAGGAAATTAAATGAGGACCTAAGTGTCCTCATGTCCTTGTCTGGGCGCCTATTTCAAATGAAGAGAAGCTTGAGTTCTTTAAAAATTTTGGGGGGAGCAATCATCTCGGGAATCCTTAAACCTCTAAGGTAGCGTTTCTTTGCTAGAAATGCTGAATGCACTTTTTAGCATTTCAGCGGCTTTCCGCTCTGCTCTGGTTCCCCTAATGGGGATATGTTTAAAAATTTTGACAATTAGGAATGGTATTTTGAGAAGCTATCCACAACGGATTCTTAGCCCACTTTTCGAAAGTGGGCTAGTGTCTAGGCAGAAACTTGAAATATTAGGGATTTTACAAGCATAACCTCTAATTGTGTATCACAATCGTGTATGTTCCTCATTCCAATTCCCACTAAACTAAGCCCTATGGACTATTATCCTTGCGAAAATAAAAGCGCAAAACCCTAGCAAACACAAATCGCAATACAGTTCAAGTCCACTATTAAATCATGATTGAACTGTTCCTATAGACTGTTTGTCAGCAAAAAATTATTATCAGCTAACGTGTTCAAAATTTTAGAAGTCAAATGATAGCATTCATTATTGAGGTCAATTATGGGTAATCTTAAGAGTTACGTTCAAACGTCTCGAACTCCAGCATCTGAATTGCAAATTGAAATAAACAAAAACTCAAACGACACTCAGGTTTGTTTCATTAAAAAGATAAGGATATACAAGCAATTGTAAGAGCATCTTGTCTTTTAATTAACAGCTGGCGCCGTTGATCAATCAATTTCCAGAAAAAACGTATCTAAGTCACTTAGTTATTATGACTTATTTTATTTTATCTCAGCTGCGGGTTTTGAGCTTATGGGACAATTCTTACTGTCGATCAGTACCGAAGGCCTAACACCTTTCGACTGTTGGACCTTAATCTCCTTAACCACCTTTGTAGCTCTGTCAGCATTATTTTGAACACGAGAAACGTGACAGCTTTTGTTATACTCCGGGGGAAAGTTTGCACATTATCACTTGTGATGATACTAGCCAGGGCCGTCAGGGTGATACGCTGTTCAGAACATTCATACATCACGAGCTATTTAAAAAAATTACGTGAATAATTGTAAAACTATACATTTCAGAAGTAGTGTAGATACGGGTAAAAAAATCGTACGATTCATCCGTCACGTAAGGCCCAAAACCAAAAACCTAATCTATAATGGGGTAGGTCCAGAATTTATGCTTGCAAAGAGAACCAAACAAACAGCCTACGTCAATTGGATTTGTAAAACAATTTTATTGCTTCGAAGAAGAGAATAATAGAGTTTTTTTTAAGGCCAAATCAAGTCCTCGGCTGCGACTTTCGCGTTCATATAAAACAGACATAGTGTAACTTATGTTTTAAATGCGCCAAAAAAGTTCGGCAGCCAATAATTCCAAATATGAAACTACTTATCAAATATTGAAATATTTATGTATGTCAAACCCCAAAAAAAAGGTTGCTGAACCCCAAATGGGGTTGCTGATCCCCCCTTGCCTCCCCAGGTGGTGGATAGGGAAATGCTCACCAGATATGGTGGACACCGGTATGGAAAATATCCAGGGCAAACCTAAATCAGCAACAAACGAAAAATCTAGGAGCGTCTGTCTCAAAATGAGCGGCTTCCTGGTCGGCGTCTGTTATCCAGGCTAGGGTCGACCGAATATTATCCACCTCCTTCTCTACCAAAACCAAAATGCAAATATTTAGAATGGACAACAATTAGATGCATGCCAGATGCAATTATGAAATACTCTGCTTGCTATATTATTGCTTTTCTCCGTAGATGCATAACACTTGCGGGAGGAAGCTTTGGTCTTTCTGTGCAGAGTTTTCATGTTCCGTACTCGCTCATCAGCATTTGCGTGTTAGATGGAGAATTACTATTCTCTTCTATCCTTTCTGTCCTCAAATTCTTTCCACTCGCGATGTGGAACGTATCTTAAGGGTAGTTTAGTCATAACCCCTTAAATAAAAATAAATAGAGTGGCGCAACAGCTCGAGGTGAACCAGGACCAACTTCTCAACAATGTATGTGTGTTTTAATTTCTCCACATACAAGGGGACCCACAATTTTTTGCCGAATCCGAACGGCACTTTGAGAAGTTTTTCAAGACAAATGATACTCTCGGAGGGCTTGCCAGACCCTCGCGGAGGTGGGGGCCGTGAAAAAGAACAAGTTTTTTTTTCAGAGGACGATGGCAGGATTCGCACCCAGACCTCCGGCGTAGTAAGCACACACACTAACCACTACGCCACGACACCCCACGTCATAACCCCTTGATCGCGAGTAAATTAACGGAAAAAAAGAATTACCGAAAATAGAGTAAGTTTCGAAAAAATATAACTATTTTAATCTAACCTATTTTAATATAACTTTTGTAAAAAAGAGTCTTAAATTAAGGGTCCACAATTAAAAAGTGTCCTTTGTAAACTCTAGATTAAATTTTTTAGGCCAATTTGAAATTTTTCAGTTTTGGGCGCTCTGACACTGAGCCGCACATGATTGTTGGTTGCCGCTTGCCTGGTATTACTAGTTTTGCCAAAATGTTTATTTACAATTTCTGTTAGATATGCTGTAAGTAGGGTATGCTGCCACTTTTTTTTTAGAACCACTGAGTTAGTGCGAAATTGCGTATATAACAGCTTCGGCCCGTCTGTTACGGACTGCAGGATAACCCTTTCCTATTCCCCTTTCCAACCCTATTCTCCTTCCCATTGCCTTTATTATTCTTATTATTAAATTGATTGATTGTTATTTCTTTAAAATCGTGAGTAAATGCATGAAAAGCAAAAATTATTTCTGAAAAAACATTAGTTTTTTCCTCATAGCACCCCAAAAAAGTGGGCGGAGCTCAAAACATTGTATGAAACAAACTTAGCTAATAGTAATATGTTAAATATTTGTCATACATTTTTTTTCAATTTGGAGTAAATTTTCCGAAAAATTGGGTTTTTAAAAATCTAACATGTTAAAAGTGGGCTTGGTCAATGTTGTGGGCGGTCTAATTTTTGCCTTAATAAAGGCTTCTTGCCCATATTGCTCTGTATCGAAATTTGAGGTTCTGCGCCCTGTCTAACTAGACCAAGAAGCATTTTGAAAGAAAATGTGAAATAGAGGTTGTCTCACATTAAAGCCAGTACTAGGCGTGGTTGGTGGCGGATTTAGCCAACTTTTACACTTTGTGTGTGCAACAGATGAGGTAAGCTGTGCGTCAAGTTTTTCACAGCTTTGTTCTTCGACAAAGCTCTTTAGCTTGATTTTGAAGACCTTAAACCTTCACATCTTAAGCCGGCGGACGGACATGGCTCAATCAATTCACGTAGCGGTCTCAATCGTGTCTCTAAAAGAGAGATCTTAGATGGTCACGGTGATTATTTAACTGTGTTACAAACTATGCGTTAAAATTAATATAGCCTGAGTCAGGTATAAATATACAATTTTTAGTAATTTAGTAATAATTTTAGTAATTCGTCCCCTAAAAATGGATGTGGCCAAGAATTTTTTAGGCCCAAGTCTAGCGTATGGTCTTTTGTACCTCATGTTCTAAATGTTATTTCTTGGGTACTCTTTCCTAGATAAGGCTTAAGGGCAGATCAAATCCAAGTTTTGCTGGCAAAATTTGAGGTTTTTCTGAAACTCTGCTCCAAATGTGGCCCAATAATTTATTATAGGTACTAAATGTCAAGTGACAGCCTTCTTCGTCGTCTTTTGATTTTGAGAGCACAGAAGGTAGTTGTACACAGGCTGATTGTGAGCCTGTGTGTGTACCCATGCCTGACAAAAAATTATTTGATCATTTGATCACAAATATCATTGCCCAAAGTATTGATATCGAATTTGGAAACACCCTGTATATTATGGCATGAATAAAGAATTGCTTGAAAATTGGATTGATAGAAATTGGAGAAAAACTGGTGGCGTGACATTGGGCAAATTTGACATCAAGTCGCTTTTCGAAAATGTCATTAGACCAATTTTATTTTATCATTTGGCATTATTACACTTTATAAAGCGACAACTGCTCAAATGTCATAGGGCCAAATTTTATAGATACGCACACAAAAGTGCAATATGCCAGATTTATCTTTTACATTTCCTAGAGTCCTATAGTCCAAAGTGACAAGTTGCCAAATTGGATTTGGCACTATGTCACGGCAACCCAAAAAACTTGTATATAGGTAAACACGAGCTTGAAGACGTTTGATTTGATTGATACAAGCAGTAAGGATTAAGGCGAAACCATAATAGTTTTTACCTGTTACCTCAATAAGAGACTTAGACTCCCAAGGAAATGCCAAACATTTGTCCCACATTTTATTATACCTATATGTTGACCTAGAAAGACCTTGTTCAGGTGTGCCAAGCTGTACTTTACGTTTATTTTGTGAGAAGCTCGATTCAGTTTACTCATACCTTCAATCGTACTCATTTGTGCTTATTCAATGCTGCATCGGCTGTGGCGCCGTTGAAAAACAAAAGAATTAAAAATAGTTTTAAATATTTTTGCGTATTTATTTAAATAATTAAAGGAATGTGTGCATGTTCCTATAAAAAAAATTGTAGTAATGTAAAAACACGATCAGTTTTTCTTGCATTTTTTCTCGCACTCGTCACGGGTCGCGTACCTGTTTCTGTTACCTTCACATCCTCCATAGTTGAACGGTACGCATTTTTTCACACACGGCAGAAAAGCCCAGGATGGCTGCAGAGCTTTACACGGTCCCGTATCAGGCTTTGACTTACAATCGGGTCCTAAGATTAAATAATTTTATATTTTAGCTGAGCTTGCGAACTTGTCTTATTGTGTTTCCTTACTTTGTGGATTTGCAAAAACAACACCGCAAAAATAAAAAAATAAAATAAAGCTTATTTTAAAATTCATTTTACTTATAACTCGAACTGTATGGCTTTTTGCTTTAAATGTTAAAATGCACCTGATTTTGAACCCTGAGTGTTATGGTGCATTTATAGCAGGTTTCTGAAAAGATTTTAGGCACTTTTTCCTTATCTGTATGATTACTTTAACCGTGATAACTCATGGTATGCCTCATCTATAAGTATGTTCGGTTCGGGTCTTATCAGATTCATTATCGGTTATTCATTCCATCATAATTACCGCATGTTTGTCTAATCTGATCATTGACATTAAATATTTTGTAATCGTTTCCTATTATGACAATCTCTTTGCACAATGGGCCAATACCTTTTGGCTAAGCCCATCGAATAAAATTAAAGTCAGAAAGATATGATCATTGGGTAAATGATAATCCGAGTTTAAAAGCTCTGACTGTATTTTAATGACGGCCCATCATAAATAGAGTTATAAACTACTTCATTGTACTTTTACGGAGCCTGCAGACAGGAATACGAACCGACCATGTTTAAGAATTTGACCACAACGTTTAAGCCACTTCACATACGGCAATAACTAAGTTGGCGGTTATTAATTTTATGTTGCTATATCTTATGTCTAAGGCTGTGTTAAGTGTGCTAATCTTTGCAAGCCGCCCTGACCTACACAGATGTTAAACATGGTCTTATCACAAAATTTCGTGCGGTCTAGGTTTCTAAAAAACTCAAGTTTGTCGATTCATTTCAGAAACTACACCCCAAGGAATAACAGCGAGATTTTATAACCATGAAACTAGTCTTTGGAATTCTTATGGCTGTCATCAGTTGCTTTGCTCTGATCCAAGCTCAGAAAGCAGGTAAATTTTGCTGGAATATTGAATAGTTTTCGAATTGGTTTTCTAATAATTATTATTATTTATTACATTTATTTAAACAGATTCCTGCCTTTTGCGTCACTCAGTAAACGGCAATGGACTGATTGCGTGCCAAGCATATATCCCGTCATGGTCATACAATGCAGAGGAAGACAAGTGTGTTGATTTCGTGTATGGAGGATGTCAGGGAAATGCAAACCGCTTCAAGTCCTTGGAAGAATGCGAAAAGGCTTGCAAAAATTAACATTGAATATTGTGTAAAAACTGGAAAAATAGAGTAAATTGAAATGTTGAAACTACAAAGAGATAAAAAAGTGTCCACGTTGGCAACAACTTTTTGTTATTAGTTTTTATGAATGATTTTTTTTTTATGACTTTAACGCCACCCCCCTCCCCCCCCCCCTCGGGGGCACTTTATTATCTTATTGCAAGCTTAACTTAAAACTAAGAATTTAAACAATATAAACTTACTGCAACTTAAGGCTAAGAAAAAAAGGGGATATCAAGGGTTTTCGGGAATGGGTAGATTTAAAAGACTCTTTTTAAGTGTGCTCTTGGTACTATTAAGGTTAAATGATTGTGCGTGCTTGTTACAGATACGTAACATTCTAGAAATAGGTTCATAGTGATTATAGTTAGTGCGATGGGATTTCAGTCGGAACAAAGGTACTGATCGAAGATTCCGGGTGTTAGGATTGAAGGTGATTAGGTGTAGGAGTTGTGGGCTATCAATGTTGGCAGTAAGAGTTGGTGGATGAAGAGAATATCAGCAATCTCGCGTCACCTTTTAAAGGACTGCATATCGATTATAGTTTTAATCGATCTTCATAGGATGGCAAAATTATGGGATCTGTCCAACCAAGGCCACGCAGAGCGAGGCGAAGAAATCTTCTTTGGACTGCTTCCATTCTCTGTATATGAATTTGTTGGTACGGAGACCAAACTTGACTGGCATATTCAAGGAGAGGTCTAACATAAGTCACGTAAAGGGCTTTGGTAACGTAGGGGTCCGAGAATTCTTTTGACCATCGCTTCACAAAACCAAGTGCGGAGTTAGCGCGGCTTATGATGTTGCTGACATGGCTACGGAAGTTAAGCTCGCTATCACAAATAACTCCTAGATCGCGAATTTCAGTAGTTGTCGGCACTGGTATGTCATTGATAGAGTAAGTTCTTGAGGGTCGACCGGTACGTTTGCGGGAGAAAGTAATTGCCTGGCATTTATTGACGTTAAGATCCAAAAGGTTCCTTTACCACTCTGAAAATCGGTTAAGGTCGTTCTGTAGATAGAAGCATCGAAAGGCGAGGAGATTACCTTAGAGATTCTCATGTCGTCTGCAAAGACAGATAAATCAGAATTTATCATGATCATATTAACATCATTGATGGAAAGTATGAAGAGGATTGGTCCTAGATGACTGCCTTGAGGTACCCCAGAGGTTGCATTAATTGAGTCTGAGACCGACCGAGGATCTGAAAACGACTCTGTATTGCCGATCCTCCAAACATGATTTGATCCATTTGACAAAACAAGGGTGAAAACCGAGCGCTTTAAGTTTAAAAACTATAACTTGGCGCGCGAGTTTGTCAAAGGCCTTGCTGAAATCGGTGGCAATGGCGTCAACTTCCTTTCCATCTTCTAGTGCACACAAGGACTTAGAGATAATATCAGTAAGGTTTGTAGTGGTGGATTGACCTTTTAAGAACCCTTTGAAATCTTCTCCAGTACCAATTTTTAGGTACTGAAGTACATTTCAAAGTAGGTACATAATATCATTTAAAATGAAAACGTATTTTCCAACCAAGCCAAGATAGTATCGTCCAGTCCTGCCAACAAAGTGGATATCTCCATACGCAGAAATGTCGTGCGCTGTTTACAAATAAATCGGTGTACTTACCTTGTGGAAGTATAGGTAATAATAGTACAGGAACATACTTCACGAGCAAACGATTTAAAAAAAAAAACTTAAAATTTATTTAAATCGTTTATTTTAAGTATTTCTAATTCTTTAATATTTAGTTTTTCTGTGTAACATGTTTTGTTTTTTTTTTTTTTTAAATTGTAATTTTCTAATTCTTACTTTCTAAGTGGCTAAAGAAAAAGGTTTGCAAATTTTAAGATTAGTGCAATATTTGAGCAGATTGTTATAAAAAAATGTGAAAATAGCTAATAAGAATTTGTTTTAACAGCGAACAAAGCGATAAAAATTATTTGACATTTAGGGACATAAGCTTGGTGTTGTTTTGAGCAAAAATCCTGCTATTTTTTTCCTAATATTTTTTCCACGTTGCGTTGGTCGGTTTTTCAAAATGAGTTCTCATTAAAGGCTTGTTTTAAAATAGTTTAAGATTCGCCTTTGGTCCAAGTCATTCATTAATTTAACCCATAACTCATCGCTTTTAAACATCCTGACATTTAGTTCTTTGCGTTTTCAATTACTCTGTTTTTCTGAAACCGTCGTTTGATAAAAAGAATGACAAACTAATGCTTTAATTACTGATAAGGTGGCGATGTCACTACCGAAACCAAAATTATTTTTGAAAGCTTTTTGGTTTTCCAAAATAGGTGGCGCTGAATTAAAAAAACAATGCTTAGTTTTCGTTAGGGCTGAAATGAAATAAAATTCGAGAGAAGTGTTTTCATTAGTTTTCGTATTTGCTTTGACAGCGCTTCCAGGGACGGAGCTCAAAACTCAGTATAAATCAAGTGAGTAAGTGCAAGAGTTCGTCTGTGACAAACTTTTATATACTTGACCTTATATACCGTGTAACACGAAATGTCAATTAATTGTAATTTCGTTAGAATCACGAGAAAATACGGTAAAAGCGAAAATAATTTCAAATAATTTGAATAAAATTTGGCCCAGCCGGAGGCCCTGCTAAACTTCACAATATTCGCGACCGGTGTACTTGCAAGCTCATTCAGCTTCTCAAAGAAGTATCGGCCCAGAAGTCGAAAACGTGCGTTGCCTGCTGTCACTTGGAAACTGGCAGAGGAAGTGTTTTACATCTTCTTCCGCTTCTAAATCATGACAGCCCCTGCAAATCTAGTTGGTGTTAGTGATTCTTAGTTTTGCTGAGTGTTTTCCCAACAGATTGTGGCCTGTTATAACTCTTGTATGGCTATGGTCAGTAATATAAACTTTTTTGATTTGCTGCCATCATGAATGCCCTGTGGATAGTATACTCCTCTCCAAGTGCTTGTACCTATAGCTTGAAGTCTTATAGCGCTTTTGTGGTGCTTTCTTTTATGAACAGATCTAGGTATAGGCGTAATATTTAAGGATTGTCTATAGCCCCATAGTAGGCGTAGATCCCAGACCACCTGTACTTATGAGACAAGTCGATCTTTGTACCTTAGTTAAAGCCTTGCTATTTTTCTACTTGGTTATAGCTGGCCAAGAGATGCAGCATCCATGCGTGAGTATAGTTTTTACTATACCTGTGTGGAGCAAGTTTGATATTTTTGGAAAAGGGCCCCAATTATTCTCGCATATTCGGTTGCACGTACTGGGGCTGTGTACGGTTTTTGTGTTCTCTTTCTTCTGTGTTTGGATTTCAGCTTAGGTTACTGTCTAGGATGATAGCCAGATATTTGGCATAGCTTTCCGATAGCTGAAGAACTGAGCCTTCAACCCTTGTTTTAATCCGGTTTTGTTTTTACCCGGTCCATCGGATTAGTCAATTAGGTGCATCTTGCATCAGATCAACAAGTGTTGGCAAGAATTTGCCTAACACTATAAGCACAAAGGTAGTCGGCGATAGGCTTTACCGGTGAGTTTTTTAGCTTCATTAAATATGTATTCATTACTAGAAGCCATATGAAAGGTGATAGCCCTCCACCTTGCGTTGTTCCACTGGTGGTAGACATTTTTTTATGCAGTCACCAAGTTTAGATGTTATTATTCGGTGCTTTAGCATCGCGACTACAAAGTCGCATACCACTTTGATGGCTCTTAAGCGCTTCTCAATACCTTCGGTGGTTACATTGTTAAAGTGAAGGAACTCTGCAAGGGTGAATTCTTTAGCGTGCAGTGACGCTTCTGTACTAAGAATCACGTCGTGTAGCGCTGTCTCTACCAACCAATATGTCCAAGAGGACATTGGATTGAATTTGCTGCGAACGTGGATGTCTTGGATTCTCTCGAGAGTTTTCAGCAGAAAGGATGATACTCTTATAAGTCTACAGTCTTTTGCCTGATGTTGGCTGTTATTGCCTGCTTTAGCGATGAAGATTAATTTTACTTCCAGCCATGTTTTAAAGAAGTATCCATGTATACGACATACACGGAAGATATGTGTTAACCTTGAGCTTATTAATGGTTTTATCTGTCAGGTCCAGCTGACTCATATATGGTTCAAATGTTTCTTTTATAGTTTCAATATCTATAGATAGCTGGTAGGGCTTGGTATGTTTGGATAGCTTCTTTTTCAGTTGGGAAAATATGTGCTGATGGGTATTGCTTCCAAGAACGCTTCGAATTTCTTTCTTAACGTTCTTAAAACAAGCCATGTAAGCTTCCCAATAATTTTCAGTAAAAGATCTTGTATAGCATTGCCGAATACTTGTTTGGCCGTTTTCCTTAGTTCGTTTAGTCTGGGCAACCTGCGTTTATTACGTTTAATGAGGCATACTTCTTCAAGTGCTTTACATAACATATAGACAGAAAGTTAAGTTCTAACATCAATCTAACATCATCGGGCCCCTTAAATGCCGAACTCCCGGCGCCGTGGGCCCTGCAAATCATCAGCTGCGGCACTGGCTTTCCCTTTTGTCAAAGATAAAAATGTCGCTCAAAGCGACGAACTAAGTTTTGTTGGTTTTAAATTTTCTTCATTAGTAACCGAATTAAGTGCTTTAATGTGATGACGAGGTAATTGCATAACGGGAATCAGTAGGTACTATGAGAAATGAGGTCGTACTTCGAAATATTTTGCGAAATATTTTTATCTCATTAGCTCAAGTGAAAACTGGAATTTGATAAAAATCTACATTCTGAGATGAATAGTATTGGTGACACATTCTTGTTTTGAAGGACCTCTTAGATACATCCTTGATATCAAGTTGTATAACAGTGTTGACATGCAATCTCAATCTGTTTTCAGTAATAAATACTGGTGCCCGTCATAATGCAACTCCGTCAAAAAAGATACGAAAATCTTAGAAATAAATTGCTAGAATTGTGAGCTTCTCTTGTCATGGATATTTGCTGGGTATTTTTATTTGGCTTAAGTCATTTTCCAAATTCTCATTGAAAAGTTGAAATATTCCGAATTATAACTATGGTGCCAATTCAGTCGAAAGCCTGTAACTTTAGTTTGTGTTTTCCTTACGGTAATGTGGAATATTTCAACTTTCTAAATGCTAGAATTGGTTTCTCAAAGTTTATTTCGGGATATGTAATAATTTTTGTCGGATACCGCAGTGAAATTTCCAATCTCGGATGGTTTCGCACCAGAAAAGTGGCCCCCGCGATGGCTTTTGAGTCACCTTATACAAAATTTTCTATACATTCAGGGCCTTTCAAGTTATGTCGGTGCTCTAGCATTGCGTCGTGTATCTCAACCCAGACTTCTTTTCTCAACACCAAGTCTTATCGCTGCCACATAAGGATAATATAGTCGCAAAATAAACATGTTTATTCGCACTAGAGGGCGCTAAAAGTTGCCCAACTTCTATTTTACAATATCTTACAAAAAGATTCGAGCATCACACATCGTCCTACTAATCTACATTCTCGCTGACAGCCGCATTTGCTTGCTGATGGCTGACCGGATGCGCTGACTGCGGCGGCTGCTGATGGTGCTGGTGCTGAATATCCGGCGTGCTGTTGTTGTTATTCGACATGCCGTTCATTGTGGTGGCCGTCATATCCTGGGCCTCGTTCTTCCGGTTATTGTTTAGCGCATGGTGTAGGCTTAGAGGCGGTAGATGCAGACCCGGAAATGCCAGTCCTGCAGCGGCTGCTGCGTGCAGCGATTGTAGCAGTGCTGCCGAATGCTCTTGGGCCTTACGACGCAACTCCGCCACGGAGCTGGACCGCTGGTCAGAGTGATTCGAGATGGGTGGAGAGCCCGGTGAGTTTGACGACGAAACAGGTACCGAGGGGGGTTTTATTGGGCAGCAGGAGCATAGTCCGGGAAACCCTAAAACGGGGAAAATAGAATAGGGTTAATGACAAAATTATAGCAGCACGCATAGAGTTTTCATATTGATGAGCGCACGTAAACCTCCCCATTCCCCAGTGACGCAGGTCGATGGCTGCACCTGATGCTGCGTCGGGACCGCTGTCGATGACAGGACGAGCGCTGTCATTAAAAGTTAATTTTACTAAAAGCGAGTGCCCCGCTGAAAGTTCTGAACTACTCTTCGGGGAAATTCCTTTAAAATTTGATAAAGCTCCATGTAATGAAATTTAATTACAGCAAAAGTACGAGTAGCTCGCCATAAAGCATTAAACCTGTCTGCCCGTGTCGCCAGTGCGGTGGTGGTGGCAAGTGTCAGGTGTTTCCCTGGTTTTCATAAAATGAAATGTAATATTCCGTAATGGGATGGAGTATAGCACTGCTGTCACTCTTCCATGGGAAAATCGAAAATGAAAGGTAGTTTGCGAGCATCGCAGAAGGGGAATGGTGCGGTGCGCGGGTTGGAAACGCTTGCATTGATTGACAGCCATCAAATCTCTAAACATAGCTGCTCCGATTGGATTTGCAATAATCCGTCTTGTGCGCCGGTGACAGCGAAACTGGCGGGAGACTATGTATATATGCGGGGGAGGTTTTGAGTGGCACCGCGCCATAATGTGTCATCGTGGTGGGGAATTGATTTTTGAACTATAACGAACAATCAAAAAACTTACCTTTTAGTCCCGGGAAGAGGGGCTGCGAAAACTGTGAACTCAGCGATGCCAAATGGTGATGGGGTAGAAACAGCGGTTGATTGGATCGCTGTGCGGATGTATCGAGCACCGGCCGAAAGCCCCCATTACTGAAAGCAAATAATTCGATTAGTCAACATTAATGGTCTCCGTTTGAACGTTGTCGTGCGGTTTAATTAGTCTGCCATCGCATCGCACCAAACAGCCTATGTTTATTCAGCGCAGCGTCACATGATTGAGTTGGCAATTGTCGCGCATATTAAATTAAAATTAATTAATTTCCAACTGAAATTAATTAGCATGCTCCGCACAGCCCCGCGTCGCATCATACCGAAAATATGAATTATTTAATTTTCCAAAATTGAAATGGATGGATGGCACCGCTCTGTGATATGATAGAAACGGGATAGAGATTTGGCTGAACGAGCGGGCGCGGTTGGTGTCGCAACGAGCGGCGCACTGTCAAAGCGGAATGTTTGTTTCCATTTGACATAATTGACACCCGACATGCCATGCGGGCCTAGATTATGGCTGTGCATGTGTAAAACCCTTTTCATATGAGTGCTTCTTGTGTCTTCTCTGTGATATGATCGCACACCGCCATCATAAATGCTGTCATCTATCACAAAGCCAATCCACCCAAGCGTTTGCAGGCAGATGGAATGATTTGTGTTGGCATCATCTCATATTTGGATACAATTCAATATTTTCGCGCTCAAGACACACACTCAATTAATTGTTAATTGGTAGTAATTGAAGTATGTTTTGTAATTGCATTAATAATTGCGGCGGCTTCACACGCTCCAAGGAATCTGACATGTTCTGTGTGAACGCATGCTTGTATACCTAAATACTTCAAGAGGCTGGCAATGCCCTTAGTAGGTATACAAAACCCGGTTAACATTGATTGTTCTACTTATGTAGGATGCGAAAAAATACTATGAAAATGCACATACGATATCATGTGCAGGGGTTTGGATATACGAGGATTCAACATTCCGAAACATTAACCAATTAAATATATTAAGATCCGAAACCTTCAAGAAATTCATGTGTTGGGTGTGTGGTAATTTCTTATGTATCTTGAAATGAAAGCTCAACAATCACAGTAAACAAAAAACCAACGCCTCCAACAAACCTGGCCCGGTCTCGATTCAAAACGATCAGACGGCTTGATCTCCTTAAGAGATCCAAAATTAGCACTGCAGTGGGAATTATTACCGGACACTATGCTTATTAGGTCTTCACGCAATTAGACTATTGTTTCTCAAACGACTTCTGTAAGCTGCCGAGACGACGAGAAAGACGAGGAAAGTGTACGAAACCTTCTCTGCAGCTGCCTGACATTCGCGCATCGTCCAGGAAATCCATAATAGGCTCCTACTTCTACAACTATCTGAGTAACCTTAGATACTAGAACTCACTGACAAGACTGGCTAAATAAATAAATAAATAGAGTGGCGCACCAGCTCGAGGTGAACCAGGGTCAACTTCTCAACAATGTATGCTGGTGTGTTAATTTCTTTTACATACAAAGGGACCTACAATTTTTTGCCGAATCCGAACGGCACTTTGAGAAGTTTTTCAAGACAAATGATACTCTCGGAGGGCTTGTCAGACCCTCGCGGAGGTGGGGACCGTGAAAAAGAACAAGTCTTTTTTTTTCAGGTGACGATGGCAGGATTCGAACCCAGGCCATTGAATTGAATGTATATAGGGTGCGAGTATAAAACCCACTTGAACTGCAACCTTAAAGATCTATTGTACACCTTTTCTTTGATCTAGGTTTTAAGAGCTATCTTTACAAGCCTGATAACCTCCCTAGACGGGATGTCTTCATAGTCATTCCCTGTTAAATTGGGTATACCAGTAATTTTAAATCTGTGGAGAGCAAGAGCAGGACACTCTATTAAAAGGTGTTCCATAGTTTCTTTTGTTTCTCCACAGCGTCTACAGATTTCAGTGCTGCTGTGGCCTAGTTTGGATAGGTGATAGTTACATGTTGCATGTCCAGTGAGAGCTCCACATAACAATCTTAGATCGGATCTGTTGAGTTCTAGGGCTTCCTTGGCTCTTTTGGGGTTGTACCTGAGGAATTTTTTGGAGTGTTTGAGGCCTTCCAGATTATTCCACTTTTGTAAACATAAACTGATAGTCCAGCTTTTTATTTAATTATAAATGTCTGCCCTGGTGAAACCAAAGAGGGGGAAAGGCCCTATAAAAGGAATGTCAGCTCCCCATTTGGCTTGGATGTCGGCTTTTTCATTACCCTCATAGTTTTCTTGTCCCGGCACCCAAATCAGCTTTACAATGTTTTTGGTAGCCAGTGTATTTAGAATTTGGTGACATTCCCAAACAGCCTTGGAGTCATATCTGTCGCTCCTTAGAGCTTTTAGTGAGATCTTCACATTGGTGAGATTTCTACCATATATGAATTGGGCCGCTTCGTTAATAGCAAAGAGTTCGGCTTGAAAAATTGTGACTTCTTTACAGAGAGGTATGTACTTATGGCACCTCGGTCCTACTATACCAGCCCCAACTCTGACTTCGACCCATCCGTATACCATTTTTGGGCGTCGTCATTTAGCCAATGTGGATTGCTAGTCCATTTCTTTTTTTTTTTGGATTAAGATTTTGTAGTTTTTGCTAAAGCTTACAAAAGGGTCTATGACATCGCTGAAAAGTGTCAGTTCCCTAACCAAATCCACTTTCTTCAGTATCTCTATATGCCCTCGTAGATTACCTTCTTTGTATGTATATTTGCGTTGAAGACTTATAGCCTGTCTTGCTGCTTCTGCCTGAATCGCTATATGTAGTGGTGGAGGGCTTAGGAGGACTTCCATACCGGCTGTAGGAGCGGTTCGCATAGCTCTAGTTTACAGGTGCACGCTAGCCTTTGCAGTTTGTTTAGCTTTTCTGTGACTGTCCGCTGCTCACAATTTTTCCACCATATAGCAGCGCCGTAGAAAATAATTGGCCTGATCATTTGAGTATAGACCCACAGGCTCATTTTGGGATTGAGTCCCCATGTTTTACCAACAAGCTGTTTTAAGGCCCATAAAGCTTTCGTCGCTTTTTTGCGTATTAAATTTATATGTGGATTCCAGGTGAGTTTATTGTCTAGAGTTATCCCTAGAAACTTAACCTCTTCACTGGTTGTAACAGGAATACCTTTAATTTTTAGGGTTTGAAGCTTGTTCTGTCTCCTTCTTGTAAAGCGAATAATGTTGGTCTTGTTGGGATTTAAAGAGAGTCCTTCACCCTCACACCATTCCCAAGTTATTTTTAAGGCTTTTAAGGTTAACCCAACCTAACCATAGCATACAAATTAACAATTGGAAGGCCGCACCTGATAACAGTGCTTTTTATCCTTCTAGTCCAGTCAAATAAGACATTAACTCAAACAAACATTAACTCACGCGACGGTTTGTTTTGCCATAGGCAGAGGCATATGTATATAAAGAAAAAAAAAACCGCAAAATCTAACAAAAACTGTTTCTGGTCTTCGTGTTTTCGACTAAAAAAGGACGCAAAATTGGTAATTACTTTTAATAGCGCATGCAAAAACATATCTCGAGCAAATTGATCATATTATTTTACGTATTTCTAGTACAAACAATCTTTTGACTTAATCCACCAAAAAATCATCATCCAAAATCGTTGGTGTCAAAAATAGATTATTAAGAAAAAACATAAAATATTTTCGCCCTCAAGGCCTCAAGTATTCACTAGCTATATAATAAGTATACTATTCTATAAGTTTTAGTAGAATCTACCTATTAATTTTGTAACCGGCCCACAGTTCCAACGTTAAAGATGCATAATCAATCGCAGTTGCGAGCATGAAAATCAAGCACACAAATTATTTTTCAGATTAGAATTGCCAAATTTTTGCAAACATGCCGAGCCTTAAAAGTTACTGTTCACAAAAAGGTGATGTTGATGCTCCGGATTTTTATTGATTGTAATTTTTTAGACATTTTCTGTTGATGAAACTCAAAGTCTTTGGATAAAACTTAATAAAATTAATGTTGAGAGAAAGGTTGTATGAAATGCAATGAGTTTTCTTCAATTCAGGCTTTGGGGAACGTTTTTTAAAGTTTAAATTTTTTCCCAGCAAGAAACAAAACAACAAAAAGGGTAGAATTCTTGAAAACATATTAAAACTAGAGACATCAAATGAAAATAGGTAACCTTTGTGGAAGTAGTAATTGTGCTGAGGTTTGTGAACAACTTTTCTTATCTATCGAGGTTGCCGTCTTAAAAAATTGTGGATTTTGCTTGCAGACTACAAAAGGTGCATAGTCAAGTACATTTTCACTATAAGTAAAGAAATTGTATTTTTGCAGCACACGATATGGATAAAAAGGATAATTTGGTCTATAAAATTTTCTTCCTATACCTTTTTAGGGTAGATTTGTTTACTCTTAGTTTATTATTAGCCTTTTCTATCTACGAGCCAAAGAACTTTGAGGCAAGAATTCAGCAACAAAAATTATAAGAATTTTTATATTTTGCAAAAAAGCATGTTCTAATTAAAAACATTGTAGATTTTTGTTCATTTGTTATTGTATTTTGATTATAAATAGGTGTATCAAGTTTCAAAGTTTATGATATTTACAGCATCAATAATTTTTAAACCCTTCGACTTTTTCGTCTTCTACTAGGTCTTTCCTTAGGGTATATATACGGTGGATCCTCTAACTATGACTCGCAGGGGTTTCTATACCCCATTTCACAGGAATTCCACTGGAATGGAGTATATTAAGTTTGATACAGGCAAAAATGTTACATAGAGAAATATTAATAATAGACCCCTAAGATCATAGGCGCCCGGAGAGGGCGGCAAGGGGGGGCACTTGCCCCCCGATTTATCATCAAACATATTTTTTTACTTGGGCATTTTGACAAATTCCACCATTTAATTGTATTTTCCCCCTTGGAAAAAATTCTGCGGGAGCCTATGCCGAAGACCTTAAGAGCATATAATCGCGATAGAATTCTAAATCGATTGAGCAATGTCCGTCCCTCCGTCCGTCCGTCCGTCTGTCCGTCCGTCTGCCCGTCCATTCGTGTATGTCACAATTTTTTAGGAATTAACTTTTGAGCTAGAAAGTCTAACAGTTAAACGTAAACTTTTTGTCATCCGAAGCAATACAAGTGCTAAAATCTTTCAAATCTGCCCACATACACGCCCACTTTCACCCAAAATATGCATCTACCTCCAGGAAAATTCAACAGTCTGGGGGAGCCTATGCCTAAGACCTTAAGGGCATATGATCGAGATAGAATTCTAAATCGATTGAGGAATGTCCGTCCGTCCGTCTGCCCGTCCAATCATGTGTTACCATTTTTTAAGCCTTAACTTTGGACCTAGAAAGCTTAACAGTTGTGCGTAAACTTTTTGTCGTCCGAAGCAATACAAGTGTTAAAATCTTTCAAATCTGCCCACATACACACCCACTTTCACCCAAAATATGCATCTACCTCCAGTAAAATTCAACAGTGAGCACCTGCTTATGATTGTTAGACATAAAAAATAAAAATAAAGTCGGCAGACCGCCGGAAAAACATGGACTTTCACTAACTTTCCGCCTAGCTCAGGGAAGAATATAAAAGAAAAAGTGAGCACATAGTATACGCTAGACCCTGAGACAAAGTTTTTGGCCACGCCCATATTAAGGGGTAAATTTTACAAAATTATTGAATTTGAACCAAAAATTAAAATTTCTGCTTACTTGGATTTTGCAAACTTCGATATTTCTATGCTAAGATAAGGAGCTGGACATCCGCAATTCGCTTCTTGCAACACATTTTTTTTAGAAGCCGCTGCATCGGCCTTAAAACTGGATTGGACTCAAGTCCAAGTTTGTCCTCGTCCGTATGTACAGTATTCGTTCACTGGTCGGTTCGGTGTTACACACGCTTTCGTTATGCTAAAAATTTTTTTATCCAAAGTTTCTTTTCTTAGAGAGTCAACTTCGTTTCGAAGAGTCTTCGTTTCAGTAGGCTTAGCTTGGAGTTCATTGTTCTCTTTTTCTAAACTGTACGCTTAACTGCGTCCTGGTTAACTGGCAGAATTATTTTCTCGAAACTGTTCCGAGCTAAAGTCACCCCTTTGAAAACAGACGTCGGCCAGTGAGTTGCAAAATATGTGGCGGACGCTTTTGGATTTTTATCAAACCTTCACTTTCAACTTGAAGTTCAAACTTTGCTGGCTTACGTTGCTCCAACAGGAGCTGCCGCCACCATCGATTGCAACATAAGGGCTTCTTTTTTCGGTGGATTTTGGTCGGCTCTTATGACATTCATGCATTGCCTCAAGGCTATTCTAGCCCGCACCTTGCCAGAAGTATGATAAGGATGATGATTATTATTTTGGTTGATGATTCACTTCATTACCAACATTTAATTCTTAAATCTACGTGAAGGCATAGCTGCAAGTATCACAGAGGAACTGATCATAATACCAGGATGGGCGGGATTTGGAAAAAGCTTGGAATGTTCAGTTATGTTTACCTATTATAGGTATGTTAAAAAGTAATAATGAGAAGTATGATGTATGAGTATAAAAGTAATTTGATTCCCGACCGTTTAACCTTTTTTGTGTAAAGTAGGTATAGGGGCACCTCAGGTACAACATATTTCATCCAATTTGAAATCATCAAGTAAAACGATAACCTTACATCAACCCAACCAAAACTCAAACTTTACACATTTACAGGTAAAAATCCAATCCCCTTTTCGATGCGAAAAAAAACCAGAACCGAATTCGTAAAATTCAACTCAAAAACTTTTTCGTAATCCCAACCATCAACTTTTAATTGATTGCGAAATCATCAAGTTAAAAAGTAATAAAATCCCCAAACTAATTAATTCCATTGCAATCATCGCAACTACCACAAACTTTGCTCCGCACTCCACCGCACAGCACCGGCACAGAAACTCTGTGTCGTTTCATGTAAATTTAAAAATTCAATCAGCACAAACTCCAAGTGAAACGAAAAAGAGTCCTGATGCATCGTTGAAAAAAAAGCGTTTCTCTAGCATCGCTTGAACATGTCATACAGCAGCAGCAGATGCTCGTTCAGCACTTTTTTTTGTCCAGCAGTCTTGCAACACTATACACGAAGTGAATATTGAAAAACTTTTTTTTCCCGCCGCGCATTCCGAATTAACGTATGCAAAGCTGAACGCTTTAGACAGCAGCTCCAGAGCGAACCAACCAACCAAGAACCAGAAACCATACCACCAAGTTGCAGACTAGGAAAAATCATTTTTGATTATAATTTTTCACCGAACAAAATGAAAATGCAATTTTCCAATTTCCACCCCGAAACGCGAGGCAAAATGCAAAGAAGAGAGCGAGCTCCGCCCGCGTCCTGTGATGATATCCTTGGCGTATTACGGCAACGCCATCAATTTTGCATGAGAATAAAACTTTTTATTGCAAATTTCTTTCGTTTTTACTTACCACCCCCCCATCTACGACGCGAGGAGCAATGTTGACGCCCTCTGGGAGCGGGATGCTACATTATTAGTCAGGCAATTTTCGGGCGAAATATAATAATAATTTCCATTGGAATATTAAATTTGAAAAGTACTTGCTGGAGAACGACTTGGCCCAGGCTACATTATATATAGGTACACATAGTGTGCGCTTTGTGGAGGAACAGAGTGGTCGTTGCGACCGTTGGTCGGTGCTTAGGAGGCAGGCAGGCACATCCACCTCGCAATTGTGTGGTCGGAACGAAAGTTAAGTGGAAACCCGTAGGATATTTAAAATTCAAAAATTATTACATTTGCCAGCAAAAGATAGCGAGCACACGGGAAGAAACACGAAAAAAAACGCCACTCTTTATGGCAGGATTCAGGAACTCTACCGCGACCACGAACAAATGAAAATTTCATCAGCCTCTGCGTCCGCAGTGGTAAAGTCGCGGACGTTTTGCGTTGTTTTGCAGCTTTTGGCCGGCGACGTTTGCACATGAATAAATTTTCGAACACGATTCCAGCAGGATGAAAAACGGGGAAGTTTTGGAGTTTTTTTTAGGCAGCAGCCATCCACCGCCCATGGAGTTGACGGCGCATCCCCCCGTACATGTGTCTGCAATTGGCTTGACGGTGTTTTGACGAAATGCCGCACAGAGATGTGTCGCCCGAAAGCCCTAAATTAAATGAAAATCCTATTAGAGGTTTACATCATGGCTTTGTGAGTTGTTTTCGTTATCAACTTAATCCGGATCGAGTGCGAGAGACACAGCCTGTCTGGGCGGCAAAAGCTACTCGTTTAGTTGCGGAATTTAGAATCAGCGCGACAGTTTTTTGCTCCTCGAGAACGAAATCACTGCTCGGAGTATAGTTTTTGTACACCTTGAGCGCAGGCTTTTGGCCAAACTAGAGTACACATAATTAAGGGAATTTGTTGCGACGGTAAATGTTCGTAATTAAGCACTCGCATCCTTTTGCGTAATTTGATTTCGCATTGCACATTATCCCCCCGAGGATAGGAGAGTCTCGTTAGGCTCTTGTTTGTTAAATTTTCTGTTTGCTTTATTCCATTTGGCAGCACTCAAAGTCTCACTCTGTGCGATGTGCTCTCACATTTTGTTCGTCTATTGCCCTTGCAGCAATTTTTGTTAATTAAGAAAAATCCTGGAGGAACACACATCACGTCGCATGACTGCTGCACATCAGGCCCACTTGAAAAGCAATGCACACCCACGTTTTATCTCTGCTTCAGCAGGGAGCAAACAGAAAGAAAAGCCTCACCTCGCATTGTTATGGAATTTTCTCACATCCTTGTTCGAGGAGGTTTGTCTGCATTAGGAGCACTGGATATACGACGAATACTTTCATATGCACAACCAGTTCAGTGGAGCCGGCGACAGTCCACATCCTTGTTCGAGGAGGTTTGTCTGCATTAGGAGCACTGGATATACGACGAATACTTTCATATGCACAACCAGTTCAGTGGAGCCGGCGACAGTCTCGTTTGCCGACCAAAAGACAAGACGGGGCAAACAAAACACTTTCAGGAATTATTCAGAAATCTTTTCCAGCATCGAAGGATGCAACGAGCGGGTGGAAGAAAAGTACAAAGGGGTCGCTTCCATCTAATGCCGGAAGAGGAATGTACTCGAGTAGGTATGATTTGCAATTGAAGATTTAGAGAAGGCAAACGACTATCTCAGTGCCACAATGGTCTCAATGATGCAAGCCTCCCATTGCCTGTACAAGACAAATCGAGTTCCGACCCATCATTACACTCTGCTAAGCAATTTGGCCCAGAACAGAACAATTCAGCCGAATTAAGATATCCTTTCTCTATACTGGCTTTTGCCTTTTGTCAATTTTAAGTTCAAACGGAGTACAATAATATTTGTTGCAAGCCAAAAAGGAAAGTCTGACCACCCTGTAATTATAATTCAAGGCACCTTGCTACGGTTGGTATTAAGTCGTTAGGCTGTAGGAGATATCCTTTTGGATTAGTCAATATTAGTTAGATGGAACTATGCATAGAAAGTGCAGAAACATTTTGGAAGCTTTCAAAAAAATAAGCTCACAATCGATATCACAAGGACACGGATATGGAAGTTCGCTGAGTATGTGAAAAGTTAATCTGTGATAAGGAATGAGGAATTTTTGGAAGCATTTTTGGGCATCTTGATGGAATTCTTCAAATTTTTTTAACTACTCCACTGAGGTGGATCTTTTGCCCACCTCCCTTGAAAAAAGCTACTAAAGCTGACTTTGCACGAGCGACAAAACAGTATTTTTGGACATTAAGTCTCATCAGAGCCCTTACACAAGTAGCAACTGCCGTGCGTCGTTTGTCGCTTCCTTAAGGCCCAAATTTTATTCAGGCTTCCCTCAACTGCCAATTTATTTAAAGCTCTTAAGGTGTCAAGACACTTTCGAAACCATGAGAATTTCGCACTGCTGACTTGATTCCAACCAAATCGACCTGTCAGCCATGAAAGGAGCTTAAAGGAGTACACTTATGTTGAGCAGAGGTCATTTTAACGTGACCTTATGGTCTTTACAGTCTATCTAAGTCTCTTTGAGGAACAGAACGAAATTGGTCAAAGTTTGAATTAGATCAAAGTTAGACAATTATGACTCAAAGATATGTGGCTATCGAAATACCATTTTCTTAAATCGATCCCGGAATTATGAGTGTAAATCCTTGGATTGATTTACTTGTGGCTCAGCTTGATTGATGATTCTTTCTCTGCATTACAATTTATATGCAATGAACTCCACTTGGGCAAGGTATAAAGTATAAAAACTTCGCTCCTTTTGTATCATAAAAGAGCGACTTGCGAATATAAAGAGCTTCCTGAATGCTCTCCTGACTTCAATGCTGTCCCAACTGCATTCAGCCAGACTTCATTGGATTCGATTCGAGCTATGCTTTTACAAAAGTTCTTGAAGAGTCTATTAGATACTGACTGCACAAAATGGTTTAGGTAATATGAGGGTTGTAGCTGCACTGATTTTAGCTGTGGAAATTGTTTGATTCGTTGCCCTGAAATCCAAACCCGCACTATGGAATAGAATCCTCTAAGATAGTTCTTGGATGGACATGACTATTTCTAGAACAAGCTTCGACTATATTATAGGCCTTGAGAACTGCTTGGCTGTCCGAAAAGATGATCATTATTCTTCCACGCCTATTGAGACTCAGATTTATTTTGCAATAGTTGAGGGCAAGGACTTCAGCCTGAATAATAGTCCGCTTGAGACAGTTGTCTAACAGCACAGTTGTACCTAAATGTTTTTCAGAATTTTTTTTTAAGAATTTAAGCAGGCAAGAACTAGAAAAATGAGACTTGGGTCTAGCAAATACTCAACCGTAATAAAAAAATGTTATTTTTGAAAATATTGGAAAGATTTTTAAAAACGAAAGGTTAAAAACGGATGACGTTTTTCAAAGTATTTTAGGCCATATCATTTGAAACGCTTAGTGTACGAAGACGATATTGAACAAACGTACATGACAACTGAAAATAAACGAAAACTAAGCAAAGTAAAGTGTCATATTTTGCTGAAAGAGTTTAAATACTCCCGTTTGAACGCATTTTCGAAAAAAAAAATCGCAAAAATGCATGAAAAAACGTGTTTCATGCACTTCCCCACCTCTACCTTATATCCGGTGTTATTTGGAGATTTCATATAAAAAAATTCAAACGTATCAGAAGTTATTCAAAATTTTGAGGAAAATTAAAAGGAATTTTCTCAAAAACTTTTGAGATAAAATTCAAAAACATAAAAGCGTTTTCAAAACCAATGTTTTCAAATCTTTTAATACCATTAATCTTTTAAACCGTTAAGGCGGTAACCGAGCTTGTTCAGATTACGTTAAAATATAAAGCGTAAAAAAAAGCAAGATGCGTTAAGAATTTTTAAAATTGTCGTTTCCAACCTCAGTTTTTCAGCCTATTTAAAAAACTAAATATTAAAAGGTGCTTGTTTTACCGTTTTAGCAAAATCCGTTGCCCATACAATTTAAGAAAAATAGTCTATACTAGCGCAGGTGGTTGTGCTAATGGAAAAAACGGGATTAAATCCGGGAATAATCGGGATTAAAAAATTTAGGAGTTGTTTTTTGAAATTTAAAAATTTTTAAAAGGGTCAAAAGAACCTATGCTTTCTCCTCTTTTCCCCAAGCGGTAGAAAGTATAATTTTTAAATATATACCGAGAATGATCCATCTTCTGAAATTTTATACAAAACTATAGAAAATTGCGAATATTCAAAAACTTCGAAGATTTGACTCAAAAACGTAAAAATATTTTGAAGGTTTCTAGACCCTTAACGGTTGTGAAAGACTGATTATCTTGATTTCATTTTTCTGAAGTATGAAACGTTTACAAGGCATGCTAAGTGCATTAAAAACGTTTTTAAGAAATATTAAAAAATGAAATCAAAAACAGCATGTTTTACCTTTTTCCTAGAAATCAATGTCCAAAGAATTTCAGAACAGTGGCCAATGCCAGCAGGTGGTTGTAAAATAGAAGAAATGTCTTACGGCAATTGAAAAAAAGAAATCTAAATTGCTGTTGTAAGGATTATAAATTTTAAAAATGGTAAAAAGGTCAAGAAAACGTATGTCCTATTAAGGACAATTCGGCAATAAGCTTGGCAATGAGACTAACATAATAAAAAGTAAGGGATTGGGGAAGAGCAGAGCATATTAACCTTCATAATATGACTTCACTTGAATTTTCATTTAATTAACGCTTTCGACTTTTGAGTCAATTCGCAAAGTGGAAAATCATAAGAAACTTTTCGAAACTTTTTCGTGTAATCTTCCAGGACCCGTGCTCTCTGACGATGAAGCGAGAAAAACCAAGAAAAAGTATTTTCTTGAAATAGGATTTTCACCTCAGAGCGTAGGATTTGTACTTTTCAATAATTCATTTAAGTCTTAATCTTGCACCGAATCCCGCAACGAGGCAAGCATGCTTCATGTCTATCTACACTCATCTCAAATTAATTTAACTCTTTACTTGATCTTTTGCGAGTAAGGAGAAAAAAAAACGAAAGGAATTTACTCCCTTAATTGGGTATATAGCGCGCGGTGGTAATTCCGTAAAGATGTTAGATACACTTCTGGAATGCGTGTATGTAGATGGGTGCGGGATGATCCCGCACGTCTGCCATGGCAATTTTATATTTTATTCATTGCATACTTATACGTGCTTATGGGTGGAATGGAATTGTATCGCAAACACAAGGCCACCCTGTAGGGCGGGCAATGTGTTCATGTAAAAATATACACAAACGAAACGAATATGCGATGAGAAAGTTTAGCAGAAAGTGTCTTCTTTTAATTGGTTTAATCGACAAAATGAATTAGTTGGTTACATATTCATATGGCAACGGCATTTCTCTCGAATTTCCATTTAATTGGGTTAATTAATTGAAATTGATTAAAGTGGCAATATGTGTATAAACATTTTTTGCGTATACACAACAGAATGATGTGTCATACGTGGGAGCTAATTTACTGTGGAGATTGTTGGTTTGTTTAATATCGGTGCTTTGTCATTGTTTTAAACCAATGCAGAGGCAATATATATTTTAAATTCTTATCTCGGAGGTGAGTTTTCTAACTTCAGGAGCCAAATAGAACCGAATAGAACCCAAATACTCTATAAATCTATTCAATTAGACTATGCATATCGATCATGATCAGTCCCACGATTCAAATAGGGACTTGAATGTTGCCATCTGAAAGCATCATAGAATTGGAAAAACACCTGAAATTCCAAAAATTAAAATCCAAAATTAGAAGTGGATTAGGTTCGAGACAGATCTAAGGCAAAAGATCAACTCGGTACACTAGAGGACAAATAGCGATATCGAAATTGCAAGCATGAAGACTAGATACTTTGTATGTGAGACCAACAGCACCAGAGTGAAGCAGAGATATTTGGTATGGCTTTCCTACATCCTACAAAAGGAAAACTGCCCTATAGGCAGAAGGACTGGTAAGGTCCCCGCTAAGTTTGTATAGTTTCGATAAACAATTATGCCATTTTCCTAATTCAACGAGAGCTACAATATAAAATTAAAGTCATTCAGGTGGACCACATGTATCGTTACCCACGAGACCAATGATGATGTATTAGGAGGGGGACAATGTAAAGTAGGATCCACAGAATATAAAAGTTATTGAAAAGTACATTGTATTCTTCGGGCCTTAAGACGAAAAAACGACAAAATTAGTGTAACAATTGTTGTTGAACTGCCTTGCCGTACCTACAGCAAACTTGACGCAACAAAACTAACGTTCGAGTTTCGATATTCGCATATCTTTTTCATTGGAATTATTTGAACATAAAGGTAGCGGAACAGTTCGAAAAAGTTTACTTAGGCTGGATTAGAGGCACTTGAGGCGTAATAAAATTTTGGGCTCCGAACCCAAGCTCACATTTTTAAGCTCTTATAAGAGCTCAAGAACCTTATAAGAGCTATGACCAAGAACGAAGTTTTTTGGATTTTGCTCTTTTAGATTGTTAGAAGAGTCTCAAGTGATGCATATATAAAAAGTGTTAAGTGGCCTACTCAAAGGAGGTATTTTAGTTTTACAAAAAAGTCTAGTCTTGTTATAAGAGCTATTTAACTATTTATGTGACTCTTATGAGTTATAATAGCTCTTATAACTCTCTCATTTTTTTTATAATTCACTTGCGAATAAGGGATTAGTCTTCCATTTAAGTGTTAGATATGTCACGAGCGGAAATGGATAGAAGAAAAGAAAAAGGAGGGAAGGTACCCGTACCGGTGCACTCTTGTTTTGAGCAGTTGTACCCTGTAATGAGTAGGAAAGACTGATTGTGGTAAGACATTCCACATCCGCGCTGTACGGCTTATGAAACAACCTCTGCACTTCAGTGTGTGTTCGAAAGTGGGCTCGAGGGTGAACTGATGCGCATTCGATCTTCGACGAGAATTGCGGTTGAATGAATGGAACATCGTGAAAAAATCGATGAAACAGTGACAGGCAAGAGACGGTTAGTGATAAAAACCGGCGAAATGTCGGTCAAATATCAAATGTTTCAAGTGATTCAATTGACTTTTCTATGATTCTATCACCAATAAGTTTTAACGCCCATTTTTGTATTCTGTCCGAGCCCTGGGGAACCCCAGCGTTTATTGTATAAAGTGCAGATTTAAAGCCTCCCAAAACGACTTGAGTTGAATGGTTCGAAAGGTAATAAGTAATCCAGTGAATAAGAGATTCATCGATTTCAAATGCACTTATTTCCGATAAGAGAGCTTAGTGCCAAACTTGTCAAATGCCTTTGAAATATCAAGCACATCAATTCTGCTTTCACCAAGAAAATGCAAGGAATGGTTCCACTTTTCGGGGAGAAATGCTATATCATATCACCAGTGACCAGACTTTTCGCTACGAAAACCGTATTGCCGGTCATTAAGAACCTTTCGTTATTCAAGCTATTTCATAAGCTGAAAATGAATCAGCATTTCCATGACCTTCCAGAGAGTGGAAGGCAATCGAACGATGAACGACAGCTAGAGGGAGAAGAAAAGTCTCCTTTTTAGAGACGGTCTGGAGAAATGCTGTTTTATGCCTACTTGGCAAGAGGCATGACGAGTAGGACCGATGAAAAAGCTTACACAATGGTTTTGCCAGCGTGGAAGAACACCTCTTCAGAACAATAGGGAACATGACATCTAGAACAGCGGATTTGTCAATGTTGCGATCTTTAAGAACTTTTTTAACTGTATGAGTGCGAAAATGAATTTGTCCCATAGCCCATTCCACGCGCTTAAGTACGGGCGGAGGCATTACGCACTCCGATAGCGTGGAGCCCGTCCTGTCAGCAAAATGCGCTGCTAGAAAATTGGTTTTGTCTACGTCACTGACAGCTGGAATGTCATTGCAGACGAGTGTTAATGAATTTTAATGAATTTTTTACATTTCTTCTCGTGCGTGTAAGTAGCCTCAGTAGTTCCAACAACCTTCACACCATAACTAAGTTTCTTTTCAGGCAGAACCATTCTTTAAAGCCTAAGTCTTAGGTCATTCTCAAAGATTTAGGTTTAAAAAAAAATATCCGTATCAACACGTTCCAACTAAATAAGCGATTTATCTACATAGGTAGGTATGTGTTAACTCCGGTGTTTTTGGCGCCTCTAGAATAAAGCAGGCAGGGACACGCAGGCAGCTGCAAGTTCAAGTCCTGATTTCGCTCGTGCCCTTTTCAGGCACCTAACGACAAGGTGTCAAACTTTCTCCCAAATCACATGCGATTATTAAAAAAGAGGGTTAAAGCGGGGCAACGCAGTCCATGCGGTTAAGGTCATGCATGGAGTCGCGACAGTCACATGGTTGGGAAGCAGTGGCGATCATAATACTTGCCTTTTGCTCGACTGTATCAGCAGAGAAACGTATACATTCGGGAAATATTGTTTCGTACGAACTCACATGTAGGTGCAAGATGTTGCAAATGTCACAAGTGTTACGACACATGTTGTTTGAGCTTTAGCTTAGCGTCAGCCGAGTATATACACGCAACGATTAACTTGGGCCTCATCCAGTCAAAGATTTCATTACGCATCAACTTATCCTTGTTTATTCCTCCCACCCCTTTTTAAGATGGCATGGCTTGTGGTCAAAATTATTGTTTATCATCATTTGATGATTTATTATCCCATCGGATGTCCGGCGTTACACTTCATCAAAATCACATATTGTATAGACACTTAGACATTATTTTTTACCGATTACCAGTTCGCTAAGTTCATAAAGAACAACTCAACGTCACACACTCTAGCTAAGGGTGAATTAGCAATTCATAAACGCAACAATGGCAATTCGGATGCGTTCATGCGAAAATAACGACAAGGGCGCACATAAAAAAACACCCCTAAGATTGTGTAGATACACGTTTGACAATTTGGGGGAAAACAAACAAATCCTTGCTTTTTAAGGGATCTATTATCCGTACTTACCACCCCCATGCAGCAAAAATGTTTTGGTTTTTTCTTCGGCTTTTTTGTCGGCTCGACGGGGTATTACAAATAAATCCCATTCAATGGAGGCGAAAGACTGGCAACACACAATGGATTGAAAAAAAGGCGCAGTCGAATTGTCGGTTTGTTTTGCCATAAGTTTTGGTCTCTGTTTTCGACTGAGGTTTTTCATTCATTGACGCCTCATTTATTTTGATCATGTGGAGTGCTGCTATTCTCGCAGACACTTTTGGCGGTTTATCGAGTTCGATGTTTAGTATGGTTTCATGTAAATTTTATGTCTCAAGGATAAGATTTATCCCATTCGTTTTACAACCCTGTTATTCAATTGAAACATTTGAAACAACAATTATCATCCCAACGACATGAATAATTGTAATCACCCCCTTAACAAGCGACAACTTCGTTAAGGCTCGCTAATTATGTACGTATCATTAGCCGCCCCTTGTGGCACTCCAGTCGACTTCACATCATCATTGCAGCAAAGCCATCAGTAGCTCATAAATATTCAGAGCAATCTGTGACATTTCTTGGCCCATTGTCACCCCCCAATACAAGGAAAAACAACGCACAAGAATGTATTTCCATTGTATAATCAGGACGATTGGCAATTGATTTAGAAACACATCGTGCGGACTCGAACCGGAAGGACGTTTGATCCAAAAAGAAAGTAGATAACTCCAAAGGAACTCTGATTTCATTTCCTCCCAGACAATCAAGGCAAGTTACCCGCACCAAACGAGCACTCAAGTGAAGGCGGATGGATTTTCATCCCTCCCAGGCCGAGCAGCCTTGCATGAGTGCGGGAAATCGTCCTTAAAGAAGCGACGACATGCTGATAAACTTCCACTGTTTCGTTGCAGGGTGGATTTTTGGCGGAGAAAACTGGATTTTGTTTACTTTTTTCAAGTTGCGCGCACGCGTCCACCCCAACGGGCGGTCCGGCAATTACGTGTTTATATACCAAAACATTTTGCCACCATTTTAGGTGGATTTTCCAAACTTTGCCATAATAACATTAGAAGGGCGAATGCGAATCGTCCTCCGAAAGGGATGCTGCTGCTGGGATTGTTTAGCGAGAGCATTTAAGGTGGTTTAGGCGGAAGCGACATTGGTAATGGTAATGTCCTTTTGTTTGCTCGGCACGGCGGTCGTTGGTTGCATGACTTTTGGCTCTTGTTTTACAATCGAAGTTTGGATGGGCTCACACAGGATGCGAGCAGAGGAAGTTTGCATTCGGCGAACGTTGTTCCAACTCGATAAATGTGCGCACAGCATTTGTTTTGGGCTCACAAATCTAATGATTTCGATTGCCGGCACGTGCGGATCATTATGCTTAATCAAACAGAATAGTACACAAAACACCGGACGATAAAGGACGCATTAAGGCTCTGCTGGTGCGTCGCGTGATGTGAGAAAATAGATGGACAAGTTTGACTTACCTTTCGGAGAAGCTGTTAAATATGTGATTGCTGAACGTGGATGTCGACATGGTCTGCGGGGCTCTGGATGTCAGTGACATTGGACCGCCGACTTCGATCGGTGAGTCTGTATTGTTGGAATTGGTCGGGCTGGTTCCGGAATTTTGCGGAGTCCGTACACCAGGTGAGGGTGAGCCAGCGCTTATTGAACCACCTGATTGGGATGCGGATTGGGTGAGATGAGTTGAGGATAGCGGCCGCTCAGGATCTGAGTCAACACGAGGACTGGTCGGTGGCGGACTGTGGGAACTGCGCGGGTCATCGTCAATTTCGCCAGTTATGTCGGGCGATGAGTCTCTGCTGTCTTCCATCTAAGCAAGAGAAAAAAAGTTTACTTTTTAAAAAGTTTCACCAAAACTCAAAAGACTCATACTTTGTCCAGAGAAACTGAACCGTCACCGCCGTTTTCCCGTTTGCGCTGCTCGTCTTTTAGACGCTCGGCCTTCCGCCACTTGGCACGTCGGTTCTGAAACCACACCTGAAAGAGAAAAACAATCGTGGAAATAAGAAATGCAAATCTTTTCAATCTTGACATCTACATAAGAGAACCATAAAATAAAACCACTCCAAACGTAAAGAAGCATTTGGCTGAAGTTCCTAAAGCGAGAGGAGGCGTACAAGGAGTAACGCCAGTTCAGCATTTTGGCGTTTAAAACATATTTCATTGTTTTCATACTTCAAAATGGAAATATGTAGGTATTTTGTAACACAGTGAAGAGTGAAATAAATCACCGTAGACCCCTAAGACCTTTTGAAGATATGATCAAGACCAACAAGTGAATCGATTAAGCTATGTCCGTCCGTCCGTCTGTCTGTATGTGTGAAGTTTTAAGGTCTCTAAATTGAGCTAGGACGCTCAAACTTGGAGTGTATCTTGGTTCTAATTCTGCCACGCCCACTTTTGGCCTGAATGTAAACAACCTCTATTTCAAATTTTCTTTCAAAATGCCTTTTGGTCAAGTTAGACAAGCTGTAGGAACCCAAATTTTGGTAGAGAGCAATAATGGCCCAAAACCTCTAAGAAAGCAAAAGATTGGCCCGCCCACAACATCGACCATGCCCACTTTTCACATGTTAGATCTTTAAAATCCCGATTTTTCGGAAAAATTACTACAAATCGAAAAAATTATATGACAAATATTAAAGATGTTTCTATTTGCAAAGTTTGCTCCATACAAAGTTTTGAGCTCTGCCCACCTTTAGGGGGCGTTTTAAGGAAAAGACGGTTTATTTCCGAAATATTTTTCGGTTTTAACGCATTTTGTCATTATTCTAACGAAATTACAATCAATTGATTTTAATTTTTAGCCCAGACCCATTTTTGGGGGCGTGGACTATACAAATAATTTATATGAATTCAGGACAAAAAATTTTAAGATTTGGTGTTACACGGTGTATGGGGTCGGGTATATAGAAGTTTGTCAAAGACGAACTCTTGCACTTACTCACTTGTTTTTTATGGGTATAGTTTAAAATTTAAATAGTGTAGTTCGTATCAATTCGATACGGATCCTTGCAGCTCGGAGAAACATCAGCTAGAGTCAGGATATCTTCTCTTCTACCGAAAGAAATACATCCCTTGGGTTACTTCATTTCGTTATAACACTACGTTTTTTAGAGTATATATAAAGTCTAAATGAGAAATGCTGAGGAGTTGATTTATGCTTACCTAGTGACAACCTTGTACAATCTGTAAAAATTTCACAGTTTTTTTTTGAAAATTTTAAAAGTTTTTCTTAAATTAAGCAGAACTCTTAAGATGGGAGAGAAAAAACGTAAAAGCTTGGTTTCTGAAAAATTAGGAAATTTTGATTGTTGGTGCTGATGTCTAGCCGCCAAACTAGTGAACCAAAACATGTAACTAAGCCATAAATCTGTAGAGAATTTAGTTTTCTGTTTTTGATACACATACGCATACCTTGAAACGTTTCTCTTACTTTTTGTCCAAAGACCAAAATGGTAGAAATTTTTAAGATTTGCGTTTTTCAGGCTTTAGCCATTTCGTGGGAAGAAACAAAGTTGAAATTCGGATTCAGCACCCAAAAAGCCATGAATGAGAGAAAAAAAACTTCTTTATGTTTTCGTGGCAAGTGGCATCCCCGAAATTATTTTTGACTAGACGACTTCACATACGATTTCAATATGGTGTAGGTGCTACACAACACAAAGTAATTACAACAAAGTAATTACAAGAAATGCAAATTGAAAAAGAAAATTAAGTTATTTCAGCTTATTTAAGGTTTTTTTCCAAAAAAATCCTATTTTTTGAGTTGAATGCGATAAGAAAAAGAATCGTTAAATCAGGGTTTTTGAAAAGGGAGGAAATTTCACTATAGTTATTCAGTGCGCTCTAGCGGCCAAACTTCTGTCGAAGTATGCGGAAAAACGGATCTAATACTATGTTTCCACCGGCATTAGTACGAGGTAATCCTCGGGAGACGATTAATAATAAATCCCACAGGCAATTATGGAATTAGTTTGACTTGAGCACTCTTTTGCTGTCATTTGGGCTTCAAAAGAGAGTAGCAATGTTATTTTTCAGAAGCGAAAAAAGATTTCCATTGTAAACATTCTAATAGAAATCATTATTCTGACTCAACTGTCATACGTGGACAATTTCAGTGTCCTTTTTCTAAGAATAAAACTGTTGAAATGGTGTTCGAAAAGGGTTGAAACTTGAAAGTGGTTTTTAAAAAGTTTGATCTATTTTAAATCACTTGCCAAAGGTTTTAAATTTGTATGGTTAATCGCCCGGGTTAGTATGGTTAGTGCCCGAAAAATTATTTAAGTTATAATTATATAAAAATTATATATTATAAAAATTATAAATTAAATAATTATATTTTTTCTTCTATGGTTTATACATATTGGTCTATCTCGAAAAGTGCACATTCCTATGAACTCTTGGGGAAAATACTAAAATAAAGGTCGAAATTTTTCGAGGGTGAAGCTTAACGTGGATTCAGTGCCCCAAAAATCGTAAGAACAGGCGAAAAAAAACTTCTCTATTAAAAAAAAAAAAACAATTGCCAAAAAAAAAAATGTGACTGGACAGAAAGACTCATATAAATTTTATACTAAAACCGAATTTCATTACCATATGGTTAAAACCGTTGAGTTATCAAAATATCTAAGATTGGAGATGAGTCTCAGAGTTTTTCGAACATTTCGGCCAGGGACACACGGCGACAGAAAAATTCCGACTAAGCACAACAAGCGCGTAAATACTAGGCAACACACGAATGCAGCTAAGTCGCAAGATTAGATTTGCAACAATTTTCTTAATTGCGACTCTTTCAAGCCGCATGACAAAAAATTAATTTATTTTTATCTTTAGGTACATCACATATGTATAATAAAATTCAATGCATATTTCCTTTGGTCCCTCGATAACTTATGAATGGCTTAACCGATTTCATTCACCTTTTTATCAAAAAACTTCCTTATACTTTGTAAAAGATTCTTACAGAAAGAAAAATAAAGAAAATTAACGAATATTAAAAAAAAAATACAGTCAAGTATGAAGTCATACACGGAGCGGTCCGTCAGCCTTTTTTGAAGGCTAAGCTTACAATTATTGCTTGATTTTTGAAGTTTTTCTTCATTTCTCTTACATTTGCGTAATTTTTTTATTAATTTCAGAAAGACGCTTGATCCCGGATCATCAATTCGGTTTCAGACCTAAAGGCCCAACCATAATAGACTTTGATGAGCTTAAGTCGGCTTTCCGAAATGTCCCATTGAACGCGATTCGTATGCCACGACCATAATAGCCTTTAACTTGTGCTGGTTTTGTTTTTTTTTGCCATTAGTTCACTCATTGTCATATTTAAGCCCATATTTATTTTTAAACGTGCTTAAAAAAATCCGTGAGAGAAGGGAATATACCAAGAATTGTACGCTTACCTCAAAAGTTTAAACACATTTTAGATCTGACAACCGGTGTCGGAGATATTAATATCCAAAGTTGAAGCAAAGTGACATAATTTTCAAATTTGATTTTAAATTTTCAAGGCAATGTGATACTCGAGACAGTTCACAGTGAAATCTCATAAGATTTTTAAATCGTTTGCTTAAGTCTATTATGGGCAACACAATCTTTTGGCAGAACTTGAGTGGGATTTTTGTTGTATTTCGACGTTAGATTAATCCCGCTCAAGTCTATTATGTTTGGGCCTTAACCATTCCACAATAGATCAAGTCTACAGAATAACGCATGAAATTGAAAAAGCCTTAGAAGGAAAAAAAAAAAAATATGTTCAAGTGCTTTGCTCGACGTATCGCAAGCCTTCGACAAGGTATGGCACGAAGGCTTGACATATATAAGCTACGGCAAAACTTGCCGGAAGACATGTTTAAAATATTGGAAAATTATCTTGAAAGCAGACTCTTTCGTGTTAGGTGTAGTAGTGAATACTCGAGTTTCAAGCAAATTCGGGCTGGCGTACCCCAGGGAAGCGTCCTCGGTCCGACCCTGTTCCTGCTCTACACAAGAGACATAGCTCTAGATGATGAGACAGTTGTGGCCACGTTTGCGGACGATGCGGCCATCCTGGCAACAGGTGAATCAGTCGAGTCATCAACGAGAAACCTCCAACGAGCGTTGGACAGACTTTGTGTCTGGACTTGGCGAATCGCTCTTAACGAGAACAAGTCTACGCATGTGAATTTCACTTACAGAAGGGTTTACAATTGACCTCTGTTCATAAATTCTGCACAAATACCTTATACAAATGAAGCGAAATATCTAGGGATGACACTGGACGCTAAACTAAGGTGGAAACCACACGTTGGCTCAGAAAAATGTATTGGCTTATCGGAAGATTTTCGAAATTAAGCATATATAACAAACTGCTCTTGTACAGGCAGGTGTTAAAGCCGTCCTGGACATACGGAATACAACTTTGGGGTTGTACCAAGCCGAGCAACATGTCTATGTTGCAGACTTTCCAAAACAAGACACTACGAGCAATTGTGAATGCTCCACGGTATATTAGGAATAGTGATATTCACAGAGATTTAGGAATAGCTACCGTGAGCGAAGAAGTAACAAACTTTGCTCGAAAGCTAAATGCTCGCCTTCAAGTTCATTGCAACAATGAAATGATCCGTACTCTCATGGAGACTCTTAACGATGTAAACAACGAGCGACGACTACAAAGAACAAGACCCTTCGATCTAGCGACGTAGGGTGAAGCCGCACGAATGAACGGCTTAGTAGGTGCGTTCACTGGATAGCAACCTTCCCAATGCGATAAACACAACGGAAGCGTAAACTACTTGTTAAGTTAACTTAGTTGTAGTCAAGAAGTATTGTGAGAGAGCGAAAATTTACTACTATGAAGTGCGTTCTGGCAGTTTCATAGGGTCTCTAATAAATGGGTGGTTTCTTAGCACGTGAAAATCGGGCATAACCAATATCAGCTACTTCGGTATTATATATACCTGCTACAGTGGGCGTATTGGTTTCCTTGAAAGATTTTGCAGTCTTAGCCTCCGTCCACCCTAGTATTAAAAAAAAAAAATTAACATTTGTGTAATATTTCGAGTGCTATATGCACAAAATTTGTGTATACGAGTTTTTAAATGCTGTCTTTGGAGTGTAGTAAATAAAGGGGGACATCTTTGATAGTGTCCGGTCTTCTGATTTAAAATTATTAAAACAGTTCTCTGATTAATTCTGTGGTAGGTACCTACTGTTATATATATTTTTTTTTTAAATCTAGTGGTCTTATTTAGGGCTAATTTCAAGTTTAGGTACTCAAATATTTATTGAAACGCAGCGTAACTAATAATTTTTTTCCCATTTTGAAACTTTAAAAAAATGACAAAAGGGTTCTTATGTTTTCAAAATTTTAACAAATTTTGGGTTACTACTCAAGTGGTTTGCGCTTGTGTAAAAAATAGTTGATAAGGTAGAAAAAAATAAGAAGTTTAGGCATTTTATGGCACTACTTTTGCATAAAAAAAAATTTAAATGCTTTTAAGCGTACCTCAAAACCATAAGTACATTCAGCCCCACTATATTTTTCTTTCAAATCTTAAAAAATTTATGTCTGTGTTATTTTGCGAAATGGTACATGGTACTGTTCCTGAGATAGTGGGGAGAACATGCATTTTTTTAAAGCTTTTTTCTGCATTTTTTGGCTTTAAAATTCATAAAACGACTATAGTCGCATCTTTTTTCGAATAACTACTCTTATATATTTTTTGTATTCCCAAGTTGGGAATACAAGCTCCACTTGCGTTAGCAATGACTTTTTTCCCCCAACACTCTGTGCACAGGTTTATTAGTTTTCAGTTATTAATGCCTGTTTTTTCGTTTGCTTTTTAAAACGTCTCAGAAAATTTTAAGTTAGAAACGTAATTTTTTAAAGATCTTAAGCATTTTAGAATTCACTTCATAGATTTTAAATACAAACATAATTTTACTATAATCGGTCCTACCTCTAAGACACCAGAATATTTTGATAAAATATTTTTGAACAAAAAAAATAAATTAACAAAAAAAATAAGTTATTGAAAAAATGCATTTGCAGCAGCTATTTCTAGCTTTTGCATATGCGTGGTCATGGGGTATATGATAATTAATCATAAGATCATAAGGTCTTAAGCCCCAGATTTTTGACCAGTGTGTTTCGCAAAAATAATATTGGCCTATAATTGCTCATCAGTGGGTGAGCCAATATTATTCCACCCAGACACACATCTTTCGACTAACGTCGACGATAAACTTATAACTACTTTTGCTGTAAAAACACAGCGCGAATTATAAGTGTACCAAACACGGATGTTCAATTCGAACATATTAATCCGCGAATGGATTTTTATGAAAAATTTCAATAGTTTTCCCAAAATTTGCAAAAAGTTGTCGATGTGTGTGATTTTTTCAAACCTTTTGGCTTTATAGCATCGGAGACAGTGGTGGAGACAAATTTTTTTCACAAAGTTTTCTTTGAAATTACGTCCAAATCGCAGGTTAAAAATTTATTTTAGCCTTTGATTAAACTGCGGTTGTTATATATATTTTTTCTTAATATCCGTTTTTTGAATTAAAAATGATATGATTGCTCTCGCATCTTCGATTTTTTAAAGTTTGAAATCCTAAAATCCCCCATCCATAGTTTTCTATACATAGGAATTACTTTCTATTTTCTATGCAATGCACCAAAGTGCCTTGTTTCACATCGCAAAGATTGGAAAAGTTTTTGAAACTTTGAAGCCTCCAGAACTCAGTCAATTTGCAAAATTTCAAGATTTTCAGTTTCTTGTCTTCCGCAATCGCATCGGCATAGCTACCTTGTTGAAATTCAAATTGAAGTTTCCATTCACACACCCGATGAGATCCTTGCACAAACAATTCCATTAGGACTCTTGTCTGTTTCACTGAACAACAAATAAATGAAATCACATATCCAATTTATTTGCAGAACGGAATTTATCAAAACAATATCATTATCCTTGTTGAGGACGCCATGGCATGTGGCTTGTGGCAATGCTCCGCACCACAAGCGGAACCACACACGCACACAAACAAATTATTTATTTAACTAATGAGACAATCATTTTCTTTGCAGTGATTTCCTTTCCGCATTGTTGTCCTCGTATTCCCAGACACTCGGCGCAAATAAATATATTTTCTAATCAAAATTCAAATTGGATGTTTCCACATATACATGCTCAAGCTTATCCCAGCTCACACATACATACAAGTAAAACAACGTCACGATGCCAACGGGTGTGGTGTCTTGTAATCATGGCTATAATTTCAATTGTTCTATTAAGGATTATTATTGCCTGCCTGGTGTGGGGGTGGGGCGCAATTACCCCTCCGGCTGAGGGTTGAACACACACAGCATGGCCATAAAAAAGGACGAAAACAATTGAAAAGGATTCCCCACGACCGTATACATTGTAATAAATAAAACCTTTCCTGGATTTTCGTTCGGTATCCACCCACTTTTCGGGTTTGGGGGTATGGGGGTGGATGTAATGCCAGCACATTCCTTAATGGCAAACAAGATATACGCCCTCCACTTACGGTGCGTCGCACATTGGCAACGGAGCTGATCCGGAGGGATGAGGGGTCCTCGAATTTATTGTGTTCCAAGACGTTTCTGGGCGGGGAAGATGCCTCGCAGGCATCCGAATAGGGTTGCGAAAGGAGATGAGCGAAGACAATAAAGAGGGCTTCTCGCCAAAGTGAGTTATAACAATTTCATATTTCAATGAACTTCACGGAAATTAAATTATTCAGGAGGGTTGGAGCCAGGAGGTGTCTTTCATTATTGCGAGCCTGGTTTACACAATGGCAGGTCCTGGGCAAGCCCGTCGATCCATGTGAACAAACACAAGTCCGGAGAGCGAAAACAAATTTAAAATTCCCGCTCTAATGATCGGCACACACAACATGAAGTGCTTTGCCTGCCTTCAGGCTCTACCAGCCATTATATACACTGTTCTGGTCCTGGTCCTGGTTGCCTGGGATCGGATGCCAGCGCGAGTACAAAGCGAAAGCTCCTGTTGTGCTCAATTGTCGCCTGGCAGTTGCTGAAATGTTTACCGAAACACCACACACAATAAAGCAGAAACAAACAAACAAACAAATGTAACAGAAACTAATCTGTAAATAATGATGAACCCTGCCCAGGGGTGGTGCGCTCGGTCGGATCGGCGTCGACGACAAATACTTGTCAAGCGGTAAGTGGTTCGGGTAATTTGGACAGAACTCAATCATACCGGGATCATGAACATAATTACATGTGTGTTTTTCTTGTTACACAATCGAAGAATCGAATCGTATAGCCCGGAGGGGTGTTGCGCCCAAACCGCAGTCAAATTTGCTACCCTGATGCTGCGTGTTTCACCCTCGGTTGGCTCTAAAACATTGCCACTGTGTTGCAAGTACACTTCAAGTGGAATGAACGAACAGATGTGGTAGTTTTGTGCGAGTCGGTACCCCTTTTTCGGCGCGACTTGGATCTTGGAATGAAGCCATCAGTTAGCATCAGCATTAAAGGATTATTCGACCAAATGCAATTACCATCAACCCCTTTGCCGGGAGCGCATTTGCCTTTGAGTCGCTAACACTGCTAATAGGCTGGTGGTTCGCGGCGACCGGCGGAGCTGAAGACCAAATTGGCATCAGGCATTGAATTACTTTGAGCTAATTTCAAAACGGAAGCGTTTTTTCTTCTTTCGTTCGCCCATAGAGAAGTAATTTTGCCTAGGGAGGGATGTAGAAATTGAAGTCTTGACAAGGGTCGATACTCGGCTTATAATAACAAAGTGAGGCTGGGTAGTAAATCAAGTGAATGATTGTTTTGCACCCGCACAATGAATTGCATTTTTGACTTTTATCCACACAGATTGGAAACTAGTGTTTGCATTTCAAGATTTAATCCGTAGCAAAGTAGTTTTTTCGTGTGGAAACAACAGAAACAGAAACAGAAACAGAAACAGAAACAGAAACAGAAACAGAAACAGAAACAGAAACAGAAACAGAAACAGAAACAGAAACAGAAACAGAAACAGAAACAGAAACAGAAACAGAAACAGAAACAGAAACAGAAACAGAAACAGAAACAGAAACAGAAACAGAAACAGAAACAGAAACAGAAACAGAAACAGAAACAGAAACAGAAACAGAAACAGAAACAGAAACAGAAACAGAAACAGAAACAGAAACAGAAACAGAAACAGAAACAGAAACAGAAACAGAAACAGAAACAGAAACAGAAACAGAAACAGAAACAGAAACAGAAACAGAAACAGAAACAGAAACAGAAACAGAAACAGAAACAGAAACAGAAACAGAAACAGAAACAGAAACAGAAACAGAAACAGAAACAGAAACAGAAACAGAAACAGAAACAGAAACAGAAACAGAAACAGAAACAGAAACAGAAACAGAAACAGAAACAGAAACAGAAACAGAAACAGAAACAGAAACAGAAACAGAAACAGAAACAGAAACAGAAACAGAAACAGAAACAGAAACAGAAACAGAAACAGAAACAGAAACAGAAACAGAAACAGAAACAGAAACAGAAACAGAAACAGAAACAGAAACAGAAACAGAAACAGAAACAGAAACAGAAACAGAAACAGAAACAGAAACAGAAACAGAAACAGAAACAGAAACAGAAACAGAAACAGAAACAGAAACAGAAACAGAAACAGAAACAGAAACAGAAACAGAAACAGAAACAGAAACAGAAACAGAAACAGAAACAGAAACAGAAACAGAAACAGAAACAGAAACAGAAACAGAAACAGAAACAGAAACAGAAACAGAAACAGAAACAGAAACAGAAACAGAAACAGAAACAGAAACAGAAACAGAAACAGAAACAGAAACAGAAACAGAAACAGAAACAGAAACAGAAACAGAAACAGAAACAGAAACAGAAACAGAAACAGAAACAGAAACAGAAACAGAAACAGAAACAGAAACAGAAACAGAAACAGAAACAGAAACAGAAACAGAAACAGAAACAGAAACAGAAACAGAAACAGAAACAGAAACAGAAACAGAAACAGAAACAGAAACAGAAACAGAAACAGAAACAGAAACAGAAACAGAAACAGAAACAGAAACAGAAACAGAAACAGAAACAGAAACAGAAACAGAAACAGAAACAGAAACAGAAACAGAAACAGAAACAGAAACAGAAACAGAAACAGAAACAGAAACAGAAACAGAAACAGAAACAGAAACAGAAACAGAAACAGAAACAGAAACAGAAACAGAAACAGAAACAGAAACAGAAACAGAAACAGAAACAGAAACAGAAACAGAAACAGAAACAGAAACAGAAACAGAAACAGAAACAGAAACAGAAACAGAAAGAGTCTTAGCGGTCTACGGATTATTTCACTGGGTTACAAACTATACGTCAAACTTAATATATCCTGGGTCGAGTATAAAAACAGAAACAGAAACGGAAACGGAAAGACAAACAGAAACAGTTTTGGAATACAGAAAAAAACTGTTCTCTTCTCGTAAACCTGAACGGAATCGTTCTCATGTAAAAGTTCTTTTAAATACCGAATACGTTCGGTAGCGACACCGAACTTGAAATTTCATCACCAATCTATTTGACGCTGGAGGCTAGGTGTAGCTTTGATTCTCTATGTGAAGTGACGTTTTGACTCAATTTTCATTCTTGTTTTTATTTAAAAATATACAAGATTAAAAAAATCACAAGAATAAATTTTCCTTACAATTTAAATATTAAAACAAAGTATTTTACAACAAGGCAATTTCACGCAACGTAAAGGCTGCACCGGTGCAGCATTTGTCGTTCTGTACATAATGAAACTGGGTGTACACTACGCTGGAGATGTCGCGAATACCGAGTTTTATTTTGTAGCTCGGTGTGGCAGTTCGGTGTTCAAAAGAATACGCCATGAAACTGAAACTGAAACAAAATGAAAACTTATTAACTTAAAACTTAAACTGGATCCGAAACATAAACAAAAACAGGGCAGTCTGCCCAAGAATAAAAAAAAGGAAGTCCGTCCGCACCTGTTTTAACATTTGAACGGTTAGTTGTAGACAAACGTAGAAAAGTTGTATATTATTATCAAAATCCGGAAATTAATAGGAACGTATACAACGTTTTTGTGAAAAGAAAAAATTACAGAAACGAAAGATAAAAAAAATTTGTCACCATGTTGATAATTTTTTTAAAACTTAATTTAACCCCAGACTTCTTGTTTGTAGCAGAACGATTTTTATTCTTATACCATGTCTCCACCGGGCACTAATTCGCGAATAATTTAAATCTTTATTAAACCCTCTACAAACCACGTGATTTGCCATACAAATTGAAGTCCTTTCGGAAGGCGATTAAAAGTAAATCCTCTCATAAATCCCATTCACCCTATTCACAAACCTATTTTCTGCACCTTTGTTACAGTTTGAGAACCAAAAAAAAGGAAACTGAAACTGTCCCTGTTCAACAGATCTGTCACAAGTACTTTTTTTTATTGTCATTTTAACAGCGAAATAATTTTTCGCTCCTGGGAAATGACATCGCCATTCTCTTTTGAGAGCCAAAATGACAGAAACAGAGTTTTCGTGTCAAATTAATCCTATATTTGTCCGATGGAGCCACTTTGGCTTTTATTTATTTATTTTAATCGATTCGACGATTTATTTTAATCGTCTCCCGTTAATCTTCTTTTAATTAGAGGTGGAGACATAGTATAAGCGAATATAAAATAAATCATGAAATAATTTTAAAAATTTTTAATCAGAAAATCGAGCAAATTTCGCCGTTAAGTTGCGAAATTGTCGCAGTAAAAACTTAAAAATTTAAACATTTCAGCGGCAAAGATATTTGTGTAAATCGTGTTAAAAAAAAAACATTTTACACAATAACATTTTTTCTATCTTATATGTCCCTTCTAAGTATTTGAAGCTTATAAGAGCCCTCGCCTGGCCTCCCACAACAGAAGTACCACCTACTTACTTGGTATGTCTCCACCGAATATTAAACTGAGATTAGCAGAAGACGATTAAAAATAAATCCCGTCTTACTTAAATTACTATGTCTCCTCAATAAAACTGCGATTGACAGGAGAAAATGAAAAGTAAAATCGCGAAGAGTCTCAGCGGTAATTTGACCTTTTTGTTGTAATGTTTCCTCTTAAAAGAGAGCAATTCACATTTCCTAAGAGCGAAAAAACAAATCCGCTGCAAAAATCTCTCTAATAAACGTTTTGGTGACAGATGTGTCATACGTTTGACAAAGTAAGATTGCTTTTCAAATCCAAAACTGTTATAAAAGTGGGTGACAAGTTAAAAGTTGCATAAAAGAGGTTTGAAAAAGGCTGAATGATATTTGCGGATTTATTTTAATTACTTGCCGTTAAGGATCTAAATTTAATAAGGAAATCTCGTGATAGGTAAGAGTTTAGTTGAACATTTATATTAAACACGGATAAGTGCCCGGAAGAGAAAACCTACAAAAAAGCCAAAGGACCAAAAAGTTCATGCTTTGTTTTTTTTTAAATAGGGATGCGGCAGGGACGCCGGCCGTTGTCACTCCTATTGAAGTGACAAACTCCTTTTTCCGGCGGAAACTTCCTCTTTTGCGAAAACACTAGGTTTTAGTTAGAAAGTTACACAATTAGAAACGCGCTCCGTGGATAGACCAAAAATTACCTGGCTGGATGAAGTCACAACCCTAGAGACCCAATTAGACCGCTTGATGATTATGGCTAGGAAATTGGAATCGGTGGCGAAGGATCGAAAAGGATGGAAGGGTAACTTAAGAACCCTAACTTTCCGAACTTTTTAGTAGACAAAAGATGGACAAAAATTGATGATGATGATGATTGCACTAGATACCCTCGGAGCTATATAGAAGCTGAGAGGTGTCGTTGAAACATGGTAGCTCAAAATTTGAGGCCTAGGCTAGGTTTTGAGGATGTTTCTTCTTCTTCTTCTTGTGTACATCATGTCCTTAAATGTTGGAAGGGAAATGGAAGAGACAATACCTATTAACAACCTATTAACACATAAGATTATGTTTTATTTTTTGAGTTGGCTTATAAGACATGAGACGTCTTTTAAACTTGCGGTTCTTGCCGTTTTGTAGGATCTTGCTGTAGGACCCTGCTTTATCAGTTTTACCGCAGCTGTATTCGATTTACAAGGCACAGCGGTGTTGTGTGTCTAGACTGTGTACGGGTTTGGACTGGGAGTTGGGATTCTCAGTTGTTGCTTTTTGTCAGCATAGTTTCTGTCAATATTGGCCAGAGGACCAAGAAGATCTAAGAACCACTGGCACATTGAGGTTATAATTCTAAGGCTTCCTTTTCGTACGCGATTTGGTATCTTTGACGTCTTCTTTAAAAGTTGTGTTTGTGTTTCAAAGGTGTGAAACATTTGTAAGAAAGAAACTTGAAAAATGTTTTTTTTTTTTTTAATTTAGTGCCATCGCCATGGAGTAGATAAACTCCATAATTAAGATATATGGAGTTGATAAACACACTTATTGAAGTTTTTATTTTTTTAAGAACCTTTGGCAATAGCAAACCTTTAAAGCTAGTTTCCAAGAGGGATCAGTTGAGTTGCTACATGCTTAAAATTGATTTAAGATATAGCTGACAATTTGCAATCATGCTTGTATTGCTTTCTGATGCTCTGAGTTTTTTGAGTCCTTATCAATATCCAGGAATTTAGTATGAACTATGCTTCAATGTTAATTTAAAAATTCCATCCTAAGGCAACACGAAAAAAATCAATAACCCCGGTTATGTTAAATAAAGGTAAATGCTTACCGTCTCCTTCTCAAAAAACTCCCTACATTATTCATGCTCACTTTCTTGTCCCCCAATAACACAATCGCAATTATGTGAATGAAAAAGCTCTAAGCCCAAAAAAAATATCAAAAAAGGATTAATCTCGGACAACATCAAATTATTCAGAAGTATACGTACAACTGCTGAGTGAAAAAAAACCGAAATAAAACATAAGACAACAACGAATCCCCAAAGTTCCTCAAAAATAAAAACCCGAATTGAATAAGAAATTATCCTCGTCGAAATGAAATCCATAAATACGTGTAATTTAAAAGAAAACGAGGACCAAGGAGCAACCCAACAACAATATCGTCTGCGCGACGGACAATAATTTTTCCTTCTTCACGTGAATTATTAAATGTAAGTCCCGTCGAGAATATGCACAACAAGATTATAAAATCTCCCGACTTTGTCTAAATTTCAACTCGAAACGAAACCAAAATGGAAATGAAATTATAATGTCCATTTCTATTAGGGAAAATTAGATATTTTCCTCAAAAAAGGAAAAAGTAGAGGACGCATAACGTAATATAAATCTCCTTGGGTTCCCTTTTTTGCTCGACTCCTGGAAATGCGGTCTCGAATCGAATAGGAATACCCGTCCTCCCCGGGCGGCCGGAGCAAGGTAGCAAAAACCATTTTGAACAATTTAGGTTGGTGTCAAGTTTCAAGAGCGTGTGCGCGTCTACAGTGCGTACTCCTGCCAAATGAATGTGGCAGGAGGCCAAGTCAATGGTTTTTTTTTGTCTTCCAAGAAATGCCAGGACGTTACACCCTCGTCAAAGAAAACTTTCGAGAGATGTATCAGACTCAAATAAAAAAAAACCTCATTGAATTTTATTAAATCCCCTTTTAGGCGAATTGAAAAAATATACGGAAGCATCTCAAGAATTATACTCTGCGGTGCAAACAGAGACAGGACATCATCTTACTTAATTTGATAAGGAGGCTTTTGTGGTTTGCTTGGATTGTGACAGGAGTCAGAAAATGTGGAACAATTTGAAATGGCCTCTGATGTCGATCCAGGACATCAGAGCCACATGTGCGCGCCTTGACACGTGCACGCGTGTATCCTGACATATCAAGTGTCAAAATGCTTGTTCTCCTTTTAATTCCGTTTTTACACCAAATTGGCAAAACTAATTTTATTTAACAAACGGAAATTTGAAGTGGTGGGAAAATACCGGAAAATTACTTGTCCTGTCAAGGGGTAACCCATTGCGTCTGGGACAGCACATGGTGCAGCAGAATCCGACAATTAATTCGTGAGAATTAATGTAAATTTTATTGTTTAATTGCCACATGCGCCTGCGACCATTAGTGTACGCTGCACCCCCTTGTGAGTCTGAGTGAAAATTGCATTTGCTGCAAACAACACGGAAGCGCAAGCAGTAATTGGAGGGCCCAACTTGAAGGGCTCTCTTTTAAGCAGTTTTGTTCGGAACAAACTTATTTCCCGGGACACGCTGCTTATTGTTGATACGCGAATACTGTTTCTGTTTCAATGGTGACATTGTTTTAGGAAAACAAACCAAAACCAAGTGGAGGGCCCTCCAAAAAGGGTCTCAATACTCAAGGTAATTGTGTTGCTTGTGATATAATCAGAGTGAGCATGGAACCTCTCCAAGAGGAACAGCCGGTGGAAAGAAAACCCCTCACGTTTGTAATTGCTCCGGAAATACGAGATTCTGCTGCTACACCGGCGTGTCGTTCTCGTTAGTTCCCATTAGGGGTAAGCTTCCTCGTTTGGTGATAATGCGCTCTTGATGTATGCCTACCTACGTGCTTTGACACATTCGCAGATGTGAGAAATGGAAATGAGGCAATTGCCACATTGTCAAGACCACTTGCAGTCTTCGCTGGCAACATGGGAAGTGTCCACTAATTGGATAGTTCCTTAGAAAATTGCAACTGTGATTCGGGGGGAAAAACATAGATACCCTGGCCTTTACTTATGAGAGAACTTGAAGCTTCCATTTACTGCAAGACAAGTGGCAATGTAATAAGCCATAAAAATGGAAAATTGTGCTAATTGCTTTGTTAAAGTGGAGGTATCTACGTTCCTGCGAGCTGTGTGGGTGATCGTAGCCCATTTTAAAAGATCCATACCGCATCTCATCTCATTGAGTTGAGTTAATAGATCCGTTTTGGTGTGAAAGCAACACTAGTCTTGTAATTGCGTGAAACAATTTCTTCGGGGAATGAATTACTGGTCTCAGTTTCAAGGCTTCTTAAAATAGTTTTTTGCAAGTCACTTCAGTTTCTAGCTTAGTTGAGGTTAAGAAAACTGCAGGCAACAGCCCCGTCAGAAAGGCATCAATAAAGTAGCATGTTCTAGTACTCACTTTAACCAGATATAGATTGGCCTTCATCATGTCAGATTAAGCCTTCACCCTGTCAACTATTTCTATACCATGCAGGGTCTGGGCTTTATGCAAAATGATTTTCACATGCAGCTCGTGAAAAGTAGTTGAAAATGGAGGTGCTCACAAATACAACCTGTAGTGGGCGAGTTCAGGTGATTTCCGAATTTAATATTCCGACAGCAGAATACCAGATTTTAAGCCTGATGGGAAGTGGGTGAGCACACTTGTACTTACCTAAGTCAATTATTTAAGCGTTTCATAGTTCATAGACTTTGATTTAGACTTTCGAAGCGTTTTGACTTTTGACTATCTTATTTATGCCTTTTTTGAATAAAGGTCTTAGCCTTTGTTTGTTAGCCCTAATTTGTCTACGCTGGGTTCCTGTCTGGACTAATTTGGGGCTTACATGTTAGAAAATTTTAACTGGGAACCGGAAAAACGAACCTATATACCGATAGCCTCGACGCGAAGGCGGAAAAAAGCTTTTCGACGATACAAGGAAGATTTGCCCACCGCAACGTTGCTTAAGCTTTCAGCTCAATAAATTCGTTGCGTCCGTCACGTCGAAGTTCACAACTGACAACTCAGTTAAATGCTCGAGTTTTTATGGGAAGCGACCCACAGAAGAAGTGCGTGACGTGACTGTCGCTTCCCATAAGGACACGTGTGTCCGAAATAACGCTCTTGCCGATTAACTTATTCCGGATAGAAGAACTTTCTTTAAAAGAAACGCTCGACCTGGAGACAATTGTTCCGAGCAAGCTGGATGCTTCGGTATGCGCTCAGATATTGCTGCCTTTGTCCGACGGTGGATACCCTGCCATCAGCAGAACAAGATCCACCTGGGACAACAAAACACGTCGTCGATTCAAATATATCAACATCGATGTCGTTGGACCTCTTTCGTCTTTACGAGCATACCGCTACTTGCTCACGTGCATTGGCTGCTTTATCGCTGAAGCCTACCCGCTGGCAGATATGACCCCCAAAACAAGATACACAGATTTTCCGAGAGCACCGATTGGTACATATACGGATATACACTTTGCCCAATATGGTGTTCGAAAATATCAGCTTTGATGTCGTTGGACCTCTTTGGTCTTCACGGCGGTACCGATACTTGCTTACGTGCATCGACCGCTTTTCTCGCTGTCCTGAAGCCTACCCACTATATGATATGTGTGTCGAAACCATCGACAGAGCGCTAATTTCTGGATGGTTTCCCCACGTTTTGTGCGCCATTAAGGATTTCGACGGCCTTTGGTTGACAATTCGAGAACCGCATCTTTAGAGAACTGAACCGTATTCGGCATCAAACACCTCAGGATGACCCCATTCCATCCACAAGCCAAACGGATGGAGCAGCGATGTCATTGTGCCCTCATAACATCATCTTTTTGCTGCTGTAACACAAATGATGTTATACCTACCGTTTACTGGGGTTGATGTTAAACCTACCGTTTTACTGGGACTACGCTCAACTTTTAAAGACGATATACGTGCGACCCCGGCCGATTTTGAGGCTTCTAGGCGAGTTTTTTTGTGAAGCAAAATTGAAAGTGGCTTCCGAGTTCGTCAAAGATTTATGCCGTGACCTGGCAAAGGTTGCGCCTGTTCCTGCTGCAAACCACAGCAAAGGGTCTGTGTTTATTCAGACAAAGCCTCAACACTGCAACACACGTTTTCGTCCGCAGCGATGCAATCAAATCTCCACTGCTACGAACATACATATTGAGATTCTGGAGAGAGGCGACATGTATTCAAAGGTGAAGTTAACTAATCGAGCTTCGAAGGTCTCTATCGGCCGTTTGAAGACAGCTTTCCTGCCGCAAGAAGAGGCAGAAAGAGCACCAGCAGCCGGCGCGGATCCAGGGGATTCGGGGATGGTGGCAATGAGTGCAATTGTCGCTCCCCTAAGGATAGGTGCTAGATGTCTGGTAAGCGCCTGTGGTCAAGTAGGGACATGTAAGGCTTAAACTGATTTTGAACTTTTTTTTCCCATAACTAATCGCGTCTGACAATTTTTAATATAAAAAAATATTCGGAACCAAGAAGCACAAATCCATACATTAGGATTAGAAATCCAACTTATTCAACTCCTTCCTACGGTAAACTTATGCTCCCTTTTCAATCAATAAATATCAATTTTCAACAACGTAACTACCCAATGTATTTGAGCGTCCTGATTCCAACTATGTTTCGGAAAATTGTCGGACCCAATTTGTTTAGAAGTTATATAAAAAATAGTTCAAAAAGACTGCAACAGCCATATAAATTTGGCTTTTTTCATGATTTTTCATTCTATTTGGCGGGGAGCGGGTCACAATGCTGCTATTCAAAATTTGGTTTTTCAAAATTCTGCTTTTAAAAATTTTAACTTGATAAATCGAAGTCTTATTTGCTTATTCTGCTTTTTTAAGCAAAATTTTGATTATTTTTGCAGTCAAGCAATTGTAAAAAAAGGAAAAGACAGGAGTTTCTGGGTGGTGGCACCTTCTTCGATACATATTCCATTGGCACCATTTTGTAAAACAGAATTTTGAAAAGCAAGATTTTGAAAACAGATTTTTGGGAAGTAGAATTTCGGTATAGAAGCATTTTGACCCCGGCAGAAGTTTGACCCCAACCCTATTAGGCAAATTTGGATTTTGAAAGATTTTTACTAAAATTGCCTTTCTCATCTTCTTAAGGTTAAAATTTTTATTCCATTCAAGAATTTGTTTAAAAGTTCAAGCATTTTAAGGTGAGGATGGCGTGTTACAGAAAAAAAAAACTCACCTGTACACGAGCCTCAGTGAGATTAATCTTCATTGCGAGATCCTCCCGCGTGAACACATCCGGGTAGTGTGTTTGGGCAAACGCAGTCTCAAGCTCTTCCAACTGTTACAATACAAGTAAAAAATAACCCGTCAAAAAGTATTCAAAAATTTAACGTGCTAAGGACTTATTGTCATGCTAAAAAATAATGTTTAACTCACTTGTTGCAAAGTAAACGTGGTGCGGTTTCTTCTTTGCTTGCGTCGCACGAATGTTTCGTCATGAATGGCAGGATGGTAGGAGTAGCTCGTATCTGAAAAAAAAAAACAAACGAAGGTCCTTAAGGTTATAACTACACAAAAAAAATAATCCTAACGCTTTCAGCGATTGTTTTTTGTTTGTCGAAAATTCAACTTCCTGGGCTTGACCAAATTAAGCACTTAAGAATGGATTTTCAACCCTATATAAGCTTCCCCACGAGATTGACTTAACTTGTTCTTTGCACTCATAAGCAGCATTATACAAGAGAGCTCCACCTGATGTTATTACTTCATGAGCTAATGTTGCATACCTTCACATCATCACATTATTTAACCGCACCGTTGTTGGCAGCAGCACCTTACCTGAGACGAGAACGAGGCGAAAAGTATGAAAATATAAGTCGACATGGGCTTGCGGGCGTTCGTATTAAAAATTCCCAAACTTCTGACATGGCCTCTCAACAAAGGGTCGTCTTCTTGAATTCGTTTGAAATTAATTTTCAATTTCGCTTAAATAATTAATTAGTGAAAGTAAATTACAAAATTCAATTGTAGTAGGTATACCCGCCCGTTGTTGTGCAAAAAGGTATATGGGAGGGTGTTCTCCTGGTTTAGAGGCGGGTGTAATCGGATTTAGAAATTATACGTCTGTTGGGTCCTGCCGGGCAACTGCTTAGAAAGTGTTTTTTGATATGGCGCAACGCATAGGCGGGGTTAAACTCGTTCCTTACCGTGTAAACCCTTTACGAATGCTAGGTCCTGCTTATGTATTCTATATTTTGAGAAAAGGAAGTTATTTGGTACGAAGTGCGTTGTCCACGAGTAGCAACATCTCAAGTTTCAATAAGAACAATCTTTTCCCATTGGATTCATTAATTAAAATTTAAATTTTAATATGTTTGGCAGTTGTTGATAAGTCGTAGCCTAAAAGCCACGAAGAAGAAACAAGACACGAAGAATAGCAAACTATGGATGGGAAGGGAGTTTTCTGCTGTTTTTATAAGACCTGACATAAGTAACTAAGAGCGCAAAGTCGATAATATTAGTAGGTTACTTCTGCACTTCGTTGGTTAGACCTCGTCACTGTACTAGGTCTCCCTTGTGGAAAGCCCTAAGTTAAGTTTCAAGTGCCAGAGATTAAATTGACATCAGTGAATTTCACTCTGTTAAAGAAGACCCAGCCTTTAACGACTTTGATATCGGATTTAGGGAGTTTATAACGCAATTTTCACAACCTTGCAATTTCAAGCAAGGCAATGAATGATGGCAATTGAGTATTGAGGGAAATTGTTTTGAATGTGGCAGGCTAAAGATCGTTTAGAAAGAAAAATAAATAAAAAACCAAGATAAAATGGATCCCTTTTAGGCAGTTAAGCACACCAGGACACAATTTTGCAAGATGTTGACGCTACACTCTTTTAAAGCCCTAAGGATAATATTATTTGCAACAACTTTGTTTCCGCAATGAAGACGCAAGAAGCGCTTCCACTTTTCATTGATATAAGCCATCCGATCACAAGACTTTTAATGCAGAAGTTAATTTAAAAGTTCCCACGATTGAAGATGTTTTAGTATAGTTTAAGGCTTATGATGGTAAATAGGACTTTCATGACCTTTGAAAGCAAGGTTTTTAGTCCCAAAGGTAACTTTTTCTTTATGCTCCGAACAAAGGCTGTGTCCCATCTACTTGGGCTAAAGCCAAAAGAGAATCAAATGAAAAAGCTTACGCAGAGGTTTGGCATGGTGGAAAAGCACACCTTCAGAGCGATTGCCATGGCCGATATTCCACTTGAACCAGGCGATTTTTTGAAGCTCCTGCTACAACAGGTCTTCTACCACTGTACAAGTGCAAAAGTGTGCTGAACCCATATGGCCACTGCTAGACGCGCTGAAGTACGGTTAGAAGCACAAAATTCAATCAGATTTTGGCTTTGTCCAAAAATTTGACAATTAAAATGTGGTGGCAGACGAGGCTTTCGACGCAGCATTTTTAAGGTTCTAATTAAGACCATAGGTTTACTTTGGGACCAACAATTTTAGATATTGGAATATTTTAGGGGTTTTTTGCCTCGCAATATTCACTTCGATTCACTTATATTCACAATGAAAATCCTTCTATTTCTTATTCGTATTTCTAATTTGCCCAATGGCAGACGCAGAGTTGGCTTCGAAACGTTTTTTTGGTTTTCCTTGTGCCGTAAATAAAACGAATGCAGTCATTAAATACCACAATTAGTTTCTGCTTGCACCCACAAGACTGGATAGACAGAGCTGTTGAGTGTTTATTAAGGTATAATCAGCTATTTCCGAGAAGTTTTTTTTTCAACTGGGTTGATAATAGGCTTGAGGGGATCTAAGTGAATAAAGTCCGTAATAGATTTTCCTTATGTGGTCTGAGCTCCATAACCCAGATATTTAACATCGTTTACATGGGGAATAATACCACCATTGAGAACTACAGGAGGAAAATCAATGTGATTCAGCGCAGTTCTAGGGCGCAATATCGCAAAAGAACTAGCAGGGCTAATAGTAAAGCTATTATAGTTAAGGTACTCATTTAACCTTGCTAAGCAAACTTCCATTGAACCGACTTCCCTATACAGATGTAAAGCATAAAATCGTCAGCGCATATATAAACGAGGCAGCTGCGAACGGATAGGAAAGGTCATTAATGAAAAGAGAGAATTATGGAGGACCCAGGACAGACCCCTGCGGAATGCCTGTATTCAAAACAGAGTTGTCAAGCTCAGTTATAGCACGTTGCAACCGATAGTTCAGAAAACTGCCCAGTAATTTGAGCGAGATGTCAGAGAAGTTAAAAAATCTCTTGAGTTTCATTAGTAAAATTGCGCGTCTTTGCGCATCTTTGCGCATCCAAAGGCCTTTGACAATTCCAGCAGAATTATAACGGAAAACTTATCTAAATCAAGAGCAAGACGCATGTCAGAGGTGCCTTTAACAACTACAGATTCACAACTGTACGCTTGTTCCGGAATCCAGATTGTCATTTAGAATGTTAGTTATTGATGTTAAGAAAGTTTTGGATTTGGTCATGCCGAGTTTTTTTTTAAAGACCTTGCAACGAAAAGATAAAATACTTATTGGTCTAAGCTAAAGCAAAGGTAAGCTTAAGGGAACTGTAACAATGTTGGCGAATTTCCACCCGTCAGGAAAATTATTGCTGTAGATACATGCATTGAAAACGTGAAGTAAATACTGAGGGATGACATAGGCAGGGTAAGTTCCATAAATTTCAGCAAATTATAAGGACTTATGTAATAAGGACCTATAGCGTTAGATTAACCTGACCCGGACTGTAGTAATAACATCTTTGACACCAATGCAATGACATGAAAAATGAAAAGGAGCCTTCACTCTCAAACACTTTAACAAACATCATTCGAAAGACGGGAATTACAAGGAGGTGGACAGAAAACGGCGGACATAACTTCAGGACTAAACCCAAATTCGTATTATGGTTACTCTTACCACCAATGACACCAATTTGTCTTTGGTTTTTCCATAATTCTTAGGAATTTAAAGAAGCATCGAGTTTTTTCTAATAGGTATATTCTGGTGCACTTCTAGATGAGGGACGTTACTCTATTTTGAGAAAACTTAAACCATGTGTCTCCACCAGGCACTGATCCGCGATTGGTGTAAATCCTCACAAAATCTTCTACAAATCACTCAATTAACCATATAAATAATCTCTAATAAATCTCAATAACCCTATTTACAAACCTATTTCATGCACCTTTGTAACAGTTTGAGAATCAAAAAATGAAACTGAAACTGTCCCTGTACGACAGATCTTAAGCAAAAACGTTTTCTGAGATTTTTGCAACGGAAACCTTTTACGCTTAAACAACATTTTCTTTGAGAGCCAAAATGAGTGACAGAAAATGACTGCTTGCAACAAATCAAACCTTTATTTGTCCGGTGGAGCTACTTTGTAATTTATTTTTAATCGTTTCCTACCAGTCCTCTTTTTATTGCCGGTGGAGATATAGTATTATCACTCATCAGACTATAAAGAGATAGCCAACTCTGCAACCCCCTGCCACTCTGCAACACACAGGGAACGAAACGGAACGTATAGTGGGATCTGCCATGGGACTTGACCTTGATTTCCTGTCTGTGTGAAACACTGCCAGCTGAGAATGTAGTAGTGTGCCAGGCAAAGCACAGAACACATATGCAGTCCCCAGTCAGTGGAAGCTTGGGGGCAAAAAGAGAATTCTTGTGCCGAGTTTGCTCCCTTTATAGTCTAATCAGTGGTATGATATTGCCTTTTATTATACTCAGTTCGATTAGTCCGAAATCTCCTGTAAAAAGTCTCTCGTTGTCAAATAAGTGATTTTATATTGCTGTTGTTTACCACGGACAGCTTTTGGTTTCCTTCGTTACAATATGGACGTAGTTCTCAAACAAATTATTTAGCAGGTTGTTGAAAATCGTCGCTTAAGTGTTTATACATCTGTCGAGAAGTAAATCTCGTGGCCTGTCATTTCCCAGGAGCGAAAAACTATTTTCGCAGTAAAAAATCACAATAAAAAACGTCATTGAGACATATCTGTCGTACAGAGACAGTTAGTTTCCTTTTTTGATTCTCAAACTGTTAAAAAGGTGCAGAAAATAGCTTTGTGAATAGGGTGAAAGGGATTTATGAGAGGGTTTATTTTTAATCGCTTGCCGAGAGGATTTAAATTTGTATGGAAAATCGCACGATTTGTAGAGGATTTAATAAAGATTTATATTAATCGTGAATTAGTGCCGGGTGGAGACATGGTAAAACATTAGCATGAAAATAATCAAGCAAATCAAGCACCTTTACTTTGATATATATACTGATAAATTGAGTAATTGGAGTATTAAACTTTATGACATTTGCAGTAGTTAAAATTTTTTGTGTGTAGGATACAAATTTAAATCCTCTAATCAACCGATTTAAAAAAAAAATCCTCTTATAAATCTAATTCACCCTTCTCATAAACCTCTTTATGCAACTTTTGACCTTTTCACAAACCTTTATAAAAGTTTTACACTTAAAAAAGGAAACTGAAACTGTCCACTTGTGACAGTACTGTCACAAATACGTTTTCTATTAGGAATTCTACGTTTTACAACAAAATTGTTTTGTCTCTTCTGGAAGTTTCATCGTCACTCTCTTCAAAATAACAAAAAAAGAGTGCTCGTGTCAAATTACGTAGGTAGGCTGTTCGATTAATCAGTGAGTTTGATGTGCATGTTGTTCTGTCAAAAACTTAATTTATACTTCAAAGTAATCTTACATCAGCATAGACATTTTCCAGGGGCGATCCAGCTCCTCATTTTTTAAGCCCTTCCAACCTCTGGAAAATAGGCATTTTTTCATGGATAATTTTTTTAATAATTGATTTAATCTTTTTTCGAAATTTCTGAGCAATTTCTTCATATTAATAGTGAAGGAAGAAATAATAAATCAGACCAAATCAAATCTGGAGAATGCATGGCAGTAAAGCGGCAGTTCATATAGCAATTCAGCTATAGTTTTGCTCCTGCTAATCAAACGCGTTTATCGTCGAACATCAAAAACGCGGCAGCTACCTTGCCGAATATTTTTCATGCCGAAATACTCACGCAGAGTTTAATAATAGCATCTTTTGAATTTTCCATAACCTTAGTTGTGTTTTATTCGGGGATCATCCGACACAATATCGTGGATTTTGGTGACGATTTCCCAGTTGCAAAGTTTGGACACCTTTTGTTCTCGCTGGACAGCAATGATATACTTGCGCACTGTTACATGCGAAAGAGCAGAATACCTGTAATATTGTTTTAATCTTTCTTTGATCCATATAATAGAGCAAAAAATAGAGATTTCTTAAAGTAGCAATTTTTTTCCATATTTTGACCAAATCTCAGTAACCAAAGTTCTCTCAATCGCAGTATAAACCCAAAAATCTTTCTGATTTTTTAGTGTCTCTGGCTGAAAATAACAAGGGTATCATAAAAAACGGATATCCTCTGTGCTATCCTAGCATCAAAGTCACTGAACTATCGAATATTTCCTCGTAATTTAATGTTCATCCAGTAGAGACACTTCGAGATTTATTTTTAATCGTCTCACACTAATCGCAGATTTCGCCCATGATCGCCAGTGCAGACATGCTTGAATAAAGCTAAAAGTATACAAGTTAAGAGAAAGGCTTGGCCTGACTCCTCAAGTAACACAGAACTCAAAGCCAACCCAATATCAATTCCGCAGTTTCTATGACAGATAGAATCAGTCAATTTGCCTTCATATGCCCTATTTCTCCCAGCTCCTAAAAAGGTTGGATTAAGTTCTTTCTCATACTTTTGTGACCTTTTTAAGATTCAACCTGCGCATTTAAATATATTTGACATTTGTTAAAACAGATCTCTAAAACTGACACTTTTTGCAAAGTTGTACAATCTGCCATCTACTAAGACTTTTTGAATGCCACCCCTTTTAGACCACCCTTTGTATATCACCGCAAGTACCCTGGAAATTGCTCTGCGATAATAATTATCCTCTTGAAATCCCGAATTAAAAAAAAAACGAAACACAATGCAACACATTTTAGTGCTCAAAACAACTTAATCCTATAACACATCCCGCACGTCAACCCATTACTTGTCACGAGATTAAATATTCCTTGTACAACATTATCTCAACACATGTCTTTGTCCCCTGGTGCCATCACCACCCATAGTAGCACCGTATCGTCCTCTACTCGACCAGTCCATCCTCCTCACTCGAATTAAGTTCATTTGGCCAACAACTTTAGGTGGTGGAAACATCACCGCCATCGTCATCATCATCACCATTAGCAGGACCCAGATCAGCAGCATCACAGTGTTGTATACACACATTTTGTTGTTGATGATTATCGTTACATAAAGGACGTATAATTCAATTTCCAGACAGTTGGTATAACCATCATTAAAGGATTTCCACTCAACAACGACGACGACGACGATGAGGAGGACGACCCTCCCTGGTACAGTGGATAATTGAATTTCCATACTCAGTTCGAAGGATTCACCAGAATCAGAGAATCGAGAATCAATCCTCACCGCTCCCGGTTTGTGTGTGTGTGCACCGTATCGAATGTCAGGACTCTCTGCAGACACACACTCGCGCACACGCAAGTCCTTGGAAAGGACTTAGACCAAAACTAATATAATGCTCGTTATGAAAATTGCTTGTAATCTCGTTGCTGATGAAGATGATCATGGGATGAGTGCTTCTCTGAGGTGGTGGCAATAATTGGAGTGACTGTGTGCTACGACGACGTTAGGAGAGGGATGGACGACACGGACCAACCCCGGTTTATACATAGTAACTTCTTCCACTTGTATTTTTTATTCTTTTTATGAATTTTAATAGAGATATGCAAATTACCAGTAAAAATGTTTGCTCTTTTCGTCAGCAAACTCAACGAACGAACCCCTTCAACAGGGTGCTGCAGTGATGAATATCACTTTCAGCACTGCACCCTTCTGCCAGCCTGAGTCAAACCTAGATACAAGCGACAACGTCTGCTGGGAGTCGAATAAATAAAAAACGAAATAAAATGTTTTAAGTGTCACCATCTCGATGGCAAATTGAATTTGACATAATCGGGGCATTTGAGCCCTTATCCCCCAGCCATCGCATCGGTCGGAACAAAAAATTCAATTTCAAATGCAAATCGGGTTTTCTTTGATTTTTCATCCTGGATGGCATTTACACCCGGATTGGGTGTCTTGCAGGGATGACTGATTTTTATCTCATGCCATGGTATGGAAGGTCACTTCCTTACAGTGTAGGTATACCTACACATATATACCTTTGCATAAATCATTGAGCGACTCTAAATGCAATAACTTAACACCTTTGAGCAGGAGACATGTAGTTGTACACGAGTAAATAGCTGAATTAATTAGCACAAGCATCCTTTCGACTCCTGGACGAACGGACACATGATATATCCATTAGGGTAAAGTAATTTTAGCATTTCTTGCTAATGCGCTTACAAGTTCTTGAGATTATCTCATTAGTTCGAAGGAGCTGAGGAGCAAACGCCACCATGTCTGCGTGTGTATGTGTGATGGCCGCAAGCTAAATATCCTTCTAATCAAGTAGATGGCACACAGAATGGTGTTGGAGTGTGATTACTAATGCATTCAGGTCGAGTACGAGCTCTGCCTTATTGCACATTCCGACACCTTGGGTGTATCAGGGATCTTCGCTCTACGAAAGGTGATATGTACTCTCCTATAAATTAATGAAATCCACAACACTTTGGATTAGCCGCACCCTGTGCTGTGCGAGCATGGCGCATTGGTGATTCGATTAAAGGAATTCTTCATGAGAGTGCACACTCGATTTACATGCTAAATTATTTCGCGGAAATTCAGGTACAGCGGATATGTGTACATCGGAATCTCGGAGCACAATCGATTTTGTAATGGGAATCCGATTCAGCCTTTGAGGTGCTGCAAGCAGCCGACGGCGACACACCGACGACGCACCTGCACATTCCAGTGCGACGAGGTGTTATCGATCGATAGTACACACCAATTCGGGAGGAGGTGCAGGGAATTCCGTATGGGCTGGGTGGATGGAAAAAATTGCTCCTAATGGAATTCGTCGTGCAAATTATGATACATATTTCACGAGCATAATACAATCAATTGTCACCTTCGATTCGGCATGAAAGCAAGTGTCATTTGCATATAATTTCGTCTCCCACTTCAGGTCCATTAGCTTTTGTGTGTCCTCACATCCACGTGGACGTGAGGATGGACAGTCAAAACAATGGGGGCGTCATGCAAAACGAGACTCTGGACTGTCTTTGGGTCCGGTTCCGGTACCGGTACGAGTCCCTGCGGAGAGTCGAATAGGCAAATCGAATTGCAAAATTAAACGACTAACGTAATTTGCGGATTTTTTCCTAACCCTGGTGAGACTTGTTGAGTCGTAGATACGAGTTTTACTTTATACCAGATACGAAATGAGTGCGTCTGGTTGCAAGTAATCGAGTTTTCGTCTATTTTCGCAACGATATCGAGTTTCATCCCTTTGGGTGAGGAGTTCAGAGAGAGTCCTTGCCAAGTTTGAATCTAGATCGAAACAAGTTGCGAAACTTAATTTGCGTTAATTCCGACAACGACGACGACCGACGAGGATGACGGGGAAATCGACGGCCTCGCACAAATAATTTACGACTGCCTCTCTCAAGGTCTTGTAGGCTCCCTCCATAGGATGGCAACGATAAACTCTGTTTCGACAAATTAATGCTTTGATAATAAAGTGTTCACAAGACTTCCTCTCTATATGAATGCGCTGTCGGAGCGAGCACATATGTTCATAAATCAATAGATGGCCAGATAGAGTGCTCATCATAAGCTTATCTTTGACGAAGCATCTGTACTGTCGAGAATGAACTACAACTGTAACTGGATATCTATTTGTGATTCGATAATTCGGTAATGTAGTGTACGACCGACGACTACGGAGTGCATTGCGCTGCTCATCCTCCTATGGGAATGTGTGGGGTGCGCTGCGGAAAGTATGTTATCTCGAACTTTATATCTAACTTCATTAGCAACAACGAATGGACGGTATTATATACATACATGGATGTGTGGCGGCAAACGGGTATTCCAGAGATGGCAGCCGAGGCGGATGGGGTCCGGCTGGATGTAACGCTGGCGGGCAATGGTAGCAGAACATTCCTCTTCCCGCTGCTGCAGGACCCAGCTGAAAGAAATTAGTAAAAGTAAAAATATTAGCGCAGTGGACATAAAATGAATAAAGGAAATACGTTCATTTTAAGGAAGAGTTGAACATCAGAACAAGGTATAGTTAGAAAATGTAGGTATCAGGGATGTGTGCAGGCTAAAGTCACATTCGGGTAGAAGCTATTAGGTATATTTTAAATAAAATCAATTAAACTTCTTCAAATTTCATATGAGATCCCATAATAGATTCCAAAATTCATGTGAGATTCCATTACGCGTGGCATAATAACGCGTTGCAGGTTACCTTCCATGAAAAGCACCAAAAATACAACAATTATGATTAAGGTTTCTCCCCTTACGGCTACTTGCTCATAGTTTTAAAAATGTGCCAATATAAGCCTTTGCATTCATTTCTTGTGTTCTGATTTTGTGTCAACTGGGTTTCTTTTCACGTCGTTTCTATAAATATTTCGCCTTTTTGAGGTATGCGATTTGTAATATTCATTTAAATTTTATTTTTTACATGCGTTAAGCAAGAAACTGCTGAAACTTCTAAGCCAAAGATGCCGAGGCCGATCAAAAGTGCGAGATTGGCAAAGGAGGCGACGACAAAAGTTGTAAAAGCTTCACAAAAGAGTGTCGGCAGTTCAAGTGTATCAGCGGAGAAACCGCCACTGGTTGGACCGGAATCCTACGCAGAGGTTGCGTCAAACGAAAACAAGGCAAGATAGCCCGCAACAGATGCAGTGTCTCGATCATCGCTGTAATCTTGAAGAAACTTGAGGATCAGACAAAATAAGGGCAAACCGAGCAAGCTCGAAGAGAGTATCTGAATGTGAAACAGATAGATACCTTTTTTAAATACTAGCATGGAATGCAAGCGGCCTTCTGAATAAAAAGGACGAAGTAGAAGTATTTATACGGAAAAATAATATTGATATTTGCCTGATTATGAAAACTCACTTAAAAAAGGGGTTTGGACTTTGGACGCACATCACTCTTCGCAAAATTCGAGAGGAGAATCGTCCCTTTGTTTCAAAAACTGCATAATGCACTCACACAGAAGTTGAGCTAGACTCTATGCCGATAAGTTTAGATTCTGTAAAAATTGACTGTTTAGGTAACAACATTGCGTCTTGTTATTTCCCGCCGGAATAAAGACTGGTGGAAGACGATCTTCATCGTATTTATGACTTAATTGGATCGGATTTTATCATTTGGCGGTGACTTTAACACAAAGCATACTTTTTAGGGTTTGAAGATGCAATTCAACAAGAGGCAGATTACTGGCCACCATTATGAAATGAAAAAGTCCACCTTAATGAAACGTGGTGTGGTCTTTTCCTGTACCGGAAGGCCAACGTATTGGCCAACCGACAAGAAATTAAAGCCTGACTTTGTCGATTTTTTCATCGCTAAAGGGTACTCCGAATACCTTACGCGAGTCGAAGAATGTTATGACCTTTTTTTCAGACCACTCAGGAGTAATCTTGAGGATGTGTGGAAGTGTGGCGGAAATAGAAAGAGCTCCTAGATTAGCTAGCAAAAACATGAACTGGGACGCCTTCAGAAAGAACTGTAAGGAGGGTGTTGGCTTTAATGTGCCATTGAGAACGCCTTTCGAGCTAGAAACCCCAGTTGACAAATTCATTGAAGCATTTCAGAGCGGCGCTACTTGGAAAAACACTTCTTTCCAAAAGACAGAAGTATGCACAGACGATCGTATACGCACAACATTATCCTCTCTAAATCGAAGAATTGATTGGTGAAAAGAGAAAAGCGCGTAGAAGATGGCACGAGGGCACCCCCAGACAAAACAAAACCCTCTTAAACCAGCTTGAATAAGCTGAAAAAAATGCTGCATTAAAAATGCATGTAAAAATTATGAGACCACTGAATACTTTGAAGGCTTGTCGGCGGATAGGAGCTCAAACTATAATCCACTCGGCGCCAATAAAGAAAGCTTACGGCGAATGGCCAAACGACGACAAAGACAGAATTTGTTTGCCGAACATTTAGAAGAAAGATTCAAACCGTTCGACGGTCCGCTGACGTTCAAAACAACAACGCGGAACCTGATAGCTTTAAGTAAGTAAGCTTTAAGTAGGTTGAACTTCGACAGACAAGAAGTAAAAGTAAAAATAATAAAGCCCCTGGTTACGACCTGAAATCCTAAGAAGTATCGAAAAAGGCGCTAGACAAGCTTCTTTATATGATAAATGCTTTTCTTAGACTTCTATGCAAGGCAATGTAAAGTTGCTGAAGTCATAATAGCTCCAAAGCCGGGAAAATGTACAAATGTCGAAAAATCCTATAGGCTCATATATGGCTTCTCCCAATAATATAGTAAGTATTCGAGAAACTTCTGCTAAAGCGATTACAACCAATTATTGCAGAAAGGCGCTCAATTCTATTTTAGACCGTACCATTCCATAATGGATCAAGTATACGTAAAACGCATGAAATTGAAAAAGCCTTAGAAGGAGTACTAAGGTGGTACTAAATACTTGTATTTGAAATTCGAGCTGGTGTACCGCAGGAATGTGTCCTCGGCCATCCTGTTTGCTCTACACAACAGACATTCCTCAAGATGATCACAGACGACACGGTTATATTTGCAACAGATAAATCTGTCGAGTCATCACTGAGAAACCTTCAACAAGCATTGGACAGAATTTGTGTCTGGACGAAGACTTGGCGAATCGTTCTTAACGAGAACAAGTCAACGCATGTCAATTTACGTACAGAAGGGTTAACAATTTACCACTGTTTATAAACTTTGTACCTTATGCAAATGAAGCCAAATATCTATAGGAATGAAATATAGGTGGAAAACACACTTTAAGAAGAAGCGTGACGAGCTCGACGAACTCCGGCGCAGGAAAATGTGTTGGATTATTGAAAAATTTTCAAACTAAGCATTAATAGCAAGCTTCACTTGCACAGGAAGGTTTTAAAGCCGTCCTGGACCTGCGGTATACAAATTTGGGGTTGTTCCAAGCCGGGCAACATGTCCGTGTTGCAGTCTTTCCAAAACAAGACACTGTAAGCAATTGTGAATACTCCATGGTATATTAGGAATAGTGATATTCACTTTCACAGAGATTTAGGAATGGCTATACTGTGAGGAAAGAAACAATAAACTTTGCTAAAAAGCTAAATGCTGGTCTCATGTTCATTACAACAATGAAATGATCCGTATACTCTTAACGAGACTCTTAACGAGACTCTTAACGATACAAAAAAAGAGCGACGACTACAAAGAACAAGGCCCTTCGACCTAGAGACGTAGGGTGAGGCCGCACGAACTGACGGATTCAGTAGGTAGGACAATAACCCAACCAACGCGATTAATACTACAGAAGCTTAAACTACTTGTTACTTTGTTGTACTGTTGTATAAGAAGAATTATGAGAGAACTAAAATTTACTACTTTGACATGCTTCGCGTTCTGAAGGTTTTCATAGTGTCTCTTATAGAATGATTGTTTTTTAGCACGTGGAAATCGGGCATAACCAATATCGGCTATTTCGTTATTATATATACGTGGTGAACTTTTTTACATTTAAGTTGGCACCGCATACATACTGTGATGTGCAAAATAACAATAATAAAGTGTTTCAAAAATAGCTAATACTACAAAAATATTTATGAATACTTACATGAAATGGCCTTGTCGACATAAAAGTGTGTTAGAATTGCATTTTAGCACCTCAAAGATTAGGAGGGGCTTAGACACTGAGAAGTTAAACTGCCGGCAGCAGTGGAATCCTCGTCTTTTATTGTCACAACAATAATAATTCACCTTCTATTTTCCACACCCCTGTATATATCTGAACATTTTATAATGCATGTTTTTTTTTTTTGATTTCGGACTCTATAGACTCTTTGAATCCCGTGAAACAGTTTCACCTATATCGATCCTTAAATCGTATCTTAAGCCGGGTCCTGTCCGGCCCGTAGGTTCCACTGATGTCAAAACCGCAGTCCTTAAGCAAAGAAGTAAAGAGCGGAATGCTCTGATTTCTTATAGGAAGATCAGGGGTGGAATCCTCTAAGGTAAAAACTGATAGTTTATCATCACATTCTTAAATTTGGAATCCCGTAAGGTGATGATCACAGTGATCACCATTTTGTGAAGAATTTCAGCTGACAGCTATTTTAGTGTCACTTTCCATTAAAGCTAGTCGTGTTTTTGCAATAATTGGGTTTCTTTTTGTGTTTTTTTTTTTAACTCCGTCAGTTTTAGTGATTACCTATGTGTACCTGTGATATGTGTAACTCAGTGAGTTCGTTTTTTAGTCAAAAAAACAATAAGAACGATAGTGGATAACTCGAAGTCTAAGGACTGCTTCACGCAATATTCTAAGTTTTTATTTTCCATTATGGGATTGAATTTTTGGGGGGGATCATTTTGACTTACAACCAGCAAAAATGTTCCCGCTTTATTTTTGAGTGGTTTTTCCAACACATGAAAATCATAGCTCGTAAGTCGTGAATCGTAGCTTTTCGGTAATTAGTGGTGGGCTGCCATGAAATCGGCCATCCTTTGGATTTGATGTTCTGCCTGAATACATTTTTACATCGCAGTAATAAAATAAATGTAATTGCACTTGCCGAAAATTGTAAACAAAAGTAAATTAGATTTATTTGTGAAGCTCTGTATTGAAATGACGTCAACTGACAGATGAAAAAGTATGTGCTGGCAAGTTTTAAAATTTTTTTGGTGATCACTTTACAGAGAGCAAGAACTGGGTGATGGTCAATTTTGATAATCAACATAATGACCATCAGCCATCAGAACTCAGCCATGGCTGACTTTAGAGGATTCCACCCCAGATTACAATTCGCCCAAATATGAAAAGAAAAATGAAGGCGATGTTGTATAAAGATAAAACCTAACACCAACTATTTAAGTACCTAACTGAAATGAAGGAGAGAAACTCGAGTGCCGAATGGATCAGTTCAAGTTGTTTCTCAGATTGTTTTACAATTTTTACCATAACATGATTAACATTGATTGGGATAAAACTGCTTTTCCCTGGATTCAATTATTCCCAATCACGAATACTGGCGTTCAAATTAAATGCGCTTAATTTACCTAATTGCCCTCATTTTTTCAGACAGCTATATCTACCCCAACCACCCTTCTTTGTATGTGTCATCTTGTAAACTCTTAAATCATTAATTATAGCACCAACGACGAATACACATATTCAATCACAAGCAACCAACAAAAAAATTCAACTTCAAGTGGAACACATTCAGCATTTTGATTAAGGGCACTTGTCAAGCCTTGCCTTGGACAACATCGGGCGATGCTATATAACTTACCCTTCTCGCGAAAGGCCCTCCGCTCCAACACGCATTTTATGCTCTCAACACTCTTATTGAATTAACTGTAATTCCCCGCGCGCTCAGTTCAATGTGGGCGCACGAAAAAAAGACAATGGAACGGAGCATAAAAGCTGCCAAGACCGCGCACTGTCCCAGTTAAGTTAATTTAATGAGATTAGTGCCTCTCTGTCAATTGTGCTATTTACGCCAGCGTAGTGCGGTGACTCGTGTCGCTAATTTTTCTGTTAAGCTGCGGAGCGCAGATGTTTTCGCGCACTCGAATTTTTTTGGCGGCTCCCCCAATCGGGCCCTGTACAACATTCCGAATGAGTCACAAAAGGCTCCCAAACAGAAAGGATCGCCAATGTGGGGAGGGCGGGACATTTACTAATTAGATGATGGGAACCTCGAATGCAGTTTCCTTCCATGTTGCCAATTACAGTAATTTATGCGCGCATTCACATATTGCATCCAGAGAAAACTGCACAGTTTCCCTTGATTAATTTGAATAAACTAAATTAAAGCGAAACACAAGTCCGTTTCTATTGTCCATCACAGAGCAGCTGTATGGTGCTTTTCTATAAGTTGCCATCCGGATGATGAATGCACATTAGTCAGTACCCCCTTCCGACCGACGGACGAACATGACATCATTAGGTAATTGCAAGCGACTGTAAAACGCGTATCCTTTTGGTGTGCTGAACGCTGAATCTATACCTAGCAGCTACCATAAATCATTACAGAGTCCACCCACGAACCTGCCGACACTTAGGCCCGATTTTCCACTTGAAGCCCGAACGACCTTGCCGCGGAAATGCTGCTGCATTAGCACTAGCACTGCTGCCGTCGTCCCCCGGGATTAAAATAGTCACACTTAAAACTTTCAATTATTCAATTGGACTAGGCAGTCGGACGACCACAGAGCGACAAGGCGAGAATGGTCGTCGGTGTCGGCCCGTCTTTGCTTCATTTCGGATTCCGAAATCTGATTCCACCACGTCCGGGCCCGGGTGATCGCTAATGTCCAGGTATCATGGCGAATAATGTAATTTGTTGGTAAAATTTGGAGAGGACCGCTCGGCGTGGACTAAGCAGATGTGCCGCAGAGCCCCGGGCAATTGCATGCGGATGCTAAGCGCACTTGTCACTGGCTATACCACTTCCCCTAAACTGCATTCCGCAAGCCGACATCAGCGACGCGCCGGATTAGATTTGAGTGGAAATTGCATTTTAAACGCACAAAATCATCACCGCTCAGCGCTGATTAAATGAACGTAGGCGTGAGCAGCCCCAGCAAGTCCAAACGGAAGGCCGCACTGTACATGTGCCGGTGACCGGTGTCGAGCACGAAGCATGCAGCACACATATTGTAACTGCAGCGCAATTCCCTCTAAAAGGGTCTTCCATAATGGACTCTGCATCAGGAGCGAGATTGTAAAAACACAAAGCACACACCCGCACACAATGACACAGAATTACAAATTAAAACTCGTGTTGGGGTCGCCACAGCGGAAGGGATGAAATGGGAGACCCCAATTCCGGTGGGGGCGACTCTACCAACGACGACGACGCGACGAGCTATATTTTAAATTTCATTTCGTAATGAAAATCTATGAAGGAGGCCATTGCAGGCGGGGGGAGTTGGCCTCATTCTCTTCCGGGGTTAACTTCATCATTCCGCTCAAGCTCAGGTGCAAATTATTCGCACAAATTAAACTGAAACAGTTGAGAGCCAGAGCAACAGCAGGAGCGTGTTCGGGCAATAAATTCTCAAAAAAGTTGGAAAATAATTCAGATAAATTAAAAAATTATTATTCACGTTTGTTTGGGACCGTGCGGAAATATACGGAGCACCTGTGTTGCCGCTGGGACTGTACAGGGTGTGCAATTACTTAAACCGTTAGCTGGCTGGTGCTTCGGTGTTACACAATTCAAATTGGGTTTAGGGAGTGCGGGTGTATATAGTAGCAGGATGCTGCTCCAGAGGTTTTTCCAATTAGGATATTATTTTTTTGGGAAGCTTTGCAATAGGGTTTCGAGAGTCGTGGAGTTTGTTGGATAAATTACTACTTAGAGCATCATAAGCGGGACTATACTATCATAGATCACGTACGCCTTTTGCGTGGCTCTTAGTTTCCCGGAAAGTAATTAGTTAAAAAAGGATTGGAATCAGCGTTTTATAAGCTGCCAAAAGTTTACCTGCTTGAAGGCATCATGTTGCGTATATTTCCTTTCGGCAAAGAGTGCTATTATAACAGAAGGTGCAAGTTAGAACTGACTGTTGAGGGTAAACTGAATGGACAGATAAATCAGACAGATGTATAAGAGGCCTAAAGCTGAAAACAACGAGTTGATATTCTTTGAATTTCATTTTTGCTCTTGTTAAAAACAACGTGACTAACGTTGTTCAATTTTATTGCTACGGCATGTTTTTAACAAATCATATTTCTAATAATATATCTAAGCAATCGATTCGAAATGCACGCATTTTCGACAAGAGATCCTGATGCCAGGCTCTGAAAATAATGCTTTTGAAATATTGAGTGCAACAGCCTTGCTCTCGTACCGTGTAGAAATAAAGGAACGGTTCTACTTTTGGGTGCGAGGTAGGCCATCAGATCACCAGTGCCCCTTTAGTTACTAAAGCCGGTCATTAACCTTTTCGTCAAAACACATACATAGGCACTCGCAACTCAGGAGAGCCTTCGCATGACCTCTCACAACCTTGCATGGTTTGTGCGTTTCTGCTGATTCAAAGGGCTTGTTGAGAGGTATCTTATGACAAATGTTATTCTCGGAGGGTGTGTCAGATGCTCGCGAAGATAGGACCGTAAAAACTTTGCCCCGGTCAGGGTACACAGTAGTCCTACACTCTACCCACTGCACCCAGCCAGGCAGCGTGATCGAGGCAGCCCTATTGGGTACCTGGCAGTTATGAAATAGAGGGAAACGAAGCAGAGGACTCCTTGGCAAGACAAGGAGCTGTAGAACCCTTCACAGGACCTGAACACTTCTGCAAAAAAGGGGAACACACCCTTGAGGAAGAATTCAGCAAAATGGAGAAGGTAAACCGAGGAAAGACCTGAAAAATCCTCCAAGGCCTGAGGCGAGCTAATAAAGCTTCAAGGAAACTACAACCAGAAGAGATTTCAGGCATGCATCGGCCTTAGTAAAAAGAGGCCAATACATTTAAAGATACTAACGTTTTTTAAAGCATTCCTTAGAGGGCATTGTAAACTCAGGGAACATTTATGATAATTGGTGTAACCGAGGAACCCTTCTGCAGATTTTGCGATGAGGTAAGTGAAACTCTGGAACACATTCTGTAGCATTGTGGGGCACTGAACCACAAAAGGATCAAATTGTTGGGAAAATACCAGACAGACGGATATCCACCTTAAAATCACTTCTCATTCTCTAATTCCTACGTGAAACTGCAGACTGGAGAAAGTGAGTTCTCTTGTAGTGAAGAATTATAGTGCAAGTGAAGCTCTTTTAAGGGCATTAACCTACTGCCATGAAATAACGCCTGCGAAATAAGGCCGAATTCCTGAAGCTAAGGTGAAATATGGCCCGATTTCCGAAATTCCGATATCGGTTTGTTTTGAAATAAAGTCGAGCTAAAACAATCATGAATATATGCTTCCTTATTTCTTAAAGTTGCGTTATTTCCAGATTAAAAACGAAATATTTTTAAATTTTGGCTTACTTACGAGTAATATTTTGAGTTTTTATTATCTCGTTTATTTAGAAATTATTTAGAAACTCTTTGTATATAAACTGTTTGTAAAAAAATTCTTAAAAGCAAAGGAAAAAAAATATACCTACTTCCGAAATTCTCGCGAATTTTTACTATTATTTTTTTCCTTCCTTTCCCGCAAATTTAAAAAAAAAAAAAAATTTACTAGTGATTGTTTTTAGTAATTTTTTCTTTTTTACTTTTAATCAACAAGAAAGGAAAGAAGAAAACAAAAGTTCCGATATTCCTGTTAATTATTATTTTTTTTCTATAATTTTTAGTAGGTAACAGGAAAGGAAAGAAGAAAGTAATAGTTTTAAAATTCGCGCGAATTTCGGAACTTTTTGTTATTCCTTTTCTTTACTTTCGGTCGATTTTTTTTTAATTTTTTTTTCGTCGTTACTTTTAAGTAACAGAAAATAATAGTTCGAATATTCGCGCGAGTTTTCGAACTTTTATTTCTTCTTTACTTTTAGGTAACAGGAAAAGAAAGGAGAAAATAATAGTTCCATAGTTCGCGCGAATTTTCGAACTAAAAAAAAATAAATAGAGTGGCTCAATAGCTCGAAGTGAACCAGGGCCAACTTCTCAACAATGTATGCTGGTGTGTTAATTTCTTTTTACATACAAAGGGACCTACAATTTTTTGCCAAATCCGAACGGCACTTTGAGAAGTTTTTCAAGACAAATGATACTCTCGGAGGGCTCGTTAGACCCTCGCGGAGGTGGGGACCGTGAAAAAGAACAAGTTTTTTTTTGGTGACGATGGCAGGATTTGAACCCAGACCTCCGGCGTAGTAAGCGCACACATTAACCACTACGGCCACGGAACCCCACGAATTTTTTAAATATTATTTTTTATTTACTTTTGAGCAGCAGGAAAGAGAAGGAGAAAATAATAGTTCCGAAATTTGCGCGAATTTTTACTTTCCATTAACTTTCCATTCGCACGAATTTTATACTACTATTTCACCCACTTTTGAAAAATAGCGCTTATTTTTTAACTATCTTTTCTCCTTTAGTTTTAAGTAATAGTTTATAAATAATTTATAATTTTCCGAGCTTTTTAATCGCTTCACTTTTACTTATAAACTATTTATAAATAATAACTTATAAATAAAGGAGGCAATAAAGTTCATAAATTATTTCGTGAGCCAACAGATCACAGTGCAACACCCAACTTAAATACTAATAATAATAAGGTTCATTCGATGAAACAAACTCCGATCAGCTGATTTTCAAAACTAGTGGGAGGGCTACAATCCGCTTAGGCGAACCGTTGGATAATCCATCCCAACTGACCACTGTCAAGCTCCAAATCGCGTCAAATTTTCGTCAAGTTTCTATTAACAGTTTTCTATTAACTTTGACAGTTAAGAATATTCTTTCTTAAAAAAGGGGCGTGGCATCAACTCCTATTCAACAACATTATATTTTTTGATAATATTTTTTATCAGATGTGGTTTTATATAAAAAATTTGTTTTTTACTTAAAAACGCCACCAAAGGTGGGCGTGGCAAAAATTTATTCAATTGGATTGATAGCTTTCGCATATGTCTGAACATTTTGTGTTGCAAGCTTTTTGGATTTAAAGCAAATATATCAAATAAAAACCGTTTATTAGAAGGCATATTTAGTATGACCTCGCCTACAAGGGGGCGGTATTCGTTTTTTTTTAAATGCCAATCACAATACACTTAAGCGAGGATATCTCATACCAAATTTCAGCTTCCTACGACAACTTTGATTTTTCATGCTAATAAGAAAAGAGGGCGGATTGGAAAAAAATTTACACTTGTACTGCTTCGGGACCTAGAAAGAACAGATATTAAGTTTCAAGTTCCTCAAAATTTAAGGCCTAAAAACTACCGACAGACGGACGGACGGACATGGCTCATTCGACTTACAATTTGGTCTCGATCATATGCCCTTAAGGTCTTGGGGGTCTACGGTGATTATTTCTCTATGTTACAAACTATAAATCAAACTTAATATACCTCCTATCCTATGGGATGGGGTATAAACATAGTGCAACCGAAAAAATTTATAAGTTCATCGAACGCAAAAGGGTAGGTACACTGCACACGCTTCACAGCTGACAAAAAAACTGAAACCTACAATTCTGCCCCTACAAAATCAGCCACATGGCTGTCATGGAATACAGTGCAAAGTATACTTGGTTGTTGTCTTCGATTCATCGAACGCATAGAACTTGCGAAAGAAGTGCGCTCTATGGTGTCATTTTGTGGCGCACTGCCTTTCTATCGAATGACTATTTTGATCTTGGTCAACAGCAGACGAACTCTTGCACTAACTCACCTGCTTTAACTTCATGAATTTGATATTTGAAACTTGACAGAGTCCATAATTTCGGAAGTTGAGGATTTCGACAGCTCTATTGACGGAGTAAATTCTGCACTTGAAAAATGCTCGCTCGGTGAACTCCGATTCGCTTTTTTCAAATAAATCTGCACTGAAAACCCTGGCCAACACATACTATACCTACTTACATATTGGATGTCGATGAACATGAACAACAACTTAAATCTAATTTAACTTAATTTTAATTATTGACGTCCCTCGCCGCGCCCATATATATCAATGCGATACAATCAAGGTCGCAATTTAAATTCATGCACTCGCCGAGTGCACGCGCTTCGCTTTGTGGGCTTGACGTTCGAACATGCGAATCCACAGATTCCTTTACCAATCAGATTTCAATTATTACTGTCAATTGCACCTTAAATTCGATTCAATTAGAAATTATTGTTGCTCGCCGAGCGCACGACAAATACATTCGATTAAATGCAGAGCCAACCGCACCATCATCAATAAAATTACAGACGCAGCATACCACCAGAGTCCTGGATGTGGTGGCGGCAGTCGATGCAGTTTGGTTGCACAAGTGCATCGTCATTTTCTTTCACTGTATAATAACGCGCTTGATTAAATTGTCCTTAAACAAATCAATTGACTGGCACAAATTAATTGCATTTTCTCTCCCGACAACATCGCTTCGCATTGTAAGTGTGCCGGGATCCAGAGCCCAAGAAGAGTAGGTATACGGTATACCCCTATCTTGGCGCGCGCTTTTGACTGACATTTTATGTAAACATTCAGCGCGACTAATATTCTATGCGAGACTCAATCAAATTGCCCTAAATTGATATTAATTCGCCGGGTATGTTCAATGAGTCAGGAGGCAAGAGGCGCACCGCCGTGATTTTCCAGAAATAAATCTCCTGCTCCACCCGGTTAGGTCGCAACTGCTGGTATTCCTTGTCCGAAACTATAAACAATTAGAGGTATTATCACAGAGGCATACCTTACTACTAGACGTCTACCACATCACGACCAGGCCATAGATACCCAAACTAGATCGTCCGAAGTGCACAAAGTGGAAATGGAAATGGAAAATCTAAAGTGCAAATTATCACCGAGATTATTTACAATCCACGTGCGATTCTATAATGGCATCACCGCTGATATTGCGCTTAATTCGGTTTGGACTTTAGAGAGAGGTATCCATGCCAGCCAGCCCACTTTATATGCATTTCGAGTGCGGACGTGTCGTCCGAGTGACCTGCAATCTGATGGAATGAAAATTCGCATCATAATCAGATGATACGTTCGTTCGGTATGGTGGTGGCGCGGGTGGAAAACTTCGGGCCAGCAACAGCATCCCCTGCCGGACGGTGTCGGCAGTAAATTTGCCATAAATACACGCTGACGGTGACGGTGTTACACTTCGCTCATATCCGACATCCGCCGACTAGACGCGGCTGTATAGTCGCCTGCTAAATTGGCAGCAATTGTTTTTGAATTTGATTGTGGCAATTGAGTGTAGGTAACGTGAACGTGAAGCGCATGGTCACTTTGGGTTAGAGAACTGTGTTAGCGTTGTCGGAGTCCTCTTCTACGCCAACCCGCACATCACCAAACTGGTAGCTGGGATTTGATTTGTCTACACTACATAATGCTTAGCGGCACGGCCCGCATCAGTAGTGTGCCATGATTATGACAACGATACTCATACCGCTGATGACAGCGACGTTTGCTAAATTTTAAATTCAATTACGCGCCCGTAACGACATAATTTTGCACTGGGCTCGTTGTGCTTTCATCCGCTGAGCGTGACACGAAAATCCACTGACACTCATCAGCTGCGATATTGAAGTTATGAGACATTAGACGTCAGTGTCTGGAGGTTGCAGATTATGTTGTGAATTATTCGTAAGCATAAGGATATAAATCGATAATAATTGATGATGATACCACATCTGTCAAAGTTGAAGCTGATACAAGCTTTCTGACATAATAAGACAGAGGAATGTTAACCATGCCTTTGACGAGCGACAAACTCTTTTCTATTCGACGAATGACTGCTGTTACCGATGCTTACCTCATAATGCGTTGGGATACAGCAACCAAACTATTTGGTTTGTGGAAAAAAATTGTGTTAATTAATTGAATATACCTTATTGAAAAACACAGTTTGAAACTCAGCGCTATTGACATTCGTTGTAAATAAAAGGATCACCGTATCGTATATTAAAAATTTCATGTTTTTAAATTAAACAAATTAACTATTGAATGTGGCCCTACCATTAATTAATTGTGACCATACGACTGGCTAAATGTGACCATAAACCATTGATTTAATGTGACCATACCAATAATTAAAGGGGTGGCGTACTGGTTAGTGTGTGTGCTTACTATGCCGGAGGTCTGGGTTCGAATCCTGTCATCGTCACCTGAAAAAAAAGACTTTTTCACTGCCCCCACCTCCGCGAGGATCTGACATGCCCTCCGAGAGTATCACTTGTCTTGAAAAAACTTCTCAAAGTGCCGTTCGGATTCGGCAAAAAATTGTAGGTCCCCTTGTATGTGAAGAAATTAACACACACAGCATACATTGTTGAGAAAATGGCCCTGGTTCACCTCGAGCTGTTGCGCCAATCTGTACCATTAATTCATCGTATGTAACCATACCATTGATTTGAAGTGACCATGCAGGAGTCGTTGAATGCTTTTATAGTTGCACTTTGCGAACATACCCGCTCGATTCGGTAAACGAACACACCCTACTGTCATTCCAGTCAGCTGACAGCAAGCTGACATTCGAAATTCAAATTTCGACATCGAATTTCCCCTCCGTTGAAATCAGAGGAGAAATACCAATAAAAACTAGTAGGAGGGTTACAATCCGCTTAGACGAATCGTTGCATACCCCCTCCCAATTGACCACTGTCAAGCTCCGAATTGTGTCATAAATCTTGGTTGTTAAATTTCATTTAAGAATATTCTCCCTAAGAAAGGGGAGTGGCATCCACCACTTCTCAATAACATCGTATTTTTGTTTATATTTTTATCAGAAGTGGTATAATACACGTTTTGATTGCATTTTCATATTAAAAATTTGGTTTATGCTTAAAAACGCCCCCAACAGTGGGCGTAGCGAAAATTTAACCAATTGAGTTGATAGCTTACGCACATATCTGAACATTTTATAGTGCAAGCTTTTTGGATTGAAAGCAAATATATCAAATAAAAACCGTTTATTAGAATACAAGGGGGCGGTATTCCCTTTTTTTTTAATGCCAATCACAATACACTTAAGCGAGGATATTGCATACCAAATTTCAGCTTCCTGCGACAGCCTTGATTTTTCATGCTAATAAGTAAAGTGGGCGTGTCAGTGGGCGGATTTCAAAATTTTTATACTTGTACTGCTTTAGGACCTAGAAAGAACAAATATCAAGTTTCAAGTTCCTAGCTCAAAATTTAAGGCCTAAAAACTACCGACAGACGGACGGACGTGGCTCATTCGACTTACAATTCGGTCTCGATCATATGCCCTTAAGGTCTTGGGGTATACGGTGACTCTTTCTCTATGTTACAAACTATAAATCAAACTTAATATGCCTCCTATCCTATGGGATGGGGTATAATTATCAAGTGGTAAGCTTCTGAAACGGTTGTTCCAGAATTTGTGTAAAAACAAAACATTAACGAATTTTGTTTTCAACACAAAATTTAAGTTTTTCTGGCGAAGGAGGTTGACGCCACACCCAAATTTGTTTGAGAAAATTTAATTTGCTAGTCACCTCAAGGTTGAAGGGTTCATCACAAGGCAACATCAAAGAATCTTCTAAAGAAATTCTATGAATTTCCTTCTCTTCATTCGGTGACGATAACTAGGTTCGGTTGAAGTGGCAGTCGGCTCCAAGGAAACCGATACACTTAGCCCTTTGTGGCTCCATTGTGATACCATGTAGATCTAGAGATCCCTCCTGCTCGTTGAATTATTTTGAGCTATAAATGAAGCGTGAGAAATGTTTTGGGTCAATAGTGCTTAGATCGCTAAGATCATTACATAGAAGAAAGCTCCCAGGTGAAGATTTCGGTTTTTAGAGAGATCGAGCATGTGCAGAGAAGGTGGAAAGTGGTCTCTTCTTCCTCTTCATAGATGTAACTCCTGCAGAAGTCGTTGGAATTGACACCAAGCCCTGTTGCATGCCTACCACTCAGCTAGTGTCCTGTAATGACACCGATTGAAGCACTCATGTGCAATCTATTAAGAGCGATCAACCTTTTGGAGCGTTTAAGATCTAGCTTAGGTTATATCTGTTTCGTCACTAGACCGGCCGGCGCTACCAACTGAGATTTGTTCTTTCTATTTGCTTTGAGTTTGAGCAAGAGTTTGCATGTAGAAATTGGAATGCCAAGGAGTCTTTTTCAGGTAAGATTGAGAGAGTATGGTACCAAGAGATTGAGAAAGTATAACCAATAAACTTGGCAAGATTATCAGCCTTGCAGTTACCCGTCATTTGCCCGTCGCTTTGCCCAAACATCCAGCACAGGTGAATGTTAAACTACTCGGACATCTCCTTTAAAGATGATTGGATGTCCAGGGCTACTTTGGACTTTACAGAGACTGATTCAAGGCACTTGATGGCCGCCTGACTGTCAGAAAAAAATTGTATATCCTTGGAAGATATAACGTTATTCTTAAGACAGGGCAAGACTTCCTTTATTGCCATAATTTCAGCTTGAAAAATACTATAATGATCAGGAAATTGGAAATCGAGACTAAGACCACCACCTACCCCATCATTTGTCTTTGATCCATCGGTGTAGAAGTGGATCGTTTCACATTCTAGACGAGCACTCTCATCCCAAGAGGATCTAGGGGGGATGGTTGTCTGGAAGTTCTTGTTAAGCTGTTGAGGTATGGTGAAGTGTTTGTTTCTAGAAGGGAACCTGAATTCGTTCAGAATAGCAGAGTGTCCTATATCGTCCTATCGGTCTACTGAGAAGTTGCTTCGAGGCTAGTAGCCGCGATTGCTTGTTTGTTTGCCTGCTGAGAGGAATAAGATGAAACAGGATGTCCAGTGCTGCAGAGGTAGTTTTGCGAAGTGCTCCGCTTATACATGCTGATCTTTGGACTATACTCAGCTTGTCAGAATTGACGATAACTGTTATATAGTCATAAAACCACATTACTCGACTTCATTACACGTTTTTTCGTGAGGGTATGCCAAATCAGCATGATCTTGATGGATGCCTTTCAGTTCGACTTGAATCCAATGCCGCTTAACTTTTCTTAAATAGAAACGCTTTACCTTCAGTCTTGGCTTGTACGATGTGAGCCCACACTTATAAATCTGTGAAACTTTTTCTAAATATTGCTTGTTTAGATAAAGACCGGTCAGAAAAAAAATAACACCACAATAATAAGACTTTCTGCTTCTCTTTTGTAACTGACGAAAGTTCAAATAATAAAATGACAATATAGCTCGATTGAAGGCCAGGCTAGTTAACAATTTTCTACTCTTACCTCTATTTTTCTTTTTAAAAATAAATATAATATGCACACGTTAAAAGTATAGTGATGTCAACATTTTTAGCCTTAGGACTTCAAATAGTATACCTTAAAATAACTTTATCTTTTTTAACAAAACTTTATCTCTCATAATCAATTCAGTAAGCATTCCTTTATGAAATCCCCAAATCCTTGAATAGTACTTCTCACTTCCTCGCTATTATTAAATTTCTTAAACAGGTAATGCTATTATCCACTTCTTGAAGTTGGATTTATTACTCTCAACTGGCGATAAAATCTCCATAGCATCGCAAAAGTCCAGAACAAAAAGATCGTCTCAAGTACCACATTGGGTAAAAAAGAACTCCTTGAGATTTCCTGAAGTGTTTTGTTTCATACCTTGCCTGTGAATTTACACGCTGATTTCAAGTGCCTACCTTCTCCGCTATAATAAATAGGTAGAGTGGTTCCATAAGCAAATCCTTTTACGGGGTTCATACCTGCGTATTCGTATAAACGAATTAAAATTCAAATTTCCATAGTCCAGGATAATGAATATGACCTGCTTACCTAAGCTAATTTAGTTCAATTAAGCGTTTTTGAAAATTAATCGATTAAATGCAGACATCATGGCCGAGTTTGCATAAAACCAATTACGCATTGATGCGCACCTACTCACCCCCACATTAGAGTACAAAATTTCATTAAGCCCACCCCCGAATGGCATGTGTGCGCCTACGCCTACCCTCGTTTTTGTGGAACCGATTCGAAAAACTGCATTGTGGCCGAATCCTTAAAAATTGCATGAGCAATATCGGATTAAGCTGGGCGGTCTGCATATGCCGCTCGGCTGGCATCCAAACTTAATTAAATAAATATGATTCGACATTGGTGCGGCGTCGCCGGTCGTCGGTGAACGCACATCCAGGCTCTTCCACTCGATCGAAAATTCAATCCGAAAAGCCAAAAAGTGATCAATTAAAATGCAGTTTGAATAATTGATTGTAATTAAACATCCCTTGCTGGCAACAACGTCAGTCGGTTGCCCATGGCAAAAAGATGGCGTCCACCACAAATACTGGCCCATCGACCCGCACCATCATCTAGCAGAAAGACCAACAGCAGCGCTGCGGATGTCTGATGTCAACCCATCCCCCTGATGGATCGAAGTTGCTTGTATGTAGGCAAATTAAAAATTTGTTTCATCGAAGAACATGAGATGAAAAGTTGGGGAAAAAAAACTGCGAGCTGAATTGAATTGATAAGCCACAAATTAATTAAAACTGGCGGCGGCGGCGGTGGCGGTCAGTCCTTTTGACGGGCGTTTTTCTGTTCGATTATTTTGTATCTTTCGTTTTTCTTTCGCAATTCAATAAAGAAATTATTGAACGAAATTGCGGAAATTCGATTAAGCTCCGTCATCGTCGTTGTGTTCTCAGTGGGGAGTAACAAAACAGAACGCTTCAGCAATGTATTGGGTCTGGCAAACGACCACCCCCCGGTTAGTACATGTGTTGGTGAGCTTTATTGTAATTGTAAAATTAACCCTAAGCCATTGCACTTCGTTCCATTCATCGGCCCGCGTTGCCACATGCTACATGCTCTGAGAGTGATGCACATTTTCGGTGCAAAATTATGGGAAAAGTGCATCGTTGAAAAACGTGGAATTTGTTTGTAGCGAATAGAAAAGGAGTCAGTCTATCACGCTTTCTTAAAGTTGTGTAAGTTAAGCCTATTAAAAAGGGAATCTGGCATGCAGGTTCCTCCAATACCTATTTAATTGAAAATATTTTCAATTTGGAATTAACGGCTTTTTTGACATTTCGTCCACTAGTACTTTAACTCCAATCAACGACTAAACGTCAGAATTAGGGAATTATAGGGAGACATGTAGATACGGCTTAATTGTCATCATAATTGTTTTAACCATAAAAAAATCAAAAAAAAAAGATGTTGTTTGGATCTTGGTATGCAGCAGTATATTAACATTGCTTTTAAGGAAATTATTAGGACTGGAAGATTTGCTCCCCGCATTGGCCACGTCACACTTCTCATTAATATGTAATTAAAAATTAAGCTACTATTAAAAACTTTAAGCAAAGTTATTCTTTAACTTATGGCAAGTTATTTTTTGATGTCTAAGCACCCTCATGTATCTTTGAAAAAATAAACGAATTTTTTAAAAATCACAGTCAGAAATAAGTGAGAAGCTTACCACCTTATTGACAGACTACGGCATAAAATAAATGTACCCACATTAATGGGATAAAAAAATTTAAAACTTTTTACAACGTTGAACATATTTTTGCGATAGAGTTATTTAAAAAAAAAAGTTGTATCAATTGTCAACGCCGCCCTGTGCTATTGATAGCTAGACTTATTAAATTGATGCTTTCTATAACCTAATTGTTTAAATTTTATTATCGGTTTCTTTTTTTGAGAATGACAGATCGTCAATTTATTTCGGGCACTGTTTATGAGTCTTATAATAGACTAATATCAATGTTTTTGCCGACATTGCTTTGTTTTTATGACATCATTTTAGTCAAAGAATAAGAAGGGAAAAATAGAAAAATTGTGAAATAAAAATAGAATATTTTATAGATTATAAATCAAAGGCTGAAACTAAAAACTACCTTACGCCAATCCCATGCCGGAAAAAAACTACCTTAAGCCTTCGATAGCAGCAATAAAAACCAGTGAGTAAGTGCTGCAGTGTGTACGCAGAGGTTACAGTTCGTAAAACGGACCGTTGCACACCCCATCCTATCCCACATTGTAAAATGCTGATGTTATTGTTATTTTTTAACACTCTCTAATTAGTGCAAACTTCAAAAAGGAGAGTGTTCTAATCGCCACTTATTACAAACTATCAATATTAACACAGATATTTTGAAGTTACGCTTAAATGCACGTAAAAATCCATTTTTTAGTTCAAATTCAATATTTTTGAATAATCGACCTTTTTGAATCAACCGAAACTTTAAAAAAAACAAAATCTGAAATGAAATCTTACCTGATAATTTGTTTGTTTCATGCTTTCCTAAATAAGGCGAGACCTGTCAAAATTACGATTTTCTGGAAAATTTTAGATTTTTCTTCAATTCTGCCTCCAAATGTGGGTGTGGCCCAAGGTGTTGTATGAGCAAAGAGAAAGCTAAATTTTTTCAATGCAAAAATATTGAGTTAAAAGCATTTGAAAATGTACCCTTAAAAAAGATGCCACGCCCACTGGAGAAGGATTACCAATTCTATGATGCTTAATGTCAAATTTTAGCCTTTTAAGACGTCTTACAGTTCTGAAAGCTCTAGAGGTAGTATTTAGCCCACATTTAGACCGATTATGGGCGTGTTTACGGGCGGATTTCAAAAATGTTTACACTTGTACTGCTTCGCATGACGTGGAGCTTACGTCATTACCCTAGTTGAAAATTTAAGGCGTAAGAACATGTGACATACAGATAAATGGACGGACGGACGGACGGACGGACAGGGCCCTTTCGATTCAGAATTCGGTCTCGATCATATGCCCTTAAGGTTTTGGGGTTATTCCACTATTATTTCACCGTGTTACAAACTGTGAAACAAACTTAATATACCTTCTATCCTATGTAGTGGGGTATAATAAAAACAATAATATGAGAAACTTTTTATTTTAAACAAGTGGCGATAAATGTTTTTCCTTCAAACGCTAAATACTCCTTGCTAAACATGAAATAATGCAAGCTCTGCACTTTTCATGCAAAACATTTCTACCCTGAAATCTAAAGAAGTAAAATTTCGACCATCAAAAATTTAAAAAAAATCTAGAATGGCCTCTTATTCTGATTATGTGTTTACTAATTTTACTACAAGTTTACTAATTTTAAGATTAAGGAAAAATGTTTGTTCAAGATTTGATAGGCTTTTGTCTTTCAATTGTCCCATTCGAAATTTGTTCATTTTTTTTTCGTTCTAGAATACACGGTGATCCGGTGCAAAACATAACATCACAACAATTAGCAGCGGCTATAGCTGAAATCGCATATCTTCCACATCAGTATATTTGATTCTTGCCACAAAAAAAAAAAAAAAACATGGGAAAGGCAGCCAAGTTTTTTGACGGGCAGTGCGAGTTAATAGCTTCTGGTCCTTATATCGCAAATTTCTTGGCTGAACTTTCACCACCATGGTCCATCTATAAGCCTCTTGTATAACGATTTCAAGTCTGCTATTTCAAGACCTATAAGACTCATAAGATTGTTCTAAAATCAATTTTTGAACAATTTTAACACGTTGAACTGTAGCTTAATGTTCCGTTTCAGGGGACCCCCCTGATTAAAACAGGGCGGTTGTGGAGATGTAGTAACCAAAAAACGTATTAATTATAAAAAAAATTTCTTTCATATTTTTTTAAATATATGATTTTTTAGCGGTCCGTCCAAAAATGGAAAAAGGACCTCTTATGGTATCGCTACGTTGTCCGTCGGTCCGTCCGTCCGTCCGCTTTATAACTTCTGAACGGTAAGTCGTAGAAAGATAAAATTTAATGTGCGGAAATAATCAGAGAATCCAATGAGGGTAATTTTTTTTAAGCACAAATAACGGTTTAATTACAGTTTGAAATTTCATGTGAAAATGGACTTAATGTTTTTTAGTGTTTTTTTTTTTCAAGAAGTTTGGTATAGGTAAGAAAAACGAAACTTCGGTTTAAGAAATACGAAGCTTTAATTAAAAAATAAAACTTTTCGAACATATCAAAACGGTTTTGAGAAATGAAGAGTCGAAAATGCATGACGTTTTCCAAAGTGTTCGAGGCCATAACTTTTGAACGGCTTATTGCTCAAAATCAATATTGAACACAGGTATAAAGCAACTCAAAGTTAACCAAGTCCTTAGGTCATATTTATCAAAAACAGTTTGAGTACTGCAGTTTTGACGCATTTTCGAAAAAAATCGAAAAAATGCATGAAAAAACTATAGCAGACTTCGAATATTCAAAAACTTCGCAGATTTAACTGAAAAACATGAAAACATTTTCTAAAACTTTTTTTTAAAGATTTCTAGTTCCTTAACGGTTATTACCACCTTGTTTAAATATGGCTGAAGTATGTAATGTTTAAAATGCAAGCGAACTGCATCAAAAACGTTTCAAAATTGCCGTTTTCGACCTTAACTTTTTAAGCCCATTATAACAAGCAAAATAAAAAAGAGCATATTTTAACCGTTTGCTCAGAAATCCATGTCCGCAGAATTTGAGAAAAGTGGGAAATGCTAGCACAGGTGGTTGAAAAATTGATCAAAAAGTCTAACGGTAATTAAAAATAATCGAAATTGCTGTTTTAAAAAATCCTAAAAAAGGCCAAGAAAGAGTATGTCCTTTTCTCTATTTTCGAAACGTTAAAGCTTTTTGTCAGCCTATTTTTAGAGTAACCAAACCCAATATAAAATCACCCAATATAAGAACAGTAGGAAACAGTACAGAACCCAACAGGAACACTACACAAACTGCGCAATATAGATGACTTTAACCTTCAACAAAAGCTGACGGACCGCTCCGCGTATGTCTTCCTACTTGACCGTCTTTTTTTGTATAGCCTCCTCATCTCGTATTAAACAAAAAAATCATCATTTCCCTGTTCACTATGAATTGTGGACCAGCCCTGTAACCCTAGCGAGGTTGTTAACCTCGATATGGAGCCCACTCTTCGAATTCGGGCGGGCTCCAGGATCTGTGTAGATATAAATTTTTTTTAAAATACATATATGGGAGGCATGCTACGCCCATACAAGCCCTCTGTCGCATTTTCTTTTAGCTTTCCTTATATCTGGGGCCTAACAATATTGGGGCCTTGTTTCAATATACCCGACCGAGGGTATATTAATCTTAATGCATGGTTTGCAAAACAGTGAAATAATCACCATAGACCCTTAAGACCTTTTAGAGATATGATGGAGACCGACATGTCTGTCCGTCCGTATGTGTGAAGGCTTTAGGTCTTCAAAATCAAGCTAGAGAGCTGAAACTTGGCTGAAATTGGCTCAATCCGTCAACGGGCACGCCCACTACTGGCTTCAATGTGAGATAACCTCTATTTCACATTTTTTTTTTAAATGCCTTTTGGTCAAGTTAGACAAGGCACATTAGCTTAAATTTTGGTACTGAGCAATGTTGGCCTAAGACGGACATCACTTAATCGATCTACCTGTCGGTCTCGATCGCATCTCTAGAAGTTTTTAGGGATCTACGGTGATTATTTCAGTGTGTTATGCATAGTTTGCATTAAAATTAATATAGACGGGTATAATTTTTTTTTTTTTCTTTCTAACTTTTTTAAACAACAGGCACTTAAACACATCCTTATAAGGGGTACCCTACCTTTAAAGTGCGTTAACATAGGTGTTACATGAGCGGTAAGGATCTGAGTAGGTACGCATTCGTTTGGACTTAAGACTACCGAGGACTAAAGGGAGGAAGAAAGTTCTCATGTGGAAATCTTTTGCATATTCGTTGGGTTCTGCTTAAAAAGAACTCCACTTACAACGCGGTAGGCCATAAACTAGTGGCGTTACTAGTGAGTATTCGTTTTCATCTGTCTATTTTACTATACAACATACTCTATATGAAAGTTTTGATATTTCAAACAGTCAAAAGACTAACCGTTGAAGTTGGCTCAACATGCTCATAGGTTTCAATGCTTGTTTCTGAGTCCTATCAAGTAAATGTAGGGTTGTCATTGATGCACCTGCCTCATAATGTTCCAGGATCCCTGAAAATAGTCCTTGGACTGAGATGCTCACTGGACCAAAATGCAAGATAGAAATAACTTATAACTAGTTAGAGTGTGCTGTGAAGACTAAGAAAGTGCGTATCACTGCTGAGAAAGGCCAATAGGTAAATATAGGTATACCTTAACCTTACCGTTGGCAACTAAGTCCAGGATTTTGAGAAATATTTGTGAATTACCAATGCCGACGGAAAAAAAGTGGCCAGAAATCATGATCTGTTGATCCGGAACAAAACATTTCATTTCTGGGGTTAATGTCAGCTTAACGCGGGAATTCTGATGATCTCGTGTTGAAAGACTGGCCCTAAGAGACTCGATATAGCGGAACCATGTTGCACAAGAATAGGTACAGATCACGTATAAAATTGGACGAAGAAAAAAGGGCCAGTTGTTGGACTGGAAAAAACGACTTACGGGTTAGGACTGTTTTTAAATGTCTAAGCGTCGACACCATGAACCATCAGAAGAAAGTTAAACCTTAAATTACAAGCCGAGGTTAACTACATCGAAGAGTAGAGTTTTGTTTTTACAAGCAGCGTGCTAGAATGGATAACTGGATTTAAAGTTTTTGCACTTGTTTTAGTTTTGGGAAAAGCCGCCGGTACAAAGTGAGTATACCTGCAAAGGTGCAGATTTTCCAATAGTTACAGCTAGAACAAGTGATCAGTGTCAACTAAGGCGATGTCAAGCAAGCAAGAAAGGTTAAATGTGACTCACTTTTATAACACGCGACCTTAAAATAACATTGATTGTTAAAAAAGTTGTGAAGCTTTCAATCCACCCAAAAACAAGGATCAATTCGACAATGTTGACACATAAATATCTTTTCTTTATAAAAAAAAGTTTTTAAATTACCTTGTTTCCGTCCGTGAAAATTTTGTCGAAATTGAATTAGCGGGTTCCTAAGTAGGAAACCCCGCCGAAGTTCCTGCCGTAGGAAAAACTTTAATGAGCGCAAACAAACCACCCAGCACCGATTGCTCGAGAGATGCAATTAATCGCCGTCTAAAGTCACTTGTTCGACACAAAACACAAACACAAACTTTTTGGCACTCGCACGTCCTTGCAACTTTGAACAAAACTCCAAAGGATGAGATCTGTCCTCCGCACAATCAGGTGCTTAATTATCCTCGAAAAGAGCAGTACAATGCCAGGTGAAGAACCGCCAGTACACAGGTCGTCTATATACACGCTTAGAGAACAATTTAACTTTTCCGAAAAGTTTCGTAGGTATCACTCAAGTTTAAATTGGAAAAACGGCAGCACACACACACAGATACCGCGCCACTAAAAGTTAAAGATACTCGTACATGCTTTCGCCAGCACAGGTAGAAGAAGTAAATCCAATTTTCCAGCTCGGGTATGGGAACACTTGCCGAACTTTGTCTTATGGTACACAGAGTATCGGGATGGGACGTCTCTTGCAACGTGACTTTAGTATCAAAATCAGAACCAAGATCGCTTGTTGCACGGCGCCGGAAGCACTGAATTTCTCAAACAACACGGCACACGAGTGACACAGCGAGCTGATGGAACAGAACAATCAACGACGACGACGACTGCGACAACGACAACGACGACCTTCTCGGGACGAGTCTGCGAATGAAATCAACCACATCAGCTATTGTCGCGAGGGTTTATTTCACTCTGCAGCATCCCAGCGCAAATGGCGACAACCACCATAGCACCGTTAATAGTGACATTTGGGGTTGTTTGCTCAATTCACCCCAATTGAGAGCTCTCTCATCGCGTATACGACTTCGTTGACTGGACACGCCTCCTGATTGTTGTGTGATTGTGTGCGTATGCACACCGCCACTGCTCTTTTGATAGTGGGTTTCCCCAGCTTGGCGCCTGCGCCACGAGACGCCCCTGTGACGTTCATGCGGAATGTCAGTTGCTGCTATGGGGTTTCTTCATCTTCCCCAGCATGGATGAGCTACTATCACCACCTATGGAGCCGCCGCCGCCATTAAACGAAGAAAATTTTCTCGTTTTCCTCGCTTCGAAATTCAATTTGCATTATGGAAGTGAATTGGGGATGAATACTCGTATATCTACACCGGGAGGAAGTGGGTCGCTTAGGAAGTGGGAGTATGTTTGCCTTGATGGTCTGTGCACTCAATTTGTGGGGTTGGCAACATTGCGAGATGAGATTTCTCTGCTGCTGTGCCGTAGGTAGTCGGTGGTCGTTGTCGTCGTTGCCGGTGCTCTGTGGAGCTGATGCTCCTGCCATGGTGCAGGGGGACTCTAAGGGGAGGCATCTGGGAAGAAATTACTCACAAAGGCATTTATTTGGGAGATCATTTCTGACAACTCAATTTATTTGTATTAATTTTCTTCTGTTGTTCAGCAGGAAGTGCAGGAGGCGGTAGCGGGTGTCGGGCGCCAGGCGACCCCCACACACTGACTGAAGTGAGTTGTTGTCAGGACGTTGTTATTTCGTTTTCGGAAAATTGTGTTCATTGTTTTGGGTTTACTTTTTTCCTGCACAATGTCGTTGGGTGTGGATAACTAATTGGTTTCCTAGAAAACAGATTAGGCCAAGAAAAAGAATGGATTTTGGCGTAGGGAAAAGTTTTTTTTTGTGGGAATTAGTAAGGTAGGTAGGTACCTAGGTAGTAAGGTATACCTATGTATATGATTTATCTTTGTAGGTAAACCTAAATTTTTATTCAATTTGTCGTAGGGAAGGTAGGCAGGTTCCTGGAACATGTGTAAGTTCATCTTATGGTAGGTATAGGTATAGGTATGTAGGTACATTAAAAGTAGGTGTAGGTTAATAGTGCCTTGCTGGTATACATTTGTAATAGGTACATATTATAGATGGACCAAGGGCTCATATAGCGTAGATATATGGGGAGGTGAATCTTTTTAATACCCGCTGAAGAGCATCTGCTAAAATTTCTGCAGAGTGAAACTCTTTTTCAAAAATTATTCTTTGCGAGACGAATAATAATTGTTTTTTATTGGCTCTTCTCATATTTAAATATATAATAGAAATAGGTGGAAAACCAGAAAAAGGATGGAATTTAACAACATGATTCTTCGAAATATTGAAAGGTGAAAAATTACACCAATTTACAATTCTACAAATAATAGCAAGTGTATGGTGCAAACATGGCAAGTCCTATGATCATTTCAAGCACAGGCCAGGATAGGACCCGCTCCCAGATAAGCAATGATACGATCGGTTAGCCTCTAAATTAAAATTCTTTTATTTTTATTTTTTGTAGGCAGGTAAGTACCTCCGAAGACAATTTAGTAGGAATGGTTTAGACTAAGGGCGTAGGAACCTCCTTTTAAATTTTTCTGAATTTCTAGAAATAACATGCAAGATTTTTGGCAGTCAAACATGTACTTATCAGTTGACACAGGTACACGTTTACTTACCTACTATGCCTAACCTAAAGTATCTACCAATCAAAGGTGAATAAAGAACTTTTTTGTAAAACGTAGGTTTGGGTTGAACAAACAAAAGACTTAAGCAATTTTAACTTTATTTGGGTACCTAGATGTGTATTAGAAAAAAATCGTTCCTCGATGGAATCCAAGAAAATAAAAATTTCTCCGTGGGTACAGTTAAAATATCCTCCCATTAGAAACGCGGGAGGATATTTTAACTGTAGGAACGGCCGCGCATGGTTAGTAGTGTAAGATTCTTACTGGATTGAAAATCCTCCTATTTGCTGGTTAGATTTCGGCAAAGTTCCCTAAGTTCAAGCTCAGTTAATCGTGTTTGGCAGGTTGAGGTTGCCTTTCAACAAAAGCAATGAAATATCGTAATTAGTATGCAGCTTCTCTACAAGGCTCCCGTTCAGGGTTTGTCAAATCGGTGATAGGAAATAAATAAATAAATAAATAAATAGAGTGGCGAAACAGCTCGAGGTGAACCAGGGCCAACTTCTCAACAATGTATGCTGGTGTGTTAATTTCTTTACATACAAGGGGACCTACAATTTTTCGCCGAATCCGAACGGCACTTTGAGAAGTTTTTCAAGACAATTAATTCTCTCGGAGGGCTTGTCAAACCCTCGCGGAGGTGGGGACCGTGTAAAAGAATTTTTTCTTTTTTATTAGGTGACGATGGCAGGATTCGAACCCAGACCTCCGGCGTAGTAAGCACACACACTAACCACTACGCCACGGCACTCCCACGGCATAGGCAATAAGGCCCTCATGAAATAAAGGCCCAAATTAAAAATTAAATAAGACCCCAAAATCAAAATGAATTAAGGCCCCAATATTGTCTAATATATAAGGAAGCTAAAAGAAAAGGCAGGAACTGGGGTTGCAGGGGGGCAGGGTTCTCCCATACATATCAAAACTTGCATATCTATACACAACGTCGCACCCCTCCGAAAATTAAGAAAGGACCGGTGGCCGGTCCTCCTTTCATAGTGAGGAGTACAAAGATGAGTTCCTTTTATATGAGATAAGGAGACAATACAAAAATGAAATAAGGCGCCAAAAAAATGAAAATAAGCCCCAAGAAAATTAAATAAGGCCGCAATATAAAAATTCCTAGTTGTTGTTGCATTTCATGCTTCTTTTTGGGGCCTTATTTCATTTTTCAGTTTGGGGCCTTGTTTCATTGGGAATTTATTTTCTTGCGCCGCACTGTGGTCCCAAAAGGCAAAACTCGTGGCAAAAATACTAAATTCGATGTTTTTTTTATTGTTTTGTTTTTTATTTCTAATAGAAATATTTTTTTTTAATACTAGGATGGACGGAGGCTAAGACTCCAAAATCTTTCAAAGACATCAATGCGCCCACTATAGCAGGTATATAATACCGAATTAGCGGATACTGGTTATAACCGATTTCCACGTGCTAAGAAACCACCCATTCATGAGAGACACTATGAAACTGACAGAACGCACTCGCTCTCTCATAATACTTCTTGACTGCAACAGTAACTAAGTTAACTTAACAAGTAGTTTACGCTTCCGTAGTGTTTATCGCATTGGGTAGGTTGCTATCCAGTGAATGCATCTACTAAAACCGTCAGTTTGTGCGGCTTCACCCTACGTCGCTAGATCGAAGGGTCTTGTTAATTGTAGTCGTCGCTCGTTTTTTACATCGTTAAGACAAGAGTCTCGTTGAGAGTATGATCCGTACTCTCCATTGTTGCAATGAACATGAAGGCGAGCATTTAGCTTTCGAGCAAAGTTTGTTACTTCTTCGCTCACGGTAGCTATTCCTAAATCTCTGTGAATATCACTATTCCTAATATACCATGGAGCATTCACAATTTCTCTTAGTGTCTTGTTTTGAAAGTCTGCAACAGGGACATGTTTCTCGGCAACCCCAAAGTTGTATACCGTATGTCCAGGACGACTTTAACACCTGCCTGTACAAGAGCAGTTTGTTATATATGCTTAATTTCGAAAATCTTCCGATAAGCCAATACATTTTCCACCTCAGTTTAGCGTCCAGTGTCATCCCTAGATATTTCGCTTTATTTGCATAAGGTATTTGTGCAGAATTTATGAACAGAGGTAAATTGTTAACCCTTCTGTAAGTGAAATTCACATGCGTAGACTTGTTCTCGTTAAGAGCGATTCGCCAAGTCTTCGTCCAGACACAAATTCTGTCCAATGCTCGTTGGAGGTTTCTCGTTGATGACTCGACTGATTCACCTGTTGCCAGGATGGCCGTATCGTCCGCAAACGTGGCCAAGACTGTCTCGTCATCTAGTAGTATGTCTCTTGTGTAGAGCAGCAACAGGGTCGGACCGAGGACGCTTACCTGTGGTACGCCAGCCCGAATTTGCTTGAAACTCGAGTATTCGCTACTCGCTAGTCTGCTTTCAAGATAATTTTCCAATATTTTATTGGCTTATATTTCAAGCCTTCGTTTCATACCTTGTCGAAGGCTTGCGATACGTCTAGGAAAGCAATTGAACATATTTTTTTTCCTTCTAAGGCTTTTTCAATTTCATGCGTTATTCTGTAGACTTGATCTATTGTGGAAAGGTTAATATTGAAACCGAGCTGATGATCCGGGATCAAGCGTCTTTCTGCAATTATTGGTTGTAATCGCTTCAGCAGAAGTTCCTCGAATACTTTCGATATTATCGGCAGAAGCGATATGAGCCTATAAGATTTTTTATCATTTGCGCATTTCCCCGGTTTTGGAACCATAATGACTTCAGCAACTTTCGATTGTCTTGGAACGTATAGAAGTCCAAGAGAAGCGTTTATCATATAAAGTAGCTTGACTAATGCCTTTTTTGGTTGCTCTTTCAATAATTCGCCAGTGATCAGGTCGTAAACCGGGGCCTTTTTATTTTTAAGTTTGCTTATTGTCTGTCGGAGTTCAACTAACGAAACTTCAGCCAACGGCGGACCGTCGAAAGGCTTGAATGTTTCTTCTAAATGTTCAGCAAACAAATTCGCTTTCTCTTTGTCTTCTCTTGCCCATTCGCCGTTAGCTTTTTTTATTGGTGCCGAATGGATTATAGGTTTCTTGATAGTTTTAACTGCTTCCCACAGCGAGTAGTTTGAGCTCCTATCCGCCGACAAGCCTACAAGCCTTCAAGGTATTCTAATAGAAATATAAAAGGAGCTTCAACAACAGCAAACAAAATAATTTTCGCAGCAAACAAAATAATCTTGATAGTTAATTATCATACACCCCATGACCACGCATATGCTAACGCTAGAAATAGCTGCTGCAAATGCATTTTTTAATTTCTTTTTATTTAATTACATGCTGGTCATCACACGAAAATCCATTCACAGATTAATATGTTCGAATTGAGCATCCGTGCTTGGTATTCTTATAATTCACGCTGTGTTTTTACAGCAAAGTTTATAAGTTTATCGTCGACGTTAGTCGAAAAATGTGTGTCTGGGTGGAATAATACTGGCTCACGCACTGATGAGCAATCATTAGCCAATATTATTTTTGCGAAACACACTGGTCAAAAATCTGGGGTTTAAGACCTTATGATCCTGATGAAAATAATTTTCGTTTCGGGTAACTATTTTGACTTACAAAGCTTTTCAAAGTTGGTCAACTTTGCTGAAGAGAAACGCCTAACAAAAAAAAACTAATTCCTTTTTCTTTTGCAATTAGGAGATACCCAATAACAATTTTGAATTTTCTTTAACATAGTCTAATAGCCTCTAATACCCTGTAGGGGCAAATTAAAATTTTATTAAAAAAAATAAAACAAATATGTTGCTACTATTTTTAATAAATAAAAGAAAAGTACACATTTTTGTGGATTTTTTTTTTTTTTTTGAGTTGAGCTACAAAAAAAGTCTTCCAAGTTCACGCGGAAGATCGATCGGAATAGTTGGCACTAGCTATTTGTTAGACCGTATGCAAAATTGTAGCTGCAACTTTTTGCACTCTTCGGAGAAATTGTAATTTGTTGAAAAAAATCGTGGTCAAAGTTCTGTCATTTTCTTATCTCATTTGTCTTTCTCAGTTTCAGAACTGAAAGACTTCGTAAATGGCTGAAATATAGCACATTTTGGGTCACGCTTTGGGTCACGCCCACAGAATTCAAGAATTATTTCTAACTCGCCACAAAAACATGTTTTGAAACCTTAAGGAAAGAATAAGAAAACAAATGTAGCGTATGAGGTACACCAGATAATATTCTAGATTTTTTTTAATCAAAGTTTTTGGCCACTTACAAAACTCCATTTCACAAAATTATTGAAACTAAACGAATAAATTACATATTTGTGTGCATTTAAGCCAAAAACTTCGATATATCTATACTAATATTGATTTATTGGGGCCTTATTTCATTTTATATTAGGGGGCTTTTTTTCATTGAGGCCTTGTTTCCTACCGCCCTCTGCTGCAGATTGTCGAAATAATAGAAATCGTTTTTTCTACAGTTGCAACAACGGTTGGACTATTTTCAACAATTGACTTAAGTTTTCTCAAAAATAATGAATGGTGTTTGGCTTGTGGGGCAACTGCACATAATGAGCTGCGATAAGTCAGTTTTCAAACTTCTGAATCTAGTAAATGGAGAACAAATACAACTAGCATCCGATAAATCTGTTTTGTCTAGATAGGTTAAAAGCCCAAAGCAATTTTTTGATGTGGCTGATAAGAGAAAATTATTGGTATTTTTAGATATTTGTTATAATTTCAGTTAAAAATTTGGAAATCTTGCAGGATGTTGTTTGGCCAAAAATTGCGTGTAAAATTACTATAAAAATATAGCAATTTTTTGTGCATATAAGAATACGTTAAAAATTATATAACACAGAGTGTTTGATATTGCAAACATTATTTCGCCAATTTACACATGAATGTGAATGTTAAATGTTTAAAAATAAACATAAAATGTTTTTATACAAAAGCAGCAGTAAAATCACACATAGACTGTGTTGTCGAAAGTGCGGGCGCAACTTAAAAGGTCTAATTGTGCGCCTTATAGTTGTCTGAATTTTATCCTAAATCGTAAATACCTTTTATATACGGTACAACATTTGTAAAAAGAGTAAGTAGGTAAACTAAAACTAAAAAATTAACATAGAACTTTTTATAATTATTAAATTTCAACCAAATAATGGTTTTGTAAAGCGGCTTAAATCTGTCTTTTATTGAGCCCGTTGACAAAGAGCAGCTGAAGTCGCTGCAACAGACAGTGTAAGAATCAAAATGACAATGTTTTCATTTACTACCGTTTTGATGAATATACACATTTGTGTGCAAATTTGAATTGTTTTTTTTTTTTTGAAGCAACCAAGCGATTTCCAGTTCATTTCATCAGTCATGATCAGACCAATGCCGATGCATGTCTAAATATTGTGACATTGCGTGTTTTTGTATTGGCACATTCGCACATTTAATTATTTGCTTTTAAACAGCTTTGAAAGAAATTGGCTATAGTTTAATAAACCAGCGCAATTGGAAATCGAGGGTGTTGACATGGCATTAGATAAAGCCAGAGTTGAAATACCGTGGCATTATCCTTGTCTGTCTCCTGTTAAGTAGCCTGATATATTTGCTACAACAACACATTATATTATATATTACACACCAACAACATTTTATTTTAAATCATTTCGGGTGGCTTTTAGAGCGGAGCACTTTTAGGAATTATAACCGCGAAGCTCTTTTGGTGGACATAATAAATTTTCCTTATATGAGCCAAAAATTTAGTTTTCTCGAAAAAATTAGGAAATATGCAATAATTGATGAATTAATTGGTTAAGGTATTTTATTTAAGTTTAACTTTTTTAGAGGTGTGCTGTGCACCTGTTTTAATCAGCGCAGTGCGAGCATAAATTGTTGAATTTGGTGCAACCCAGACCAAAGATGGTGTGAATGCTGGTAGATAATTACATGCCATTTATTTAAATCAATTGCTGTTTATTTTAACAAACAAAAAGCTGGCAGTTTTAGTCATAAGGTTGTCAACTGACATAAGTATCTACCCTTTAATAGTTTAACTTCAAGAATTCACTAGATTATTGAACCTCATTTCAATGTTTTACGATGCAAAACAACACTTTGAAAAATTAGAAAAAAAATTGTTAAAAATCAAACATTTTTTCACTAAATGTCAAAGGCCCAAGGATGTTCTCAAATCACAGTGATTTTTTACAAAAGCTTGTATCCTTCCAGAAAGTGGAGGAAAAATGTTTCATGTTTATATAAACACATTTGGTAGATTGAATTAATGAAGAAAGTCAGCAAAATAGTTTTAAATGCGAAACTAATTTTAAACGGCTATAGGTACTGAAAACCGCTGAATTTCGGCTTATGCTACGCCCATGAAAATAACGAAATAAATATTCATGGATTGTTTTACCGAAAATATCTTTGGAGATTTTGAAACTAATTTGAATGATGTTATTGCCATAACTGAGGCGGGGCTTGATGTACATTTCAGTAATGCCGTTATCTTCACGCTCCCCCGCCCCTACTTTACGGTAAATCGTTGTGATCGGTCACCTGACAACAGCATCTTTAAACGATTTGATGGTGCCCTCGTATAGTAACTCAAACCTAAGGATGTCGACCTCAGTGACTTTGCTGATATTAAGATTTGCTGCAGCAAATTTAATCTTTGCTCTACGGCATATTTTGTTTGCCTCTATATACCACTTAGTACCCAGCTTAACACTGTGACGAGATACTTAGATGCAGCATATATCGTCAGTCTTTCTTCTGCACCGGATATAATCTATGTTTTCGGCGACTTCAATCAACCTCATATTCAATAGGCCTCTGGCGACCAAGACTGCACTTATCTGAAACCTACCAATCTATCAACAATTGGGTCAGTATTGGCCGACACATTTCATTCACTTGGCCTTCTTCAGACAAACTACGTAAAAAACCCCCTCAATCGTAGTCTGGACCTCATCTTTACCAACAATTATCATGAAAGTTACTTGTCCCGCTGTTACACACCACTTATTCCTGAAGATGCACCTAACCCTTCTTTAAATATTTTTTGCAATTTGGACTCAATTGGTGACAAGAATTTTCATTCATTTAATTTTGATTTTAAAAACGCTCGTTATGATGATATTTGTGAAGAGCTTAATAATTTTGATTAGAGCCAGTAGCACTCACTTGAAATTAATGACCTAATCAATGCTTTTGACCAGGTCCAACAACGTAATTTTTTCTTATGCCCCTGAGTTCGTGCTAAAGTTAGCGTAGGAAACTCCTGTCCATGGGACAATGGCTTAACTCGTTATTTAAAGGGTTTGAAAAACAGAGCCTATAAAAAGTGGCGGTCTAGTTTGGCGCATGAGGATTATATGATATACAGAAGTCTAAAATTTCAGTTCAAATTTTCCCTATGTATCGCGTATCAGGAGTACCTAAGCGTCATTCAGGAAAGTCTTAAGTCTAGACCCGAGAAATTCTGGAATTTCATAAAGTCCAAAAGTAAAACTGATGGCTACCCCTCATCTTTCTTGTTCAATGGTGAGCTTACCGATTGCCCTACTTCTATTTGTAACCATTTTCGTTCATTCTTTCAATCTGTCATGAATCTAAGCATGAATCAACGATTGATGAACAGTTTCTTGACTTTCTTGGGGCTTCACATCTTCAGCTCAATGGAAATTTCAGAAGAGGATGTTTTAAATGGCTTGGAAGGCTTTAAATCAAGTTTTGGTCCTGATCCCGATGGATTACCTGCCTCTTTCCTCAAAAACTGTGCTACTCCTCGGCACAAAATCATCTCTTTTATATTTAACAAACCATTAAAAACTAGCACGTTTCCAGCTGTCTGGAAAAATTCCTTTATAGTTCCCATTTTCAAATCCGGTAGGAAAACAAAATTGAGAATTATAGGGGTATTTGTAAACAATCTAGTGTTCCCAAGTTATTTGACATGTTAATCACGGAACGTCTGTATTTTTATTGTAAATCCTTGATTTGCAACAATCAACACGGCTTTGTAAAGAAGCCTTCCACTGTTACAAATCTCCTTCTGTTTTCGAACTTTGTAATTACCGAAATCGGTAAAGGCAATCAAGTAGATGCCATTTATACTGACTTCAGTAAAACCTTCGATCGCGTTGACCACAAACTCTTACTTTACAAACTCGATAGACTCGGTTTTTCCTCTTATTTTTTACGATGGCTTTCTTCCTTTTTGAAAGATCGGTATCAGTCTGTTATATTCCGAAACGTAGTCTCGAACAAAATTTTCGTCACCTCTGGTAGCAACCACATCGGTCCCCTGTTTTTTTATCTTATTTGTTAATGATATTGTTAAATTTTTCGTCACCTCTGGTGTACCACAGAGCAGCCACATCGGTCCCCTGTTTTTTTATCTTATTTGTTAATGATATTGTTAAATTTTTGCCTGAGTATGACCTTAAATTGTTCATTCCAGGCAATGAAGTTCAGTGTTTCCATCTCTTCAGTTTGTATCTTCAAAAATTTTACTTTTGGTGCAATAAGAAGTACCTTTCACTTATTGTAAATAGTGTTATTACGTTTTCTAGATGCAAGTCACCTACTCATTTGATGGAAACACTATACCACGTGTCCAAACAATAAAGGACCTCGGTGTCATGTTGGACACGAAGTTATCTTTCAACGAACATGTTGACTTTATTCTAAATAAGGCTAACAGGGTATGGGGAATGATAAGGCGTTGTGCCAGTAAGTTTTCTAATCCCTATGTTGTTAAAACCTTATTTGTATCTTTTGTTCGTTCTATTTTGTAGAGTATTCGTCTGTAGTTTGGTATCCATACTACTACATGATGCACATCTCAAGGCTGGAATCGATCCAAAAAAGGTTCCTTAGGTTTGCGCTTAGGGGGCTTTTCTGGACCGAATCAAATAGCCTACCGCCATACCGATCAAGGCTAAAACTTATTAGCCTAGAGCCTCTTGGCGTGAGAAGAACGTTAGCAAGAATTTTGTTTCTTCATAGGGTACTTATAGGGAAGATTGATTCCACTGAACTTTTGAGACTCCCCAATATTAACGTCCCATCAGCCAATTTTCAACATCGCTCACTCTCGCACAAACTACTGTGGCGCCTCGTCTATTAATGAATTAATGCTCGCTTACAACGCAAATCTACATTTTATTGATCTTAACCAACCGATTAGTTCTCTAAAAAGAATTTTACTTGACGGTATCCCATCATGATTGTTATGGCTCTATTTTTGTTTTTCATAATTTTCTTAGTTTTTTTTTCTCTCTCTCTCTCTATAAATTTGTAATCTTATACCTAACAAAGCTTGTTCTTTGGAGGCGAAATAAATAAATAAAATTTGAATAATCGGAAATATCAGAACTTATTTCTCTTAAACTCTTAAGCTGTATAGACTTCAATTTTAAATTAATTTTTCCAAAAATCGTCGCGTGCCAATGCGCTTTCATGGCATTTTTTGCCAAAGTCTGAGACTGTAGGCTTAAATCATAAATATTTTTAAAAATATCTATGACATACATAGGTACATGCTAGCCCTAGAAGCCATCGTTAATTGCATATTTTTTCCCACAAGCAACCATATGGTCTATCAAAAACGTTCTTGCTTGTACATCAGTCCCAATTCTGAAAAGGCGATTCAAAATTTTGGTGATTTAAGTGATTTTGTTCGAAGTTTAGCTTCTAAGAAACAGTGTTAAAGGGACTACCTTATCTTAAAGTTACTTATTATTTTCTAAAAAAAATTTTCCCCTACGATTTGGCGGAGTAGGCATACCTACACAACGCACGAGCACACTTTGTGAACCGCAGATCTAGATTATGAAAATTGATCGGCAGTTGGTTTATAAGAGCTAGAGAGATCAGGTATTGCACAAAATCTTTAAAATCTTTCTGTCTATTCTTAAGGATACAAATTCAACATTCATTTTGAAGTATAGACGCCTTGCATTAATGTCCCTTTCAGACAATCAGGTCCCATTATTGTCCTTCTTGTGTACTTACATAAGGAACATGTTGTCAACTGGGCCGTTTTGTATAGTTTTACCCTACAATATTACTTACTCACGAAAATTGTAGCCTCATTCTAGAGACCGGCAGTGTATATAAAGGATGGTCCAATGTGTGCTTTTATATTTTCGACTTGATGTCTGACTGATGATGACTGTATATCTACTTTCTTCAGATAAATTACCCTTTTCCCCCTTATGCAGCCCAAAATAGTTTGGTGAAATTTTAGTGTCTTCTTCGCAAGTTTCGGTGGTAACCTCGACTATAATTTGCCGAATGTTGGTTTTTTACAATATTCAGCAAAATGCTATGAGAGTTTTCAAGTTTTTCAGACGTTAATCTTTAGGCTAAGTTTCTTAGGGGCTACTCTTGAGAATCCAATGGTGTAAAATGCCACGATCTTGGCAGTTATCGTCACAAAAAAATAAAATAATGCGACCTCTAAACTTTTTACGCCAAATTTTTACGTTATCCCAATAATTTTTTTTCCGTTTTCCTTAACTTCAAGTTTTTACCAAGAACAAAATCAAAAGACTCATTCCATCCTGTGCACCACCGTTTAAAAAAAATATATTTTTACACACAAGAACGAAAGACCCTAAACTTTGGATTGACGATATCTTTCGCCGTTCACAGAACAAGCGTTATGGGTAAAAGGCTCGATGATTCACCTATTAAATGCTGATTTGTGAATTTAAATTAATAATAATAATAAATTATTTCATATAAAAAAATTGCATTATATAAACAGTTCAATCTTTAGCCTATTTTTATTCCCATAGTTATTCCTACTCCCCCGCTAAAATAAAAATCGTACTCTAGCCTACAGCCACATCCCAATCCGTATTTTACCCAAGAGTATAGAACAAATCCTGTTACAATCCTTTTTATCCAATACAAAATATCCATTAATATTTGTTACAACAGAAATCACCGAAGTGACAAAACAAAAACAAAGAAAAACGCTGAGAGATATAATTTGATGCCAAGTGTATACAGTTTCCATTTGACTTCATTTCAATTTATCTCGTCCTAGAGCCACAATCAATTTTCCTTAATTTCATCAGATTTAGATTGCCCTGCTCGCTTTACGCACACATCCAGAGCCCGTACAGACACAATAATAATATATATTTACACCCCCCATTTGGGGGGTTGTGTTTTTTCACCCACACAACCGCATCAGCTTTCAGGAGGGGAAGAAAACAACAATGCTCAAATAAGGAAATGTCCCTAACACTCCCTCATTTTTATAACACATCTCTTTATTTACCTATTTTGGCTTTCTTTTCGTCTGCATAGATACATCCTGGCTGCGAGCTGGGGGGAGGGGAGGACACAATGCCAAGGGACGACTGCTTCCATCCACCACCACCCACCACACCAACCACTACAGAAGCAATTCACAAATTGCTCGCCACAAGTAATCGCCATTCAGTTTTGCTATTTCGGTGTATAACTTTCGATTATGTGGGTCGTGGGTGATGGGTGGTGGGTGGTGTGTGTTGTCTATCTGTTCTCCGCACCAGGAGCCCGACAAGGACGAGGGACGAAGCGCGCGCGGTGAGTAATGGGATAAACGATCCCGTTTGCCTGTTTGCCACTGCGCTGCTGAGCTTCTTGCCGAGGAGCCCCCTTCGTCGTCCTTAATCGTTTATTTTTACTTTTTTTTTGTGCGAAACTGATGTAATTTATATGGGCACTTGACTGTTTAAATTGCCTTTCGAGGAAATTTTATATTACACTTAAGTTTAATGGAAAATAATTAATTTCATTCCGACTGCGTTTATGGTTTTATTTTACGGCCGGAACCGACATCATCACGGGGCACGGAGCATGGGCGAAGTTGGGCGGACGGGCGCGTTGGGGCCGTGGACTGGGGTACATTTGCGTGAGTTATTGTGCGGCAGTTGAGGGTTAAAATGTTTCATTTCTTCGGTGGGTCGGCCGCGGCCATTACTTTTCTTCTGGTGGTCGCGTCGACGTTGTGCGTTTGTGTGTAGGCACCACCTTATACCTTTACTCGAAAGGACACGAAAAGACGATCCCCGTATTGCTTATTCAAAATGGACGAAGCAAGGATTCACTTATAGCAAGACGATGAGGGTATTTAAGTGGGCTCCAAGCATAACAGTAAATTTTACGTCCTCGTATTCTACTGCCCGTCTCCGTATCCCTATACCCGCTCTTACACATATTTAGATGTGCCTCGCGGTGCGGTGCCCATCGAAATGATGAACTTTTATAGCTGCTTTAGCTTTTAAGTACTGTTGAAGGTATTTATTTCCGGACCGGAAGACTTATGGCGCGGCATATAGTTCGTTTTTGCGCACATTTTGACCAAAATAAAATTTCATTGCGGTTTTATTGCGTTTAGGACTGTAATGACAGAATGCCATCCACCAGGAGTGAAAATAAATGCCAAGACAAGTGGACGGGTTTTTATGCTCATCAACTATTCGAAACTGCGGGAAATAATATTTTTTTTTATCATCTGCTCGTACTCATATTATAGGTAGGTAGGCAATGGCACGAAACGACAAATGTGTTGATAAAATTGTTTTTAATACAAGAGAAGTATTATTGATTACCAAACACATAAAAACGAGGTAATTTTAGAAAATAAAAATTCTTATACGGTCCTCACTCATTTCTTACGGTCCTCCTCACTGAAAGGTAAAACTTGACATTTTATTTTTTAGGGTATTTCATTCAGGAGGGTTCGTAAAAATTCTACTGACGCCTAAGCGTTTCAGTCCTGAGAGTTTTTTGTTGGCCGGCTTTTTGGTGGCTTTTTGGTAGGTTTGGGACTATAGAAAGTCTCAATAAGGAGTTGATTGTTGAATTTTCCATCTTCTGTCATTTAAAACATGGGATCTGGAAGTTTTCCATACCCAAAGTTGTAGGCTGAAAGGATTGTACTTATACGTTCTTTCCTGGTGGTTTCTCTTTCTGCCGATAGCAACATGTTTAAAAGACCTCCATTTTTTTTTCATTTCGATTTCAACAACAAAATTTTGCATTTTAAAACTCTGCCTTGACAAAATTCAGCTTTTCAAAATTCTGACTTACGCAATAAAATCCTGGCAAACTTTTGACCTGCTTTACAAGTAAAACAAAAGTAAAAGAAAGGTCGTCAAGTACAAAGTCATTCGGCTTTTTTGAAGGCCTATATAAAATGTTGTTTGGTGTATTTGCGACTTGTTTTTTCTGTTCTTATGACAATTTCCAACTAAATATGGCATTCTTTAAAACGCTTCGCGAAAACTTATTTGTTCCGCTTATTTAATATTTCGAGTGCAATTTTTGCAATATTTCGAGTGCAAGATGCATAAGCATCTGTGTATATGAGTTCTTAAATGCTGCCATTGCAGTGTAAAAATAAATGTAAATGTAAAAATAGTCTATGACTATTTGTCCGATTATCGGACTAAAAATTCTAAATTCTTAAAATTCTAAAAAAAATATCTATTCCTTCATTAATTTAAAGGTATATGTAGGTACCTAATATTATAGTTTTCTTTTTAAATCTTCTATTCCTCATTACCAGATCAAAAATCCATCCATCATTACCAGATCAAAAATTATCAGTTTTTGATTAAGAAGACTATTTATTTAAGTTGTAGATATTTTGTGTACATTAAATCGTAGCTTTAGTCTTAATTGTGACATGGTTTAAGAAACCGTCTGCCTGGTTGACATTTTGGCGCACAAGATTTAAATGAAGAACGTTTAAAAAAAGTAAATTTTAAAGAAAAAATGGCAAAATAAAAAAATAAAATTAAAATTAAAAAAAAAAAAAACAGAAAAAATACTAGTAAATTGTATTACTTAAACAAAATTAAAGTTCTTCGTTCAATAACTAAGAACCTCGTTTATATTTTTGTACATTAAAAATAGAGTGGCGCAACAGCTCGAGGTGAACCAGGCCAACTTCTCAACAATGTATGCTGGTGTGTTAATTTCTTTACATACAAGGGGACCTACAATTTTTTGCCGAATCCGAACGGCACTTTGAGAAGTTTTTCAAGACAAATCATACTCTCGGAGGGCTTGTCAAACCCTCGCGGAGGTGGGGACCGTGAAAAAGAACAAGTCTTTTTTTTCAGGTGACGATGGCAGGATTCGAACCCAGACCTCCGGCGTAGTAAGCACACACACTAACCACTACGCCACGGCACCCCCCATTTTTGTACATTAAGGCCCGGTATTTCAGTGCTGAGTTAAGCCCTGCTCAAACCAAGATCTGTTAATCCCATCACAAAACGAATCTGGAGTTAATCCAGCGCCATTTTTTCAGTGCAGAGTTAACTCCGTCAGTTAAGTAATCAAAATTTTCGACTTTCGAAATTATTAACTCTCCCAGCTCTCACTTCACATAGAAAAACACGGGAAAAAAAGTTGGAGTCACTTTCAGATGTCATTTTTCACAGAAACATGCAAAGCCACTGTCATTCACACAGAAAAATACATTCAAAGAAGTTCATACTGCTCACGCCAGTTGATCCGAGATTAATTCACCAAATTTGGCGAGGTAAGCCGAGATTAATCCCTGATCAATATTCACTGAAAAACTCTTTTTTGGGGTTAATCTTAGTTTAACTCTTAAACTCGGATGATCTCTCACTGAAAACTGGGTTAATAGAACCATTTGGCTCAATAGAATAAAGAAATCATATCCGTGTTGTTGTTTGAATAGACCTATGTAGTTTAATTCGTCCAGATTTCTGTAAGAGTTTTGGTGATGCTCGCGGTGTTGGAATGCCTACGCTTTAAGTATAAACTCATTCCTTTTTTTAACTCTTCTCTCAGGAAGACGAACCTGTAACACTGAGTCAGTGCCCCGAGATATGAGGAGATATTTATTTACTTTATTTTTAAAAGTTTGGGTTTATGCACTGAGAAAACTCTACTATGAGTTATTCAAAAAGAAACAGCTACATGTTCAAAAAGAACAAATAGAACTTGGTTCAATACAAATTGAAATCTATTTAAACTCTTAAGAACTACGACTTAAATTGAATCGTGTTTAAATCAAAATCATTCAAGTTTGGCTTGGTTAAAAGAATGGCATCTAACAGAAATTATTATGCTCAAACTCGAAACGATTTAAAATTAACACAAACGAAAAAAGTTCAAAACTGGACAAATTCGAATAAAATTGAAGTAAACACGTACACGCTTGTCTTCAATTTGAACTAATTTAAAATATTTACAAAAGAATGAAATTAACCACAAAAAATACATTTTAACTCAAATCGATTTAAATCAAACCGTAAAGAAGTTAAGTACAAAAATGTGTAACTGTGAATTTCTTGCGTTGTGTTGGCGTCATTGTCGCGTCATCTCTGAAAAAGTTATTCTATGTAAATCTGTTAAGGGAAAAGGTCTTGCTTGCTAAAATTGATTGAAAATAGATTTTTTAAGTCAAGCTGTTGCGGTTTTTTTGTGTTCAAGGACAGATCCTATTTAGAAGAAATAAAAGGTATGTATTTATACTAATATACATCTACATTTATAGAGAAATCGACCAATATTTCTAATGTTTTTTGTGTTATTTCTAGTTCAATATCAATGGTTTCGTTTTATGGATGGACCAGCTGGCTTTTTACAAACAATTGTGAAGTCCTCAGCAGCAGAAAGTCTTTCCTTGTAAAAATTGTCTTCCTAAAAATTTAAAGTGATATAATTTTATGGAAAAGTGATTACATATTGTGTAATAAACGATTGCAAAAAAAAAAATTACTAGTTCAGAATGAGTTTTATTTCGAACAGAAACGTTTTTGGGTTAAACACGAAAATATTTGAAAAAAAAATGATCATAATTCTATTTGAAACTAAATTGAAAAGATTTAATTAAACCAAACACAAAATACGTTAATGCCAAACACAAAATGAAGTAAATTTAAACAGAATCATGTTAATATAAAGTCAACGCATAATTTAATAGGTTTCGATTAAAATTAAATAGAAACTCAATCGAAGCCAAAACGGGTGTATTCGAGTTTGATTTAAACATGAATGTATTTAATATTTTCCTCAGTGTATATGTATTAGGAAATATGTATTCAGGTACTGAATTCCAAAGAGTGCTTGTTCTATAGAAAAAAAGAATTTTGAAACAGTGTTTCGAAGTGAATATGGAACTGCTGAGCGGTTAAGGCTTGCCTTGTGAATCGAACAACATCTTGATAGTTGTGAAACCCCCAAACTTGCGCTTAACTTAAATTTTGTTGATAAGATAGAAACAGCTCAGAAGTCAAAGGCATTTTTTATCGCTACTATTTTAGTAAATCTACTTAGGTAAATGATTTTCTGGCAGCAAAATGGGCTGCACAAGTAGGCTGGCCTTGTTTAGGGAGCTGACAGCTGGGATGTCATTGAAAACGGGTGTCGAGATTGAAGATGAGGCAGAATTTTTAATATTTTTGACAAATGACCAGAAACTTTTGCTAGAAACTTTTGCTTCGGGACACTGGACGATTTTTTGCCTCAATTTCTGATCACGTGAGAAGTTAGCACGACGGATACCTATGAGCATTGCAGACATTTCTGGCTTGTTTAAACTTTTTCTGATTTTCCCCGATTGGGTTGGCTTTATATGACCGAAAACTAAGCTCCTTCAACTTGATGGCCTTTTTACAGTATGAGTCACATGCGTGAATTCTCCTTTGGTTTGATATCCTTAATTTACTTGGGAGTGAAGGATTGCTTGCCAATGAGATTTATTTCTTGGAGCTTATCGGTGGCGACATCAACGTCACAACAAAGTGACCAATTGAAAGACTTAAAGAAACTGTCTAAGCCGTCCCAGGTGGCTTTCTCGTATTGCGAAATTGTTCTTTTCGGAGCCGGATCTTTTGGGGTGTTATTTTGGAATTAGTAAGACGTCGATATGACGCAATGGTCTGACGAGCTTATAGAGGTGATAGGACGCTAGCTGAGTACTTCCAGGATGGGTAAGGAGTGTTGTCCAGTATCCAGGTGCCCAATGTCCAGGATCCGCGTAGGCTCGTTTACAAGCTGGGTTAGGTGGTTACCCACAGGGAAAATCTCAACATACCGCCTTCGGGTGTTGTCGATCCAGAATGTCAAACCCACTGAGAATTGTGTATCTTGAAATCGCCTGCAATAACGATTGCAGTACGAGGATGACGGGATATACAATTCTATTGATAGAACCTGATAGCTCAACAAACCTGTAACAGGCTAATTAGTAAGACTTGGGCTTCTGTATATAAATCAGAGATGTAACACATGCCTACGGAATTTAAATCTTAACCACTTGGATTTGGTATGTCACATCGTTGCGGACGTAAATGGAGAGACCGCGGTGGAAACGGAATAATGTCACTAACTCATACCCCAGTAAATCCAGATTGAGATCCGAAGGAGCTAAATTTTCTGTATTCTCACCTCCCTGAGTTTCAGTCAGCGCCATCTTGTAAATATCTATCTAATAAAATATCATCTAATAAAATTCTTTCGGAGGCTCGCATGCACTTGCTGTATACGAGAAGGTACTATACAGAAAATAAAACCACAACTTTCAAGAGATGTCGTACTCTTGGACTGCCAAGAATATCGACAAGATCCATCCCTGCTTAAAGTATAAAAGGGTTAGCTGCTAAACTTACGCAATACAACACTACATTCCTCATCGCTGTGCAGAGAGCAGCAGAAGTGAAGAAGTAAGACCAGAAATATAGTTTTAAGAGTTTTTCTGGGTAAGATAATGCTGTAACTTATGTTTCAAGTTTTCCAGGCCACACCTTGTCAAAGTCTTACACCCAAAAGGCGCTAGTAGGTAGATTTGTAGATTTTTAGATTGTTGAGAGGAGGTGGTATACTAAATCCCAGATCACTGCGGCCACAAGTGGGCCTATTGTGATGTCCTCCATTTATAGCTCATCCATAATGTCACAGTTTGTTATGAAGGCGGCTAGCTCTTTGGGTGAGCTGGCAGCTACACATGTTCGCTGCTTCGAGGTAATATTTAGCTAACGTTGACGTGTTTTTACAATACAGTTGCAGTCACATAATATGTGTTCTGCTGTTTCTGCGTCTTCGTTGCATAGTCTGCAGATGTTGTCCTGTGTTATGTCCATGGCCATCAGGTGTTTTTTAACTCGACAGTGTCCTGTGAGGAAGCCTGTGACCAGTCGAATCTGACTTCTACAGTTGCAGTAGTTGTTTCGTTCTTTTTTGGGAGCAGTTTGGCATGAAACTTTTATAGCTTGCCTGTTTTCTCTGGTAGCACTCCAGAAATGGAGCTTCTTTTCCTCCAGCCAGGTTTTTATACTACTTCTTATAGTGTTAATTGGTAGCCCGCAGAATGGTCTTGGCATCATGAATTGGGATGCGGATACTTTCCTGGCTAGGTCGTCTGCTTTTTCGTTGCCTACGCTAGTGGGTACAAACCTACCATTTTCACATTAAGAAAATTTTCAATTTCGTTTGTTATTCGATATACCCACCTGGTCAATTGTTTGTATAGATCCCTTTACTTCCTTTTCTTGAATATTAGACTAGTAGCAATAATAGATCTGTCAGCATGACTTTTTGTCGTTCGGTAACTGTCCCTATTTCGGATCAGAACTATAACCATGGAACGCAGAACTTTATCAGCTATCAACGAACGTATAGAACGTTTATCATATATAGCTGGGTCACAATGAGTATCTGTGTCTGTGTCTCGCAGTTCAGCATCAGGAACACGTATGTAGCAACACAATGCGCATATCACTGCGAGTTTCTGATTTTAGGTAAAAAATGAGGCGGGACACAGCCATAGACACAGACACTCATTTAGGCCGACTTTCAAAGAGTAATTTGACTAGTGCCTTTTTTCGGTAGTTCCTTCAAGATTGCGCCAGTAATCACAATCAGGACATGTCGTGGTACCTAATTTTTTTTAAGTGTTTATTTTTTGCCGAAGTTCAACTGATCGCACTTTTTTATTCAATATTGTCATTTTGAAAGTTGGCCAACGGCTGACCGTTTAACGGCTTGAATGTTTCTTTTAAATATTCAGCAATAAATCCTAAAGTCTTGAAGTTGGTGCCTTAGTTTGTTAGAAAAGTGGATCAATGGTGGATCGTCTTTGCCAGGGTGCTTACGAACTTTGCCATCTCTTGCGCGGTCTCTTCTTCTACGCATATTATGTCGCGCATGTATGTTCTTCCGCTTTTCGATACCTACTGTACTGCAGTCCTACATCGCGAACTGAAGACAAAAACGCCAAGGTACCACAGGGTATTTCCAAGCTTTCGAAGTATAGGTAGTATACCTAGTATTAAGTAGGTACCGACTATATATTTAAAAAAACGATCGAATTTATTTATTCCCAAATAATAACCCTATCTTGATACCTACGAGATCTTTAGGTCTACCTATTTAAAGGATATTTGAAAGGATTTTGGTTTTAGCTCTGAAACCGTCTAGAAATATAAATGCGTTAATACCTACCTCTTAGAACCTACCCACCAAAAAGTTGCTTTATTGAGTGGATGTAACTTCGTTGAAACACTACGAAAATAAATTGAATATCTTCCTCTGTTCTGCGAATATATATAGCTACACATCCGTAAAAGCGATTCCCAAGCCATTAGAAACGTCAGGCTCCCGAGTAGAATGGTAAAAACAACATCGGCCATAACCAAGACAAGATATATTGAACACCGCATTCTAAATGGATTCAGTTATGGCCAACTAAGGAGCGAAACCGTCGGACATTAATCGCCTGTCCCGCCCCTCGTTCTATAAGGAAGCAGCCGCAGCGAAGGAAGCCAAAAGGAGCCACAAGACACGAAGACGAATAAAAAATATAAATTGCTTAATCTTTTCTCTTGATGGCGCAATTTATTTGATTCCATTTGCTGTGCACACAGCATCCCAAACCACTTGGGGATGTAATATATCGTTGTATTACCCCCTTGCGTATAACTCACCATACCACCACCAACAGCATTGTGCACATCCTTGAGATGTTACAGAGCAGCGCATGAAAAATCCCAACCGTTAAGTGTGATGGACCATTCCTGTGTTCCATACCGATAATCCACCACCACACCGCACATCTCCAACCCAGTGTCCATCTCCTTCCAGCACACCCACCCCCCACGGAGGTGCCATTGTATAAATTTCATTTTCTCGTTCTTATTACCCAGACTTTCCTCCCGACCAACCGACGAGGAGGAAAATCCCATCTCTGCCCGACCCGGGGAAAAAATGGGATAATTGGAAATCTGCGCAAGAAAAATGCTCGCCAGGCTCCGTGAAAAGAAGAGACTCGCCATGGCCACACAAAAAACTGCTAATGCCCCCAAAGTTTCAATAACGGGTGTGTGATTAAAAACAAGAAAAAATCTATCTAATCAAGTTCTCCCACCTAAGGTGGGAGAGCATGCCACAACGGCCTAACACCACGTGCCGTCGGCCATCAACGATGGAAAGTGACAACTGATGGTGATGTGCAACTCAGTGTGTGTGTGTGTGACGAGGGTGTGGCTATGCGGATTCTCCTCTCCAGAATCGCCATTTTATTTTCAGTGACAGCTGACGTTTGCCTTCCAGGGTGGGGAAATGTTAAGACAAAATATATTTTTCTGCTTGGAATGAGTTTCTAGCCCATACACAAACCTAATATAAGCAATTTGATTTTTCGAGCAGTGAAGACGCAAACTGCATAGCTAAGAAAGAAACCAGGGGAATCTAAGGTATTTCTCTTTTTGTGGAATGTGTTTGGCGAAAAGTTCTTTTAAGACTGTCTAAAATTATTTCCTTTACTTTTGGCTTAGTATAAGCTGTCAGTGGCTGATTTAAAAGCTCACACTCGTTGAATTTAAAAAAAAAGCAAGAAAAAAAGGAGTCACTACCGTAACTTCATCCCTTGCGGGGATCGAACCCGCGACCTTTGGATTAGAAGTCCAACGCGCTATCCTCTGCGCCAAAGGGACCTTGAGGTTTTCTCTGTCAAATGCGTAAAAAGAAACCGGACACAGGATTTTGTAGACTTTTGATAAGAGTTTGATTGTAGTTACTATTTCTCTTAAATAAAGTGCGTCATTAAGTCAACAAAAACTTGGTGTAAAACATAATAATTTATAAGTGTATGTTTATGCAAATTCGTTCTAAAACATTTCAAGTTCTTTTTGTGCAGTTTAGTTCATGTCTAATTCAGTAAAATTAATACAAACTAAAAATAATGTAGGTATTTGCAACAACCTACCAACCTATTTGTGTAAGGAAAAACTAAGTGCGACCAAACACGTCTCGTCAGTGATGACAGCTTTCTATGTTGAGATCATTTGGTCAAACCCGATTTTATGATCGATGTGTGTTTCGTTCAACGATCTTGGCATTCTGAATACTCTTCAGTGGTTGTTGCCAAGAAAGTCCACCCAGACGCAGACACACATCTTTTTCGACTCTTGGGAACATCAATTATAATTGACTTTGAAATAAGAGACAGGTAAGGTCAAAAGGTGACTTCCAGCGATCATAAGTACATACACACCAATGACGTGTAGGAGATATCTACCACCTAAAGATCATCGTATTATGCCCTACCATCTTTTGAAACCTCTTCTAACTTCTGGCGAAGCTTCAGTTGCATATTCGAAGCATAGTCTTGTGGTGCAGATTTAATTATGTCAAAGATATAAAAAAAAGAAAGCCCTTACCTTTACAGAATTGAAGCATGGCGAACCAGCAAATCCACAAACTTCTTTTTTTTAGGCGCGAGGTTATGATCTGAAATGATGGATGGATCATAACCCTCCCACTGTACTGCAATGGTCCGCTTGTGGGGTACGCCAATTTGACCCAGAATATACTGGTAGGCCACCCGGTTTTAGATCTCTTCGTCACTGAGGCCAAATAAATGCTTTTGTCGTTGCATTTGTGTGATCCATTAATGTTTTGGCCTTCCTATCCTTCGCAATTACGCTGGAATGTTGTTTGACATTGCCTTTTTGACAGGGTTCGTAGGATCTCTCCTTTGAACATGGCAACACAAACTAAGCGGGTCATGCTGCATTTTCCTGGAAATAGGTTCATTTACATGGAGGCTTGCTCAGACCTTCGTACTTCCAAATCCATATATGTATAGCATAAAAAGACCCAATGAATTTCACTCCGATCTACGGTAAACTTAGGCCGAAAAGACTGCAATGTACCCGCTGGATAGGATTCAAAAATAATGCTGGAATCGCAGTGTTGCGTTGCTGCGTGCGTACTTTAATGGCCTTTGCCATGCGTTGCCAAAACTTTACGATACTTTACGTCTAACTACGCACGCAGCAAATTTGCAAAACGAAATGCCGCTTTGCGTTTTGGGGTAGGAAATTGTAAAGTATCACCTCAAACACATTCAATTTCTGTTGAAAGATATTTGCAAAAGAACGAGCAGAAAAGATGCTTTTTAAAAACGAACCAAGTCGCTTAGCAAAGAAATTAAAATTATTTCTGTTTATTCCATCACAGGTATATCCAAAGTGGTGCACTCGTGTCTTTGTGCATGCAAAAAACCAACAACTTGCGAGTTATCGCGACAAACTGAAATAATACCGAAAAACATCACATTCTCTACTCAAACCTCTCTACTCTACGCAAACCTGTATTTTTTATTCTGACAAGAAACAGAAACAACCCTTTTTCGTCCCCACAACCTTTACTGACGACAAGAGAACTATACTCACTCACCACATAATGAATGAGCATGAGGTTGTTCAACGGACGCAAAAGTAACGGTCAAACGCGGGGTGAAATCTTGAAGTAACATTTCGTTTTGCTCCATATGCGCCCATTGTTTCTACTCTGCTTGTCATCGAACGCACGCAGCAACGCAACATTGCGTTTTGGACTTAAGTCTTAAAACTTACTGGTGACATTTGACAGAAATCTAGAAAAGTCTAAAAATTGACAACAGAAATCGACGCAATATTTATGGAGGGCTTAGAGAAGGTGAACAACTGTCTTCTCCTTCTCTAGTCTCAATAATGCAGCTACAATAATCACCAAGTGCAGAGTTAGGTTAATTGCGTGTTAAATGTAATCTTATTATTAATTAATTACAATTACATCTTAATTACATAATGGTAATTAAAATTTCTAATTGCATTAAAAGTAATTGGTAATGTTATTACAATTACACACTGTAATTAAAAACGTAGATGTTGTATAATCCCTGCACAATTGACAACTGAAAAAGTCAGAATGCGATCCCTGGTGGCCAAATTTGGAATATGTGAAGACCTATCTGTCAACACAGATATCAAAGTTGACAAACGTAAAAACGTTAGACCAGCCTCCGATCAATGAATTTGCGTTTTTCCGTGTCAGTTATCACCTCGATTTGTGAATAAAATAGTTTGTCCTTTCTCAAAAAAAAAAAAAAAAAATTCAAAGGAAAATATCTTTCCTTAACAAATAATTTTTGTACTATTTCGACAAATGGGATGTCAACAATATCCAGTCGCTGATGTGTATAGATCTTCACATATTCCAAAATTGACCGCCAGGGGCAAGCCTTGGAAGAAGCCTTGGAATTATGACCAATTAAAGATTTAGGTTAGGTTAGGGTAGGTTGATCGATGCCCTTTTGACAATAGTCACGGCTTCACTTAGACCAGCAGTTGGGTCCATTGTGTCCATTGGGAACCTTCTTAATACCTGGAACGAAAACAGAAATAGACCGCTGTTAGAAGCTCAGAGTTCCGCCCTCTTGGACCCATCCGGATTTGTATACAAATCTTAGGAGTTCCTTTAGGTCTACATTATTTTGATCTTCAAGCTTGTTGAAGAAGTAACTGCCGAGGGTACTACGCCTGGAGCTGTTTAGGGCTGGGCATTCGCAAAGCAGGTGACAAACAGATTCAATTTCTTCAACGTCCCTGCAGTTTCTGCAGTAACCGTTATGCCGTATGCCTAGCCGCTCAGCGTGTAGACCCACAGCGCAGTGCCCCGTAAGGATTCCCGTGAGTACTCGGATATTCCTGCGGGCTAGTCCGATCAAAAATAGTGATCTCTTTTTGTTTACCGCTGGCCATAGCTCCCTTGTGTGTCTGCACGTATCAAGTTCTGTCCAATGTAGGTTGGTTCTACTCACGGATTCAGTTTCTATCCTACGTGCTATCGAACTCAGTCGGACTCATTCATTCCAGACCCAAATCTCGCAAGCTTGACCGCTTCTTCGTTTCCCGATATATCGGTGTAACCTGGCACCCAACACACAGTTACAGTGTTGCCAAGTGATAACTCGTCCAGAATTTCCCTGGACGAGTAAATTAAACATTTAATACAAACATAATTTAAACTGTGTAATGTAAATAGGTAGGTAAGGTTGGTACATACCACTGATAAGACTCAAGATAGCCAACTCTGCACCCCAAACACCCAGAAATACATACTTACAAAGAAGGCAGACTTACAAGCCGGCTTCTGTGAGCCTAGACTGTATTCGTGACTTTTAGAGGTATAATTTATCTGTTATCTGCAGGTGAGGGTCGGCCAAGCATGTTCTTTTTCTCTTCCAATATATGCAAATAGAATGGACAACAATTAGATGCATGCCAGATGTTTTTTATGAAATACTCTGCTAGTTATTATATTATTGCTTTTCTGCAATAAAAGGCATAACACAAGGCGTGAAGGCATAACACAAGGCGTGAAGGCATAACACTTGCGGGGGTAAGCTTTGGTGGTTCTGGGCAGTGTTTTTATGCGTATGTGTTGGATTGAGAATTACTGTTCTCTTTTATCTTTCCTTTCCTCAAATTCTTTCCGCTCGCGGGGTGCTACGCATCTTTAGGGTAGATAGTCATAACCCCTTGATCGCGAGCTCATTATAAAAAAAAATAGAATTGTAAAACTTTTAATGAGTTTCTGTGGCGTTTTCTTAATTTTCTTACCGACGGGGAAGCCAACATATGGGCCAACAGACAGAAATAAAATACCTGACCTCGTCGATTTCTTCATCGCCATAAGGGGGTACCTACCTTGTTGCCTCTCTGTCTGGAACAATCTCTGTTCAGATCACTCGGCCGTTCTATTTAAAATAGGCGGAAGCCTAGCGAACAGGAAAGACCGCCTGGATTAACTAACAAATACACTGACTGGGACAACAAAATACTGCAAAGAAAACATAGCTTTGAATCTTTGAATGTACCACTTAAAACCCCACTTGAAGTAGAAGACGAAATAGATAAACTCGTGAGAGTTATTCAGAGCGCTGCGTGGGAAACACTTCTCTACGGAGGACCGAATTATCGAACAACGGAATATTTGCGAGAAATCGAAGAGCTTACATACAATGCGAAATGTGATGACAACGTTCGCGAGCACCCCTGGGTAAGACCATCCTGAATAACCTTTCTAACAAACTTAAGCACGAATTTGAAGACTTTAAAAGTCGCGAGACTACTGCTTATCTCGAAAGTTCGATTGCCGGTAAAGGGCTTAATTACTCACTTTGCAAAGGCGTAAGGTCCATCAGGAAGCCTAGAGTACACTGGCGATATTTTACAGGAGCTACCGAAAAAAGCGTTGGTCAAGCTACTCTCTAAACTCTTCTCCTTTTTTACAGCAATTAAGATTTTTTTTTTTCGAAGACCGTTAGACTATTTTTCAATTTTACAAACCCCTGCGCTAGCAGTTGCCACTCTTCTTTAATTCTAGAGAAATAATGACGATAGACCCCCAAGACCTTAAGGGCATATGATCAAGACCGACTTCTGAGTCGAAAGAGCTATGTCCGTCTGTCTGTCTGTCCGTATGTCACCAATTCTTAGGCCTTAAATTTTGAGCTGGGAAGCTGTACGTGAGCTCTCTGTAATTCGAAGCAATACAAGTGTTAAAATTTTTCAAATCCGCCCACAGACACGCCCACAATCAGTCTAAATGTGCAACAACCTCCGGTGCTTTCAAGACTTTAAGACTTCGTGAAAAGCTGAAATTTATTATTTAGCATGTTCTGATGATTAAAAGTCATAAAAAATAAAAATTGAGTCCGCAGACCGCCCTTTGTGGGCGTGGCATCGATTGAAAGTGTAATCTTTCAAATGTAATTTATTCAATATTTTTGTTCCAAATCGAAAAATTTTTACTTAATATATTATGTAGAAAGCACTTTTTTTTAATTTCTTTCATACAAAGTTTTGGGCTACGCATTTTTTTCGAGGCAGAATTTAAGAAAAACCACTATTTTTCCAGAAAACATGAATTTTGACTACTTTTTAGCCTAAATTAAGTAAGGATAAGAAATAAAATTTAGCACATTAGCTTCACCGGGTTCTATACTAGATTTTGTTCCTACAAAGATTTTGGCCACGCCCATGTTTAGAGGGTGGTATTACGAAATTGTTGAATTTTAACCAAAAAATTACATTTTTGCCATCGAATTAAAGAGTAATTGTTCAAATGCAATTTATTCAATATTTTTGTTCCAAATCGAAAAATTTTTACTTAATATGTTATGTAGAAAATATTAAGTTCTACAAAACTTTGTATGACGATAGCAGGATTCGAACCCAGACCTCCGGCGTAGTAAGCACACACACTAACCACTACGCCACGGCACCCCACAGATTAAGTATAGATTAAGAAATAAAATTTACCGTTCCTTATGTGGTTCTTACCGGATACTATTTCAGATTTCGTTCGTACAAAGTTTTCAGCCAGGCCCATCCTTAGAGGTCGATTTCACAAAATTATTGAATTTGAACCAAAAAATTACAGTTTTGCGTACATTTTAGCCGCAAACTTGGATATTTCTATGCTAATATTGATTTTCAGTTAAAGGGGTTGGACATGCCACGCCCCTCTTTTAAGAAAAAAGTAAACAAAAAGTTATAAGGAATAATTTTTTTTCTATTTAACTTGGGATGGAGAACAAGAAAATAAACGAATGGAAAGGATAACAGGAATGGAAAGGAGAATAGGAATAGAGAGGAGAATAGTAATGGAAAGGAGAATTGGAATAGGAATAGGGTATACCGCGAAGCTATACATATGCACTGTTGCTTACTCACTGGTTCTTATTTCATTTGTTTAAATGAGCGTAAAAACTTGCGGTTAGAAGCGGCATTTTTAAAAATCTTTTAAAACAATTAGCTTGCCTTTTAAACGTTACATATCTATACTTAAGCCGAATTTATTCGCTTTTTAAAAAGGCTTCAAAAAACTTAGTTTTGAAACGGCAATTTAAAATTTTTTGTACGCAGCTGCTGTCTCTTTTTACATTTTATTCTTTAACCAAATCTGAACAAGATTACTTTTACCGTGAAGATACTAGAAGATTTTAAAAAATTGTTTTTGAAATTGCTTTTATATTTTTGAGTTACATCTCAGAAGGTTTTGAAACTTTTAAGGTAGCTATAATTTTTCTTAAAATTATGGACAAGTCCTGATACGTGTGATTTTTTTCATATGGTTTTTCTTAATAACTCACGTTTCTTCATGCATTTTTGCGTTTTTTTTTTCGAAAATGCGTCAAAACGGCAGTATTAAAATTTTTTATAAAAAATAGGACTTAATCACTTCGTTTACTTTGACTTGCTTTGCATGTGTGTTCAATATTGGCTTTGTGCGCTAAGCTGTTCAAAAGTTATGGAATCTTTGAAAACGTAATCCATTTTCAACTCCTCAAATGTCAAAAAAAAATATTTAAAAATTAGTTTTTAGAGTTCGGTGTTTACCTGTCTGCTAAACTTCTTAACAAAATACCTAATCCATTTCCTCATTAAATTTTAAACTGTATTTAAACCGTTATTTGTGCATAAAAAAAATACAGTTTGCATTGTTTCTTATACATCCAGCTTTCTATTGCATGACCACCAACTATTTTTATTGCATTCCTTAAATTTTCATATTACAGCAGATAAAAATAGGAATTTTAAGGGTATGCTAAAATGTATTTTGTCTTATTTCTACAGTTCTAAAACCGTTTAACCAAAATTTGATTTCAATCTTTGCTTAGCCTGCGGCTGCTTTATATGATAGCCCAAAATAGTCTTTTCTAACAAAGTTATGACCTTAAACACGTTGAAAATGGGTATCTATTTCCCGTTCCTTATTTCTCAAAGGCTTTTCCATATTTTGCAAAAGTTAAATTATATTATTAAAATCCATTATTTTTTTACTGCATGTTTCAATTTCCTTTTTTATGGCTGTAAAACTTTTTAAGTTTTAAAGCCAAAACACTTTTTTTTCTTTTTTACCATCACTATTCAAACTGTAATTAAACCGCAATGTGTGTATATAAAAAATTGCCCTTGTATGCGTTCTCATAGTTTTAACAGACTTTATAAGTTTACCATATTTCATCTTTCTACGACTTAAGCCGCGTTGCCACAAGCAACGTAAAACAGGAACAGAAACAGAATCCCATACATTAGCAACTAAAACCTAAATTCGCTGAATGCTTTTTGCGTTGCTAATGTATGAAATTATGTTTCTGTTTCTGTTCCTGTTCCTTGTGACACTGCGGCTTTAGCGTTCAAAAGCTACAGACGGACGGACGGACGGACTATGGAGTGATACCATAAGAGGTCTTTTTTTTTCATTTTTGGACTGACGCTGGATGCTTCCAGGGGATGCGATTAGTGCGCCGAGTTTAAGTCTACAAAGCAAAATGGCCGTAGAAAGTGATCGCTAACGGTTAGCCCACTGTTATTTTATTTACTAATCGGAACAAGCGATAGTCTTGTTTGTGAACCCAGTTTCAGGACGAAACCTAATTTGGAGAAAGAAAAATCGTTGTTTAGCCATAATTTTTTTCTTGCTCATCGGCAGAAGTTCAAGGTTTCCCCTTATCACACTGCAGGCGATAAACAGCCTTGAGAGGTTTACTTCAAGTTACAAACGATAACAAGATCATAAATAAATTGTTGACTTGTGCCAAAGTTTATTTTTGTTCGTAAGAAAATACCTTTAGGTACACTCGGCGTCAAAATTAGTTTGCGTCCGAGACTGATAAGCCGTGAAAATATTATGACCTTCCGTGATCGTTTGAAAAAATAATGCAAACATTTTGGAAAACTGCACCTGTTCTCGGTTTAAACAAACCATACAATTCCGTTTAACCTTGACCGAGGTATTTGCGGGCCATAAACGTTTCGCGAATCTTATCTGCATTTTATTGAGTAATTTTGCTGTGCAAACAAATTCAATCGCAAAACTATTCGAATAAATAAACTGTCCGTCCGTCCGTCGCTGTGCCATATTGTTTTCAAGCACTAAACTATATAATTTTAATTATTTCAGTTTTCAGCGTTGAATAACAACGAATGCACTTCAGAATGTGCAGTGCAGGGAGGGGGCCGTGAGCGCCGCGGTGAGTTACGTACGTGCCCGTGCGCTGGTGGAGCTGGGCTGCCTGCACGTCGTCGTCGCCGGCCTTTATTTGCGTAAATAAATAATTGCATCAATTAATTGCTTCAGCCTGAGGGCGATAAACAAAAGCGCTGTTTTCAGATGCATATACTCCATAATGCATGCCTCTCCGCGCGCCCACACGAGCTGCGCGAGGAGTGGTTCACTTCAATATCCGAACGTCTGGATGACATTGCATTGTGTGTGACACATCTCTGTAGTGTCTCCCTTCAGTGTAACAAGTGTATGCGGGCGTGGAAGGTCAACGCGTTGAATAATCTTTCCGCTCGGTGTCAACAACCAGCCGCTGGCACTGATGGACAAATAAAATGTCTGCTTTCGATCTGGAAAATATTGCAAAAATGCAGCTCTTTTGGATAAAGTTCAGTTGTGACGTTAAGACGCCTGTAAGAGAGGCAACATAAAGAGCTTTACGAGCTGTTTGTATAATTTTGTTTCTGGAACCTGTCATCATTTTCCATCTGAGCGGAAAGAAACAATACATTCCTGGTTCCCAAGCTTTCCATGGAAATACGAAATTCACCTGCTGCGTCAATCTGGAAATGGAAATAGACCGCGCTGAATCGTGACGCACGTCGAAGAGAATCCACTCACGCACACCATCGCTCGCAGCCATCATTGTGTGGGGGAAAACTGACAACACAACCACACAACACACCGGGCTGCGTCTGTGTCGGTCGGCAGCGCTAGGCAAGAGCGGCTTCGAAAGTGATAACCTCGCCAGTGCGATTTTCCCCATCGAAAGAAGTGAACACGTAATACGATCGTCGGCAGAGGGCAGTGCGCGATTTTGGAAAAGATTCATTTGACAGAAAAACAAAAACTTTTTTTTTTACTCTTTTCGTGATCCGGTCGACGAAACCGCAAACAAGTTCCTGGGAATCGCGCGATCCCCAAACTACCCACACGATCTTCGAAATTCCAGAGAATCTACGCATTCGATCACCGTTTTTTCCACGCGGCAGCGTTACACCGCACGGCGAACAATCGAATTAGATTAACGAGCGCTTAAGTGAATTTAATAAATCCCAGCGAGACGAACCTCGGACGACTCCGCCGCGCGCCACCGGGAGGAATTCATTGACAAAGTATCTGGTTCGGTTCGGGTTCGGTCATCGGGTCGGCTTCCTCGCTGCATTCCTTCTAATTTCGTGCTTCCTGTGCTGCGTGCATGCGACTATCTGTTTTGTGCTCGTTGTTCGTAGGGGGAGAAACGGGGCGGCAAGTGGCCGCTTTGCGCTGGCTACAGCGACCGGTGCATTAGGTGATAACTAGTTTCATTGCGGATCGATCGCTCGTTTTGGAACAACACCTTGTGCAGAGTGCAGTGAGTGATTTGTGTGTTGTGCTAAAGATTTCCCACCGCGATCGTGCGCTTTCACTTTCGCAACAACGCGCGCCGTGTTGGTGATTAGTGATCACATTAGCGAGCCGATCAGTGGAGGATCACCGCTGAATTACGTCTACTGTTGACACTTGGAGCTGTTTTCCGTATCTTGTATCTTCTGTGATCTAACAAAAATGTAAGCAGAAAACGATGTTTCGAATTTTGTTCTCTAATAAATGTCGGGCCAGGGGGCGGCGAGACATCTATTCTTTTCCGAGGTTGACACTCTCGATCGGTTCTTTTTTTGTGTCGTCTTTGTTTCAGCAATTGGTTCTGTTCTGTTTTCCTTGTCGAGCACAGAGCTTCTCAGGCAACCCCAACCACTTGTTTTCTATTTTTGGAACATTGATCTCTTGGCGGAGACGAAACGTGTTCCTATCGCCTGTCGTCGCCGGGGCAGCGGCAGAGTCGTGCGAGAGTAGCCGGATCGCACACTGGTAGTTGTACAGTGGCCGCCAGTAAAGATGGAAAATTTTTTGCTCTGTCGCTGATGGCCGAGGTGGAGATTTCCGTGTGGCAGGCGCAGCAGCAACGGGCTCGGGGGAGGCGATTATTTATGTATGGTTGGCTATTTTTGTGGGCCTTGTTTGTGCGCAGCGTGCGCTGGATTATTGTGAAACATTATTTATACAATCGAAAAATTATTAGAGTCGACTCTGAATCGAACCGAATCGCGCTGTAAGGTCGATTCGATGATGTAATTAGAACGTAGTTCTGGAACATGGGACCGCGAATGTAACACACAAAGGGCTATAAAACTTGTAATCTCCTAGACAGACTCAGATACCCAACACAGTCATAACATTTTACGAGTAAGCTCTTTATGGTGCTTACCTACTTTTTATTTTTGTTGTTTTTTTTTTATTTCCCCAGATGTAAACAAAGTTTGTCTAGTGAACGTGGCACGTAGGTACTTCAACATTGTTGATGATCTTTTCGTTTACGGAAATTTCCACGAGGAGTACCGCACTGTTTGTGTTTTGAAATTAATAGTTTGTGTATTGAATATGGAAACCCCAGCGTTTTGTGAGTGATGGCATTTGTAGAAAATTGTCACTACGGCGGTAGGTAGGTTAGCTGACAGCAGAATAGGTAGGTATTGACTCAAGTTTCAAATTTTGATCTCCCAAAGCGGATGGGTTCTTTTTTGAAGTTTGGGTTAGTTAGTTTTCTTAGGCTCGCTTTTTCAGTGCTAAGTTAAGCCCAGCCTAAACCAAGATCTGTTAATGACGTAACAAAACGAATCTGGAGTTAACCCAGTGAGCAGTTTTTCGCTGCAGAGTTAACTCCGCCAACAAACTTGTAAAAATCTTCGACTCTCGAAATTGTTGACTCTCCCAACTCTCGAAGTTCGAGTTATTCTCAAATGTCATTTTTCATAGAAACATGCAAATCACCTACCATCTCCACATAGAAAAAACATAAAAAGAAGTTCAACTGTTCTTCAGAGTTGGTCCGAGATTAATTCACTAAATTTAGCGATTTAAGCTGAGATTAACCCCAGATCTGAGTTCACTGAAAAACTCATTTCGGGTGTTAATCTGAAAAGCCGTCCCTTAGAGATTTAGAAGTATGCTAGTATTTAGGACGTGTTTACAGGCGTATTAAGTAGAAAGATACCACCACCACTAGTTACCTATTGCAGATAGAATCTTCCAGGCTTCAGGAAGTTGAAGCTATGTAGATAGATACTTAGGTTTGGGTACCTACCTACTTACAACGAAGAGTTGTCTTTTGGGCCAACAATTGCACTAGCTAGATATATAGATCGGGATTTTAATTTACTCGGGATTATTGGCATACGTATCTTCCATATCACCAGATATGAAGTGTTCATGTGGCATGCTCGCATGACATGGAGACGAATCAATTACTTCACATTTCGTACGAAATAAATTAATTGATTTAGGGCTTGTACGGGTGGTAGAATCGTCCTGTTGTAAACAGAGGCTGTCGAGAAGACTCAATTCAATGACAAGCACGAGCGAAAGCCTTTAAAGAGAAAACAGGAAAGGTGTTGATGCTTTAGCTTTGGTCCTCTTCAGACGATGTTAGCAAATGGGTAGCCCTTAAAATATATAATATTCCTCGCTCAAACTGTTCTGCAAACTACAACATCCATGCCAATATGGGTGCGACATCTTTTATGTCGACATAGGAATATTCCATTGAAAAACAAGTAAAAAAAAGTGCAACAGTGCGTATGTAAAAGCTTCAGCCTGTCTGCGACGGATAAAAATACCCGACCCTGCCTAAAAAGAAATATCCACATCTTATAAAAGTGGGCAACTTGAAAAAATGACCTTTAGACAATTTAGGCGGTCACATCAATTTTGGACCGAATATACTGCCTATGACTAATAAAATACACTTTTAAACCACGCCCAGAAAAGAGGGCGGAGGCATTTAGCTTATAAATGAAAAATGCAGCAAGTTTGTAGGTATGTACCTATACCTCCATTTTTTGTAATAGAAAATTTTTCCAAATTTCATACCATTAGATACAATATTTTTAAAAAAAAGTTGAATTTTTATTAAAACTGTTTGAAGAGTGGGCGTGGGCAATGCTGGGATAAAACTTTTTCCATCGCCTTAAGGACAGTTCCAAAGCAGTGCCCCATGCCAAAAATTGATGTTCTGACGCCAATTTAACAGCTAAAACTTGATTTAAGTGTTTTTTTTTTTTTAAATGGAGGTGTCCACACTTAGTCTGTATTGGGCGCGTCTTTGGGCAGATTCGACTTGTTTTCAAACTTATTTGGTCCAATGGACTTCCAGGTCAGCTACTCAATTTCAGCTCTCTTGCTGAAAATTTTAAGCCTTAAAGTTGTAACATACGGACGGACATGGCTTAATCAATTCTCCTGTCGATCCGACCATATTCCTGACAGGTGTTAGGGGTCTACGGTGATTTTTTGTCTAAATTGCAAAGTATGCATGAAACCTAATATTGGATTATTTCGATAGACGGCTAGCTGAAGACAGAGATGGCTGGCGAAGCTTGTTGGCTGAGGCACGGGTCCACCCCGGACTGTTTACGCCACCTTTAGTACGTTAGCAATGATTTCGATACCAATGTTCACCTTAAACTTTGTCAATATAATCGGGCTTCACGAAGCATTAAAGCATTGCTGGAGTTTACAAAGCTTTATCAAGACTTAATTTGGTGGATAGAGACGGCAGGCATACCTTACCTAAGCGTGTATTAATTTTTTTGAAAGTTCCTACTAGGCGTCCGATGGAGTAATCAGATGTAACTACTCATCCGTCTTACTAGCATGCAGACACCCTACTTTAATTTGGTTAAACCTTTAAATATGCTTAGATGTTCGCCACTCATCGTCATCACGTTAGCCCCTGAAACTAGCATCTTCTTGGTTTAACGTTAAGCAAAAGATGAGGCGGTTTCCGATCTGGGAAACAGATTTTTTTTATTGGGTGAGTCTTCCACATACCTGCTAAATAGACACTTGGTAAAAGCCAATGGACTGCAAGGAAAACTGTTTTTTCCAGCAAATGTTGTAGGACGGTTGGATCTTGCATAAGACATAACAAGGATACTCTAACCCCGACCTAACCCCGAGAAATCTAATCAAATTTAATCAAGCCAAGACTACCGCGGGCATTTTTCTACATTAACTTTGTTGGAAACGTAATTTAAATTCTTTCGTCTTATTCAAGCCTCGTTTGACTATTTCTTAGGCTAATTCATCGACCAGCTTTTCAGTGCAGAAATCTTCGAATCTCGAATTCATTCACCCCCTCTATAGTCTCTCATCTATCGTTTCACATACAAACCGGAAACGAAGTTCGAGTATGCCTCTCGGAACGCAATATGGTGGTTTTATCCCCGAAAAACTTATTAAGCTATTGAGTTACGCAAGGCCGTCGCCAGGGGAAGATCACAGGGTTTGGATCCCCCCTGAAATTTTTACCAACTGCACATTTTATAACGAGTATAGAGCAAAAAGTAGCTTACACGATATTATGTCAAGAACTTTAGTACTGATTTGTTGTTAAGCTTGTACTGCTTAAGCATTTCTTTCCATACACGCTAACATTATGCAAAATATGACCTTTTTTTAAAAAAAATGTGACCGCTTTTATGACCTTGTTTCAGCTCAAGACATAAAACTTTAAGCATGTTTCGAAAAATTTGGGAAAATGTTAGTTTAGAAGATATTTATCAGTCTGCCTTTTGAGTAATGTGGATGAAACTGAAACCTTGAAAATTCCACGAAAAGTAATAAGGCATCAGCATAGGAACAATTGAAAAGTACATGATTCTGAATAATTTTATAGCACAGTTGTTATGATTCCCCTTTTTGACAACGACGAGACGGGATTCGATGAGCATAAGGCCGGCCTATTATTACTATTATATTTTTATCCCGTCAAAATGTCAGAGCTTGAATTCAACACAAAAAGCAACACAAAATTTAAAGACAAACAAACATTATAAATTTTATAAAAGATTTTTGGATTGGGATACAATCGAAGACTGAGTTTCTACTGTGAAAGACAAAATATCATGAATAAACAGCGTCAAAAAAAATTTTAGGTCCCCTTGTATGTAAAGAAATTTACACACCAGCATACATTGTTGAGAAGTTGGCCCTGGTTCACCTCGAGCTGTTGCGCCACTCTATTTATTTATTTTTATTTAAACAGCGTCAAAAGAATGCCATAACAGCTATAGGAGGCTCCAGGTAACATATTCCCCATACACGCATTGACTTCTAAAAATTTGGCAAGCCTATCGTTGTATTTACAACTAAAACTCTACATCTTACTTGGCTTAGCCTTTATGTCAATTTATCGGGATATAGAAATAAATACTGAAGAAATATTTTATGTATTTGCAGCACAGAAAATCAGGCAATACAATTAAGTTTTAAAAAATTTACTTTGTTATGTTGAATGTTCGAGGAGCCCTTTAGCCGCCCTCGCTCTGCGACCCTTCTAAGGATAAGCGGTCACCAAAAATGTTGATGATGATGTTGAATTTTTGAGTGCAAAAAATCGTCCCACCCTGGTAACTTCGATAGTGAGCTACCTTTAGTTAGGTTTTCTGCGAGCTAAGTCCTGCCACTGAACCTTCATTTTAGTTCGTCTCACAGATGTTCACAGGGCTCCAGGGTAACTGATATTATCACGTTTGTAGGTACTGGACAGTTGCGCGGCAGTATGTGGTCCGGCCCGGTCGTTGTGTCTAGCATCAGCATAAAACCCTTGCCTACGATACCAGCAGATGACATGACACTAGCACCTCCTGAATATATATAGCTCGGCAGTTAGAGTGCCTAGGCGTCAGGCAAATCCCGGATGCAAGCTCAAGATCAATTTTGCCTTCCAGAAAATAACACCCCTAATAGTCCATGAACCTCGTCCAAATGTTACTCTATCATCCATCCTTTGTACATGGTGCTCCCGCTGTTTTCTCCGTCCATTGTTTCAATGCAGACCCATTTTAGACTCATACAAAATATTTCGAGATTCCATTGATCCAATTAGTTGCTTTCCAAATCGACCCCTTTTTGAGCTGATCTTTTTGCACCCAAGTTTAATTCGTAGTTTGTTATAGGTATAATAATAAAAACTAACAAAAAAAAATTTAAGATTATTTTTTTACCCTAAATCACTGCCCAACCTTATAGTTGATAATAAGAAATTTCAAAGATATATCCCCCTCAAAAAAGTTGTACCGCCTCGGAGTTACGTTTTGGGTTAAGGTTAAACTAATCTGCTATAAGAGAATTCGTTAGTTAATAGAGAATTCCTTATAACTGCAGCGTCATCTACTGTCAAACTTTGACATCTAACCCGGTAATACTTTAACATTGAAAAAACTTTATCAGTTTTGGACTTGAATTAAGAAAACTAACAATTTCAATTCAAAGATGAAAAAGATTGAATTGAGCTTAAATATTCTTGTATAAGTCGCATCTGCATTGCTAATGTAAATAATAAATTTACAGTAATATCAATTTATTTATTTATTACCTCTATTAAACGATGCAGTTTACATAGCTAATTTCAGTCAAGATAATAACCGTACTGTTTGCAGTCAAATTGTTGTTGAAGTCTTAAACAAACAATTACGTCTTGGCCTAAGCACAGGAGCCTTAGTACCTACACCTTTTATGTTTAAGGTTAAGACTTTGGTCAACAATGTACAGCTAATCTCCATGATACTTAACTTTCTAAGATTACCCGCACACAGCCGATAACGAATAAATTACCGGTTGAAGTTAAAATTGGAATAACAATATTTACTCGTGTCGTGTTACTATTTCAAGCAATAAACATGGTCGAAACCGCGATTTTTTTTGCAATTTACGATAAGTAAGCTATTTGTGAAATAATAAAAATAAATTAAAAATTTTATCTGTAATTCTAAAATAAATTAAAATAGTTGAAAAAATGCGGGTAAAATAGTTTTACCCGCATTTTATTGTTTAAGTAAAACCCCACATTCAAAGTCCAGAATAAAAATTAATATTATGAAACGTCTACTCTGAACATTAAAAAAGGTTTCATTTAAATTGTGCATAAAAATCCAAACCATTGTGAAAAAACTAATGAATAAACTTAATTTTATAAAGACATTAAAATATACTTAACTTGTGGTGCTGTAAAAACGCTTACTATTCAATAAATGTTTAAACAATGTAAGAAAATAAAAGAAAAAAAACATTAAAGAGATTTAATGAGTCAACAAAGTGCTTTCGAAATAGGGTGCTACAAAAAGTAGTGAACTCTTCAGATATGAATTAAAACAATTTATGATCTTTTTTTAGTTCCTTACTAGCCTGTTGATGTTCTTAGTCAAAATATTTGAGCAGACTTGTTATAAGGAGAGCCGTTACAAATAGACTCGCACATTGCTCCAAGTTAATATTATTAAAAATGAATCATGGGAACTACAGTACAGTACAGTAACATGGGTCCATAATAGCATCCTTTTTGTATTTTTTAATTTTTGCCTGCTTAAATATATTTTTGAGTGGGTGAAGCATAAAATTCTGTGATTTTAACAAAGAAAAAAAATTTTATTCAAAGTTATTAACGAAAAACAAAATAAACACAAAGTTTTTGTCAAAAATAAAATCCAACTTACTAAAAAGATTTATGAATTATGGTACTTCTAAGTTAGCACGAAAAGATCAATTTAATAAAAAATTTATTTAATAATAAAAAATTCTTCATAATATATGAATAGAAAACCATCACGACACCAAAAAGTGAGCGGGATAAAAAATACTCCTTTTACCTGCTCTTTGTGAAGAAGTTTTATTTGAAATCAAAAGCCTGGGAAACAATTTTAACTATAATAAAAATAATCTTTTCAAAAGTAGACGGAAAAATTTGACAAGCCTCAACAGGTGTTAAGTGTTAAAAAAATCCGAAATATACCAACATTTAAAATTGTTGGTATATTTCTTTATATTTATATTTATATTGTATATTTATTTATCTGTATATTTATTTATATTTAAAAACAGCCGAAAATTTCCTTCTTAAGGATAATTAGAAGAATACTGCATGGAACAAGCATGAAAAAAAGGCAAAAAGTAAAGTGCTGGTTTTCAAAAGAGGGGCGTGTCTAGCCCATACAACAAACTATAAATACAAGCATAGACACTTATATCCAAGTAAGGCTAAAGCGGCGTTATCACAAGCAACGTAAAACAAAAACAGAAACAGAATCCCATACATTAGCAACTGAAACCTAAATTCGCTGAATGCTTTTTGCGTTGCTAATGTATGAAATTCTGTTTCTGTTTCTGTTCTTGTTCCTTGTGACAACGCGGCTTTAGGTGTACGTGCTTATGTATTTTTTTGGTTACAAATTTTATAGTTTTTTTTTTTTAAATCGACCTCTTAAAATGGGCGTGGCCAGAAACTTTACAAATTAAATCTAGAATAGAATCTTGTTTAAAAATAGGATTGATATGATTTTGGATTGATGAAAAACTACATCCACGTTTTTCTTAAGTTCTGCCTCCAAATATGGGCGTGGGCCCAGATCTTGTATGAGTGAAGATATTTTTTGTACACAGTATATTGGGCAAACTTTTTTTGATTTGGTATAAAATTCATACAAAAATTTAATATTTAAATCTTAGCGCGAGAGTTCGTAACGAACTTCTAAATACCCGACCCTCTTTACCCTGTATCACCAAATTTTAAAGTTTTTTTACTTGATTCCATATGCCATATGTCAATTATTTGTTTTGGCCACGCCTCCAATTATGGGCGTGGGCAGAAAAATAATATCAAATAATTTTAACGCTAATAATTTTAACTGTGTTAGAAAAAAACTAGTGGGAAAGTGCAACAGTGGGTATGTAAAAGCTTCAATCCATCTACGACGGATTGTAAAATACACGACCATACCAAAACGAAAACTGCCATGCCTCCAAAAAGTGGGCGGGATATAAAAATATAACTGTTGAATGCTTTATACTAGGTGGTTGCATACATTTCGGACTAAAACTCCGCCTTTTTAACTAAAAAAATCACTTTTTTTAACATCGCGCCCACAAAAGTGGGCGGAGGCACATACAATATTTACATAAAAGTTAGAAAATGCTAATATCTACAACTTTTGTCATATTTCATATATATTTATTGAAAAACAGTCATTTTAAGCTAAAATCCCTTTAAAAGTGGGCGTGGCCAATGAAAAAGCTAACATTTTTTGGCTGCCTTAAAGACAATTATAAGGCAATGGTACGTAGCAAAAATGAATGCGCTAACGCCATTGTAACATAGCTAAAATTTGCAAAATGTATTTTTTTAAACTAGAGATGGTCGCACATACAGGCCTGTAGTGTACGTGTCTGTGGGCGGATTCAGCTTATTTTCAAACTTGGTCTGAAGGACTGGACTTCCAACCAACCCACAAAATTTCAGCTCTCTGCCTTAAAATTTAAGGCCTAAAAGTTGTTTACATACGGACGGACGGACGGACATGGCTTAATCGATTCTCCTGTCGGTCCCATTCATATCTCTAAAAGGTCTTAGGGGTCTACGGTGATTATTTCACTGCGTTACAAACTATACATCAAACTTAATATACCCTGGGTCGGGTATAATGAATATTAATGCTTAAGTTTTTTTTCCCCCTAAAAATTTGTATGAAACAAACATAGCAAATGTTAATATGATTACTATATATCGTACATATACATAATTTTTATCAATTTAGAATGAATTTCCCGAAAAAACAGGTTATTAAAGGTTTAGCATGTCAAAAGTGGGCATGACCAATGGTGTGGGCGGTTCAATTCTTGTCTTTTTAAAGGCTTCTGGCTGTAATTACTCTGAACCAAAATTTTTTTTCATTTCCCTTGTGTAATTTGAGCAAAAGGCATTTTCTCATTTTTTCATTTGAGGGTCTTCTCAATTTTCATACTTTGTCTGTACAAAATGAATACAAAGCAACGCTGCAAGCTTCAGTTTCTTTGCCTAATTTTAAAAACCTCAAAACTGCATATATAAAGACACACGAACGGACATGTCGGTGTCGATCATACCTCTAAAATGTCTTAGGGGTCTACGGTGATTATTTTACTGCGGTACAAACTATGCAATAAAATTAATATACCCTGGGTCGGGTATTAAAAGTTATAAACAGCCTATTTTTTGTGTACCACCCAAAGGACTTTTCTATCTGAGGCTCAATCTGCAACTGAAGCATATGCTTCAGCTATGCCGGTTGCTATGATAAAGGCGAACATTTTTCAATTTTACGCGATTCTTAATTCTAAGAGGAGCCCTTTCGATTTTGAGTGTTACTTCTAGCCCCGACCTCCCCTACTCTACTGGAGGTGCAAACTAGGATTGCTTTGAAGATTGTCTCGGCCACTATATTTGTGTCCAGGATCTTCTGTACAGTTAAATTAGCCCGCCACACACTAATTAATGAACCACCAAAAATTACTGCAAAAATAGCAACAAAACACTGATCATAACGATACCTATTCTTTTTATTCTTTTTAGTGGTAGGTACGATTGATACCTTAGGAACAAACAACAGAAACCTATTCGTTTTTTTATTAGTGATAAACTCAGAGCCATTCTGGTGTGCACATGATTATTTACTGATTCGGGTGTACCTGTTAGTTCAAACATTCATCAGTTCAGTTCATGAAATCCCCCTGCTACTGTACACGACCCACTGCGTCAGCATTTTCTGGTTTTGCTCGCGATTGTGAAAAACGTAACCGAATGCATTTTTAATTGTACAGCCTGCACAGCGCGACTTGTGATGGCGGTGACTGGGGCGGCCCGCGCAGTAAAGCAAACTCTAGAACCGAGTCCAAAGTGAATATGACAACTCAAATTGCTGGCTTGGCATTAGCTACGATTTCATCGTTAATCCAGCAGTTTTTTCCGACACGAACGGGCTACATACATCATCCGCGGCCTGAAGGCCCATCGATCGAAGGCAAATTCACAAAATTAATGCGTTTTGAGTTGACACTCTGACAAACAAAGCCCATCGGTGGCCTTATCTGCGCAATTATGCGAGACTACAAAAAAACAGACCGGCTCTTATCGAAATCTCTCGAATGGAAAGCACCAAACACACAGCCAATGTGTGCTCAGTCGGTGTGGGGGGACTGTCACATAAAACTAGGTGAATACCGAAGCTGATAAGGGCTATTTCTGGAGACTCATGTCGAGATGGCACAGCGATATAGGAGAAACAACATTCGAGTTATCACACGAACGCAGAGATAAGGTCTAGGAATCGGCATGCAATGGAATGCAGAAGATGTTTACCAGCTCTCTAACCCAAAATCTGACACCTCTGACTCAATCGGCTGACTTTGGTCGAAAACCAGTTCTGATCTGGCCTCTGATAGAAATTCCGACTGTCATGTCATTTTGGATCGCGTGTCACGTCACACTTTGTATTGGTGTAGTTTGCGGCGAGTTGAGTAGTTATTTTAGGCGCACTGGTATGCGTGTGCTCGAGGGGGCCATAGTTGAGTTCAAGCAAAAACAGCTGGAGGATGTTCTGCGGTACTGTGCCATTTCAAAGTGCTCAGGTGGCATTCAGAGCAAATAAATGTGACAACCGTTGCAGCAACTATTGTGTTCCGCGTATCGCTTAAGCATGGGGAGCCTCAATGAGCGGCACGGCAATAATTTAAATGGAAATCTATTTTTAACCAAACAAAACAAACACATGTACGTGGTACGCGACGCGCGAGAGCTAGTCACCAAACCACACATCATACTCACACATGCTTGGGCACGAAAAAAACTTGTCTTTTGTTTTGTTTTTCTCATAATCAATTGTGCAATCCGTGTTGAATGGTTGTAGGAGTGTGTGTGTGTGTCAAGAGATCGAGCTCCCTGTGAATATTATCAGCGCTTTCGTTTCTCTTTATGTTTTGAATTTTCGTTTTAATGGAACTTCTCAATTTTACTATGAGGTTGTGGTGTGTGTAGTTGTTTATAGCTTTTAAATTAGTTGTCAATTCAATTTTCCCGGAGACAATTTTTGCGTGGGTGAGTCCCACGTGTTTTCTAATGAATGTTCATCATCGAAGAAAAGAATTAAGAAGAAATGTGTTTATCCTTCGTATTGCGAGGCATTTAAAGCATTTTGAAATTTTTATTGAAAGCCAACGATTTCATTCATTGAGTTTGATCATAATAATACATTTCTATCTCTATAAAAAATGTTTAATATATTTTTAATCACTTCGAAATGCTAGTGGAGTGTTCGTTGCAAGAGTAAGAGGTCTATTAAATTTGATTGGCATGTCAGCTGGGGCTTGGATCTGTTATGCGATTTAGTTTTACCGTAGGTGTAATTTGTCATCCAACAGGTGTAGTGTTTTGAGAGGAACTTTTGCTTGCCCTTATCTATTATTGCTCAGCCCGGTTAACACGGTTTAATCAGAACTACACGTAAGCTAAAATTTCAGATGGTGCAAAGTAACCCCCTTCCCTGCATATCCTTGCACCACTTTTAAACAGCGAAAAAAAAACAGTTTTAAAATTTGGATTTTAAAAGATTAATAGATTATAAATAAAAGTGGATAATAAAAGTATTCTTTCATATTTTTTTAAGACTCATAGCAAAAAAGATTATTAAAACATTTTAACCCTTTTTGAGAGGTTTTTTTTTTCAAAACAACACAAAAAACGGAGCAAAGTAACCTCGTTGTGCGAAACATTAAAAACATTTTCATCTCTTTAACAGACCTTGGGAAGGAATTAGCCCCCCAACCTTCACAAACATGTAAAATTGTAAATTATAAAAAATGATATTTTATTGCAAAAACTAGGCACGTGAATACACTTTATATGGAAAATAAAAACAATCTCGAAAATTTTGAAACCAATCTCGAAAAAAAAAATTAACGACGAAACTCTAGAAGCAAACTTGTTCTGACCTTGTGAAAAGTTTCTTTCTCGCCTCCTTTTCATCGGCAAAGAAGAACGGCACGCTTAGTTCCTTTTAAGAATTGGAATTTCTTAAGAATTATCGGTGTTGAGGGTTCTAAATGAATTAAGCCCGGGAAATAAAGCACAAACTCAAAATGCAAATAAAAAACCCCAAAAGTATTCACTTGACAACTTTGAAATGTCTTAATTTAAGCCTAATTTATCGTTTTTTCTTTGGCCTGTTTTTATTTTTATACCCTACCTATATATAGGTAGGGTATATTAAGTTTGTTTTATAGTTTGTAACGCAGTGAAATAATTACCGTCGACCCCTTTTAGACCTCACCGAAGACCTTTTACAGATATGAATGGGACCGACAGGAGAATCGATCGACCGTATGTAAACAACTTTCAGGCCTTAAATTTTAAGCTAAAGAGCTGAAAGTTCGTGGGTTGGCTGGAAGTCCAGTTCTTCAGATCAAGTTTGAAAATTAGCTGAATCCGCCAACAGACGCACTCTTGCTCTTTCCCACTTGCTTTGATTCTACCCCTTCCAGACCCGAAGGTTTGGAAGGGGTTTTTCATAGGATGAAGAGGTATTCGACTTTTTTTGTCTAGATATTTGATGTTGATTTTGGTTTCGAGACTTAAAAAAAAATTCTGGCAGACATTTTCCATCAAATAAAAAGTTGGCCTAAAAGCATCTCTTTACAAAATTGGAATAATCTGGAAGCCCACAAAGGCTCGAAACAATTTCTCAGGTAGAACCCTAAAAAAGCCAGTCCAACAGATTTGATCTGACGCTGTTATCTGGAGCTCTCACTGGACATGCAGCATGTAACTATCGCCTATTCAAACTAGGCTGCAGCAGCACTGAAATCTGTAGACACTGTAGACGTGGAGGAAAAAAAGAAACTATGGAACTTCTTTTGATAGAGTGTCCTGCTCTTGCTTTCCACAGATTAAGTCGGTGAAGAAAGCCCTAAAAACCTAGATCAAAGGTAACGGATTACAATTTAGGTTGCAGTGGTTAAACTAATGTATCTTTGCAACTGATGCTGAAGATTGAAGAGTATCTCTCACCTAGTCGCTTTCAAACAATGCTGCGTCCATAGTGAGCGCAGGCATAGATGAGAAAGAATCTTATCTATCCCAGTCGGTACTCAAAACTCCTGATCTCTAAAATATTATCGGTGAAGCCCTAGATCCTAATTTTTTGAGAACTAAATGTAAGTTAAGGAATCTCAAAATTACTTTTCTTGACTTTGATACGGTTTATCTCATACAACGCTAAAGGGTGTGATTGTAATGATTCTTTTGCACATTTGCATTAATTGTGGGGCTATAAAAGTTTTTGGGCTCTGGTTTTTGATCTCATTTCATATAAGTTGCCTCCTTAAATGAGCGTCGGAACTATCACCATTCAAAGTATAGTTTAAACGGGTTTTGGCCTATGCCGTATACAAATTTATAAGTGCAAAAAGCGTACTCACCCCGAACGTCTCGCTCAACACAACATTGAAAATAGTCACCGGGAAACTGCCTGATGACTGTTTCACAACATTCGCGTCAGTTTCGAACCAGAGTGTCAGAGTCAAACCAGTACGGCAGCGTCAAACCCGAGCGGCAGCGTCAGTCATTGCGAGATCATGAAGATGCTGATGGCTGTTAGCACTACGCAAGTTGTCGCGACTCGGTGCGCACTACCTAGTGCTGCGTGGTTCTCTCGCTGTCGTGCTGCAGCCTGCAGGTGGCTGAGAGCAAACAGTGCTCACTACTAATCCGATGGGCCTAGTTAGCCAATTTGCTATCGACGTCGATGAAACCATTATCGGATCACACGTTCGCGACAGTACAAAACAGTCGCGTGGTCGCGATTTTGTGGCGTTCGAAGATTTTGTGGCGTTTTACTTCGATCGCTTCGCGAACAAGCCATGAGATGTAGTGCGACTCGCAAAGCCGGTCTCTTGGCGTGGTCAAACCTAATCCAATGGGGTTCGTAAGGATGGTCTAAGATACATTTACATACTCAGCCAGAGTGTTTTTTCTCACTGCTGATTGCTCATAGCATTTATGTGCTTTTTTAAACGGGTCGAAACACATTATCACCCGCCTTATGATATTTTTTATGATATAATATCATGAAATTGCGGTATATCCCAAAACCCTTGCAATATTGTACCTCATGTAGAGTTTCTGAGACGTGATAAGACTCAATGTACCCGGACCCGATGACTAAACTATTCTGTCGCTCTGGAAAATATGGTCCCAGAGTCTGCATTTCATGTTCAAAATTGACAAAACACCACGGCAGACTTGACGCTTTGAACCATTATCGTCCTAGGAAACGTGCAACTCCAATGCCAAAGTCCAAAAGGCTACAAGACATTTTATTTTTCAAAAAAATTTTACATTATTACAAGTCAACTAGGAAATTGCTAGCATACAACATGTCAAATATTTGTGGAGTAATATTTGAAAAGTTACAAATTATGGGACTCCTCTCCATCCCATTTGGTGTTTCACTAGTTTTCAATGTTTCAATAGTTTTGACAAAACTTAGAAAAAAAAACATTGTATGATATTAAGAAAAAAAGGGATTTGTGCACGATTCGTGTTCGTTCGAATTTTTTCTCCTCACAAAAAGTAGTTTCCACAACCCTTACGTGGCCTTATTAAATACAGAAACATTCATATTACGATTTTCACCATGATAAACGCATTTTCAGAACACTAGGAATAGAAGACTTTACATTCTTATACCTATTTCCCTAACAATCTCGTGTGTTTCAAGAGTTTCGTTAAAAAGTTCATCAAACACCTATTTCAATACGGTTGAATTATTTATGAAGAAGCACATTTTTTTGTTTTGAAAAATGCTTGCGGTGTGTGCATTCTTTTGTATGCTCTTTGTCTGTAGAGTTAATAAACTCACTTGATTTGATCGCTTAAATTGTTGCTGAGTAAAGAGAGCGTACAAGAAAAAGCTCAAAATGACTTAAATAAAAGCTGTCTTAAAGAAGCTTCATTATCTATGCGGTGATAACCCCGCATTGTTGTGTTGTAGTGCAGCACCTTTTAAAATAAAACAATTGGTGCGAGTTTGAAATTTTTGCGATATCATTTTTTTTTACTCTTTGTAGATATAAGGTTAATGGATACAATTTTATTGATATGGTTTTTCTGACACGTAGGCTCGCGACTAACATAAGAATGCAAAAAACCAAAAAAAATGCCAAGACACTCTCAGAGGCGATTTTTTTAAGAATCCAAATAGTTTTAGAACAGACAAGTCGAACATCGAACATGATCCAACCAAAATGGGGGGACGATGGATGACAACAACAAATGGCGCCGGCAAATGGTTTGCGTCCAAACGTGGTGCTAATAGGGTGGTTGGTTGGCCAGCAGGTTGTAGTGGCTCTGTTCAGGGAACTGGTATAATGGCTGTCGATTCATCTGATGGGGGGCGAAAGCCATTTCGGTATTTGCCAATCCGTTCAGTGTATCTTTAGCGTTCTTCAAGCTCGGTTCGCCGCGATCGACTTAACATTGCAAACGGTTCAATTGCAGCTATTACAATAAATACATGCATCTACCAAGATCGGTAGTCTTCGGAACAGTGATCTCCTTGTTGAATCGACTCCTACAAGAGTGACTGTGTAATTATCCGAGGTTTAGATAGACCTGAAACCCTGCGGGCAGGCGTGCAAACTGCAAATATACTGGCTAAGAAGGTAATAATTAGCAGCAATTAATGTGTCTGTGCTTCCGTCAACCACCGATCGTTTCAAGGAGCTCGGTGCAAACATATCCCCGCGCAAGTAAACACGGGCGTGAGGAAATATTGAAATTGTGTCGTGTCCGTGTGTCATGTGATGACAAGTGCTCAAATATTTAAATACATTTTATTGATCCCAATGAAGCGCAACTAATTGAAGTGTTGTGTCATTGTTTTCCAAATGGCGGGTTGGATTGTGACATTAACTCGGTGCCTCGGTGGACCGTGTGATCAATAAAACCCTAGAAGCTAGAACTGCTTTGATTTGTGCTTGTGGATTGGAATTATTTTTCCGTAACTAAATTGGGTGAACGATCAGCGAAGTCGTGTCAAGTGATCGATTGTGTTGCGAAAACCAAAAAACAAGCTTCTTGTTGACAGCAGATGGGCTGTTGCTTGTGGAGTGTCTTATTCTGAGCTGTGGTATCTAAACTTCAGCGCCTCTTACAGATACGTGTGTAAAATTGATAACAAGTCAATAATTTATAAATATTTTATGCAATTATCTGCTGATTGATAAGGCTGAATGGCTGAGCGGACAACCCACTTGAGGCGAGAAAATTAAGTTTCCTCGTTGCTGGCGCTGGCTGTCTGCCCTAGTGGGACAGGGTGACACAGCAAGGTTCATGCGCGCTGCTCGTATTTGTTTTAGCAATAAATTGATGATGGAACGATATGATATGAGTGTTAATCAATTAGCGGAACATTATGTCGCAGCCTAATCTGGCTGGAGATTAAGCAATATTTAAATATTAAAAAAAAAAAAATTTTTATTAGGCTTTGAGTGGAGTTTTTCCGTTCGGTTGTATATTGGAATTTTGGGTTATTTTTTCGATACAAATAATCGTGCTGGTATATAGTGGTTTCGAAAGAAATTTATTTAAACGGGTTAATAAAGTCATGCCACCAAGGTGTGGACTTCTATCAATGCTGGTAGGAAGCACGTTAAAGCGATTTAGTTTAATGACCTGAATAACTTGTTTTGAATTTTTCGATCCTTGATTAGTGGAGGAATTTATATTGATCTACCTACCTAACCTACCAGCGATCCGGACGGAAAGTTGTTCTATGCATTTTAGGAGAATAATTCTACTGCAGTTCATTGACGTCGTTTTGCTTAACCGGTGTTGTGCCTACTTCTAATGCATCGGTATCGGGTCTGCGGTTTGACAAGTCTTGCGAAACCTCCAATCCGGATTTGGTATTTTGCCATAATTTGAGCTCGTAAATCAGTTTGAACTGCGATGCAAATATAATCACAATTGTTTTTGTCCTTCAATAAAATTGGCAGTTGAACTTGCCTCTATTGACAGAAAAATAAAACATGCGGCTTTGCATGAGTAAAATTTGATAATCATTTCATGATCGTTCCAAGTCGATAGGTACCTAGGTAACGACTATACTGAAGCTTATTTTAGTTAAGATTTCTACCGTAATTGTCGTTGCTTCGACTGAATCATTTCTAGTGAAATACTATAATTTTAAATATTTGTTTAAATTCGACAGTTATACCGACCTACGTTTTATAAGTTGTCGAAAAAGAGACATTATCTGTTTACTTTTTTTCCACAAAAAAAAAAAAATATTAAGAAAAGCTTTAAGACACCGACTTTTTTTATATGGAAGGCAAATTTTTTAGCCGAAAATTGCATTCGTGAACTTTCTAAAGTCGGGGAAATTATGGCAGTTGCTGCTTAGAAAGTATCTTGTTGTCTAGCAAAAGAACGACTTTGTTATTGAGGAGAGAGAGAGAGAGAGAGAAATGAAGGGTGAGCCAATAGATGGTGTGGATGTTGGGTGTGAATTGATGCCATTTACTAAAATTGTTATGGTTGTTTTTTAACGAACGCCAAGTATATTCTTCGAAAATTTTAGTCAAAAAGGCGTTTTCTTCACAACCACTACATATGTATGTTTTTCGCTCTGATTATAGCCTATCGTGTATGCTAATTTCGGAAATCAGAAACCGAATTGGTTACCTAGATTGAACCAGCAGACATTGGTTGTTGCTTCTTAATTTCTTACGACATACAGCCAGCTTTAATCTCGAGACTTGAGGCACAAGTAGGCAAATTTCATCCTTTGCCTACCCGCGACTTCCTGGTAGTCCGGCTTTATGCCGCATGCGGGCAAACTGGCCAAACCACATTGTGTTGATCGCTCTACGAAACAAACTTGCTGCTCAACATTGATGTTCTCAAGAAAACAGAAGATTCTTACTCTGTCGGTAGGGATTACTCTGGAAGTTTTTAGTGATCCGTCCGAAAATGGAAAAAGGACCTCTTATGGTATCACCACGCTGTCCGGTCCGTCCAATCGCGTAATAACTTCTGAACGGTAAGACGTAGAAAGACAAAAATTTGTGTGCTTTTAAACTGCGGGAATAGTCAAAGAACACAACGGATTTAATGTTTTTCCATACTCTTTTCAACTAGAAGGACCTCTTATGGTATCACCACGCTGTCCGGTCCGTCCAATCGCGTAATAACTTCTGAACGGTAAGACGTAGAAAGACAAAAATTTGTGTGCTTTTAAACTGCGGGAATAGTCAAAGAACACAACGGATTTAATGTTTTTCCATACTCTTTTCAACTAGAAAAACGAAACTTTAGAGAAATTTAAAGGAAAACCTAATTTTTTTCAAATTATTGATAAGTTATTCAGAAATGAAGAGTTGAAAATGAATGACGTTTTTGAAAGTGTTTCAGGCTAGACCTTTTGAATGGCTTTGTGCACAAAGCCAATATTGAATTCACGAATAAAGCAACTCAAAGTTTACGAAGTGTTTAAGTCATATTTTTCAGAAAAAGTTTTAATACAGCCGTTTTGACACATTAACGCATTTAGTATAAAATTTTTAAATAAATATCGGGCACAGTCCATCTTCTGAAATTTCATACAAAACTCAAAAATTAAAAAAACGCTTTCGAAAACAATTTTTTAAAGATTTATGGTCCCTTATTAAGGACCCTTATGGTCCGGTTATGACGATCTTTATTAAATTTGCATGAAGTATGCAACGTTTAAAAGTCAAAGCTAACTGCATTAAAAACGTTTCAAAATTGCTGTTTTCAACCTAAGTTCTTAAGCACATTTAAAAAAATTAAATAAAAAACAGGATGTTTTACCCTCTTCTGAGTAATCCTTGTTCGCAGAATTTAAGAAAAGTGGTAAATAATTTTAGGTAATTGAAAAAAAAATCGAAGTTGCTCTTTTATGGATTTTAAATTTTAAAAATTGTAAAAAATGCCCAAAAAACGTATGTCCTTCCATTTATTTTCGAAACGGTAATAGGCAAAAATTTGAATTTGTCCATCTTTTGTAATTAAAAGCCGTAGTAATAAATAGTAAATATAGTAATATTTGACGCAACACAACAGATTTAAAAAAAAGCTAAGAAAAAAAGTAAATTAAAAAAAGTATATTTTGTAGACCATTTTTTAGAGTAACGAAAGTAAAGAGTCACCCAATATAAGAAAAGTGACAACACTTTGAAAAAACTATAGAACAGACTGTACAATACATCTAGAAATAATTTTAATAAACAAATAGATTTTTAGACAAACTGGGCGATATAAATGAGCTTAACCTTCAACAAAAGTTGACAGACCACTCCTTGTATGTAGGTATGCCGATAGACCGCTCCTATTTTTTAGAAGAGACACGAAGTGTGGTTACTGCATCGGACTACTGTGAAAGAGGTCCCGTGCTGGGCATAATAAATTTGCCCTTGGCTTCGCCTTTTTAAAGAAATATCAAGCCCTGAAAGAGTATACCACTTCCACTTGTCATCCAAACATGCCGCAGACACGCTTTTTCTGCGGCATGTTTCGAAAGAGGTTTTTGTGCATTCTTCATTTTCAAGAATACGTTCCATTTCTGAGACATTTCTGCTTTCTCGCTACGAATAAATCTGGTTTAAGTACTGTTTTATTCCATAGGGTTGTGGCAACTTATAGTCTCCTTTAATCATTCGATTATGCTACTCATAGCTGAGACGCTATACCTACTATAGCTCTTTCTTAACATTATTGAGCACGTTATCCAGGGTTGTTTGAGGCCTTTAGATTTTTACATCCATCACTAAGCTCGTCTCTGTATGCCATCACCATCACCTCCTATACTGGCTACTACAAACGGGCTTTGAGACTCTCAGCATACGCAGTTGTGTTTGTAGAGCATTTACTGCACGCAGTATGGTATTCTCTGTTACTCAAGCTTGAGTGTTTGCATACTAAATTCTAACACCAGCACTATGTGATGAGCCTGTGTAGGCATATTTTTTGCTTGGCAATCCTCTGCTTGTAGATTGTACTTGGTTTAAGCGCGCTACACAGTTCTGATAGTGTTTTTACTCGCTGGCGCTATGTGGGCTAAGATATCCTGAGCTAAACAGTGGATAAGGTTGATCTGCAATATCTTCACTATCCAGAAAAGCGAGCGTTTGCTGCTGCCAGCCAATCTTTTTCTATGCGAATAGCAAGTCGTTCTTCCAAAACATGCAGAAGGATTTCCTCGTACGGGTTTGGTCTCCACATCCTCAGAAAAGTTAAGAAAGGTCAAAGAGCATTCTTCCTTACAGTGCATTAGCTCATACGGCACGAATTCAAGGTATTCAAAGCATTTTTTGGACAGCGTCTTTCTCAGTTGCGGCAAACTGGCGAACCGACTTTGATTTTAGGCGTTTACTATCACCTTTGCATGTTCTACTTAAGGACTGACCTAAATAGGTTTTATCTTTTACGCACACCACTATATTTACCTAACGATGCAAAGACCAACTTTTTAATACCATAGTGTAGGATCAGATCATATATCAAATCTACTCAAATAAGATTTCCCTTAGGCGCAGCATGTGTCCTAAATTTTTTATACTTACGCGTTATTTACGAAAGTAATCTTCAATCATGGCTCATCATTTAGTTTAACGTCAAAGACAAGATCAAATAGCCTTTATCGTTCCTATTTAAAGAGTATCAGTGTAGTTAGTTTACTGCCCCATAAAATTGCTTTGAAATTGTGTCAGTAGTCGATATATGTATACCGACTCTAAACATTCTGGGTAAAACAACGAAAAATCAAAACTTACAGGCAAACTGCTTAACGATTTCGAGTCTTTATTTCTTTTTAATTTCCTTCCATACAGTGTTTATAAATAAATCCAATACGTGCAGCCATACTTAGTAATTATCAAACGAACGAAAAGGTCAAACTTCACAATACATTGGCATCCATCATCCCAAAGTCGATACTTTAGTCACGGTTCGCTTTACGTTGTAACATTGTTACGAGGTAGGTGTGAAGCTATGTTGTAAAAATTTATTGTATATATATATGAAGGTGAAAATGGCTCTACCTGTTTGTCAATGGGTGGAACAAAGAACATTGTTCGTTCAATAATGAACTTTTTTTTAAAGAAAACGTTTAACTCATTTGTTGCTTTTCAAAATTTGGTCGGGGAGTTTCGATGTACCAGTTTATCAATATGATACATCGAAAACACAATACCTACACTGCGGTTAAAAAAGACATGTTCAAAATTATATTTTCAAAATAGGTTCTTGAACAATTTTTTTTCCTTGTTTTGGGGTTTATTTAATACTATATTTGTTTTAGTGAACTGATGTTTATTTATTTGTTTTTTTATTATTACTCATTATTTAAAATAAGATAAGAAAAATAACATGTTCATTTTAGATGAGAAACATGAGGCATTTTAGATTTTATAATAAGAAAATGTTAAATTCCTGAAATTTCTAAAACAGTGAAAATGTAGTGTTAAATTCCTTTTTTAAATTTATATACAACCTTTTTTGCATTGTAATGTTTTTGCCTTCGACTCGCCGAAGCTAAATTTCACTCACTTAGTAGCAGCGAACATTTATTCAAATTCAAACTTTTTTGCATTTGAATTATACAATGATTCAGCTTCACAATTTATTCGCCATAAGAATTACCTACTTTTTTTCTACGGTTTTTATTTCGTCACTCTTCAACAACTTTTTAGCATCGCCTTTAAATGTAAAATTTCAAAGTCAGCGATGTAACCTCGAAAGTAATTTTGGGAGATTTTCTCGAACCTTGTATGTGCGAATATGAGAGAGAGTTCCTTGTTGTGCAAACTAGAATGTTTGTTTTCTTTCGTCAAGTGTATTTCGGTGACGCCGTTCGTAGAGTGGGTTCAGGGTTTTTCGCATGGTGTTTTTTCGTCTAAAGATCCGAAATCTTCCACATCACGGTTATTCAGTATTAAGTTGGTTTTATTTTCTTTAGTATTTTATTTTTGTTAAAGTCTAATCCCGATTTACTCGTCCTAGTTCCTTGCAGTTTTGTAGAGTTGCTCCTCCTTGTTGGTAACTATGTTATAAGAATAAAACAACTGTAGTAAAAATTTCAACAAAGACAGATTGATAAAGATTGATAATAATAATAATAATTTTAAGGGAAGCTATTAGCTTAATATTGGTAATACCTATACGTTTGCATTTCAACAACTGCAAATAAAAAAATTATGTGTATACAAAAAATTAAAAAAGTAATGGATAAAGTATTAAAAGTTATATGATAGAAATTATGCATCCATTAAAAAAAATTTTAAAAGTGCAGAAATGCTGCTGCACTCATAATTAAAAATAAACTCACAGAAAATTTAAAATCTTCTTCGTTTGCAGCTGTCAAAGAAGAAAAGCTATCTAGAAACAAAAAGTTGGAATGTTATTAAGTTAAAACAAAATAAATTAATATTTGTATGTACTATGTCTCCACCGGGCAAAGAACTGGAATTAGCGGGAGATGATTAAAAATAAATCCCAAAATGTTTCCACCAGAATAAAAGATTCATTTAACACGAGCACCCATTTGCACTGTTGGAAGTTTGACTGTCATTGAGTGTTGCCATCTTAAAACGGAAGGATCTGACTGGAGAAAAAAAAAACTAAATCCAGTCGACTGGTTTGTTGACTGCAACGCAAATGAAATTTGACTGGTTTTGACTGTTTTGAATTGCAATGGAAAAAATATTTTACCAATAAAAAGCATTAGAAAAACCATTGACCAAACGAATACAATTTCTTAAAAACTAATAGACTGCATGACATTCTTACCGGCATTTGTCAAATCCACGCTGGCAAGCGAGACAGCTGTTCTGGGATACCTGAAAACTTAAATGCCTCCTACTGTGCAATGCGCTTCCATTTTCAAGTTGCACTTAGTTTTTTTTTGTGGAAAAGAACAGTCATTAGTGCCACGGCACTCACAAATTAACTTTAAATTATGTGACACATTTTTATCGGAATGTCCGGGGTAATTTTTCCGCTAGAGGCATTTAAGCATTTATTGGTCTTTCACTATTTCAAATTCTGTCATTTGATTAAATCCCCGGTTACATTGAATGCTTTAGTTGACTCTTTTAGCTGTCAAAATGCAGGCATTTATTTGATTTTTACAGATTGGCATTTTGAGACACCCAGAAATATGACAATTACACTGCACGATGATTGACTCCAGTAAAAATGACAGCAAGAATGCTTTTGGGCATACAGTGTTCACAAACATTTAAAAAACATTCATGTTCTTATGAGAATCAGGCAGTGGGCTGGCCTGCTTGTGTGTCTTTTTTTGCAATGCCCAAATTTCAAAGCAAAGCAGTGAAAAAATAAAACATTTTATCAACCAACTTAAAAAAAAATAATATGAATGGAATGAACAGAACTTGACAGTTATATTTTAATAAAAAATAGTTGTTTGTCTGCCGTGGTTTGTGGGTGCCGTGGCGCAGTGGTTAGTGTGTGTGCCTCTGACGCCGGAGGTCTGGGTTCGAATCCTGCCTCTGCCACCTGAAAAAAAGACTTGTTCTTTTTCACGGCTCCCACCTCCGCGAGGGTCTGACAAACCCTCCGAGAGTAACATTTGTCTTAAAAAACTTCTCAAAGTGCCGTTCGGATTCGGCAAAAAATTGTAGGTCCCCTTGTATGTGAAAAAAAATATAGCACACACAGCATACATGGTTGAGAAGTTGGCCCTGGTTCACCTCGAGCTGTTGCGCCACTCTATTTATCTTTTTCTTTTTTTAGTTGTTTGTCTAAAATAAAAAGTAAAATTTGTATCTACATATTTTGTTTTTATTTTTTTTATATACTAAAAAACGTTAGTTGTAAGTTTGAGTGGGTTTTTGGCTGGATGGGAGCAAAATGAATTCCAGCCAACCGGTAAAATTCGGCTGAATTCGAATTTTGTCAGTGGCAACACTGCCCATTAGTTGTCAATTGTGCTCTCAAGAGGGAGTGACGATGACATTTCTTAGGAGCGAAAAAACCAATTCGTGACAGATCTCTAATACGTGAACAGTTTCTTTCAATATATCTTTACAAGTATCAAACTCTTATAAAAGAGGGGTAAAAGAGGTTTGCAAAAAGGGCGAATAACATTTACTTAAATCGAGATTTATTTTAAATTACTTGCCGAGAGTAGGTATTTTATTTGGTATGGTAAATCTTGAGATTTGTAGGAGATTAGTTGAAGAATCATGTAAATAGCAGATTAGTTTTCGGTCTAGACATAGCCACCTTGTGTAAGACCAAATTTTATTATTTGGTAATTAAATAATAAAGGTAAAAATTAATTAATTAATTAAAATAATAAAAGGCTTATAAAGGTAAATTTTTTCCCAAAAGGGATTTCCGAACTTTTACAGTTTAGTGCAGTTTTATTGCTGTGCCTTCATCTGTCAATTTCGCTGACAACATACGAAATCATTAATTTGGTTTGCGTTTCTGAACATTGACATGACCTGGTATTTCAACCGGACGGAGATACGTGTCACACACTCAGTACTAAAAAGGATGTCTTACACGTGCTGCTTCCGATTGTCTCACGCAGAGACAACGTCCATCCAATTAACGTTTCCACCAAAATTGTTAGGTTTCGCCGACTTCTTCATGCCACCAGTTCATATCACACTGACAGTTTTTTTTATTAATATTTAAGGAGAAACGGTTTGAGGAAAATATTTTTTATGTTGTGTGAAAAGACTCCGAGTTATCGAAGTTTCTAGAACCAATCAAGCTACGCTGGTCTTGTACTTCTCATTTTAACAAGATTTCCTTTTATTTTAAAAGTCTTAGAAACCACTTATTGAATAACATTGTCAACATCTCCAATGCAAGTACTGCCACGTCCCATGATGAAGAGTTAAAATGCTAATTAGAAAAGTGAATTAAGAAAACCTCTTTTATAAATATTTCAAATGCATATCCAACAATAAATTAGCCAACAATCTGTTAACAATATTATGGCAGAGTTAATGGCTAAACAAATAGAAGCCTCGGACTTCCCGTCGAGACCAGACAACAGCAAAAAAATATCTAATTAATCATTCTGCATGTATGTAAATATTTGCCGTTCAACAATAATTATAATCACGATAATAACCACGGCAATATCCCATAAAGCTCAATTGATCTCGATTGTCAATGTGGAACTTCATCCACAATTTACCAGTCAAATGGCTTTGGTACACGCTCAAGTGTTAACACACCATTAGGGTACTCGTATCTTTACTTCGTCTCTCGAGCCAGAAATGATATGTTAAATGGCAACCCCTCTTGAGTGTCTGAATGACTTGCAGACGACGCGCGGCGATAGAAATTCCTGTTTGCAGGTCATTGAATCGGCCCCATTGTGGCCGCAGTTGTCGGGGAGCCTGTCAAAATAAAAAGTCTGGTGTTCGACATGAGATGTTTTTAAAAATAACTCCCAAGGTTGGACTCTGTTTTTACGGGCGATTTTTACTGCCAGAAGATGATGAATGGCCTGGCCCGGTCTTCGGTGTCATGCAGTAGAAATATTGAGCTGTTTTCGTGCTTGCCAAACGTTGACGTATTGCGCTGAATCCACTGTCAGCATGCATCTAAGTTAACATTTGAATTTGTAGAACCAGTTCTCTCAGCTTCGGCTGGCTCAATTGCGGTAATTACACGCCCATCAGCGTACACCAACCGGACGGAGACTGCGAACGAGGTGCTTGACCGACAACGGCGCATGGTAGTTAGGTGTAACTACCATATCAACCACTACCAGGGGTGTTCAGGAAGAAAATTAACTCTTTGAGTGCTCCAACAACTCTCAGCGAAGGATGCATGCGGATTAATTGCTTGGCATATCGATTAGGGCACTCAGATACGCACCGATCCAATTGGAACCGATCGCAATTTAATTGGCCTGAGAAGGTGTGTCTGCATCTGTTAGCTCGGCGCACACCTATAATGTGTGAGATGCATTAGATACTTATGTCGTGTTCCCCACGACTTCTGCTAAGTGGGAACTTGAATCGACCAATTGTGGCAATCGATCGTGGTGATCTCGCGACTTTGAGTCACAATCTACAAGCTTATTAGCCGATGTGCACTTTTGCTTTTTCCAATCACGTTTCGCACAGTCATTCAACTGGTCAGATTTAGCCGCGACCTTCTCCACGGATCAAGTGTCACTGTCTTTGAGTGACGCAGGGTTCCACCCATTACGGCGTTGACGTGTTCTCCCGCCGGGACAGTGCCACTCCTGTCACAACAATTTTCTGTAAAAAAGTCGTCAGGCTGTTTAAGGACAAACACCTTTCAAAAGATTTCCAGCAAACATATAAGTGACCAGCAGCGAATCGTCTTTGCGGTTTAGGGCGCTACACATACGCCATACCACATCCAGGGTTAGTCAATTAAGGCGGCGTATGCATTCAATTAGCGAGTCAGAAATTATGGTCACATGCTTCGCGTAGTGTGCAGGGCAGCTCTGCGAATCGAAGTCAACTAGCCTCATATGTCCGCAACTCTATTGCACAAACCGCTGCCATGAGTACACTTTATTGTGCATCGGCAATATAAACTCTAGACTCATTTGCAATTATGTATACGTGGAATAAAATAAAGATAAAACGATATTTAGTGGAGTCATTGGATAAATAGCCTCCTTAAGGCTAACCCTGAGCCAGAACGTTTACTTACGACCGGCCGTGCGTCGTCGCGTCGGTCGGTGTCACAGAAATTTGTGTATCAGCAGGAAGTGAATCTTAAATCTCGGCGACACGCCCGCAACTTGCTCAACGATTATCGAGGATCACTGAATAGGACCTATAAAACCTTGGCAGAAAGATCGTTGCGATGAAGGAAGTAAATTGAGTTTCACCCGATTCAAGAGCCGCAATCTCTTTAGCCTGACTGCGAGTAATCGTTAATTGTGTACGAGATTTGATACAGATCTTAAAATGTTGCAGGCTCTTCATTTACACTTTAGTCCTTGAAAGAGATGTTTTAATCTTGTCCTGTCGTTTCTCTGACAGAATCCATGACAGGAGTATTTTCGTGTTTAAAGAAGTTCACTGCTTCAACACCCTTTTGTGTAGTGCGTATTTGTTGTAGAATTGTTTACCCCGGGACGGTGTTTCATTTTGGGTATTTTTCAGGTTTCCATTAACCAGTTTCAGCATTTTGTATTTTATTAAGGAACGTAATTTTGCATGCCTCCACAATGGACTGACAAATTATTTCATATTTCCCTTTTGTCAGGTTGGAGTGGGTTGGCTTATAGGTTTGGATGACTTGTAAAATCAGCTTTGAGATTAATCGGTTAACCACACCACAGGTAGTTTGTAAAAATTAAGTTTGCTGACACTTAACTGACAGCGTTCTCGCATAGAATTCCATCACCGGAGTCAGTGTAGGAAGGGCGAGAAGAAATAAACCATTCGGTTCCGTGTGATCTTTAGCTAGAAAGTTTGCAGTATTTTAAACATATTGGTCTTTTCTTTTGAACTACGTTTCTAGGGCTCGTCTGTCCAGTTAGTGGCTGTTGTGGCGCAGTCACTGTTGTGCGAAGTTATTGACATCAGGCCGCTGGCTCAATTCAAGGACGGGGCTCCACTTTTGTGCAGGGTGGACACACTGTGCATGAGGTCACTGGTTCTTTCGCTTACGCCAATTAAACGAAAAATTTTTGTTAAGCGGGGCGGGTCCCCTTACACTTGGGGTACATACGTTCTAGGTGACCCAGCCGTCGCTGTCGTTGTATTCTGACTCTTCAAATTGCCTACTTCCTATTTTGACTAATAGCCGTCATTATTTAAAGCGGGATTCACAAACTAGCTTGATCGGTCTCTTGTTTACGATCATACAATTTTAGTGTTTCCTAACACAATGTAGCTTTGGCTTCAACGTTTCGTTTGGCAAACGTAAAGAGCAAACTTAATGCTATGTAATGTGACTCCAAGCCGAGGCTCTTATTTCCCCAGACATAGACAGGTACGTATGACATCATTTGCAGTTTTGACAGCTAAAAGAATTTTAGCTTGATTTCTGTGAAAATTTACTCTACATCGAAAATAAGCATTCTCTAATTTTGTTCCATTCAAAGTTTTGAGCTCCGCGAAAACATTAAGAATTTGTTTTTACTCATATTTCCTCATGGTTCTAACGGAATAGTTTTAAAAGATCTTCTTCTAAATCCACGTCCATTTTTTGGCCGTTTCCCATACGCATAATTGACATCAAGTGAATGAATTTAGGCCTTAAAACACAAAGATTTGGTATTGGTGGGTAAAGAGGGTGAAGAGGGCTAGAGCTGGCAGGCGAAGCTTCTTGGCTTAGCCCCAGGTCCCCCCGGACTGTAGCGCCACCTTAAGTTAAAGGTAAAGAGGGTCGGGTATTAAGAAGATCGTTACAGGCAAACTCTTTCACTTACACTCACTTGTTTTCAATGTAACTTCAAAGCCGACGTACCGTAACATGACGAAGGTGAAGATGAAGATGAAGCCAAAGCTTGCTTGTGAAGTTGCTGTAAAGCGTTTTCATCTGCCTTGACATGGCATGCTTCTGCGTTGTTAAACATTACTGCGATGATGGGGGTTTTATAAAAAGCAGCTTTGAGCAACTAAACTAAAACTAGTATTGCCATTCTAAGCTGAAGGAAGCAGAGATTGGCAAGAGCTAACCTTCATTTTATCTTAGTGCTGGTGTCGTTGTCTGAATTTATAGCAGGTATACAGAGTCCCTAACTACCTCGAGGGAGAGAGGAGCTGTCTATGGTGATGATTTTTCCAAACGTGCGCCGGTGTCGTTTTCTAAATACAGACAGCAAATACTGGGTTTTGTCATTATAAGCTCCATGTTTATTGGTCATTATTATTTATAATGTTATTTATTTATATGTCATTATTAGCACAAAAAAAAAAAAATCTCCATGCTGACAGTTCTGGACGATTCGAAAAAGCACGATATCCAGCAACTCGATGCCTGAAGTTGTTTTGTGCAGGGTTGAAAAAAAAACAGTTAGTTGCTAAGTCGTCCGTCATCAGCTTTCATATTGTCCTATCGAACACTTTATTATTTATTTATTTATTTATTTTAATTATTTGCGATTGATCTCTAAAACATTTTAATGGACGCCATAGACGTGTGGGCTTGAATTTAATGATAATTTTAACCCTAGAATCGGCTTACTGAAAATGTCTGGCGCGTTGATTTTAGCCCAGATGTTGCTAAGTTAGGAAATTACTCAGTAAATTACCATCAGTTCAAATATCTTTTAAGACTTTGGACTATTATGTTAACATTGAATTAGACAACAAAGAAATAACGCGTCTTTGTTTGTTTATGTTTTAATTGAAATAAATTAAGATATTTGTGGAACAAAATAAAAAAATAAAATATTTTTCAAATGAAATATGACGTGTGAATTAGTTCACTTAAGGTTTGTTATACTCGCGAATTAAGAAACTAGTTAGAAAATAAACTAGTCTAAGTGTGAAATAGCTAAATTTTTCAAATTTAACGGACATTAAAATTAATTGTACAAATTTTTTAAGCAAAAATAATTTTGGTGTTTTTTTTCAAAAATCTGTTTTTAGAAAGGCCATAGGAACTATAGATTTTGAAATCCACCATAGCTATAACCCAAATGCGATTCCCGTCGTGTCGTACAGTAGACAGTTGATGCATAAAGCAAATGCTTCCGGGCGTGAACGAGTCGCTGATGGGAAAAACTTTTAAGTCGTGTAAACAATTTTATTAAGATCTTGGGTACACCTTGAGCACGTTTATTTATGAAAAACTTTTCAAATTCAAAAAATATACATTACAACAGAATGCAACTATAAAATTTAGCTGAATTCTCAATATGTTCAGATTAATTAAGAATCTAGTTCATTAAAGAACTGCATTTAATTACTAAAGAAAAATGTATACAAAAATACGTGAATGTTGAAAAAATATGTTTATGTATCTTAAAATGTTTTATTAATTTAATTAATTAATTTAATTAATTTAATTAATTAATTAATTAATTTAATAATGTATTGTTTATACATTTGAGTAGATAAGGTCAATAAATAAAAACAAATCAATGAAATTAGTGTTAAACAATAGAAAAGAATAAGATTTGCTTAGGAGTTTTATACTTTTAGGTCTGATTACAAAAATTAACGAATTAACTCAAAAAAACTCACACTAAAAGTCACACCTATGTGAAAACACTTTCAGGGTTTCTCGCTGCAGGCTTTCCTGTCAAATTTAATTACGTACATACTTAAGGTGCGGTGCCAAGAAACGTATTTAAGAAAATAATAGTAAACGTTTCGAGAAACTTTCTGTTGGATAAAATAATAGTATAAAATTCGCGCGAGTTTTTTACTCTTATTTTATCCAACAAAAAGTTTCGCAAAACGTTTTTTTAGAAAATAATAGTAAAAAAATCGCGCGAATTTTATATTATTTTGAAAAATTTTGCCTTTTGCGTTGCCTTTTCTTAATCTTTTTTTGACTTCAAAGCGGCCGGTAAAAGGTCTTCACGTTAACTGAACAGCGTGAGTTTTCCATCGTCACCCCGCACAAACTGACGAGTTTGGCAGTGATGACAAAACTAGAACATTGTGCAATACAGCTCATCTCTAGATGCTGTGAAGACGCTGCCTTGAAATCGATGAAAAGGTGGTGGGAATCGATTTGGAACTTCTGGGTTTTCTCCAAAATCTGCCGCAGTGTGAATATTTGATCAGTGGTCGCCTAAAGCCTCACTGATAAACTGGTGATTTTTTAAGAGGTTGAGAAATTTAAAAAAAAAAAAAACACAAAAAATTCGAAAAATTTATGAAATATTTATTTGAATCGATAGTTTGAACCTTGCAATTCAATGTTTAAAGATAATTTCATGCAAATGTTGACCGCGGCTGCGTCTCAGGTAGCCCATCCGCTGAGTCCAATTTTGGCATACTCTTTCACACATGTCGGCCGGTATCTCACGAATGAATGCATGGATGTTGGCTTCCAGTGCGTCAATCGAAGCGGGCTTGTCCCTATAGACATTAGCCTTGACATACCCCCACAAAAAATAATCTAATGGTGTCAAATCGCACGATCTAGGCGGCCAATTGACCGGCCCGAAACGTGAAATTGCTGAGAAGGTCGAGAATGCCGACCATAAAATGGAAGCAGCGCGCGATGAACATTTCGAACCGAGCACGAATTTTGATAGTAAAATTCAATAATTTGCAAGCGTTGTTCATTTGTAAGACGATCCATGGTTAAATTGCAAACCAAACTGAAGCTGTTTGACAGTGACACAAGGTACTAAACACACGTCAGCTGTCAAAACCAGTGTTGCCAAAACCAAACCAGCTAAAAAATTACCCTTTATGTGCCTATCAGATTGGTGACAAACCGCTTCAGGCTTTCACACAGTACAGCAGAAAAGACTTTGCATGCGATGTTAAAAAGACTGATTTCTCTATAGTTGGCATAGTCCAGAGATTCTTCTTTCTTGAGGATCGGGCAAACAATGCCGAGGTTCCATTCATCGGGCCTGCTTTCCTGCGACCACAGATGAGCTGGTGCGTGCTCCTACTCAGCTCCACGCCAGAGAATTTAAAAAGTCTGGATGAATTTTCACTTCCTTCATCCAGGTCGGGCGGTATCGTTCGTATGCTTCGTGGGTGAAGTCTTTGCCAGTGTTGAATGGTTCGGTCTGCCTGAAAGCGCTATTTGGTTCGTCTTCGCCGTTAAACAGTCTGGAAAAATAGTTTTTCCAAATCCTCAGCACTGACTGCGATTCTACTACGATGTTCCCTGAAAGTTCCCTTCAGGCTTCGGTTCGAACTTTATACCCTTGGGAGGACCTTTTTATCCTCTGATAAGACTTTCAAACCTCATTCCTGTTGTAACATTTCTCTATCCTTTAACCGCACGCTTCTCGTGCTCTCTCTGTTTCCTTCGGAGAAGCCAGTGTTCCTCTCTCCTCCTCTGCTCGTAGAGTAGCTCTAGTCCTTCTGTGCAGAGCCGCTTTGTTTGCTTCCTGGTTTAGCTGCATGTGCTTGCCGGGACTCATCGTCGAACCAAGGGTTTCGTTGTGGTGGCCGTGTAAAACCCAGCACTTCAGAGGCGGCATCACTGATGGCGTTTTGGCAATGTTGCCTCTGACAACTTGATGCTGACTGCATAGAAATTCGTCAAAGGTCTTGGGAGACTGGGTTGGAGAAGGACCGGGTGATCTCTTCCAATTGTAGATGGGCGAGGCGACGTCAAACTTCACAGCATTTCCATTTCTTGACTTTGATTTCTTCCGTACCTTGGCTACAACAAGGCAATGATAGGGGTCAATGTTGGCCCCCTCTTAAAGCTCGGACTTCATTATGATACTGGAAAGATGCCTTGCGTCGATTGCAATGTGGTCAATCTGGTTTACGGTTGACAGACTCGGAGATCTCAACGTTGCCCTTTTTGGATATTGAGATGCGGGAACTGTGCACTAGTTACCATCAACGTGCCGCCCCGCAGCAAAGTCGATCAGCCTGAATCCTTTATCGGAGGTTGTGTCATGCAGGCTATGCTTTTCGACTTCCTTCCTAGCTCGACATTAAAATCGCTTAGAATAATCTTAATGTCGTCGCTAGGGCACTGCTCATACGTTTTGTCCAGGAGCTCGTAGAACATTTCTTTGACGTCGTAATCTCTCTCCTATGTGCGGGCATGCGTGCATATAAGGCTAATGTTGGCGAATCTAGCCTTGATGCTGATCGTCGTGAGGCGCTCGCTCATAGAGTTGAAGCTCAAGACTTTTTGCCTAAGTCTGCCTTCAACAACGAAACTACATCTGAATAAGCATTGATTTTGATGTCTGTAGCAGTGGCTGTAGTAGAAGTCGCAGTTTGTCATCTTTCTTTTACACGGTCCATTCCACCGCATTCTTTGGATGGCAGTGACGTCTGCCTTGCAGTTGTTGGCCTCGCGCTCATTGCCCGGCCACACGCGGTCTGTTAAGGGACCTAACTTTCCACGTGCAGATCCGAAGCTTGTTGTCCTTAGTTCGTTTGCATTGGTCGCAACAAAAAATCTGTCCCATTCCGAGGCTTGTCGCTGGTTTCGGGAAGTCACCCCGACGGCACGACCCCTAACCTAGAGGACCAGATCGTTTTGATGACTCCAAGGAGGTGAGCCTGGTAACCCGCTCATTATAGGCCTGAGCTCCGAATACTTTGAAGTAGCCCATATAAGTTGTTCACTAAGAAGTTCAGCCTGACTGGAGCTATGCTAACGTCACCAAGTAGGTACCTATTCCGAACTAAAAATGCGGCGCTAACATTGTTATCTCTTAATCTTGATCTATTTCGGCTGCATAAAACACATTGAATCTTAAATTTTTGGCATTCCATGAGCATTCATATATTTACAAAAATTTTTAGAGGGTGCTTAACCTTAAAATTCAAACCAGCAAAAAGCTAAAAATTATGCCGTTATGAAATAATACAAATTATTCCGAAAAGTTCATATTTTTTAATCTTCATAAATTCGAAAACCTGCTTTTTATTTCATTGTTATTCACGACTTGTTATAAAGTTTGAGTTGGTAGTTTTAAATATGCGAACATGAATTCGTTCTTTGGCAACAGAAACTTGTTCCCTACTAAGTACCTTTAATCCCGCCTATTCGAGTAAATTTTTATGCAACGTTTGCTGATTACCTGTTTATTAAAAGAGACCAACATATTGACAACATCCCAAACTTGACGAACACCCACTCAACAAACCAGTTGGCATAAGCATCAAAACATCACCTCTCGTTTACGTTTCATTAAACTGTCCTATAAGCTTGTTCTTTCCTGATTCTGGTAAACACTTTTTTTTCGAAAACATTTATGTATGCTCAAACTAACAATAGCTATAAAAACGTGATAGGAATATTTTGGTGATAGTAAATATCAAAAATAGATACTGGGTTGTTTTGTGAATCCCCGCCGAATTTAAATTGCTGTCAGAGTGGCTTGTGAATATGTTTCCTTTTCACCAATTACCCTCAGGTACAGCACAATACAACACCTTAGTAAATCACTTACATTTTCAGTCGTTGTTCGACGCACAAGGCATAACAAAGTGGCTCTTCATCTCTGCCCCTTCTCTGACTGTCTATGCCTAAAAACTGTCTCTTTATGACTTATTCATAGCTTGCATACAAGCTCGTTAAAAAAAAGTGTAGAAGTAAATTTACAATTGTCACCATTTTAGATTCTACCTGGCCCGTTCCGCTGTCGTGCCTCGCAAATCCCAATTGGAACTCGAAAACAAAAATACTCGAAAACTACTTAAGCACTCATCCAATTAGCTCGATAAACATATCAAAACACGATTAATTAAAGCGCATTATTGAGGTTATCCGCCCCGGCAGTTTTTTACCACGATCGCAAGTTTACTGTCCGCCAAAGTGTGTCAATGTTGCTTCGTCGCAACAAAGCCGTCTTATCATTCTCCAATACTGGCTGTCAGCCCATGGGGGCAATTCGTTTGCATGTTTTGCAGAGTTTGTGGCACGTAACGTCCGCTCATAGCGTGGCAACGCTGATAAGGCGGCGTGTGACATAATCGTTTAAAATGCAAATCACTGTCATGATCGTATCTGCATAGTACACGTCGTCGCCGCTAATGATCTTGTTAGCGCTGCGCTCTTAAGGGCAATTCAAAGTGACACATTATACGTGACATTGTTTTCGATAAGTACGTAACGAATTTTCTTCTTTTCTTTACAGGGAGACGCCAAAGGGAACTTCGTTTTTGTTCGGGTCCGCGGTGATTCAACAAAATCGCTTGCATGCGGATTTGTTTTGATCGGCTGTGCTTCGCAACCAAGAGGCCAGCCACATCAGAAACAAACCAACTTCCAACTGTTCATCGAGGAGTGATTACCACCACCCCTACACCTGCAGTACCACCACCGGACATCGCAGATACTGCGCTCAGTTTGACTAAAAATAACGCCAAGGATCCCCCCGCAAACCGGCAGCATAGCAACAAAACTACCAAGGTAGACACGAACGGCAACAGCTACGGCAAACCAGCCCAAAACTTTAATGGTGCTTCCATCAACGCATTGGATCCGCCAGATCAAAGTGACGACAACGTAGCGAGCACAGATCCACCTGCAACCAGGAAAGTACCAGAGACACAACCCCCCAGCGACGCGCATGCAGAAATATCAACAGACGCCGTGGTGACAACTGCCACTAATTGTAACTCAAATAGCAACAACGCGGATATAAATAGTTCCGCAAACGCGGACATCGAGGTGCGAGAAATAAGTCCGACAGGTGGACGAAATCCAGGGCTAAACAACGACGGCAAGATGCAGCAGGAACCGAACGCCAACTTTCAGTTCCAGCCCGAACTGGGGATAGTGAACAACAATAGCCCAGTGGTGCAAGCCGCCGCAGACGTATTCACACACACCCTTATCTACGGAACAGTGCCCCCAGGCGCACCGCAGATCACAACCGATCCGAATTTACAAAACTACTTACAGCAGCAGGAACTGCAACTCCACCATCGCTACCAGCAACTGCAACAACTCCAGGCTCAAACACAGGGACTGTTTGTTGCCGGATCGCCGGTGCAGGAAATTCAGCAAACAGTTCCGCACTACAGTCCCGTTCCTGACTACAGTGCGAAACTTGCCGACCAGATGCAAGGCCTCCTCATACAGACCAATAATTGCGAGCCCGTCGTCGGCACTCCAGTCAACATCATGAACTCTCAATTCGTGCCAACCACTCCGCAGGAGCAACGCTTCGTGCAGATCATCCAGGCCAAGGACCTGAAGATCCAGGAAATGCAAATGGCTCTCCAGTACAAGGACACGGAAATAGCCGAACTGAAATCTCACCTCGATAAATTCCAAAGTGTGTTTCCATTTAGCCGCGGCGTCACGGCCACAGCCACAACTCCTACCGGCGGTGTGCCCGCCCGCAAGACGGGACAAGTGGCGCAGCGACAACGTGCCCAGGGCATATCTGCGGAGCCCCAGAGTGAGCTGCTGCTGCATGTCACCTTCCAGAAGCACGACAAGGATGAAAGGTAAGTCGCTGTTGGATTTTATTTTCACTTTATTGTTGAGACGTCATCGGCAAGCACTAATGTTAACAGCGTTGACTGCTTTATTGGCTTTCAATCTGTGCCTGCCGCAATGTGTGGGCCGAGATGCTGATTCCACTTTATTAGGGCGCGGGTGGTTTATAGTTTTCGGTGGCGCAGTGCGGTATTTATTATTCGGATTGTTTGTGTTTTGATTGGCAGAGTGCACTGCGAGTTCTGGCCGCACAACGTCAGGCAAGTGATTTGTGACCTCGAAGCTGCACTTAGCAGTAGTCCGCCGATAAATTGCTTTGGTCGCCCAGCATTGTTTGGGTTAGTGTGAGCTGTGCGGGTCTAAGGTAGCGAAGGAACACGATCTACTATCTCATATGCGCCGCCGATGCATTCGCCAAGAGGCGAACACAATTTATCTCGAGCAATTAATTTTTGCTTGTCAAACAAGATTTGGAGTGTAGCCAGCCCACGGGCGCGTGTAGCCCCCCTCCAACTCGTATTCGAACATGTACCAATCGCAAGAGATTAACGCGGCTCATCCAGGCCGATAAGGCGTTTTTCTGCAAAACTTGTTCTGTTCGTGTATAGCTAGTCGCATTAATCATGCGTCACACCAGGTATTCGATGTTTAAATGCAATTGCCAATCCGAGCCTTGTATTGTATGTTTCTTGCGATGGCAACACCAATTTGAATTCCTTACAACTAATGTTATCGAGGTGATAGACCACCAACTGTTTTAGCCAGCTTCCAGGACACGCGCTGAGATCATCTCGATCTCGATGGATGGCCATTTACACAACATCGACAAATTACATATCTGCCTGCCCGGTGGAGTAGATCTCGGTGCGTGCTTGTCGAGCAATTTGCATTCCACAGCGGGTCTCCGAAAATGTCATTTTCATGATCTCGCTCGAATACGCGCTGTGCGTGCGCCAATGATGGCGGCTTGTATGTGGGGCAATCTCGGTCATGGACCCAGCGAGCAGACACGGCGTGAGCTGAAATTTGATCATTATTAGGCTCAAAGAAAATGTTTTGTGACAGTAAAAGCGCTCAATGAGGCGGGTGTTGCTCGGCGTTCCTATGGTCGCGAATTCAAACCCCCCCGGTTGGTGTAATATAAAATCCAAGCTGTAGACTCGTAAATTATCCGCCGTTTGGAGCGAAATAATTTGCAGTCTCAGGATTAAATACATATTTTGTTGGCGGTGATTTATGGGGACTGTGTCAAAGGCTGGCCAGGTGTTTCTTTGGGAAACTGTCATACTAACCGGAATCTACTTAGGTCGCCCTATACCCGATTGCGATCGACAATATGTGGGTTTTGTATGACTTGCCGTCCAATGACTTTATTCAATTGCTTTGGTCTTATCTTGGAATCGCTAATTGAATCCTTGCTTGCAGTATTGTATGACACATTCGGGCGTTGTTGTAATGAGTTAGGGCCAATTAAAATTAATTGGAGCTGGAATGGTACTCGAAGGGGACACAACGATTGCCAATTTAATTGGTGGCTGCCAGTTTTGTGCTTGAAAAGTAAAATTTAGTTCCCAAACGAAGCCCTCGATTGACAGTTTAATAAAGGATGGATGTGATTATCAACAGTTGTTGCAAGGCGAATAATTGTGACACATTTTCAATGTGTTTCAAAAACGAAAGAAAGTTCCGGAAATACGACCTTTTACAGCAACTAGAACTTTTACGTTTAACCTCGTTACAAAACTATACTATTCGTTACTCTTGACGTTTAAAATTCTTCTTTTATAATGTGTTTTCACCGCACATAAAACAAATTTAAACGTTGAAAGATTAAATGTTAATTCCAAGGGTTTCTACCATAAAAAATAAGGAACTTTATTTATGCTTAAATTTCTGGCATTTGTCAATGACGTCCTGTATTGTAAAATAGAAATGTCAAGTCACCAGGCTGCTCTGCACATATCTTTGCGAACTTGAGTTTTTATCGGCTCCCGGACAATTCGGATATTCATCATGTCAGATTCGGAAATGATTGAATTTATTTTTAATTGCCACTGCATTTTTGATTCTATGAAATGATTGACATATTAAATACAAAAGTCAAATATGTTGGTGGCATTTCCACACATTCGAAAGCAAACCAACTTGATCAACATAACCAGCAGTGTCAAAATTAATATCCAACATACCTACTGTTGCATGTTCAACCACATCCACATTGAAACCTTATGCGCAATGTACAATAAAACAAACACAACTGAGTTGATGAAACTAAACTGTCAATAAAAGGTTTGTTTGATTTGTTTCGTTAGAACACGAACAGCAAGCGGAATTCTGTACGGAATTTGAGAATTCACGAGTGGAATTCATTACAAGATTTTTTTTAGTGATTAAAAATCGCATTGTGAATCTTGAGATTTATGGAGGATTTAACGGAGATTTGTCTAAATCGGTGATTAGTGTCCGGTGGAAACAGCCCATAAGTCAAACGATTGATTGTCCAGATTATCGAGCGAATCACGGCGAAGAAAGTTGTGGTTACCGAACTTTACATGATATCTTTTGAAGTCCAACAGGCACAGAGGTTTGACCTTCCAAAGGAGAGCGTTTTTTAGGGCCTTTTTGACTCTGACTAAAATATTTGCATACTTAACGTTGAATGCATTCAGTAAACCAGTATAGGTATCCTATCCATAAAGAAACCTTGTTTTGGTACTAAAGTACTTTCATAGCCGGCGAACTTGCGACCGGCGAACTGGTGCTTAATTGGGCAGTGCTCTATTGAATTTTTCAAATCTGAAATTTGTCAAATGGAAAACTAACAACAATCCTCAATTCTTAAATATGACAACTTCAAATCCATCATTGTGAAAACACATATTAAAAATTCCCTAGTAAGTCGCTGCGAATTCGTTTTGAAATCAGCGAACTGCAAATATCTTGACGCAGGACTTGTGTAAATTGATTATAGTGCCAAGTCATAGACTATTTGATTCTTAATCGTTTTCCGTGCTACGATTTTCATTTCGAAACAGTATTTTGGAGTAAAATCATTTGGCCGGCTGTAAGAGCACCTTAATTTCATTTATCTTTATCTACAATTTTTTTGTTTATTTAAATAAAGATCCACAGTGTCATATAAATTATGGAAGCGAATTCGAATCAATTAGAATTGAAATCAAACGAACAAATAAATTAGAATGAATGATGGTAATTTAAAGATTTGACACTTCAATTAAAATCCAATTGACAATTTCAAAAAGTAATTGCAGGGTTTCGACAGAGGCTCGTCGACTTTTGAGGCAAAATTGTGGGTGAAAACCAAATGTTAAAACGACAAAGAAAACTGCCTAATCAGAAAGGATTTTGTTTTAAATAAATCCCCTTTGAAACCTCTATACACGTCTCGGTATTTCTTTTACTACTGCGTTTCATGGTTGGATTATAAGAAGGTTATTAACATGTCAGTATAGAAAATCACAATTTAATTTAACGCTGGAAAACACTTCTCATTAATTTAAGTGCGGTTAAGTCTTATTGGGCTTAGGATCGTGAGCACTAAACCGATCCCTATGTGACCATTAATATAGAGATGAAAATTCCATAAATCTTCCTATAATCTCTTAGCTATAAAATATTTATTCTTATGAAGCAATCTTAGAATGTATAATTCGCAGAAGATAGGTACCTTCATGGTGCAGTTGTTGCGCTTTAATATGACAGCGAGTAAAAACGAAGGGGCACTCGATTCTATTATTTTGCAAAAATCCGAGCTGCTTGAAACAAATGGATTGAAAATGCAGTAGTAAATATGAGACAAAAATTAAGTTCAATTTTTATGCGATAATTCCACTAAAAGTTATAAACAAATAAACGTTTCGTGAAAAACATTCCCTAAGTCATCTGTGCATTTGTCAATAAACTGATAATAACGTGATGAAGATGTTGATATGACTTTGCATTTAGAAAAATATTAATTTTTTTTGCGGGTTGTGTTTGTTTAGAGTTTAGACAAATAAAAGATGTCTTGTTGCTTTTACACCTAAGATTTTTTTTCCCCAAGTAATTTCATTAATAAACAGGAACTAGCAAACTAACGATTCTTTAGTTTAGATAAAGCATGACAAAATCTCACCTAGCCACAGGGTTGTATATTTTTTCGGCAACCTGTCCGTTGAAGTTAAACCACCACCATTATTACGCCTTCAACCGAAGACCCGTCGTTAAAACATCATAGTTTCACTTGATTTTTAACTTTGAGTTTTCGGCAAGACTGACTTGATAGCGTCCAATTGAAGACCAAACTGTCACGCCTGTTGTGAAACACCTGATATTTGGTGGTGGCTACACTTTTCTTCAATAGTTTTATGTCTTGTTGCACTTACTAGTCCATTTTATGAGAACGAATGTGGTACTTAAATACTCGACGGCTGTTAGTTAAAATAGAGGTAGACACCGATAATGTCAGTCTATAATAAGTGATATTAAAATTTTAAATATTAAGTACGGGGTGCAAAATGAAACCATTTTTTTTTTCTTAATTTATGGCGACACAAATGCTTTATTAAATAAACGAATCTATAAATTGAAGTAAGACACACTGTTTAAGTGGAATAGACCAGAAAGTTTAGTTATACCACTGATGGCATAAAATATGTCAACCACAAAAGTTGATATTTCAATCAGCTGTCGTTTGTATTTGAAAGTTGATCTCCACTATCTTTTGATATTTTTTTCAAGTATATTCGTAATAAAAATAATGAAAAAAAAAAAAAAAAATACTAACCAGCACCCATTCATAAACAAATTATTTTTATTTAAGAAGCTAATTATAAGTGATAAAATTGCAAGTTTACTGGTAATACTGTGCAATATAAAAAGCGGCAATGCTTCTTTCTGCAGTCCTGGTAAAATAAATAGATTCAGATTCAACTTCTAACTACGACATAAATAATTATGATTTTATAATTAACAACAAAAAGATTTTAAAAATAAAATGAAGCGTTGCCGTCTGCCAGATTAACTTTAAATTGATAGTTATAAATAGTAAGAAAAGCAAAACTTCCTTGTTTTGTTAATTATTTAGCGTAAGATATGTACCGATTCAGGTACTTTTATCTATCTGTATACCGAGGCTGTGGTTAAGTAGGTGTGCAGATCTTTTCAGTCTTCGGCATTTAAGTTTGATTTTGTTTAGTCCATTGAAAGCGTATTTTTACCAAAACATTGTCTTCTAATATCTTAAAAAAATGTCAGACTGAATAAAAGACTGAAAATTGTAAGCTACAGTAGCGAGAGATTGAGTTCCTATAAAAAGACCCGATTAATCGATTCACTTCGTGCCCTGCAAGTCAGCGATATCGCTCTTTAGCTGAACTTATCAACAAAATAGCTTAGAATTTAAGGGAAGAAATTAAGGGAAAAAAATAAACTCACGATTCGACTTATAAAATTTTTACGTGCTGAGTACTCTGATGTCTTTGCAAAATATTTCCACCTCCTTAAGATTGAATAGCTGATGCTTAAGTTAGTCAAAGTCAGTGTGTTGCTTTGTTGGTAAATTTAAAATTATGCCTCCCCGACCCCTTTGATGTCAAAAAAGAACGATTTAAACAGGGTGACGCGCTGTCATGTGACTTCTTTAAGAACATACTTGAGATTACGAACTTCCGCCCCAACACCAGAGGCGCAATCTTTCTAAAACGGAATTAGGATTTGGTAGTCAACGACGGTTAAACCAACTATATACTCGTCAAGAAGAGACACCCAACATCGACGTCTTGGAAAGAACATCATCATAAACAGCTATAACTTTGAGGTATAACTAAGCAGCTTCCAAGCCGGTTTTCGCCCAGGCTTTTCGACGATAGATCACATTTTCGCTCTAACCAGCATAGCCAAAAAATATATAGAGAAGAAAGGCAAGTTGTATACTTGTTTCGTAGATTTCAAGGCTGCTTTTGACAAAGTGAATAGGCAGGCTTTGATGTACAAACTGTCTTGCTTAGGGGTGTCTCGTAAGTTTCTGATGTTGTATTCCAATTTTCTGGCGTTATCGAATGCAACTGTTTGGGATGGTTCCGAGTTCTCTGACTGGTTTGAAACAACAGCAGGTGTTCCTCAAGGGTGTATCCTAAGTCCTCTTATCTTTGCCCTGTTTTTGATGAAATCAGTCAACTAATTCCTGGCGGAGTTTCTTTTGCTCGCATATTGGTGAAAGCATTGCTCTATGCTGACGATTTGGTTTTGCTCGCTGACAATCCATCTACGCTCCAACTGCAAATTAACAGACTCGTCTCATTCTGCGATACTTGGGGACTTCAGATTAATGCGCAAAAGACGAAAATTCTTATCTTTGAGTCCCGGAAAAGAAGTAGACTACCAGGAGAGAATTGGTCTCTTATTAACGCTCGCATAGAGGTTGTTCATGAGTTTAAGTACCTGGGCGTCTTACTAACGCACAACCTTAACTTTGTTAAGCACTCTATTAACAAAAGTAATGAGGCCAAACTTGCTCTGAACATGATGTGGCCTAAGTTTTTCGCAAATCAAAATATTGATCTGGCCTCAAAATATCGAGTCTTCAGTGCGACTGTTAATGCCTGCATGTGTTATGGAGTCCAAGTTTTCGGATTTACAGCCTTTGAAGCCTTTGAAGTAGTCCAAAGGCACTTTTTCAAGCGCCTGTTCAAGCTTCCTAACTCAACACCGAATTACGCTATTTACGTTGAGTCAGGTATTACGCCCATCTATATACAAAGTCTGAAAGCAAACGCGAACTATATAACAAGTGTAATGAAAAGGAATAACAGTTGCCTACATAGATCAATCATGCTACAACTTCTCCGTACTAATGCCTCGCCTTTTAAAGAATGGAACCTGATTGCAGCATCCCACGACACAGTGCTTTCTTTGTTAGAGTCTAAAGTTGATCAATGGCAAGACAAGTTTTCTGATCTGATTTCAATGGTAGACGAAAAGCTATATATTGAAAACCTCTCCAAAGCAACTTCTTCCACATCTCGGAATGTCTACAAAAACTTAAACCACCAGCTCTCTGTTGCTAACTATTTTCGCAGAGAATTTTCGTCCCAAGTAATTAGTACTGTCTTTAAAACCAGAGTCGAAATTCTGAACCTGAACTTTATACCTCATCGAAACGATTTGCCAAAATTGTGTAGTTTATGCAACAGAAGGGAAAACGAAGATGTCTACCACTTCATTGCTATCTGTCCTATTTTACAGGAAATTCGAAGGTTATATTTCCAACAAAGTCAGATTTCTTTGCCACGCTTTTACGATATTATGAATGGAACCGAGGGATGGCTAAGCCTGTATAACTATTGCAAGCAAGCTCTTACCTACCGTAATAGCTTTATGTCATAACATCAGTTGTTCACTCAGTTACTGTAGTATAACTTCTTTAATTTTATGTTTCAAATCATTAAAATTGTGGTATTTTTATGCCTTCCAGTCATACACAAATGCATTTATTTTATGTTTCAAATCATTAAAATTGCCACACTATGCCACTTTTTAGGTTAGTTCTCCATTTGCGTCTAAGCTAATAATTTTATTTAAATTGTATATTATGTATTATATTATTAAATAAGAAAAAATATATTTGCGTTTATATTGTTTTTATTAATGAAATGTCTCTTCAGGCAGACGGCAGGTTTTTGCCATGCTATTATTCTTGTAAATTGCTCTGTAAACTCTAAAACGAAATAAAGAATTTATAATAATAATAATAACAGCTATAACTTTGAGGTATTCAGGGACTTTGTCTACCTCGGTTTAGCTATAAATTCAGACAATGACACCAGCGCTGAAATCCCTTAAGCACCAGCAAGAGTTATCCCCCAGCAAACTGAGGATAACTCTTGCCAATTGCTGTTTCCTTGGACTAGGAACGCAATTGGAGTATAGCAAAGCCCTCTGTCTTTGTAAAAATACTCTTTAAAAATACTCGCCTCGTTAGTGGTCAAATTTTGGACCACGTTTGCTCATTGTCCTTGTATGAAATTTTTGAAAAATATTAAAAAAAAAGTCTGGCTTCTCTTTCTAGGAAAAAGGCTACCTTTGAATATTTTTGGCACTTTTGGCGAGGCATCAAAGCGAATACTTTGGTTTAGTTTAAATTGTTACAAAGTTGTCGACCTAGCTTCTTTTTATTTTTCCTCTTAAAAAACAAGCAATAGTTGAAAGCTTAATTAAATTGAACATCATTTCATAACTTTTTTGAACACTTAGTAAACCCAGGTGGTATTTAGTAAACCCAGGTGGTAGAACCTCATATATGGTTTATAATTTGCGGTAAATAATCCGTAGACTTTCGCACCAAAAAAATAATATGCCGCGAAAAAAAGCTAGCATTGAGTCTATGTTTACGTCAACGGGCATGTTCTCCTCCATCTTCTGACGACGTAAGGCCATTTAGGCTTGGTTCGAGTCTTTGCTCCGAGTATATTATTAATAACTCCGGTGTATAGAAGGCGGCGTTCCGCGTCCATAATTCGTCCTATTGTGATTTCCTCCAAACTTAAACTTAAGTTAAACTTATTTAAGTTAAACGATTTTCGCCGTGTGTCCTTGCCTTAAAAGCTTGTTACTGCGAGTTCATAGAAATATTTCAAGGGCTTGCAACAAAGTTTTGGGAGCAATCTTACTCGCAACGATTAAGACTTCATGGTTAATGAGAGAATGGTCTCTCGCATTAAAGGTAGCGATTTTCTCGCCGCGAGAAAACGGGACTTAAGGCCTATTTCTGAAAAAAAAAACTCTTTTTAAAACAATAAACTCCTTAAAACGAAATTTTAATTTTATTTTTAATTCGTCAAATAGACAGTAGTCAGTTCAGAAGCTTGTTGGCTCGAAATGCATCCGATTGTTTTTATTTGACGAATAAAAATAAAATGTTTTTAGAGGTCCGTCCGAAAATGGAAAAAGGACCGCTTATGGTATCGCTACGTTGCCCGCCCGCCAGTTCGTTCGTCCAGTCGTTTTATAACTTCTGAACGGTAAGTCGTAGGAAGACGAAATTTGGTGTGGTTATAACTCCGGGAACAGTCAGAGAGCGCACAGCTTTTTTAAGCACAAATAACGGTTTAATTACAGTTTGAAATTTCATACGAAAATGGACTAAAAGATTTTTAGGTACTTATTTTGAGAAGTTTAGAAGGCAAGAACTAGAAAAAAAAACTTAAGTCAAGTAAATATTGAACTTAAATGAAAAAAATTAGTTTGTTGAAAAAATAAAAAAGCTTTTGAGAAATCAAGAGTTAAAAATGGATGGCATTTCTTAAAGTTTTGAGGCCATAACATTTGAACCGCTCAGTGCAAAAAGCCGATATCTAACACGCGTATAATGCAACTCAAAATTAACCAAGTGCTTTTTTTCATATTTTTTCGAGAGAGTTTAAATTCTGCCTTTTTTACGCATTTTCGAAAAAAAAATCGCAAAAATTCACGAAAAATATTGTATTCATCGCACGTATCAGAAATTATCAAAAAAATTCAGGAAAATTTTAGCGAATTTTGAAGTTTCAAAAACTTCTGAGATTTAACTCGAAAACACAGAAGCATTTACAAAAATATTTTTTTAATATCTTTTAGCATCTAATGGTATAAGTGATCTTGTTCAGATTTGGTACAAGGGCAAAGCGTGGAAAAATTAAGCTAGCTGCGTCAAAAAAAAAATAAAATTCCCGTTTCCAACCTTAGTTTTTCTAAGCCTATTTAAAAACATAGTAAAATAAAAAGATTGTTTTTCCGTTTACGAAATACTCAGTGCCCATAGGATTTAAGGAAAATAGCCAATGCTAGCTTAAGTGGGTGTGTTATTGGAAAAAGGTCTAACTGTGATTGGAAAAAAATTTAAAATAGTTGTTTTATTAATTTGCAATTTAAAAAATGCTAAAAAAGGTCATATGTCCCCCTCTATATCGCAAAGGGTATAAAGTATAATTTTGAAATAAATAACAGCCAAAGTCTTCTGAAATTTCATAAAATTCTATAGCAAACTTTAAATATTCAAAAACATTTAAAGGTTTGACTCAACAACTTAAAAGCATTTTTTAGAAGTTCTTGTAAAAGTTTCTTGTAAAAGTTTCTTGGCTATGACGATATGGTTTAAATTTGGTAAAAGTATGTAACGTTTACAGGGCAACCTGACTTTATTAAAAACGTTTCAAAGCTGGCGTCTCCAACCCAAACTTTTTAAGCACATTTAACAAACGAAATAAAAAGCATACCAAATGTTTTACCCTTTTCTCAGAAGTCCTTGTTCGCAGAATTTAAGAAATAAATACAATAAGAAAAGAAGCTTTACCTTCAACAAAAGCCGCCAGACCGCTCTGTGTGTGTCTTCATACTTGACTGTCTTTTTTTATTACAAAGTTGTTTTTGGTCTTATAAAAAATATAAAAAAAAATATGTGGTCGAAAAAAAATAATTTTTCAATATAATACATAAACTCTTTTGAGTTTCAATCTTTTTAGGAAAAACTTAAAAGTAATAATTAGACTATTTCTGATAATCTTTAATTTTGTCAGACCATAACTTCCTTAAGCAGCCTGAATGTAATGTCCAAAAATGAAATGTCGTCCCAAAATAAAAGTACTTTAAGGTTCTTGCTTCTCTCTGTACCCATGGCAAAATCGTTTTACTTCAAGGTGATGCTTGTTGGACTTTTTTATTTACTTGTAATGCTTCCGTTCAAAATAACAATGTCATTTAGCTCAGCTTAGTTGAACGCTAAAGTTCTTCATTCACCTCATTGCACATTGTAGTCACTGCACTACCTTCAATCGGTATGCTATACTCCGTTCAAGGTTCAGAGCTAACATGTAACCTCCTTAAAGAGGAATTTACGGCGCCTTAATCCGAGGTTAGGGTGTGGGATTTTATAGCAAACAATGTTCGCCTTACATGTACCTGAAACTAAGGCACATTCAACTCTGAAGCAAGTAAAAATGTAGTCGAAGTTAAAAATCTCATAAACATGCAAAATAGCATCGAAGTTTTTATTTAATTTAGCGACCCTCCTCCTGTGTGTCATCATTAAAAAGCTGCCAAAATTAATTTTAATTGACTTCTTGTAATCCAAGCCGTGTAATTGGCCTGCGCAGCTGTGTATCGAGCCCGATAAATGAAATTAGTTTACTTGACACAAGACTTTAATTCCCCAAAGATTAACAAGTGCACTTAATTCTGTCACGACTCGAGAGTAAAACATTTAACTTGTGGCTTGTCTCAAGCATTTAATCACGAAAGTGTACGGCGCGTTTATGGACTCAAGTTTTCGCTTCAAATGATGCGAGTTTGGATGCTATACCCGCAGAGCAATTAATTCGACTTCACTTAACTGTCTTGAGTGGTTTTTCGTCAACACGACTTTAGCTTTAAATCATTACTACACTTATCTGACTAATTGATATGTGTTTTCATCACAGTGCGCACGTCAGGCTCAGTGCATAAACGGTGGGTCCTAGCATGACGACATCTCTTAGCGAGGCGTAACAAGCTCGCTCGAAAGGTAATTAGGAGGCGAATGGGCTTGTAACACCCATGTCTTAGGCACTCCTAGTTTTGGTTTTCCCAACACCGATTTATATACCCCCCAATCGCGTCGATTTGATGTGCGTCACTGCACGCATGCGCGCTGTTAGCATTAATTAGACACCTTCGCGGTGGTGTACCTTGCCGCTGACTGCGTCACGTTAAATCAAGTTAACAAGCTTAAGGATACCGCTGATTGATTGAATCCGATAAGCCCATTGATTGATTTATGTTTTCCGAATTTGTGCGGGACTTTATTTCGGCCGAACAGGATCCAGCCAAGAGTCCACATGTCACCGATTCTGGTTTTTGCTCTTTCCCAATGCAGTCGCTGATTGGGACAAGATACGGATCCCCTCCGCTGGTGTCGACTGACGTTAAGCCATGGCTAATCCCATCGACTCAAGTGGCAGTCACCATGCCACTTGCTACGGGGCGAGAGTGAGACATTCCTGGCTATGTAAATAGTCAAGGTTTGATAGCAGGGATTTGTCCGATATGTCCATCGATAACAGAGTTTGCAGCTCGTTGGTCTGACAGAGCCACAACTTACACTGGCTGAATCAACGCCGAGTAATTGAGCTGTAAACTATGCTGTTTACACAGTTCGCGTCGCGAGGAATGCTTAAAATAGCCACAGTGTGATTTTTTCACACCGCCGTTCGCACAATGTTAACTTAATTCGCACAAAGGGAACCGTGTAGCGTTTGATTAGCAGCACCATGTGACACATCGTGATCGATGAAGTAAGTGTACGAGATGTTTCCGCCGGCAACTCATGCACCTGTCCAGCAGTCCACCAGCCACCACTCTCAGTGGGGTGACTCTGACTGATTGTTTATTTAATCATGCGCACGCCGAACCCCTGATTTTCCGCAGAGCTTTTGTAAAGCGAGCTGTGGCTACTTTTCGGCAGATGGCAGCACAATTGAACGCGATCGACTCAGTCCAGGTGGAGTGGAACCACCCAAATGCGCAGGAGCAGGAGCACCAAAATACTTCGTGTACGCCGTAATCCATTTTTAATGAAGGGGGTCAACACACACTTTTTGATTGATTGCACCTCGCTGTGATTATCGTGGATGGCTTGAGAGCCTGTCAAGCACACAGGAAGCGCCTGAAACACAGAAAACAACTTTGTGTTGCGCACCATACGCGCAAATGCCTCAGCCATTTCGGCTGAGTATCTGGATTGTCAGCAATAATTAATTAGTTTTAAAAAAACGTGATAAGTCTTACATTAGCCGCCCTTTGGTCTCGCGGCTCGGTTAATTTGGAAAAATTCCGCCACTGAGGCGGTCAAGATACTGCCTTGACTTGTTGCACATCGTACGATTATGAGTTTCATCAAAAGCAAGTCTTATGGTTAATGTAATCGATTTTGACGAGCAACTTTATGTGTACCTACTTGACAGACAGATACTGTCGCGTATTCCCCAATTAGTGGACCCATTTTTGAAGGAAACGTCGAATTTGAAATCAGATACTTGTCCGGACAGTGTTTTTTGGACACTTTTCTCGACAGGGTCCCAATTAAGATTCTGGTCGCAAAATGTTTGTGGTTTTTACCGAAGGCCAAAATCGAGAAAGGGATCGTTTGCTGCGGCCACTGCTGGACGAGGACAGAGCAATTTATAGACTTGAAATTTTTCCAGGGAATTTGTAGGGGGCATTCTTTGAAGTTGTTGGGTTACGTAAAGTTTCCTGGTAAAATAATAGGTACACCTGCCAGTCCTGCCACCCAGTATGAAGATAACTCAATTGTGGCATGAAAATTACTGTAAACGCTTTTAACATTCAAATCATATTTCAAGTAAATTTACGCGATCGTTTTCTTTAAAAGCTCCTCACTTTGTGGTTACGTACGCGTAACTTCTGACATTTTCAAGTCGAACTGTTGTCGTCCATCAATTCGCGGCAATTATAGAGTGCACGTGAATTTCACGTCTTGTGCCGGTTTTTTGTTTATATTTTTTTTACTTTTTTGTTGAAACCCCATTAAGGCTTTTCAATTGCTTAAACGATATTCAATTGTTTTCTTTTGAGGGTCGGCCGACACTGCAAGGGGCTATATACATCTCTTGCGGTCTAAAAATAGAGTTTTTCTTGTTTGCGTTCATTAGGCGGATAGTGACTTCCATGTTTCTTTTTGATGTTTCGAGTGTTGATTCTCCCTCCAATAAGCGCGGGTAAAATTTGGCCTTCGATAAAGAGTGTGTTTTTTGTTGATTTTCTTCCAGTCATCGAAGACAGTTTATATTTTTGTTTCGTGTTAATTATTTATTAGTCTGCTCTATTTGGGGCGAAACCCATTTTCATGGTTCAAAGTACGATTTGCAGAAAGCGAAATCAATATTATTTCCAAAGCAGCGATGATTGCCTGGCATCACTGGTGCTTTTTGTGGGCTGAAGCTGAATGCGGTGACGCTATTTTTCTTATGTCTCGTCTTATCATCTTGAATGACGCGTTGGTTCTGTTCTTTATGATTTGATTGCAATCGACACGCAATTTTATTGCACTTGCTTATTAAGAAAAACCATTTTCCGCACTTTTCTTTAAGTGTGTTACATTTTTTGCCACCATCACTACCTACTTTGCAGGGGTATAGTGGTGCCCCCAAGTTAAACTAATCTTTCTATAGTCCCATATTTTTTAAAAGGAGGACCTGTTTTTCAATCGCTAGCTGCATTCCCGCTATCCCACCTTCTTTCAGAATACTCACGAATTAATTATTTTTTAACCCGGCATTTTTGAATCGCATCTATGAATTCTGTCGAATATAGGGAAGTTGCTTTACAATATTAAGCTTTTCTTGAATCCTGACATCTTTTGCTCTGTCTCTACGTGCAACAATAGAGCTTTTAACAGTTTGACGTCTACTGGTATTATCGAGTGCGGGATGCCAAATAAAGTACCTTTTACCAAAGTGTGGTACCAAAGTACCACAGCAACCCTGTGTTTCGATGAACGGGAAAGTTGTAGACTTGATCAGGCTTTCTAGGTATTGCTAAAAATATTTTCATTATATAACACGGAAAGGATCCTGCCATCGTCACCTAAAAAAAAAGACTTGTTCTTTTTCACGGTCCCCACCTCCGCGAGGGTTTGACAAGCCGTCCGAGAATATTAATTGTCCTGAAAAACTTCTCAAAGTGCCGTTCGGATTCGGCAAAAAATTGAAGGTTTCCTTGTAAGTGAAGAAATTAACACACCAGCATACATTGTTGAGAAGTTGGCCCTGGTTCACCTCGAGCTGTTGCGCCACTCTATTTATTTATTTTAACACGGAAAGGATAAGAAAAGTGTTTTGTGTTGTAGAAACAGTGTATACGACCACAAAAGGGTACATGGATTCAAGGAGATCATATCTTCGGAATACTTTTTCGATATTTTGCACATATTTTATTAAAATAATTTTTGGGTCAATTTAAAGAACGGAATGAGCACTATAACTTCTTTCCTTATCGGTACGCTCAAGGTTGAGTAGTTTATTAGTAATTCGCACTTCTACAGAAACTTTTGAATTTTTTCATATAAAAACGCGATTTGCTTGGCATCCCGCGGTCGATAAATGTGAAGGACGTAAGATTTTGACAGCCGTGGTAAAAGGTTATAGAGCTCTTCCTTCAGCTGTCAGCCCACAAGAATGAATTGGGAAAGGAACAAAAACGTGAAACCTTCGAGAATCTGAAACACCGCAGGAAAAAAGTTGATGGAAAACAATGAAAAATCATCAACTTTTGGTACGAAACATGCGCGATTTCAACGTTAGTTTTTGGCTTAAAAAAGCAAATAAGAAGTGTAGAATCGGTTTGAAAACATCTAAAGCATTTGGAATTAACATATAATTTAAATTTGTTCACCAAATTTACACTTTAAAATGTGTTTCTGTGTAATATTAGGGGGGCCGTGGCGGCAATATTGAAAAAAACTTTTTTTTGTTGTCGTTTTGTGCGGGCTGCGTAAGAGTTTTGCCAAACAAACGTTTATCCAGTAGGTTCTGGGGCATTGTAAAATACTTTTTTAAATTATTTCAAATCGATTCGAAAACATGAATTGTTCTTATAAGCCAAAAACTATCATTGAAATCGGGCAAGTTCTGTACTAAAGGTTGAGGATTATTCATTGTTTTCCATCAACTTTTTTTATAAAGAGATATAAAGCGCGTTCATAAAAAGAGATGCAAGCATTGAATAAAGAGACATGGAAGTGGTGTTTTCTGGGAAAAGTGAAGCATTAGTTTTAGTTGTGTGAGGGCGGACTACTTATGTGTTCAACCAGGCATGTAATGAGAGACGGCTCGAGGTTCATACGTTTCTGGGAGCTGGCTCTACTTTTGTTTAACATTCCTGTGTTAAGGTGACATTTGAACCCCGATTCGTGATGCATTCGATACATTCACTTACAAGTCGATACCCGAAATCGGGCGACTAATGTCAAAATAAATGCTTCACTCACACACACTGTATATGTGAAAAAGAGCTATTCCTTGTCTCTTTATTCAATGGATGCAAGCGGAAGACCTCTATAGCAGGTATTAAAACTCAAAAAAACTCGTCTCAGCAAATTACAAACGATCATTTTCATTCGATCATCACCCCATACCCGGCATGTGTACTAACATCGTCATTGAAATCGCGTACGAACACGAAACTGAGGTCAAAAATCTGTTGAAGTCCGAAAAGAAGAAAAAATTTATGAAATAAAATTTATGACATAAAAAAATTTATGTCAGAAATATTAAAAATTGTAAGCCTTTCTCCCGTGCGACAACTGCCTCCCAGCTGCCAGCACCTTCGACAAGGTCAATCAGTTTGCAAAAATTTTATGCCAGATTGTGCCACGTCTCCACTTGTACTGGAGAGCGTAGAACATTCCCTTCGGCACTCGATCGTACAGCAGCAGAAGGCCATAAAAAACACAAATCTACAAATCAGCTGGTGCAGATCTCATTTCATCTGGGCTTTTTCATCTGGGGAAAATGATGAAAAAAAAGGTGGCCTGCCGGTATATTCTGAGGTCAAATCGGCGAACCCAACAAGCGGATCTTTACGGCAGCAGTAGAGTGGGAGAGATATATAATCCATCACTTCAGATCATAACCTCGCGCCTAAAAGAAAAAGGAGAAGAAGAAGGCTTTTCCATCTGTCATACTCTTCTAATCTCTTTCCGAGTAGATGAAAAACTGCACTTGTTCAGACCGTCCCAAAAAAGGGCGATCGACTCCTCCGATCATGGATATGCTGATAAATGTATATTTAATAAATGTCTAGAATCACGGAAGCTTCTCAATGACCAGCAATACGGCTTTCGTGGCTAATGGTCCACTGGTTATCTGATGGCTTATTTCACCGAAAGTGGAGCACTCCTTGCATCTTCATGGTGAAAGCAAGGTTGTTGCTTTTGCTCGATATATTTCTAAAGCATTTGGCAGATTCTGGCATCAGACTCTCTTGTCGTAAATGTGTAAATTTGGAAGCGATGTATCTTCTATTCATTGGATTAGAAATTTCCTTTCGAAACGATCAATCCAATTGGTATTGGACGGTTTCAAGTCTGGATCTCTGATGTTCATCATATAAATGCGATGGTGATCCCCAGGGCTCAGTTTTATCTCCAACACTCTTTCTGACCTTTTTAAATGAGTTTTAGTTTTCCACTTGCCACATGTAAACCAATTCTTTCTTGCGCTTATGACAATAATCTCAACTTTTCAAATTTATTTCTTTCAATCATCCTAGTTTTTTAAACGTTGAAATAGAAGGGACGTGTGTTGAACTCATCCCAAACCGAACTTAACAGAATTTCAAAATGGGGGCTTCGAAAAAGCGTGGAATTAATTCATCCAAAACTCAATGGTGTTTACTGTCTTCCAATCCAAGCCATGAATGGCACTTGAATCACATAAGCCGAGAAGCTTTGACACCTTTGAATCACATAAGCCGAGAAGCTTTGACACCTTTAATGACAATTTACGTTATGGAATGACCACATATTCTTGTGGTCCACACTCAGCGCCTGTTGATGGGATTTATTCCAAAACCCGTCGCGCGAAAATTATACGCTTAATGTAAAAACTAAAATTACGTCCAGTATAAATTATCAATAAGAACAAATTAAAAGTTAAATGTTTTTGTAAATTATTTGTAAACGTATTTTGAAGGCTTAAGTCATGCAAGAAATACTTAACACCTTTTTTTGAACATCTTCGCAGTAGCTCTTGTCTTTTTTTTTTTTTTTTAGGCTTTGTCCATAAAAAATGCTCCGCTGAAACAGCCATCTACATCCTAAACGTTTGCAAGTCATACGGCCTTACCGTATTTAAAGTTCCCATATTGACTATCTTTTGGTTCACAGTTCCCTAAAACCGCGGGTCAAAGATTGCAAAGTGAGGTAATCTCAGTGCGGCACCGTGTGCTGCTAAGCTTCAGTTTAATGGGACCTTAAAAGAAGAAAACTGTGCAAGTAAAGGTATCTGGGCAAAATATTTTTAACACGTAGCAAAACTTATCAAATTTTTGACAAAAATTAAGATGTTGACCTATAGCGAACTTGAATAGAGAAAGCAGACTGGCAGTTCCTCATTCCTGGGAACTGCCACTACAAACAGGTCAAGAAACATTGTGGTGATCAGATGAAGTTAAACTAGTGATTAGGAAAAAGAAAGCGGTATTCAAGGCATGGAAGAAGTGCTCCTTGAACAAAATAGAGATGAAAAGCTTCGCCAGGAATATAGACAACGCAGCAGTCTCGCTTAGAAAAAGTGAGCCCGATTCAAGCAAAGAGAATAGAGGGCCTGGAAATATCCTATCGGGAATGTCCTGAAATGGGTGCACAATCTCGCCCGGTGGAAGCACCCTATAAGAATGCATGTTAACTTTTGTAAACCCACGGAGCTAGGTAAAGCCAATGATCCTTTTGTGTCCTGTACCTACAATCTACAGTTATTGCTAGATGAACTTGCTGCCTACATACAATTGACCCGAAACAGCTCACAAAGAGATACGTATTGAGTTAAGCTAGTCACGTTAGGGCTCGACCAGCGCTTTTTAAAGTCTAGTTGAACTAGGGGAATAGCTGTAGGGTTTATTGCATGGAAACATTAAAATGATAAAAAACTTCTTTGTTTTCGTTCAATAAATTTTGAAAAGCGAACCATTATAGCAATATGCAACATGACATAATGGCCCTGCAATACCTTCCATGTAACTAAAAAAAAACTAACGCGGTTAATTATTGTCGAGACTGCACCTACCTACCCATGTTGGCAAAATTATCAAAATTCACAGTTCCACATAAATATTATTTAGATTTATGTACCTACACAATAATTATGATTTTCACCCCCACAAGATGATTACACATGTACGGTCAGCTAGCCAAACACGAGTCATAAAAAAAATTTCAGAAATAATTTTGTTGGCAGAGCAATTTTTATCTTCAACGCCATGTGGGTCTCCGCATTAAGAATTGCCCCCATAAAATTAGCTCGAAATTATTACTTAATAATTCAATAACAACAATACCTGCTTCGCGCGCTACCAGTTCTGTATATTGGCAGGTAATAAATTTAACGATCCTGTTGATATTCTAACAGCACGCAATAAATCTAAGCTGAATGTCCATATAATCATAGGCGAACAGTTCGATCGTGAAACCCAAAGTGAACTCTTACATATCAGCCGAAAGATACAAATTGCACGTTTACGCTCCACCACGCGGCGTAATCAAAATGTTGCGTTAAATAACGGGCTGTCTATATCCGCAAGCAACGTAATTAAATATAACTTATGCCGTGTACTGCACCCCGGAGGTGGACACATATTCAAATCGACTTGCTATATGGAGGAGTGTGCATCGCACTCAGATCATAATCGCTTTGAGCTTAGACGCTTGATCGTTGATCATGCATCAATGGCATGTGGAGCCCCACTTTGGGGAGTTGTTGCTTCTGGGTACTCGCAATGAAGTTTGTTTTTCAATGAAGCAAGGAAAAAACCATGACTCTCACGCAACGCAACTCCTCCTACCAGAAACAATAAAAATCAGGCGCAACAAAAATTCGGCACGTTAAGTGTATCGCGATTTTATCAGCCGATGAAAGCCGACTTCCAGTCCATAAAGCTGCCTTAGCCAACTACCGAGTGAGCGGTTGTACATAAACAAAGTTCCACGCTCGCTTGAGCTTCGGGAAACATCGCTGGCCACAAACAGTCTACTTGCCGAGGTGGCCACGATCGGCAGACGCGATCTTGTTTGTTGTCCAACGAGGATCACACGCGCTCGGCATTCGCCCATTCCGCCGAACGGAAGCCGTGCTATCCTGCATGTGTGCCTTTTTGCAATAAAATCCATTAAAGTGTGATATCTATCAGATGGATAAAAATATTCCACAATTAATGGCTGCTGATGGTGACTGACATTATAAACAGCGAATCGAACACGCTTTCGTAGCGATCGTGTGGGGCCGGTCCATCGTGCCAAAAAATTATCTGTTTTCAATTCCTCAGGCCAGTGCTAGGAATTTACGCATCACACTCTGTACTTGATTAAGTTATAAAAATCAAAATTCAATTTATTTATTGCCCACATATTCGCGGTGACGAAAAATGCCTTCGTGCCAAGGCAGTTCAAGTATCGCAGTACGTTTAGTAGAGTGACGCGAAAGTGGGCGCAGTGATTCGTGTAACCGGTGATGAGCCACGGCCTAACAATGCAACCCAAAGAGTGGAATGCAAATTTCAATAAAAAAGAAAAAACAATTTTGTACAAGTTTTGTCGAATTTAAGGCCAAATAGCCCAATCAATTGACATCTATTGACAGTTTAGTAAGCAATTGCTGGCACAACTGTGCGCCCAGTGACAAGCGGTTGACGCAATGAAAGTGGGGAAAACGTCAGGGTAACATTGCATTGCAGCAAGCGCACGCACGTAGCCGTATACGCTTTTTTCTTTCATATGACACCGCTGTCAATGTTAATGCCCATTTTGAATTCTTAATTTCTGGTTACATGCCGCAGTGCGCCGTTGTGTCTTGACTTGACATAACGCCAAGAAAAACTGTCAAATTGTCTTGAATCTCGAAATGAGTGAAACTAGTGTTTATCGCCGGGAATTGTCAAATACTAGAGGCGTTGCGAATCGCGATGTGAGTGTCTTAAAAAGTGACATGAGGCGGGATAGTAGGGGTCCGGGTCCCTACCGAAGTTTGAACGATCTGCCCTCCCACGAAGCGAGGTCGGATTCGTCGAACCAAACAGAGCTTATTTTGCATCTGCGGTCGGAAATCCGGAAAAAGGACAAAATGTTGGAGGACAATAACCAAAGGATTATTCGCCTAACCAACGAGCTGTCTCTGTCAGAAAAGAACTGCTCAGACAAGGACAGTATTATTGTTGACTTACAAAACGAAATTGACAAATTCCGTCAGGTGGTGCGTCCACTGACCCAAGCCTTCTTAGAGCGCAACAGGAGTGCCGACACGAGCATTTCGATATGGGGCCCAGGTGTGGAGTCCACTCGGGTGTTGGACGTGAGCGAACCCCGTCTGAAACGTCAAGGCTACAGTGCGGAGCCCCTATCGCAAATGGCAGGCACCGAAAGCGAGCTCATCAAAATACCCAAATCCATTGTGTAAGAATTTTTTAGTATGTTAAGTGCTCGCTTTAAAAACTAAATTGACATTTCTTAATTTGCTTTATCTAATCGCTTTGTTGTTTGATGGTTTTTTTTGCAGATCTCGTGAACTCATCAAATCGGCAATATTGGATAATGATTTTATGAAAAACCTGGATATAACACAAATACGCGAAATCGTCGATTGTATGTATCCAGTTAAGTATGCGGCGAAAAGCCTCATCATTAAGGAGGGAGATGTTGGCAGCATTGTTTACGTGATGGAAGGTGAGTTTTTTGTTTGTTTGTTTGCTTTTTATTTGGTGATTGATTGTTTTGACTAGAAGTCAGAACTTTTTGTTTTTTGTTAATGAGGTACCAAGGTTGGTGTCTCATGAACTCTAAGAAAAACAAAAACGCAGCCAAATGTCAGGTAGAAAAAACAACGATAATCCACAATCTCTTCCTTAAAACTGTCCCTAACTTATATACAATCCCGATAATGAATATAATACTCGAATGCCCCCCCATATGCGGTTTCAAAAAATGCCTACACCTATTCCCATGTCTTATACGGTGGGGCTTCCAGGAAATTACCCCCAAAACGAAAAATGAAATATCACCCCCATGATTCTTCCCCAAATCAAAGATGCAAAAAGTGCGCACAAAGGTATGAAAAACTCCAGAAAAAAGTATGAAATCAATCCCCAAAAAGGTATGAAATAAATCTTATGTTTATTGTTCTAAAAAAACTCCTAAGACTGTTTTAAACTATCCGTATACACAAACTATGCATTAAAATTAATATACCCTCAGTCGGGTACAAAAATTTATATAGAGTCCATTGTGAATGACATTATGGAACCTATGTTTAATATGGTGTTTCCACCGGACAGAAATCCGCGATTAATTCAAAACTGGTTTAAATCCCCCGAAATGTCAATATTTGCTTCAGGAATTTTAGACTGTTCCACGCATGAATTCTCAAATCAAACCGTATAGAATTCTACGTGTTCTGACAAAACAAATCAAACAAGGCTTTTATTGACAGCTGGGTATCATCAACTCGGCTATGTTGGTTGTATTATGTAAAGCGATGTCTAGAATGGTTGCTGTGAGTATTTGTGACTGCAAAAATAGTTTTTCGCTCCTGGGAAATGGCATCGCAACGCTCTTTTAAGAGCCGAAATGACAGAAGCAGAGTGTTCGTGTCAAATTAATCCTATATTTATCCGGTAGAGCCACTTTGGGATTTATTTTTAATCGTCTCCCGCTAATCCTCTTTTGAAAGTCGGTGAAGACATCCTTTTAGGCTAATATGTATGCAAAACCGTCAGCCGAATCCGAACGGAGGCTGAGTATTGAAGCGTTCTCAACTCAAGTTTTACTCAGGTTTTACTGAAATCGGTAAATTTTCACTGTGAAGTCGGCCCTTAGTTTTTGTATTGTTTTTTATACGCTCTTCACACTGCATCCAAAACTGAGTTTTGTGCTAAAAGTTATCGAAAACTCGTTTAGCCATTCACACTTTCTTAACGCCGAATTTAAATTTGTTTTCGTTAGTTGTAAAATTTAAACCCATAAAATTTAGCCAAAAAAAAACCCATATTTATTTTTAAAGGTGCTTTAAAAGATCCTTAAAAGATGGAAGAATATCAAGAATCTTACGCTGACCTCAAAATGCAAGCTGATTTCAGATGGGCCATTCTGTTTCGGAGACATTTACATTCAAAGTTGAGACAAAAGTGACATCCTTTGCAAGTTAAATTTAAAATTCTTAAGGCAATTTTATATTTCTGACTTTAACAGTGATTTTAAACGAAAACTACTAAAAAACTGAAGCTTACGTGTGTTTTCACGAAACTACAGGTTTGGGTTCAGTTTGTAGAGGACGTTACTATACCTATTCCTTTTGCAGAATCAAAAATTCGGTGGTAATTAAAAATAAATTTTTTGTAATACCTAGCAGTAGGCAAAATTTACATCAACAAAAACGTCGGCAAGTCGCACATGTTCGGACACAGCAAAATCAATCAAAAGTGAAAAATAATCGTCTTTTTTCCGGTCGGTGGAAACACTTTGGGACTAATTTTCAATTTTCCTACGTTAATCTCTGTTTTCTGTGCTTGGAAATGTTTTATAAGGGTCCATTTAAACGCGATACGGAAAACGGATACGTATTTGTTTTAAGAGTATTTTTACGACAAAATTTTCAATTTAATTAAACAATTCATAGAAACGTACGGACAATAATAAGAAAAAATGTCAAAAAAAGATTTTTTTCTATATTTGTTATGTTAAGCAACATTTTGATGAATTTTTAAATATTCAAATATGTATGAATGATGTTAATTAATTTATTTCACACTTTTGATTATTTCTCTTATGTCTTAATAAATAGTCTATTCATATTTTATGACTTAAAAGTAGTTTTTTCACGCTTTTACCGTTTTCACACTGAGCCAGAATCTAGATTCGGAGTAAAAAATGTCCCAAATCTAATTAAAATCTATCGGATTTCCCATACATTTGTGGGATTCAGAATCTATCGAATACTATAATCAAATACAAATGTACTAGATTTGTTTTCGATTTTAAAACACTCGAAGACAATATTTTATAATATAGGCTCTATTTTTTGTCTCAAATTATATCCGAGAAGAATATCATGGCAACCCTTTTCTAAAGTTTCATGTCGATTTCATAAAAGTATGCAACTGTGTTCTGGTTTTGACGTGCGCCCGCTTGTATGCAATTAAATTCCTTCGTGTTGGAATGAACGATATCAATCTGTTTGTAAGAAGATACAGATGCACATAATCAGAATTTACTACACCAACCATCAAAAGGTTATTGAATTCAATTTTGGAATAAATTTATGAAGGTATTAGTTGTCCAACGATTGGTCTTCACGGCATCATGTTTTTTGTTAACTGCACTGCAAAGACGTTGTCCTGATCCTGAATGGCTAGTTTTTTATTTGTTAACTAATTAATTCAGAATTACATGCTCAATTTAGAAAACAATCTGACATTCTCTAGTTGAAAATTTAATTTTTAAGTTTATTGTAGCCGAAAACTTGGATGTTTCTATGCTAAGAATGATTTTTGGTTAAATTTTTTTATAACCAACCCATAGGATAGGAGGTAAATTAAGTTTGTCACATAGTTTGTAGCACGGTGAAATAATAATGGTAGACCCCAAAACCTTAAGGGCATTGATCTAGACCGAATTCGGAAATGAATAAGCTGTGTCCGTCCGTCTGTATGTAACACGTTTTTAGGCCTTACATTTTAAGCTAGGAAGCTGAAATTTGGTGCATAAGTTTATTGTTATCCGAAGCAGTACAGGTGTTAAAATTTCTTAAATCTGCCTACAGACACTCGGACTAAATGTGCAACTACCTCCAGAGCTTTCAAATATGTTAGATGTCTAACAGTTTTAAAGGCTGAAATTTTATATTTGGCATCTTCTAATCATTGTTAGATATAAAAAAAAAACAATCGATAAACCTCCTCAAGTGAGCGCGGCACCTGGTAATGGGTAATTTTTCAAATACATTTTATTCAATAATCGAAAACGAAAAATTTTTACTCTATGTAGGATACAGTTTGCCACGCCCACATTTGGAGGCAGAATTGAAGAAAAACCTTGAATTTTCAAAAAAAAAACTTAATTTCGACTGGCCTAAGGCTTAAATTAGGAAAGAATAAGAAATTAAAATAAGAACGCAAGGTTTACTAGATTCTATTCTAGGCATAAGTTTACCACAAGTCCAAGTGGAATGTATTGGATTTGGTGTCCCGATTCCGAATATGCTATTAAAAATAGTCGGTCTCGATTAGTTTAGAAATTATAACCCAAAGAAGTTAAAAAAAAAGCAAATTTAACACACCCGTAAATGGCCAGCGGCGCCTGCCAAACGACTGGCACCCACCCTTTGAGAAACGACGAAATCGCGTGAGCGACTAAACCCTGCGAAAAAGAGAGTTGAAATTCTTGAAACCCGCGAAGCGGGCCTCCCAAACACTGTTGTCTCCAAAAGCAAATTTATTTTACAGCGAATCTTGTCAGATTTCTGTAGCATACTCTTAGGCAGAAATTAAAAGTCTTCGATGAGGTACTTTGTATGGAAAAATTGAAACTTTGAATAGCTTTAACTTTTAAACTAAATGAGACCGACAATTTTAATAACATATTCGTAATCAGGACAGTAAAAATAACAACTAAATTCCACTTGGACCTACGGTAAACTTGTTCCCTATTCTAGATTTCGTTCTTAGAAAGTTTTAAGCCACGTCTCCTTTCAGCGATGGAATTTCCAAAAATTTAGAATTCGAAAAAGAAAATGCCCTTTTTCCTCCATTGCAGCGTTACTTAGACCTAATATCCATGCTAATATTAATAGTTTGTAGTTGGGGTGTTTGGATCACGCCCCTTTTTAAGTTTGCATTAGCCCCAAATTGCCAAAAAATAACAATAATAGCAGTAATTTACACTGTGGGATAGGATACACACTGTAGCATTTACTCACTGGTTAATAGTTTACCTACTATCGATTTTCGCAAGTCAAAGTTTCAAATATAACTGTCTCGTACGAGCCTGTGCTGTCTCAGGCGCGTATTTATACAAATAAAGTACCTTCTATTACTTTCAGTATTTCTCCTTTAGTAATTTTTCACTGGTACTTTTCCAAGGGAGGGAAATTCAATATCGAAATCAGCTGTCAGCTGACTGGAATGACAGTTAAGTGTGTTCTTTTAGTGAATCGAGCGGGTGTGCTCGTAAAGTAAATTGATGGATGCATTCAGTGACACCTGCATGTATTTAACCACATGTCGCATGCCAATTTTGCTCGTTCCGAATAAGAATCAAAATGGACAAATTTCATTTTCGCTCTTGGTCCTCGTTGGATTCCGAAGACGACATTCGCGTTTAATTCGCGTTTATACCTGGCAGGGGCTTCCCTACCTGTTAGGGTTGCAGAGCGATATCTGGGCTGTTGCTTGCGCATCGTATCTGGTCTCCCTGCGGTCGATTTCAACGTTTATATTGCTGCTTGTTCTCTGGTGTATGTCATTAATCCTTTCTCTAAGGTCAACCCGTAGTCCTTCTCGGCTTTTAGATCTTGAATGGGGTATCCGAATTTTAGCTATCTGGTCAATAACGGTTTTTGCTTCTTGATTTGGGATTGTAAATGCCTTGCCACTTGCTGAAGTTAATCGGCAATTCCAAGAATGAAACGATTACCGTTTTCAGTTGCCGGAAATGATCCTGTGATGAAGACGGCGATCTATTCGATTTCAAAGGAAGCACTCACGTTATACTGGTGCAATCTACCTCTGGTTTGAGTTTGGGTCCATTGCTAGCAGCGCACGTGGAACAATTCCGACACCAGCTCTCGACATCGTTTCTTGCACTTAGCCAATATGAAGCGTTCTCGTACCTTTTTTAGTGTCTCGTTGACTCCTACGTACCCGCAAAATGAGTATCTGGCGGGTACGTAGGCATCGTGCATTTCTTGTAGAATCTCCTGGACCTTCGCCCGTTACCACCGTCAAGCTGCATCTTAAAGGTTTTCCTAAAGGTTTAAAACTAGTATTTGCGTGTCATAAATGATGAATGATAAATGACGGCAACCGGCAACCCTTGTCTCTATCCCCAGGCGTTTTGCTGACGTTTGCTATTGTTTTATTCTTTATTCTTAGGGCCAGTTTTACAGTGAACATTACATATAATCCCGGCTTAAAGTAAGTTTTTCTTAATGCTATGCGTCTCAGAAAAGCAAACCATTAAAACTGAAACAGTGCCCGAGATCAGAGATGCCAGAGTAGAATACGCCAGGTAATCTACTCGATTCACTACGCGTATAGTTAATTGGGTAAACTACGCCTCTGATTTGTTTCATTAACTACTTATGCATTTGTTACACGTCAAAATGTTAAATTTCCAAAAAATTAAAGAATAATAACCGGATGAAAACACTGAAGATCGTGAAAAGAGCCGAATGTGTAGCGTGTGAGCAAAATCAATCAGTTCGAGATTAATAAACGACAAATGGCGATGCGTCTACAGCCTCGCAATTTGAAAAATCAATTTGAATTGCCAATTCGGTAGTTGCGTTGACATTGCAAACGTCATTTTGACGTCTTATTGCTACGTCTGCTGCGTTTAACTACTATAACTACATTTAACTACATAAACTACTTCATTTATGTAGCACACGTAAAAAACGTAGGAAATCAAAAAAAGCGACATTTTTGCCATCTCTGCCCGAGATGCTAGAAAATATAATAAATATATAATGGTCAGTACTAGCAAATTCGTTAGGTGGCTAATGTTAAATGCTAAATTTTTTAATTGAAACGTACGCCTACTTGATTTTAGTTGTAAATAAATGCACATTTGGACTTGGAATTACATCCACTTGTTGACAACGAGTCGAAATCTTGAAAAAGATTGTGTGCTTGGCAACTCTATAAAAGAGCGACAAATAAAAAATTCACACTCACACAAAACAAACTCCCTTCTTTCAACGGAACGAAATGGAACGAATTCTCGAATTCGAACTCGGAATTCAGCTTTCGATTTCGATACGATCGTGTAAACAGCAAGAAAGAAATAGCCACTCGCCGAGGTTCGTTCATTCGCTAGAAATTCGTTGTCGAGAGCAGTTGTGTCGGAAAGGAGATTCGAATCATCTCAAACTCGAGCCCCGTTTATTTGCTTTTCTTGTAATTTACACATTTTTGTTTATACTTTGTTCTTGTGTTTATTTTTTGTTGCATCGCTGTGTGACCCTAAGGGAAAACTGTACTCTGTTGTGATACCCACCCAGAATCTTGCGTTTCACGTGTGTGCGTGTGATTTTCTTTGTTCCGTATTTAGTAAGCAAAGCAGTGTGTTGGATGAGTGAGTGACAAAGGAGGCTGTTTGCCTGGAATTTCCCAACGAAAGTAAAATCATCGTGAAACGTGAATTGTGTTGGCCGTGTTCCCGCGAACCGCATCATCAGACTTGGCATATTGTGGCTGCTGCAGTCTGTTGCAATTTTCGGTTTTTAATTCCGGTTTTCGTGTCTTTTCCGCGTCCTCTCGCGCGGCAGTGTCAAAACTTGGTATAGGTACTCGCTTTGCGTATGCAGGCAGAGTTTAACTGTGTGAGTGTGTAATGATCATCTGCACCAACTGCATCAAACAACAACAATAAATCGAGCCATGTGCACAATGGATATTGCTATACATTTAGCTTGTGTGAGTATACAAGCCGATTGCAGGTCAACGTCGTCGTCGTTTGCCGCTGTGGGTTTCCTCTGACTTCGAAGGACTATCAAGTACCTACCTTCTGCATCTAGCAGATGTTCTCCGAATCAGGTCGTTCCCATCTGTTGTTTTTGTCTTTCTCATCAGGTTATTATTAGATTTGACGCTAACCCAATTCCTAGGATGCAAGGGATTTTAATTTCCCAATAGGCTAGGCTGCCTACACACTCATCGAAAAATCGCAGAACGGAATTGGTGATCGCTTTTTTCTTCTGCTTAAAGAATTGGGTGATCCCCGCTCCGATTATCAACATGAACGACTGGGTCAATTCTGTTGACGCGCCTTTTGTACTTGTCCGAGTTGATAAGGTTTGAACTGTTACGCCGTCAGAGAGATAAAGAAAAATAGTGTTTACAGTAAACATGGGGAGGCTAGTTTGTTTCCAGTCACTGTAACGTTAGGCAAGAAAGTTCGTTTTGACTAAATAATCAGTTCAATCATTTTCGTGTTTTTTTGTTGTCTGTTTTGCTGTATTGTCAGTTTTCTTATGTTTTGTTGCTGGGCAATGATATTGAAATCAGTACAAAGGACGCTGGAATGTATTCAATTTTTGAAGGATGAAAATTTAAGTAAGTACCAAGCCAGCCTATAATGCACCTATCTACTTCGATTTGAACGATCAGTAAACTTTGTAGGAGCGTCTGTGAGTAGGTGCTTGTCTGCCGAAAGTGGGGTAATCATTTCGATTCAAAGAACAAATTTTTTTGTCCTTATTGCAGGTTCCTTATGGCTAGTTGTACGTACCTACCTAAGAAGGTAATTTTCCCCAGTCTTAAGTTATCCAAAGCTTAGACGGTCACCAAAAATTTCTCCTGCAAAAGCCATAACGTTGGTCAACGGATTTCTCAAAACCCTCCATACCTAAATTGTCGAAACTTATGATCAATGATTGATCAGTAAATGCATTGTCCTCAGTGGCGTTTGCAGAGGTGGGTACCTTTGTCATCGCACTTATGGTTTGCATGTTATTCCAATGAGTAAAAGTCTTCATATGGGGTAAATCGATAGGGGCTTGTCAAAACATCGATATGGCAACTTTCAAGTTGGATTTCAGAATACCTACATACATATGGATAGGTACCTAGATCTAGGTATCCATTTTTAAGTTGAATTAAAAACAGAAAATTGGTGACTGAGACAGATTTTTTCTATTATTTTTCCCAGTACGGGTAAAACCTCCGCTATGAACCGGTATCCGCCAGGCGTTGAGTTTCGGGACACCTTGTATATGGACTGCTAATGCCCAACTCCATCATGGTTTTGTACCCGTGGCCAAATTTGGAAACTCTGTCAATGTCAATGGGGAATGCTTCTGCAAGACCAGTACCGCCACCACCAGTACCAAACAGAAGCACAGATCAGAGTACTTTTTTTGTCGCAGGTTTTTTATGAGCGGAGACAGCAACTAGTATGCATATATCTATATAAAGTCAATAGTTTGATACAGGCTGTCATTTAAAATGTTAAAATCCCAGTGTGAACACTAAATGAAGGTTTTCATAATTTTTCTCGAAAATTTGACTGTTGTTTATGTCTTGTACTGTGTACTTACCTTCTGGTTGATGAAGCTCAGATGTAGGTGTTAGCTAAGCTTAGTGCAACAAGCGTCTCTTCCTCTAAGAATAGAGGCTATGGAACAACAACATTTGGATGTTTAAAAGAAACCGTTTACTTAAGTATCTCATATTCAATGACTTCTAGGGCAGCAGTAGGTACGTCTACCTATAATGCCCTGCCTTAAAGTTGTCTGAAAATATTTTGGAATTTCTAAAATGGAAAGAATTTGGATTATCCTCTTGGTGTAAGTATATGCCCCGAATCTATGAATTCACAGTGCCGTACCCATACAGCCTTCGTGGACAAAGTTTATGCTACTGTTGACAAATTTCCCGACAATGAATTCTTCCTTTTCATGGGTAGCTTCAATGCTCGTAGGGTACGGACGACATCACAGCTTGAGGTAGCGTGATTGGAAGTCAAGAAAACCTACTTTACATACAAAAACTTTCACGATTCAAATATCACTGGCAGATTTTCTGGTGGTACTATCTTGTACCTTTTCAGAGGATGCGGCTTCTAAAAGGCTGAGCTGGCAAGTGATTACCAACTAAGTTGTGTGCAAACTGTACTTCAGCGATAATTTTCATCCGAGTCCAACACCTCGTCTGGTATAAAGCACATGCATGTGTAGGAAAGGGTTTCGAAGCTCTGATGCAGACTTCAGCCAACGGTTTTCACAGCATTTTTCGGAAATTTCAATCAAATTTCAGCTTCTTCATTGAATATAGGTAAAAAATGACAGTTCCTTTCATAACGGACATATATTTCTTTTTGAAAATCTTTGTCGAGTGAAGCGGTTTGCTGTATCGATGAGAAAAGATAGACAAGAATAACCCCCAAATATCTGGCGTGATCTACAGAGTGCAGCTGCTCAAGATCTAGGAAGGATAGCACCGAACGAATCTTCCTCTCAAATAGTTTCTTAAAGATTTCAACCAGCGAGTGCATTGCAAAGCAGCTTTTTATACCGTACCCAGGGTATATTACGTTTGATGTATAGTTTGTATGAAGAATATTGCTCCTATTCCCTAAAGTCTAGGGGTGTAGTCAAAGCTCATAATGAACGCAAGGAGTAACAAAGACTCATATTAGTAGTAAAGACACAGTGTGTTGCGGTGACCTTGCTCTAGTTCAGCTGATTTTATGAGCAGAAGTCTTTGAAGCCGTGCACTGCAGCCCTTCCGACTCTCGGAGGATTCACAGCGATTTCTGAGGTTTCCCTCTAGTGAGTGACATCAAAGTGACAATTCAACATTCGTGAGTGGAACGAACATAGTCCAAAAATAGGTTTAGCTAAATTAAACAAATTTCCTGGAGCGAAGTCTGAAATTAAATGCCCAAATCGGTGTCGAGAAATCGTAAAATGCCTTTCACGTGTTGTTAATGTGGACCAGAAGCTCGAAAAGCACCTATAACTTTGCCAATTTTTTTCTTATAGGCCTGTTCTTGAAAACGCATACGAAACTTCGTGTTTCAGACACAAAAAGACTTATGCATGAATCCCTCAGAACAACATTAGCATTGGTTAAGACCTCCGCAGAGCATACGAATTTTGGAATGAGTGTACCTTGTTTTATACCACATGATTTGGAACTCACATAACTAAGCTATGAGTTTAGTTTTTCAACCCCGTTATCGCATTATTTGACCTTTTGAAGCTACGAAGGTTTGTTTTGTCATCGAACAAACTCATGATTACGATAACGTCGATAGCACAATTAATAGACGTATGCGTAACAATCAATTCAAGCGGCCTCCTGTGTCTGTATTCTCAGAAAAATTTTATTTATTTTATCTGCTCCTCTGGGTCTACTTCTGCGGTCTACTTCTTTTGTCCCGTGTCGTAAGTTAGGGGAAACGATAAGCAAATTTCAACTATAAGTTCGCCTGAATTTCGCTTTAATGAGCTCAAACTTACGATCTTGTCCAACATTTAACGGGTCAACTTTTTTCTTAAAAGTATCAACTCGTTGCTTGTCAACAAAACCAATTTTTAATATTACAAGAATGTAGATATCCTTTAATGGGGCAAAGAATTTGATTATAACAATATTTTTTTGTTGCTGGTATTTTTTTTGGCACACTTTTTATTGTAGGATCTCTGTCACATGCAGTAATGTATTAAAACGATGCCATTTTATTTATGCTTAGACTTCCATTCACCGAAAGCCGATAGGTGTTTATTATTTTCGCCTTTCCGACCTTTCGAAGCTTAGAAAAAAAATTGCCATTTTACCTATACGCCACGCGGCTATAATAATGATATTTTATGTATAAAATCTCTAGATAGATGCTTTCGTTCGCTGTTTAATCGCCCACTAAGCTCGCCCGACCAGTTCGATCCGATCATCCACAATTAGTCTACAAACATGGGCTTAGCTAATTTATATTCATTCACCCACATCAATCAACTGCAAAGTGCACACACGAGCTTTAAAAATAGTTCTTACCAAGCAACTCCTTTGTCTAACTTATCTGTTTGCCTGACCATTTATTATTTCAAATCCAGTTTAATTAAAATTGATTTGTAATGAGCCAAGTAATCAAACTTCAAATAGACTCGTTGCCATGAGACTTTTATGACGTCCGTCCAACTACCGGCAGATTTACCCACTTACACAAAACGTTTCGACAATACAATTTACGGAACTCATTTTATCACACTTACCACGATTGCCTCTATACTCACTGAATTGGCCTTAAAATTCTATTATGCAACATCTTTTTATATAAAAAAAAAAAATAGTTTAAGCACGACGAGTGTGCGCGGTGGAGCTTCTTTTGTAAAACCGCACGTAGATCCGCTTTGCGTATTAAGGTTGGTGTTACGCGTACCCGTATACCATAAATACCTACGGTTTGTGTGAGAAAATCGAGTTCGTCTAATTGTTGTATACCGTTTGGGTGTACTACACGCAGCTCATTCTTAACAAAAAAAAATTAAAGTGTTCTTTTACAACCGGTTGGTGAAGTCTTAAAACCAGGTCCAACAGATTCTTCAACTTGTCTTGCAATGAGGCCTAAATTGCTCCTATAAGAAACAAAGCGTTTCTGTTGCACAAAAACACCGTAGCCAAACCGAAATGCAAATGCCATAGGGCAGGTGGCATAAAAGAGAAAGGCGTTTGCCGCCGTCTCTCTAGTTGAGTTGTTAGTTCGAGTTTTAATTTTGCATAAGCTGCGCGAACTGATCTGATCGCAAGGTCAACTAGTTCCGATCGAACACAAGAGACACGCTCAAGAATTGTGTTCGCACAAACGGGAGGTGAAAAACAAAACTTGTTATTACTGTCATTATGTGATCAGGTGAGGAGATGCAAGAAGTGGACGCCTACTTTCGGGTGCGAGCCACTCGATCAGAGGGCATTACAGTCGGCTAGACGCGGCCTTCAAGTGATCAACAACCCCACTTGAACGTGGGTAAATTCGCTTTTTTTTGCGGATGGCGTCTGCTGTAGTAGGAATCGGATTACGTTTTAACGGTTAACAGTTGTGATTCAGATTTGCGTTTCCTGCAACAGTCGATCTATTGTGTCGGCTTTGTGATGAAATGGAAACGTAAACTTTACCTACTGGTGTGTTACGCGAACTGGCTGATGTAACTGCCAAATCAGATGGTGGATAATGCATTTTAACATCTCTGTAGATGCTCTGATTAGGATGCTATTTTTTTTTATGTGTTTTTGATGTAAACAATATCTGCGGTGGCTTTCATCACGAAGACTTTGTGAGAAAGTTAAACGAGAATTAGCGACTTGAACCCGTTTAAATAAAATGATGAAATAACTTCCGTTTCATGCAATTAGATATTAATTAGGAAAAAACAGAAATTTATTGCAAATTTAACTACTTATAGCCTTTCGGTAGAAAATTTTGGTGATTAATTTTTTTGTCGTCTACATTGGCACGTTTTAGCTTGTGTTATTTACTTTAAATTCCTTAGCAAAACATTTCAAAATCTCAGACAAATCTTTCTTAGTTCATCCATGTGTCTAATTTGCTATCGCTTTCGGTGTAAATATGAACTCTTTTATTTATCAGGAGTATTAAATCCCACGAAATGAGAGAAACTGAGAGGTCTCTCATGCCAAATAATAGGTATTCTCGGAGGGTTTCTCCATGATAATCATATTCTAAGTGGTAATAAAGAAACTCTAATTAAAAAAATCCCAGTAATAATTCAAAACGGCGCAATGTCGTGCAATCACACCTTAATAAATACACTGAAGCTAAGCATCTTCTTCTTTTGACTGCATTTAATGGAAGGCTGTCATTGCCGTATAATCGCGATGGTAGTAAAGTGACTCAACTTGAGTATAGCGAGAATTGTACTAAGGTATTTTTTCTGGGGTGGACTGCCAAAAACGGTAATTAAGTTTTAGTTCAGTTTTTAATAATCTGCAGGTCACTCGCACGAGTGATCGTTTACAACGAATGTGTGTCCTCAACTGTCACAACTGTCATAACTGTCATAGCTGTCATACATGGACGGAGGGGGAACTGTCAGTTTTTTTTAAGATTGAAATATGACTAAAAAAGTTGCATTTTTCAATCATAGGTACAAAGGTCTAGTATACGAAATCAAGTAAAGCAAAGTCCGAAATTTATTTTTCAACCAGAATGGGAACTGCAATATGGCACTGAAAGCGTTGCGTCCCCTTAACACTACAGAGTAAAGATTCCGTAACGCTTGAACGAAGAGTTTTCGAAACACCAATGCGAAATATTTTCCTAATACCCATACGATTTAGTAAATAAAGTTTGAGCCGCTTTTCGTAGCGAAATGTATCCAACTGTTGTAGTGTTGTGTAGTTTAAAAAAAACGTACTCAAAAAGCACCATCCTAGTACGACAGGGAACGCTGCTGAAAGTACTATTTGCAAATAGTTGAATGGATCCGATATCTAAGATTAACAAGCTTGCAACATCGGTTTTTCCTCTGCCACATCCCACATGTCATGTGGGCCTAGTAGTTTTTCAGTTCGAGATCATTCGAGTATCGGAGTTAAACTCAGATTAACCCAGAAATGAGCTTTTCAGTCAATATTCAGGGTTTGCCACGGTTTAACTCGCTAAATTTGATGAACTAATCTCGCGGACTAAACTCCGAAGGGAATTTCCTTGTGATTTTTCTTCTTCTTTCTGTCGTGTTTCTGTGAAAAATGACATTTAATCAGTGTCTGGATAATAACTCAAGCATAAGAAGTGACAGTTGGCAGATTCGATAATTTCGATAGTTTCTAGAGTCGAAGATTCGGCTAACTTAATAGACGCAGTTAACTCTGCAATGAAAATTGCTCGCTGTTAAAGCAGATCTCTGTTAAACTCGGGCTTAACTCTGCACTCAAAAATTGACCATAAAACTAGTTTTTATCTGTGGCAAAAATTTGCACTTTTCACTCCGTTAAAAAAAAATAAATTTGGTGCTGCTTCCATTTGAACATGCGCATTCTGCTTTAAGCATTTTTTCATGCAACCAAAAATATGTTTAAGGCAAAAAAAAAAAATGTTTTAATATACACATCAGTAAGAAAAGATTTTACAGAACTATTTGCCGACACCGGTCTTATCAGGTAAACCTTGAGTTTGTTCTGAATCTAAATGTCATGTTTAGCCTCGATTAATTTGAGGCAAATATTGTCAGTAAAAATATTTATGCAAAAATATTTGAACCACATGGTGAAACATCAATAATTATACTATTAGGCCCCCTTAAACAAATATACAAATGACAACTTTTTGCATGTGTTTATTGGCGAACGACGTCATGCATATTTTTTCATGTCAAATACCTCACGAAATTTGCATTTGTAATGTGTAGCTTAGCAGAGATTTGCATTGTTGGAAAATACAAAAAAAAAAGGTTCTGCACTTGTGACAAAACTAGATTTGAGAAGAAAAAAACTAAGACTTCGGCGGCCGCAATCTGGTTAGTTTTTCTGCTGCTATTTTTTTCCCCGAAAAACCAATTAAGTTTCAATCGTTAGCAATTTTCTTTGAATAATATAGCAATGATAACTGGTTTCCAATGACAGACTCACTGTAATTTCTATCCGATAGAGACGTGATTTGTTGCTGAGTTTTACTCTTGTAAGTTGCATGCAAAGGAATTTTTAAAATATGCCCGAAAATATACCGGCATTGCAACAACTAATTTTTCAATTGGCATCTAATTTTTATTGTCATTTGCTATTTTGTATAATCTTCATATATATGAAACATTTTTACTTAACTTCGATGAATATTAAGGGTCAAAGGCACTGACTGCATTGTTGGATTTGGGATATGTACGAGGTTGGGCGTATGCAAAGTGTGCAGGTAATGGAGCTTCTATTTCATTCTAAGATTTAGTTTAGGACGTAGCTACATATGTCGTTTCTTCATTTTGAAATTGTAACATTTCATGGAAAAACAAGACCCCACTTTTAGGGCCTCGCCTCATTTCGAATTCAGAAAATAGCGGGCTGGTTAGGCTGTCAATAGTTCTCAGTTACTGAGAGCCAGAGCCTCTGGCATGCATGTAGAGATAAACTGTAAAATCGTTTTGAAAATATATTATGTACCTTGGTTGCCGATGTCCTCTTCTAGTTGAGAGCTAACTGAGTTCACTAGATGTCTTCCACCTGTGGAAATTACAACATTGAAGTTGGTTCTAAGGTGGTCTTGTTATCTTATGCATGCTTTTAGTGTATGCTAGGATAAACTGTAACTTAATACATATTTCCATGAACGGAAAACATCTCATTGACCAAAGGGCATGAAAAGAACACCAATTTTAAATTAAAGTTGATCATGTTGAAACGATCGCACAATTTGTCTATTTAATATTCCTCATTTTATGTGTCCGAGTAGTACACGTCTGTTTAGGGCACGTGACTTTGATTGCCAGCACGGATTTGTTTGTTGAACCTTTTCACTAAGTTCCAACTTCAATTCGGAAACTCGTAATAGCTATTAATTCGATTGTATCCACATCCGGGTACTTAATCCACTTAACTTATTCCCGCTTTTTATTGCGTAGACAAAACAGTCCATTGGCCTAACGGGCGCCACACGTTTCACGTTGATTGCATCTCTGCCTATTAACCTGCGGCCCTAGGCATTTACCTTATCATTCTACGCGTTTGCACTCTTGTAACTCGTATTTTATTCGCCAGTCATAGCAAGACAGCGAGCAAGAGCCTTTAATGCTTATCGGTTAGAAGTTACGCAATTTGCAATGGGAGCACGTTCGCGATTGCATTGCGTGTGAAGGTTGTCTTCGCATTTTATACTTGCGCAAAGAAAAAAAGAAGACCTCAACAATAGGCAACAGCTTTACTCACCGGTTTACTTGGAATATTGCCTGTGCTCGGTAGCATGAGTCCAAGTCAAATTCCATTGTCAACGTTGACCTCCCTAAGCTATTCTTCTCTGACGAAATATACCTTTTTCCGTGCGTTGGAGCGAAACCAAATCTCTAATGTAGGATTATGAACCCCAGCTTCATGGTCCACTGCAAAACGGCAAGAAAATCTTTATTTCCCCAAAGAACCCGATTCGGTCAAGCATATAGCATGTAAGCCAGGTTCCACTGTTCAAGTTCCATCGGTCATAAGAAGCCCACAGACGCAAGCGCGCGCGCTCAGGTGAGGGTAATAACATTTAACAACCATTTAACTCTTGATTACAGCTCTAACATAAGATCTGGGTGTGTTTGAGAACAAAATGCGGATCAAGCGGTACCCGGGAAAGGCGGTGGACGCCAGTCTCTCGCTGGATCAGACAAACGCAATGGGCATACTGTACGAGGCAAACTGGTTGCAGGCGCATGAGAACATAAGCAGCGTGAACCCTGAGCCACTGCAGTCAACGGGTAATGGCTACCTGAATGACGGTGTTTCGGTGTTGAGCAAGTACCAAATGACTCTGGAGCAAATTCGGGCTCTTGAGCAGCAGAAAAAAGATAATGGGATTGTTAAGGCCATCAAAGATTTGAATGGCTATAAGCCGTCCACTCTGCGACGCAAGCCACGGAAACAATACCCGGGTTGGGATGAGTTAATCGAAGCCAACGAAGGCCTGGCCACGAAGAAAGCAATCTCAGCCTCTACGGTTGATCTGCAACGTGAAAGCTTGGCCAACCATTATGTTGTCGATCCGACAGAAAAGCGACAGCGCCCTCGGCAACTTGTACCCGTGTCAGAGAACTGTGATCTGCCACCATTTAGGGGTCTTCGGAGATCCCACACAGTAGTGTATTCTCCGAAGACATCTACCGCGTGCAGCACGTTAGACATTAAGGATCTGCGGAAAATGTGGAAGACTGAAAACCAACGGAAACCGCCTCCCACTAGACCGACGAGCTATCACGAGCGGGAAAATCCTCACGAAAAGGTGATCGCCACGCAACCTGTCCGTCAAAAGGTGATGCCTCCTCCTCCGCCCATTCGAAACTGTGATACTAGAATTAGCACCAATGATGAGAATACTCCAAAGCCAGCTGCCAGGGTTCCCCCTACAGTGAAACCGCGATCGATCCTACGAGCCAAGAGCGTTCGTGTTCCAAGTGTGACACTCCAAACAGATGGCCACGATCAGATTTCGCCAATCGCCTACAGGACTCCACCCAAGCCTCCTCCACGGACAACCATTCCAAATCGAAATGGTGGCACCAACCAACTAAACAAATTACTCTCCCAGTCTCAGCTCCAGCTGAACCCAAGTGAAACTGTCAGCAGAGCACGACTCACTGCCTCGACCACGAACCTAAACGATCCATCACTGCAGTCGAAGGCGGAAACGTCACTTCACGAAAATCGCAACCGCCGTCAACCCGGAAGTTCGTCGTCATCCCACAACTCGGACGATCAGTTCAGCATACCTCGGCCCCGACTGATCGTTCCTGTCCACACGTATGCTCGCAAGCGGCGGACCGGAAATCTACTCAAAGACCAGGACATCGAGACCATCCCAGCCGATGACTATCGAAATGATGGTAAGTATGGACCAATGTGGCGATTTTATTTTTTTTGTGAAGTGTTGCGGGCAGCATGACATCATCCCACAGAAGGTCGCTACGTGTGTATCCGTGTGTGCTGCAACCAAGATTACCGATCGCATTTCTAGTTTTTGCTCACCAATCGTCGAAAACCGGTCGCCATTTCATATTTAATGGCTTGTCTTCTGAAATTCACTGTGCTCTCTGTGGAGGCATGGAATGGTCCACGTTCACACCCTCTATAACGGTATGGATCGTGGAGCGATCGCTATACAAAGAGACTTAATGAAATAGCCCCATAAACTCCAGAAATAGCCAACTTTCATTCCCTTCTAGACTCGTTTGCCAATTCGCGAAGTGGGGCAGGCCGCTGCGGAGCAATTAAATGCACGACGGTGTTTAGACAAACGATCTTCGTCTCTGAAATCGCCGCGGGATCATCAGAGTTGGAATAAACAACTGCCTTGTATTGGATCTTCCAACAAAACTTTTACTTTTCTCGAGTGGCGTATGGAAATGTGTTCGTTCTTTTCGGGAGTTTGAGTTTTTATTGGCATTTAACGGTTGCAGCTTTGAAATATTCAAATTCCACTCGAAGCAAAGAAACTGCAAAGAAGTGCGCCCATGGACGGTGTGGAATCTTTGTGGCATTTAAATGTCAACAGGGTCTTAATCGGCAACATTAATCATAGTCAGCTGGTTTAATGCACACGTGTGTGCGCGGTATAGGTAACTTAATTAAAATATAATTGTGAGCTATTGGGGCTACGGTTATGTATGATGTAACAAACCGCGGATTGAGAAAATTGGGAAACCCTATTTGATGGGTATCTTGTGGGGCAGGTCTTGTAATAAAACTGTCAATCAAAGAGTCACGCTGTCGAAAATTAAATGCCAGTTGTTTTCCGTTTGTAATGTGACAAGCGATGAGTATTTGGCAGTAAATCGTGATCAGAATTTCAAGTTGGAATTAATATGCTGATGAGGGTGTTGTTTTGCTTTGATCAAGTATTGCATTTGGGATTTTGTTTCACCCTAGAGCCCAAAGAAAAATTAAGACTCGTGACTAACTCTAAGGAGAATGTGATGGGATGAAACCAAAAATGGAGATTGAGCCCGTTTTGAATATTCATACAGAGACGTCTAAACTGTAGAACTGACATCATCTTCTCTGGTAGTTGCATATCAAGTTCAGTGAGCTTTCACAAAGACAATGGCTAATTTATTTGCTCTGAAGAGCTTTCACTTTCAACGTATCTGACAAGTGAAAAATGAGAGTCATTCGGTTTTCGGAAAACCGATTGTTCTTTTCTTCTTGAAATTCAAAGCTCAATCAAACTTATTAATGGCTTAGCCGTTAAAATTACTCAGCTTAGTCGTTTGAAACGGAAAGACCATTTTACAATCAACCTGACCTCTACTTCTGTGCTGCACGTTAATTATTATCGCCGTCATGGAAACATTATGAACATGAAAGTCAAATGTGGGCCAAAGTTTCAACACGGCTTTGTTTACGAACTGCTGTTCTTTAAGCAATCTTAAGTGTGTTTTAAACAATTACCCTCAGCACCTTGAGAGCGCGTTCCTGATCTCTGTGACACTTGTAAAAAAAAGTAGATATAGAGGCCGGCAGCAGTTGCTCACTTTATTGAGGGAATGTTCTCACAGAAGAAGGCCTTGTGGTTTAAGTTAATTACTTAATTCTTAATACCTTACCTTGACAGTTTCTTGACTCTTAAGCAATACTCGTGATGGAGGCTGTAAGTTTAGAGTATTTTTTTTTTGATTTTATGTGTCCAACAAGATTTTCTGTAAAGTCACATGTGAGAGAGACTTGAATTGTTTTTGGTGAGCTTATAATTATTACCTGCTAAACACGTCCTTCTTGTTATTGTGAACGCGCATATTTTAGACTTTAAAGGCTGTTTAATAAAATATTAGTTACAATTTTTTCGATTGTTTTATCGCCATTTGGTCGCAGTAAAACAAATCAAAATAAAGTTTGAAGCCTCGAAATATCGGAATCCCATGCGACTTATTTAGTTACTTAAAATAAAAACGTTCTTTATTGGCAGATTTCTGGGGTAAGTTTAAAATTGAATGATAAGAGTTAGCCTACCTACTTTCTGAGGATGATTTTAGCATCCTTGCAACGTCCGAGTTGGTATAGTTTCTACGGCGCACTCGGTCGTTTAATTATGATGTTATAAGTCAGAGTTAAAATGTGGAACTTTATTAAGTTCGATCTGGTGCATTTATGATTGGAACACATTGTTCAAGCCATGCGATGGTGGTGACTCTTTTAAAGGCCCAAAAAAAAGTGCAGCCTGCAGTAATATCGTACCAAGACTCGGCTAAAAAGGCGCGTAAAATTTTTTAGTGCGGAGATAGTGTAAAAGACCCAGGTACACTGCGAACTTATTGACATCTATCACGGTTTGACATCTTATTGACATCTATCACGGTATTAGATTCAAATCTAATTAAAGCTTCAGTACACACGCATAGTTTCAAAGTCTGCAAAAAAATAGTCAGCTATTCTCATCATCCCAACTTTCCTGAACTATTTCCATCACTCATTTTTTTTCGTCCCGGGACTCCCGGAATATTATATCATATCATATAAATCCCCAAAATTTGTATGGAGGTGGGGATTTATTTCATATGACATAAACCCCCATAGTTGGGGACTTATATCATGGGCTTTTGGGGGCCTATTTCATACTTAAAATTGGAGCCTTTTCCTTTTTTTTACCTTTGCTTTTGCATATGTATTTGGGGACTTATTTCATACCTACTTGGGGGGTTATTTCGTACCTATTTGGGAACTTCTTTCATCTCCGATTTGGGGAGTAATTTCACAGTAAAACTATCCCCCAATTTCGGGGGGTTATTTAATTTTTCATTTGGGGACTTATTTCGTTGAGGGGCTGTTTCCCGGAGCCCCTTTTTTATTTAACATAGCAATTTTAAAAGGGCTCATTTAATTAAATATAAGTATTGGAAAGAATACGCGTTTCTTTGATACTCTACTATACCTCTTGCATTTATTTTTATATAGAGGTAAGGTAGGTACTTTCACTGGCGCAGTCAGTGGGTTTTTCAACTTTACAAGATTTAAAAGTTTGTTTTTTATTTCAAAACGTTAAGAACAGTTTGGTAAGGAAAAAACTTTACCGACGAAAATCAATGCTTTTTGCATTTCCTTCTATGCCCCATTCCTATCCCATGGAATGGGGCATAGAGGTATATTAAGTTTGTCACATTGTTTGTAACACGGTGAAATAATAATGGTGGACCTAAACGATCTAACAGGGACATGATCGAGACCGAATTCAGAATCGAATAAGCCATGTCCGTCCGTTCGCCCGTCTGTATGTCACATGTTTTTAAGCCTTAAACAAACGCCCACAATCCGTCTAAATGTGCAACTACCTCCAGAGCTATCAAAACCGAGAGACGTCTTAAACGGCTGTAATTTGACATTTGGCATCTCTCAACGATTGTAAGGCACAAAAAGAAAAATTAAATCGATAAACCTCCTCCCGCGGGCATTAAAGAAACAAATTGTGTCTAATGATCAGCTATGTGGCACGGGCGCAGTCGTTGGAGTCGAAAAAAATGTACTTGCTTGCTCTGCGTATTGATCTTTTTCAATTCTGTTCTATTCGTCTAGTTACTATATCTACTGATATGGCGCAGTCGGCAAACTTGGCGTACATATATCGAACCTTCAAAAAGTCACATCCACTGCATTGTGATAATCTTTCATTTAAAGCTTTCTTTTCAACGAATGACTCGTTCCCCAATTCATGCCCAAACTTACGTCTGTATACGTTTCAAGACCGTAAATTAGTCATGCTTCGTTGTTGAAATTTTTTCCTACCAACAATTAGCATACATTCATAAATCCATGCTTCCAACACGTCCAATGAAGATCGACAAACAATAAATTTCTTAGAATTCGCACACATTTTTAGGTTCTCCATTCAAACTAGCTCTCGTCTTTTTTTACAGCAGCTCATTAAGTAATTTTAGAACTTTCAGATAAAATCAGTTGTAGTAAACGAAAGACTATGGATATTTTCCGGTGAATAGTGTAAATTTTATCACGTCGGGTAGACATTAAATTGTCATGTCGGATATCTTGATTCCCGTCAGTGTGTGAGCGATCTGATTACAGACTGCACAACTAAAACCCATTATTAAAATTAATAAAAAAAATTATGTTACCTCGGCCTGAGAGGCGGAACACCTACACCCACTCCGCTAAGAAGTGGAAAATTGTAAGAAAAAACCTTGATTGTCTGTTTTTTTTTTGTGCAGAAGTCGTTAAGTAATTTTTATTTATTGTTGTCGTATCAATGTCGTGTTTTAATTGCGACCACAACTACCGAAGTGAATTATGTTTTCGAAAGAGTTTGCGTTTCACAATTTCCAATTAAGACTCTCAAAATTGGAGCGTCCCCATTCGGTGCAGCATAGTGGTCTTATTGCCTTTATTCAAGACAACAATAACGAGCAGCCTCAGACTCCGAGTGCTTCAAGTGTGTCTGTAGTCTAGTTCAACTCGGCGACCTCGTCAGCTCTTCATGGTTTAGGGCCTGTCTTCACTTGGCAAACACGCTAAGTGCAAATTAGTTTAATGGTTTTCATTAACTACGATCTGCTCTGCTCCTCGCCGATGATGCTGCTAACGCTAATTAGAGGAGAAATTTTGCGTTCTATGCTCAAGCTCGTACGTCGCCGTGGCGTGGCTTTGAGATGTGTGATCATGCAGTAAAGAGACAAACAATGCAATGACGTGTGCATGCTGTGTATAATGATGGAATGTACAGCCGCATTGCTCTTGAGATTGTGGTTTTTGCCCCACTCGCGGAGATCCATCAAGCCGGGCGTCAGCCGTCACGGTCGGAATAGAAACTCGTTTCCAGTGAAATCACACAGGTTTAGCTTTTTCTCTGCACAAACTTTGACATTTGGCGGCAGGCAATCAAGCATCGGGCACCGGGGAACCTTCTTTGTTTGTCCCGGGAGCATATACAGATTGCTTTGGCTTCCGATGCTGTTTTGCATGACTAATTGTGGTGGTATAACTCTTTTTTTTTGTGTTTCTTTGTCTTGCAGAGGGACGAGTCGAGGTCTCCCGTGAAGGTAAATATTTGTCGACGCTGTCCGGAGCCAAGGTACTTGGAGAATTGGCCATACTGTACAACTGCCAGCGGACGGCCACTATTACGGCCATTACCGAGTGCAAACTATGGGCGATCGAGCGGCAATGCTTCCAGACGATAATGATGCGCACCGGCCTGATCCGTCAAGCCGAATACACGGACTTCCTCAATAGGTAAGTTTAATTATTTTCGAAAGAGACAGCTTTGTTAAAGAAATTTGCATGTAAATGCGAGATGTAAGCATTTCTTTTGACATCGCAGTTGGTGTCTTAAGCTGTCGCATTATCTAATGCTAAGCGTTTACATGTGCCTACCATTGAGTTAATACAACAAAAAGGCGGCCGCCCATCGGGAAAACATATTCACTTCGGGAACACATAATTAGCTTTGAGTGAAACTGAGCGTGCGCGCACCTCGAATGCGCAGCAGATGCTTAATGTGTCCATCTTATGCAATGATGACGTCGTGTTTTCTTTTGTCCATCATCCCGCATTGGGGAACTTTTCCGCAGATAGTCACGCCGCTTGCTTGGAATAATGAAGGCGATCCGTCAAAAAGATAACCAGGTGAAGTACTTAGCGACGACCTGCCTCAATGGCTCGAAAACACACGCTCAATGGATTTAAATTGCTGGCAGCGTTTGTCAATAAATTTGCTGTATTAAAGCCTTTAATTTCACCCATCAGTTCCGTTTTTACGGGCGGCTGTATTACCCCATAGCCAACGTCCAATGAAAAGGAAAGTTGCATTAGTGAATCGTGATGTGCCGCCCATCGCTTGTTTGACTCCAAAGCCACGAGCAAAAAGCTGGAACAGTACCTCGGATTCACTGCACGTTCAGTGCCACACTTCAAGAAGCTTAGCCTGGAAAGTAAAAGTGATTCGCGCCAGTTGCTCTAGTATTCTCGAATTTCAGCCTGAAATATGTAATGAGATCTTTGATGGGCTTAGTAGGTGAGTGACCAGAACGGCGTCTGTGGCAACCACGTTGCTTGGGTGTTGTTTAGTGATTCATATGCAAAACGGGGTGATGGGAGTTTGAGGCTTTTTTATGTAGGCTTGTCGTGTGTGAGTTTTGTGACCTCGAGTCATTATGGAGTTAGTTTTTTAAGAATATTGATATTTCCAACTTATGCCAAAATTTGAGCATGAGTCTAAGTTTGATGCCTTGCTTTTTCCATAAGGACCGTTACACTGCACCCAACTTTGTGCAACTTATACCTCATAAGAGAAGCTCCCCATAATCGGAGGTAGGTAGTGATGGCGCTTTACAAACGAACCCTAATCTCACTATGGTGTACCTTTTTGTAACCTAATTGTGACCTAATCGATAGAGTGATTTGTAGGATATGCTCCAAGATCTTGTCAGTTAAGTAAAATGCTCTCACCAAGGTAATAAAATACAAGGCTTGTGTAATGAGCCTTAAGTTTACACTTTTGCTACAGAAGCTTTGTATTTGACCGTCTTGAAGTCACCAGCATTGTAAAGTGATAAGTGTATTGAAAGGTGCTAAATGTTAAGGTTTTTTGTGGTGAAGTTTCTTAAATTTCTTTAGAACAGTAACTCCTCCCTGCTATTTTTTGGTTAAACTACATCGGCTTTTAACCGCTAAGGAGCAAGACCGTTATTTAATGCTTTGGCACTCCAAATACACCACAGCACGAAATCGCTGTTCTTAATAGCGATTTTGAATAGAATCTAAGCAGTTGCTTTGTGAAGCTTCTGAAATTTCGGTAAAAAGTGAACTCCTTGTCCCTTAAGCGCAGGTTAATTTTCGATATAATTAAACTTTAGTTTGCCGTTTTGTGCAAGATATTTCTTAGTTGCGCAATCACCTCAAATATAAGGCGGTTCTAAATTATAAAATCGTAATTTTGTGAGGATTCTCAAATTTACCAGAGCCTCGCCCTTGAGCGTAAGTTGCACCACAATTTTTTGTTCATTAATTTCACTGTCTAATATCAATGATTTTCAAATAGTGACCTTTAAAATTTGTTTACGTTTTGCTTCTGAGATCGTAGCTGAGCTCGTCATAAGACGACTAAATTTTGCGCAAAGACGTTCGTCCTCGTTCATTTAGCGCAATTTTTTAGTTGCCCTAAGCTTTGTTTTGGCAGCTCTCTGCTCCTAATGCAAAATCTCCTTAGAACTAAAAGTATCAAAAGACAGTTGTGTGACGTTTCTCTAATTTGGTAGAGAAGTAACTCCATCTTCCTTGACCTTAGCACCACAATTTTTGTGGTCCAACTCCAGTGTTCCGTCTTTAAATAGGCATTGCTTTATCATTGCAAATATAAGGCTGCTGGAAATCTCTACTCTAAAAAAGATTTAACTCCTCCTTCCTTAAATAGGACCGCGATGACCTTTGATTACTTAGGGATGTAATGAATTTTGCTAGCTGTACTGTACAATCCATCACTGTTTTCCTTGCAACACGGCATCTATTCCGGGGGCCCCTTAGATTGCCTATACACACCTTTGTCGATGCTATAAGAAAGCCAGTAAATCGATCAAAGTTGGATGGTGTCGATTGGTGTTGCAGGAGGTTTTACCTCCTCCTCCACACTCCGTGTATGCATACAGGAGACAAAAAGGATTTTCCTCTAAAAGCCTTAAGCGCTATCATCGACTTTTGGCAAGGTCTAAGCTTCTGCATCCTAAAGCAGGACTTGATGATGAGGGTCTTATAAATGGACATTTTAGTTGCTTGAGAGAGGTTTGCTTTGCTACTCAATTGCCTTCCTTTGCCCCAAAAGAAGCAGTGAATGCACCAAGAGTTATTCTATGTTTGATCTTAGCGCAGCTGGTATCGTTGGCTGAATTTATAGCAACATAATATGTAGGTGGTGACTTAATTCTTTAGGTTTTCGACTTCCGAAAAATAGAAACAAATTATAAAATTGATGTACATGATCGACAAAACTTTTAAGTGAGGCGCGAGTATTTGACTTTTAAACATCTCTCAAAGATCAGTCCTGCAACTTCAAATCCGGAAGCACGTGGAATTCTTGGATACACTTTTTTTTAGTACAGCAAAAGTCTTCACTAGAAAAACAAAATTGACACTCATAACCTCAATTGCTTATCTAATGCGCAGCTAGCGAAAGCATTTCGAGAGCTTCACCACGATCGATAAGTGTTTACCTTTGTCGATATGCCAATTCTTGTCTTCACTCAACCTATCTCATGGGTTCGTTAGTAGTCTGTTGGCATATCAACTGATCTGCAATCGAAATTCAAGATCGAATGCCTTGTATCTACTTGATCTTGGCTTTCATCTCCGCGATCGCATCGCAAATACTTGTCGTGACAACAGCTCCACTTATATTGTTCAATCACAGCTTGCCTTGAATGCGTTTCGCTTCCTTGAGACGCGAACTTATTATGTGTCGTTAACTCCTTCACTTGGCGTTAAAATTGCATTCCGACAATTTCACTTACGCAAAGGTATCGAAGTGGCTATTAGAAAGCTCGCCCAAGCGGTTTATTATCATTTTTAGCCGTAATTAGCCCGATGCTGATGGGGGCAACGGACGAATGTGGATCGATCTCAGCACTGCTCGGTTGTCGTGATCGTCCATCATCATCCGCGTTTGCAAAGATGCGAATCGATCCAAATGAACGCAATAGGCAATTGCTATTTCGCGCTCTAGGTGCAATAGTGAAATCATTCCATAACAAGAAGCTCCGCCACCAGCTGTTCGTTCAGCTCTTAAGTTGATTGATTGAAAGTCATACGCAAGTGCACAGCTAAATTTAGTGGCAAAGAATTCGTTCGGTCGTGTGCGCTAGAGCGTGCGCCAGCGATCGTTGCGTGCAGGCGTGTTGCATTGGCTCTTTAGATGATTAGGCAACTTTATTTGCTAATTCAGCGGCGATCGAAGAAGACTGTGTTTACAATACACGCAGATATGTATAGACACAAGCAAACTTTCACTAAGTCACGGCACAAGCTAATGTACGATTGGTCTCAATGCGCACACGGTAGTCCGTTCGGTATGGACATGCCAAACAACTAATTGCGCGGATGTTGTATCTATCAATGCCGTCTTAATCCAGCAAAGTCTCTCCATGAAGATCACGATCTTATGGCCGCCCGACTACCATAATTGAGTAATATTTTGTCGGCGGCGACGAATCTCGCTAGTCTTCAAGGTATTCCCGAGTGGACTTTCTTTGAGTTCGTTGGCCCCTATCAGGAAATGCAAAGTCTAATGATCAGTTGTTTTTTCTTATGCTTGCAGCGTGCCCATCTTCAAGAATCTGCCGGAAGACACGCTCATAAAAATATCCGACGTACTGGAGGAGACGTACTACCAGCAGGGCGATTACATCGTGCGCCAAGGAGCCCGCGGCGACACTTTCTTCATCATATCGAAAGGTCAGGTGCGCGTCACGATCAAACAGCAAGATGCACAGGAGGAGAAATTTATCCGCACCTTGGGCAAGGGTGACTTCTTCGGCGAGAAGGCGCTGCAGGGGTAAGTTTAGGCTTAAATGCAAAGCAGTGCTGCCATTGCATATTTATTTGTTTACGATCTTTTCAGAGATGATCTTCGCACCGCAAACATCATTTGCGATTCTCCGGATGGTGTCACTTGCCTGGTGATCGACAGGGAGACATTCAACCAACTCATATCGAATCTGGACGAGATACGCCATCGATACGATGACGAGGGTACACTGGAGAGGAAGAAGTGAGTACTCCATTAGCACTGCCGAGTGCAAAAAATAAAAATTAAGCGTTTGGCGGAACGACGAAGACAATTTTGCATAAATTTGAATGTTCGATTGTGTTTGGTTGATGTTGGGCTTGTTTGCCTCTTGAACTTTCACGAAAAGCGTGACGTGACGATGCGGTATAGTCAAGGTTCGAAGAGCGATAGGTTCCAATTTCACTTGTACTTTCTATCGAAGAAGTTGTATATTCTGTACATTTTATGCAAACATTAATTTAATACAATGTTTGACGTTCACGATACTTAAAGAGCGATGCTGGAAATGGCTTTTTAGTGTATTTTTAGAAGCAGCTGGCATTTGAATATGCCATTAAATTTTATGCGCAACATGTTTGAACATGAAGAGCGAGGATGTAAATTAGCACGAGTGACGGGTAAAAATAGATTTACCATTCTCCAGGAAAATAAAGCGCATGTGACAAAACGCCAGCAAATATACCTGTGCTGGCATTTCGTCACATACACTTTTGAAATTGGTTATTCTAGTGATTCAAGATCAGTCAAGTGTCCAGTCTCTGGCTTAAAAAATTGTAAATCAATAAATAGCACTTTTCCAGCGATTCAATCCTTTTATAACCTTTGGCCCCCCTAATCCAAAGCTATGAGCTTAATAGTTTCTGGTTAAACGTTGCTTCGTTGAGCAACAACACTGTCATTCGTTGCGGTTTTCGTCCTGGATACTGACAGTTATCCTGAGTGTGGTCTGTACCGATAAGAGCGATAGACCTTTGATCCTTGAAAATCTATCTGAAAAAACACTTCATGCGTTGTCGTCCGAATTTAGACACTGAAGGCTCTTTAAAGTATCAAGCCAGAGTTTGTTTGGTACGACCTTACAACCAGGTTCATATGTCATGTTCATGTCATCTGTGCATCATCACTCATAATAATAAGTAAGACAGAAGCGGTTGCACTTAAACTAAATTTTTCATAGCCTTTTTTCATTTACCAGACACGCTCCAACTCTTGGAAATAATTAATTGGTTACCTACATAAATTTTTTTGTTAATTACTAACCAAGATGTTTGCTTTTAAGACATTGTCTGAAAATGTAAGTGAAGCTAAACTTAACTGGCATAAATAATTTTAAGGCAAAAGTTAATTACTTTTTTAAGAGTGTAATTGTTAAAAGCTTCTTACCTAACATGATTACCGATGTAAATGGAATAGAGACGGAACCATGTGTGTGAGGCAACAGAATGGCCAACAGGGATCGGTAGCCCTCTAATTGAATTGTTAAAATTTTTGTTCCGTAACACTTCCAGCGCACGTGGGGGTCAGGCAGTTACGTGGAAGGTTAAAAAAATTTTGTTCGATTTTTTACAAATCAACAAAAGTATATAATAAAAATGTAAATAAAGGAACGTTTCTTAAAATAAAAATCTCTCGAAGAATCTTGGTTGAATAAAGAGCAATTAAAAAAAATATATATTTTTGTGGAGCTCTTCAAACACGTTTCCTTTAAACACGTTAAGTGTAAAAAAAAGGTGTTTGACTTAATATGCGAATTAATTTTATTTGTAAAATGCACCAGTGGTAAAATATGTCATGCCAGGTCAGCGTGCAAGCAACCCAAGCAACCCAACCCAACCCAACCCATCGCGAGTAACCAAAAAGAAACATTTTTTCACTGATCCTTTCGTTTTTCAACTCAGCACTATAAGTGTTCTCCTCCGAAATCTGCGTTCCTACATGTATAACCACCTCATCCCAGTTATCTCTTCACCCACCCTTTCGGGGAATTCTGCAACGACATCAATTTATTTTTTTTTGTACGTTTACTGCTTTAATTTTCGCAAACTCGAATTTTCAAGGATAAGTTCCCTGTACAACAAAGAATTGCAAACCTGCATTGATCCTGCTCTGGATCTGAGTTTTCTAATTCTCAGTCTTTGACTGATTTCGCCCAGCCTTTTACGTCAGCCTCTGGCTCCAGTTTCTAACCCAAATGTAATCCTCACTCATTTACGATCCAAATCTTACTATACCAGAGTCAATCTAATTTAGTCGTCACTTCATCTGACAGCTACGGGTTGGGGTCAAAACTCAGCAGAGGTAAAAATTATTTTTTACGAAAACCTGTTTTTCAAAGTTTTTGTCTTACAATATTCTGGAAATGCAATTTTAACAAAGAGATACAGTAAAATATGTATGGGGGACGTGCCGCACCCCTACAACCCCCCTGCCTGCTCCTTTTTGACTTTTACTTTTCTTCCAAAAAGTCAACAGTTTTCTTAAAGAAGCAGAATAAGCAGAACTTTATTACTTAAGTCAGTGTTTTGAAAAAGCTGGATTTGGAAATGCAATATTATTTTTTCAAAATAGCAGAATTATGACCCGCTCCCGATAGCTAGACCCCTCTACTCTTAACTTTATTCTTCTTCCAGCAACTCCAGTTACAATTCAGCAACTCTTTTACAAAGTGATACCGTGAAATATGTATGAGTTTATTCAACCCCAGGGGGTTACCCTGTTGTTTTTTACCTCTACTTTACTTAAAAAAGTCAAAATTTTGTTTAAAAGGAGAGAAAGCTCCTTAGGCAGAATTTTGAAAAGAATGTTCATGCAAAAAAAAAGAATTTTGAGCTGCTTCTACTTTTCGTTGATTTAATCGAAGCCTTCGACAAAGTTCCAAATTAATTTATTCTTTCAAAATTCTGATTTTTAAAACTTTGTCTTAAGAAATTCTGGAAATGCAACTTTTTCAAGCTGCACAGTGAAATATGTACGCATTGAAGCGCAGAATTTCGAAACAGAATTTTGAAAGCAGAATTTGGGCCCGTACCGTTCACCGTTTTGTGTGAAAAATCATTCAGCCTTAATGCCTAAATGCCAAGCTCTTACCTACTCTCGAAATCACTTCTATCCGCCCTTGGCCCTTAGAACTGTTGTTATTGGGAATGAATCATGTGGTTGGGAACTTAGTTTCACCACCTTGTATAAACTAAGTTTTTTCTAAAGCTGAATATTACGAATGTGGAGCCTTCCAAGAGTAGGTAGTAGGTACCACTCCTTTCCTGCTCCGCTTCAATAGCTATAAAATCTTGAGCTGTGTTATGCAAGAAGGTTTTGATAACAGCTCCCGTACCTGAACGTCAATCGGAACTTTCGACTTAAAAGTGACATAAACCATAAGAAAGAGTCGTATAGTTCTGCAAGTTAGTTGTTATCCAAAAGAATTCTGGAGTGAAATCGGTTAGGGTGATCTGTGATTTTCACTTTTTGTGACTGTAAATGTGAACCATCTAAATAATACGTCTGCGTAAGGTGATCACAAAAATATTGTTCTGAATCATTGCTTTGGCTTAGGCTTGTGATGTTATGATACTTTTTTATCAATCCATGCAGAAAGTTAGCCTAAGTGTAGGCAAAAACACCAACTAACCAGAAAGTTTAAAAACCAAGGAACCAGATGATTTTGACGGTGATTGATCGAAAGCTGTCACAAGAAAATTGTGATGATCATAGTTTTCGCAGACGAATTTTTGTGATTTGTGACATCAGTTCAGATCACCTTAGCTGATTCCACCCCTGCTTGTATGTCTCTTTTCTTGTTTCAAGTTGATAGCCAGAGCGTGAACATTTTGACTTCGAGTATAGGTTAATTGTTTTAACGAGTACTTGAGTTTTCACAAATGAGCTCCTTCAAAAGATAGAAAAATTTCACAAATTTTCTTTCGTTTCGTGAGATGGTAACTCTGCTTCATTAATTTAAAAGCTACATCTTCTGCCGGAAGCTGCCGAATCAAATGTAACGATTTCGTAATTTCTTTTCCATATTATTTGAAAACTTGTTTTGAACAACCTGCAAAAAAAGTTTTGAGTAAGTTCCGTGAATTCGCCGAAATCCTTTCATAAGAATAAATTTTATTTGAACTAAAATATCTTCTTCCCTCGTCTAGAATCAACGAGCAATTCCGTGATGTCAACCTTTGCGATCTTCGAGTTCTTGCCACACTGGGTGTTGGCGGTTTTGGTCGAGTCGAATTGGTCCAAATCATCGCTGATCCATCGCGATCATTTGCCCTTAAACAAATGAAGAAATCCCAAATTGTAGAAACGCGCCAACAGCAGCACATTATGTCGGAGAAGGAAATCATGGGCGAAGCCAATTGTCAGTTCATTGTCAAACTTTACAAGACATTCAAGGACAAGAAGTATCTCTACATGCTTATGGAGAGCTGTTTGGGCGGAGAGCTATGGACTATTCTCCGTGACAAAGGAAACTTTGATGATTCCACCACAAGATTCTACACAGCATGCGTAGTCGAGGCATTCGACTATCTGCACTCCCGGAACATTATTTATCGAGATCTTAAACCAGAGAATCTCTTGCTCGACGAGAGGGGCTACGTAAAGCTGGTGGACTTTGGTTTCGCCAAGAAATTGCAGTCCGGTCGTAAGACGTGGACTTTTTGCGGGACCCCGGAGTACGTAGCACCGGAGGTAATTCTGAATCGTGGCCATGACATAAGCGCAGACTATTGGTCGTTGGGTGTCCTGATGTTTGAGCTGCTCACAGGTAAGCAACAACTTTTTCCCGTATTGAGGGGTGTATTAATATCCTTTTTTTTCTCTTCATATAGGTACTCCACCTTTCACTGGGTCAGATCCAATGCGCACTTACAACATTATTCTTAAGGGAATCGATGCTATCGAGTTCCCCCGCAATATAACCCGTAATGCCAGTAATCTTATCAAGAAACTATGCCGTGACAATCCTGCCGAACGTCTGGGCTACCAGAGGGGTGGAATCAGTGAGATCCAGAAGCATAAGTAAGTATCCCTTGAAAGGCTCAGAATGGCTACACGAAATCTAATTTTTAAAAACCTTTTTAAGGTGGTTTGACGGTTTCTATTGGGAAGGTCTGCAGAACCGCAGCCTCGAGCCACCAATCTTACCAACCGTTAAGAGTGTCACAGACACCACGAACTTTGATGACTATCCGGCAGACCAAGACGGACCTCCGCCAGACGATGCCACTGGATGGGACAACGACTTTTAATGTCCCAATTTTTTGCCTGCTCAAAATAAAAGTTTTTAAGAATCTGTAAATTCTGCTTAAGTAGGGGCCTAGCTTTCAGGCTGCTCATTTCAGGCGTTATGCATGATCAGAAGAACGCCATCTATCCCTTGTCTTCCTAATGTAGTCAGCCACAGAGAAAGTGTAAATATAATCAAAACAAATATCGAATATTATGAAATATTGTTCTTTTTTACGTTCGCAATGTTTTGAATGTAATATCCCCCAAATAGGTAAAAAAAAATATTTAGTGATTTTTAAGTGCACGCTGAACGCCATGCTATAACGCAGCACTATCACTTTTACAATTTTCCCATTTCTTGCTAGAGTATATATTTTTGAAATCTATATATTGTGTCTTTGTTAAATATGAATTTATTATATTTTATATAAATTTCTACTATAATTTTATGACTTTAAAATCAAACAAGCATTGTTATTCGAAAAGCAAATATAAAAAAAAATACATTAAAATTCATTCTTTTTTGTAAAACTTATTTTATTTAAGAATATTGTGAATAAACGTATGTGTAGATTTTTTGTTAAACTCTGGGTGGATTCTTCATTTTTTTATGTACATATCCCGATAAGAGTTTGCTATTCAGGTAAATTCTGGGCAAAAAAACAAAATAAATTTTATTGACAGCTGTCACCCAAGATAAACCAAGATAAATACAAAATGGAGCGGTATGGACAATACGATATGGATGACATACAGTCGTGCCAATTCAAGTCAGGTTAAGTTATCGAAATCTTATGAAGTGAGGATGAGCCTGTCACCTGTTTTCATTTCCTACCGTGTAAGTGGCAGCCTTCAAATTTGACAACTGCAAGTCACCTTTGACAGTTCATAATGTTTAAAAACAGAGCGCTATGCAAAGGGAGTTATTGGTATATACATAATATCATTCACAGGAAGAAATTTTGTCGCTTGAAGACGGTTGAAGACGGTTCAAAATTGGCGTCCAAAATTGGAATATGTGAAGACCTAAACCGCTGTCTTTTTATATGTATATGGACTGAGTACCCTCGCGCTTTCCTCGCGCTGTTTGGTACCCATTGCGAAATTCGGAAACAATATTTTGAAAAGGAAAGCCAAAGGGATAAACTTGTTTTAATTCTAAAGTTTACTTCCGGTACCTAACAGCTAGAGTAGCCCTGATTATGGTACCATTTCCAGGTTTCATATGAATGTGGCAGTTCACTAGCAGTCCATTGTCCATATAGATATACTATGCAACGACCTACATATTTCGAGAGCTACCGGTAGTAGCTGTCACAGTCAGCATATTTCGTCAAAAGATTTACTTTTTATTTATTGAAAACTTTAGATATTAAAAATTAAAAATTTAAATTTGCAAATTAAAAATTTGACTGCCAGGTATCGTATTCTGACTTTTTCAATCGTGATTCGGTTTTTATTTATCAGTCGCAAGCTGATAGTTGCACACAGCTGTGTCAAAAATAGTTGGCTGTGTATCATGAAATGTCAAAAACAGTGGTTGGATTCGCAGTTTGAGTTCACTTTAAATGTACACGGGCCGATTTTTCAGTGCCCAGCTAAAAACCAAGATCTGGTAATCCCGTAAAAAAGCGAATCTGGAGTAAACCCAGTGAGCAGTTCTTCAGTGAAGAGTTAACTCCGTCAACAAAGTTGTCAAAATCTTCGACTCTCGAAATGTTTAACACTCCCAGCTCTCACTTCACATAGAAAAACACAGAAAAAAAAGCTACTTCCATTTTAATAAAGAAAAAAAAAAAACATCCAAAGAAGCTCATATACCGTTTTCACACCGAAGGCAGAATCTAAATTCTGGGAAATTTGATTTCCAAATTGAATTGACTCTTTCACACTGCGAAAATGATCTAGATTTTGTTGACTTTCCGATCAGTTGAAGACCAACTGTCCACTTTTTCACAGTTGTCACAAGTTAAACAGCTTCAAATATGTAAAAAGCAATTGTAGATTGTAGCTTCCAGAAAGAAGCACTGGAAAGTACATATAAATAACTACACAATTAAATAGTATAAAAACCGAAATATTTTTTCTTCTTATTTTATAAGCAAACTTCATCGGCTGTCATGTCTTCTTTTGATTGAATTAAAAAAGTGTTTGCTTCTATATTCCTATGATTCCCACAAAATCGAATACAATCTATTACATTTGTATTCGATTTTGTAGGAATCTAGATTCTGAATTCTACAAATGTATGGGAAATCTAACAGATTTCAATTGGATTTGGGACTTTTTACTCTGAATCTAGATTCTAATTTTGTGTGAAAAGGGTATTACTGTTCACGAGAGTTGATCTCAAATTAAGTCACCAAATATGGCAAGTTAAGGCGAGATTAATTCCGGATCAATATTCACTGAAAAACTCAATTTTAGGGTTAATCTCAGTGTAACTCCGAAGCTCGGATGATCTCGCACTGAAAAACTGGCCCAAAAAGTTTAAACTCCCGTTTTTTGAACTTTATCAAATAGGTGCGCAAACGTGAGAGTTAAAGTTTTGGTCGTAGACTGTGCAGGTGCAGCATAGCTCCTTAGCTTCAAAAACATCACAATCAGGAACTCGGCATCAAAATTTACTAGGCTAGGATTCGTGTGATAGCCATAACTGTAACAATTTCAACCATTTTTCATATCCTGTGTGAATATCAGGAGATGAAAATGTTTGGTGGCTGCTCGTTTGTTGACAGTGGGCAGTATGTCCGGTTTAGTCGTGAAAATTTCATGCAAGAAGCATTAAACATCAATAAAGTTAACGAAAGAAAACTGACATTCCTATCAAAGGCAGGAATAATAATGCCAAGCGCAGGGATTTTTATAACCATGTTCTGAAAATTCTGCCTGCAAATTTTCCTGCATAATTTCAAATTAAATTTGCAACGAATCTCATTTTGGCCACAATGTAAATATCGGCCAAACTGAATATCCGATCTAAAATATACCTACTTGCAGTTTTGATATATCTATCCCCTCCTTTTATGGATTCTTTAGAGCACATTTTAAATAAGTATGAGATAAAATATGACAATTGATAAGGCAATGACAACCGAGTACAAAACCTCTTCGGCTTTTAGAAAGTGTGAAGGGTTAAACGAGTTTTTAAAATCTTTTTGCAAACTTTTCGATTCGATCCAATGTGAAGAGCGTATTTCCTTACAATTTTCTAGAATAGGATATAGGCGCTCTAGCTTAGACATACATAGACTGCTTCCGAGGAGGCTTTGTTCCGAAATATAACCCTCTAGGCTTTATTCGAGTTTATACACGGCCTTAATTATGCGTTCAATGATTTTCTATAATTCGCTATTATGTTGGCGAAGGTTCAGATATTGTATAAGCTAGAAAATCTGTCACAACAACCATTTAGGTTTGTGGCTTGACTTAAAAAAAACTGCCCATCTTTAAAATACAGATGCCCCCACTCGCGTTTTCAATTAATTGTGCAGATAACGTTTCAGCCGGTCATTGGCCAGTGGAGTCCAGTAGTTAATAATTCAAACGTTGTTTGTATTTTGACAGAGTGTACCCCTCTCAGTACCTACTCTTGTTCTTAAGATTAGTGTCAATCTCGCGAGTAATCTCAACATTTCATAACTAGGTGTGGGGGAAATATGGGATTTTTTCTGGAAGTGATTAGCCATCAGCTGCTAACGTTTTATGACATGGTTCGATGAAGTATAAAAGCATCAATCACATGCAAATATACATCAGTTTCCATTTCAACTTCAAACCATTTACTACAACAGCAGATCATCTTACCCACGACAATGAAGATCTTATTCGCTTTGATGGCCATATTTGCCCTTGTGTTTGCGATTACCGCCGAAAACCCAGGTGTGTTTTGTTACCTCTCTCCTTTTGACCAAACAATAATCCTTACGATTTTCTGCTAGCGTGTTCACAGCCAAAAGTAGTTGGACCATGTCGTGCTCAGAAACCCAACTTCTACTTCAACAGTGAATCCAAGAAGTGTGAAAACTTCTTTTATGGAGGTTGCCAGGGTAATGATAATCGCTTCGCAACAGAAGCTGAATGTGAAGCAGCTTGCTTGTAATTGACGCCATTTTAAGGATCTCACGGGAAAAAGTGAAAATGTTTTGAAAAATAAAAAATTGCCACTTCTAACAATGTTTAACTTATTTTGTGTTTGAGTGTAAGATATTTTTTGTACTTCACAGATAACCTTTCGATTCGTTTAAAAGAATCTATAGATACGTACTTGGTGCAAACACACAAGGTGATAATTATTCGGCAAATGAAAGCGAATAAATCAAGTGAAAGCCAGGATGACTTCAGTGCCTCGTTAGCTTGTCAAACACAAACAAAGACAATGCGATTGTTATGACAGAATATGTAAAATAAAAATATCCAAACAAGTTTATTCGCAATGTCAACGTTAATGACGGACTGTAAAATTTTAAGACTACGCCAACAGTATTCAAATTTTAACCCTCTCATCATTTGGAACTGATGTCATTAGCCAATGTTACGACCTTTTTAATTTATTTGAATTAGCAGTTAACAAGACACATTAAAAAAAAAAAAAGAAAAAATTAGCGGGTGTATCTCCAGATATTTCTTAGCGATCGGCTGATTATGTGCTTGATGACATTTTTAAATAAATTTTTTTTTCATTGACCAAAACCAAATCCCCGGATTTCGGCAAGGAGACTCGCTATCTTCTTCATTTTTAATCGGGCTCTCGGGAAAATTGTCGTCCGCAGTAGCTTCGTCTTGAGCTAAACGAAGACAACTAAGAATAACAAACTTCTGACTAGTGTCTTGCTTCGAAATCAATATATAATTCTGGGGAAATTTTTATCGTAAGGAATGCACAGAAGTTTGTTGTTATAGGCTTTGACCTTCTTGGCAGCAGAACAAACGCTGAACCCTTTGCTTTGTGGAACCCTATGCTCAATATTTGAAAAAATAATAATTAATTGGCATTTGCTGAAGGGCTATCGACTGACAAGATACAGGATTGGTGTTTTCCCAATTCTTACAGAAGTTTTACAGGTTTTTTAAAATTAAATCTGTCTGTTTAAATTTATAATCTTAACACTTTTTTTTTGTGATTCCGAACGACAAATTGAGGGGTATCTCATAAGAAATAATTCTGTTGTAGGGTTTGCCAGACTCTCGCGATTGTAAGACCGCATAAAACTTAAGTAGTCTCGGTAGGGAATCGAGCCCCGGACCCTGTGCACATTAGTCTGACACATAACCCACGGCAAGCACCCACGTGAAAATGTTTCTATTGGGCGCTTCACATTAGGAGGCGTGTTAGCTGAGCTGTTAGTTGAAGGGACGTTTCCTATATGTTGAACACTTAATTCATGTTATTAAGATATTAAGGTAGATTAGGTAGAAGTCAGAGTTCGTTTTATTTAAACAATTCCTTCGTGCTGTAGTTGTTGTTGTAGCTATACCTTGATCAATTTGCCCAGCCAATTTCCTTATTGAAACCGATGAAGAGTTGACATGGGTATAAAAAGTCGACATTTGTTAGAGGACTAGCCTTAGTCAGCCTCTTCTCTGTTGTTCCAGACTAGTAACTTACATAACTAATTTAAAGCATTGGGGAGTCATGAAAGGAACTAAGCAGCAGGGAAACATCAACACCAGAAAGATCGATTTTATAGAATAAGCCATCTTACTAGGTCGTCAATTTATATTTATATTTATATTCATATTTATATTTATATTTATATTTATATTTATATTTATATTTATATTTATATTTATATTTATATTTATATTTATATTTATATTTATATTTATATTTATATTTATATTTATATTTATATTTATATTTATATTTATATTTATATTTATATTTATATTTATATTTATATTTATATTTATATTTATATTTATATTTATATTTATATTTATATTTATATTTATATTTATATTTATATTTATATTTATATTTATATTTATATTTATATTTATATTTATATTTATATTTATATTTATATTTATATTTATATTTATATTTATATTTATATTTATATTTATATTTATATTTATATTTATATTTATATTTATATTTATATTTATATTTATATTTATATTTATATTTATATTTATATTTATATTTATATTTATATTTATATTTATATTTATATTTATATTTATATTTATATTTATATTTATATTTATATTTATATTTATATTTATATTTATATTTATATTTATATTTATATTTATATTTATATTTATATTTATATTTATATTTATATTTATATTTATATTTATATTTATATTTATATTTATATTTATATTTATATTTATATTTATATTTATATTTATATTTATATTTATATTTATATTTATATTTATATTTATATTTATATTTATATTTATATTTATATTTATATTTATATTTATATTTATATTTATATTTATATTTATATTTATATTTATATTTATATTTATATTTATATTTATATTTATATTTATATTTATATTTATATTTATATTTATATTTATATTTATATTTATATTTATATTTATATTTATATTTATATTTATATTTATATTTATATTTATATTTATATTTATATTTATATTTATATTTATATTTATATTTATATTTATATTTATATTTATATTTATATTTATATTTATATTTATATTTATATTTATATTTATATTTATATTTATATTTATATTTATATTTATATTTATATTTATATTTATATTTATATTTATATTTATATTTATATTTATATTTATATTTATATTTATATTTATATTTATATTTATATTTATATTTATATTTATATTTATATTTATATTTATATTTATATTTATATTTATATTTATATTTATATTTATATTTATATTTATATTTATATTTATATTTATATTTATATTTATATTTATATTTATATTTATATTTATATTTATATTTATATTTATATTTATATTTATATTTATATTTATATTTATATTTATATTTATATTTATATTTATATTTATATTTATATTTATATTTATATTTATATTTATATTTATATTTATATTTATATTTATATTTATATTTATATTTATATTTATATTTATATTTATATTTATATTTATATTTATATTTATATTTATATTTATATTTATATTTATATTTATATTTATATTTATATTTATATTTATATTTATATTTATATTTATATTTATATTTATATTTATATTTATATTTATATTTATATTTATATTTATATTTATATTTATATTTATATTTATATTTATGAATACAAATGTTGTTGGGTCATAATTTCGAAAGTCCAATATTTCAACAATTTAAATTTCGACAGTTAACTCTGCCCTAAAAAACTGCTCACTAAGTTCACTCCAGATAAATTTTTTTCCTGGAAATAACAGATGTCGGTGTTACTGCAACATTCTCGACTCGTGCACCGGATTTCAGTTGCATACTTCTTAATTACTTGTAGGTCGTATCACTGAACTCAAGACCACTAGACAAAAACGCATTTAGCACAAAAGAAAATTAAGTCTTTATATTCGCAGTAATCAGGAGTTGGATACTTTCGAACCGATATCCGGTCAGGGTCAGGTGTTAAAACAACCGCACCGCGCCAGCTAAACAGGATTCGTAACCGGAAGCTAAAACGTTTTCGTTTGACAGAAATATAGAGATTTCAAAAAGCTTAAAAAACTTATGTATCTAACGTACATTGCTTTGCAGTTTATAGCAGCGACAGACGATGGCAGATGCGGCTCGTGTAAGCCCTGTTCTATGCTCAGCTCATGTAAAATTAGGCTTATAATAATATACCACTAAAATTTTCTTTAATATTTCAGAAGATTTTGTTTATCAGTGATGCCGATATGCAAAACATATATTTTTGTTCAGTCAGCACCTGGGCGGTGCCTATTTGGTTTAAATAGAAATTAAGTCCCCCTGCTCGCTGCCAATAGATTTGTTAAGGCACTGCTACTCATGCTGAGGTTCATCGCTCGAATAACCGACGACTATCACCGGTTTGCTGGAGTAGTCATAGATAGTTACTGCTACAAAATACATTCCCAATAGTTCCCAAAGTTTTCGCAAAATATATGTACCTACCTGTAAGATTTCGAGAAATCTGGAGATTTCGAAACAGTTGAAGAATTTCTAGGCGAGAGCCGCAGAATAAAATGGATTTAAATGGTTAAATTTTAAGGGCCGATGTTGATTTTGAATAAAACACAAATTATTGTCATTTCTTTTATTATGATAATATTGCTATGGTGCAATTATGTATGGAACAAAATATCGGCTAATTGGCCTCTGCGACCTCGGCGGTTCAAATTTTCGATGACGCTGAAGCATAATTGAGGTTCTATGCCGTTGATGTGCCGAATTATCTCATTATTTTGCTCTTGAATTGTTGCTGCCTTGTACACCTTTTCTTTCAAATAGCCGCAAAGAAAATTGACGATTCCACTTATTTGACGAATCCACTGAGGTGAAAATGTGCCTCATCACCGAAGATGATTTTCTTCGAAAATTGATCATCCACTGTTGCCATTTCTTGCCACCATTATGACCATTGACGACACTTAAAATGGTCAAGAAGCTTCAGTTTTTGAGTCAAATGCACCTTGTAAGCGTGTAAATGCAAGTCTTTATGCATAATGTTCATCAACGACGAGGTGTAATTGTTGGAAACGGCACGACGACGAGTTGGGGTGGACGGCTCTTCAGCCACACCATCGCGAACAGCAGCTATATTTTCTGCAGTACGAGCTGTACGAGCATGCCCTGGTGTTTTCACATCTCCTACAGACCCGGTTTGCTCGAGTTTTTCCACGATTTTTCCGATTGTACGCACATTTGGACGATTAAATTAACCAAAAAAATCACGAAGTGCACGATATGCATTTTGACTTGAACGCCCATTTTCATAATAAGCCTGAATAACTTTAACGCGTTACTCGATTGTGTATCTTTCCATGGTTCAACTTGAGGAAGTCTGAAAGTGAGAAATGCCAAATGAAATGCAGAAAAAAACTTCACGTTTAGGTGTGGTTCACATTCAAAATCAGCCCTTAAAATTTAGCCACCCTTTACTAAAGCTCTGAGAAAACTACAACTTTAGCAACACCAGCACCTGCAAGAACCTAACGAAGTATGGGTAACCACGTAGAAGATGTTCCTTCCTCGTGTCCTTGCGTATAAGATTAATGAGCCTTTCAACTTAAAGTTTACATATTATTTCGTTCACAGAACATCCAATGTAAAGTTTGGTCAAAGTGATACACTTAAAATCTTAGCGCCTGAGAGTTTAGCGGCAATATATGTGCATGTTTTTGTATCGTGTTAAGGAAGATTGTGCTTTTGTACTGAAGCCAACTTACTTCTATCGAAATCCTTACAATTGTACCGGCTTACCCATCTCTAACATGGTATGTTTGTTTCAGGTGTTCTTACACACATGGAGGGAACCTACAATTTTTTACAAACTAATCATGCACTCGCAGGTTTTGTCACACCGTCGACCGTAGAAAAAATTATATTGCCTCGGTCGGGATTCGAACCCAAGAGCTCATGCAGAATGCGACAAACTAACCAACCACATCGCCATTATTTCTTTAGTGCATAGTTTGAGCTTACGTTTGCGCTTAAAACAGATGTCATTATTGACAGTCATTGATTTTGCAGTCCTGATGAAAATTAGGCTACGAGTTGGATCACCCTTTACAAGGCCCTTACCAAATGCCTTTAACAATAGAACAAACCAACTTCTACTTTACAGCTTCTAGTACAATTTAAGAGAGAAAATAACATAAGACCTCAATTAAGGTCCCCGATTCTCACTTGACATTAGAATGTAAAAACCTTAAGTATGTCAAAAAATAGAGGTTAAAACATTGACCGACAGTTTCCGGTTTCTTATGTCAAAAATAAAAGTCTTGAGCAATTGACTTCAATTTGCAATGCAAAATCGGTACTTCATAACATCCAATAAATTATGTTTATTGCAGTAATTTACACATATACGTGTATGACGTACCTACCATAGGCTCTGTGACTCTGGCTGACATCAAACATCTGTAATAGTATCTTATTGACATGTTAATCCTCAAGGTAATCTGTTCAATATCATTTGACTCATGCCATCGTGTGTCAGCAGGTGGCAACCACGCACAAATTCTTCGAATGCGTATGCCACACACCCATTGTCCGCTTTTTTAATTTTTAGGTAATAAAATTTTATGCACTTTGAAAATAGAATAAAACATATGCTAAACTGGTAAGGTTTTGCAGATTGCAAGTCTTGTTAAATACTCGCATAACTCCATTAAGCATAAGTTACACCGAGCCAGTGGAAAGTTTTAATATTTTCTTGCCCCGAGCAAACAATCAGCAAACACCTACTTGAATTAGATAAGCTTCACGGTAAGTTACATTTTTATGCTTTTTTTATTCGCGCCTTAAATTTGTTTGTCGGACTATTAGGCAGTGACTCAAGATTCTTTAACCCTACCCTAAATCAAAAGCTTTCGATTTTTGACCTGTCTATACGTCTTCTGGGAAGTCTTTAAAATGGTAAGTGGTTTAATTCGACCAAGAATTCAAGCCATAATCTCTGAGCAATTATATCCGCTGGAATATGACAGCTAAATTTAGGGAGGGGGGCCCGCCGATGTTTGTTTGCTTCAATCTAAGCTCCATCTAGAATGTAAATCAAAGCCATATGCTAAAACTTTAAGACGTATTTATTATTTGATTATTAAATTACGCAACAAAAGTCCACTACAAGCTCCGACGACCACTATTGGGGCTTTGCATAGTTCTACTTTGTTTTTGGCAAAATTTTTATTTTCGTATTTTATAGAGTGCTGCGGACGCGGTATCTTCAGTTAGATTAAAAGTTCCACAAGCAAATCAATTCGTGCTCAAACACAGGCTGGCACAGCTGGAAAGATTGCATTTGATCGAAAACTAGTTCTGTGGGTAATCATCGGACAAAACAACGCGACGACGCCGACGGTTCTCTACGTACATCCAGCACTCTGGCCCACTTTCAGCACTCGCAGTCCAGCAGCAGTCGATTGTCGATAGTGTGTCGTTAACCACTTGATAGATTTGTCATCCCGTGTTTCATAATGAAGCAGATAACCCTTGGCCTGACTTTGATGATGGTGCTGGTGCTGCAGCTTATCTCTGGGATAAGTGGCAAAATCGGAGGACACTACATTGGTAATGGAAACATTTTTCACCCAGAACTTTGATTCCTAATTACTTTCGTCTATAGATATGCCCGAGAAGTGTCTGATGCCCATGGATTATGGGTACTGCCGGGCGAAAATGAAGCGTTACTACTTCAACTCCCACAGGAATCAATGTTCGGTGTTCTACTTTGGAGGATGTGCAGGCAATGCCAACAATTTCGAGTCGCTGGAGGAGTGCAACCAACTTTGCGGCGGCAAGGAGCTCAACAGTGAATTCAACTGAAAAGTTTACGTATTAAAAATCTAGTGTGTACATATACAATACTCGTATCTATTAATAAAGTTTAGTGTTATTTAAGCATCTATCGGGTGCTAAAAGTTATGAGATTTGTTTTTCTACCAGGATGGCCTTGAAAGGCGACGAAGGTTGAGTGATTTCAATGTCGTCATCGGCTTGGCGTGTGACATTCACACTTGATAAACGGATGTGGGTCAAGTTGTGTTCCCATCATCGAATACAGGAAGTGTGTTGCTTAATACCCGATAATTGATGTGACAAGTCCGTTCTAATTGAACCAAATCAGAGTTTTGATCAGATCAGTGTTGCCATCCTTAATTTTTGATGTCACTTATCTAGTGGCTGTGACAAATTTGTCTTTTGATACGACGAGATGTTGACAAGTGCATTTGTAGTTTGTACTTGTTAATTATGGCTTTACATTGTTCAAATATTTGTCTCTGCAATTAGCTGGCATACACAACTCGCTGTTACGACAATGCATTTCTTGAGATCATCAGATGCAATTGCTTTGGGCTACTTTCTACAAGTAACAACGTCTCGAGGCTTGCGACGACCTCTTGTTGTATTGTTGACAAACATTTTTGTGATCTCATAATTGAGTTTTAATTTATTTTGCACGATTTGCGATGGTGAATAAGTATATTTTTGTTTCTTTGTACTCACTTTACTTGTTTAAGCTGTTCGAATTAGAGCTGGATCAAATTGTTTTATAAAAAAATGTTTGTCTTTCTGAAGCTAATCACAACAGCTTGTGTGAGTGTGCACTCGAGCTATATGAACTTGATTTTTAATGAAAAAAAAAAAAAAAACAAAAAACATTTAAAGCCTGGAAATTTATTAAAATTGCTTAGAGAAGGCCAAGCGATTTGATTTATTGAAAAGTCGTCGAACATCGAAGATTATTAAATAAAGTTGACTTCGATGCATTTGGATAAGTTAAGCGAATTCTTTGTATGCATGCGAGAGCCGTTTTCGTTATTTTTGTTATTTGTCTCGTGCTGGATTATGCATTTCATAGAATTCCATCGATTCTTGTATTATTATTATAATCATTATTTATTAGCATAAAAATAAATCCTTACACTAAAAAAAACTTTCGGAACATTAGCTGCAGAGGCTTTCGGCTCATTATTGAGAGGATTAATTACATAATTATATTATTATACATACTTATTAAATTATGGACTTTTTTTATATTTTCTTCATTAATATTACTGAGTAAAACATGGGCTGTTTGATTATTTGACAAAACGGCGTTGAATTTTCTTCAGATGCGGCAAGGAGTTTGTCCAAGAACATGTGATATGTCTATTATGTGGTTGCACATTAGCATCTTGGTCGACTAACCCTGTTCAGCAGATGTTGGTGCATTTGAATTGTGTGGCCAAGGCGAAGACGGACGAAGATGGTGCTCATGGCTTTGAATGTTTGGATGTTGGATAGACAGCAAGGGAACGGTTGAAGTTGATTTGTGCATAGTGGTCTTGATAACTATTCCAATTCAAGAGACGAAAGGTTTTAAGCTTTTGGGCGATCTATTTTTGTAAATCAATTTTAGAAAATTTGTTAAAGTTGAAAACAGGAGCGTTGGTGCGGGATTTGGCAACTGTGTCAGCAGACTCATTCCCTATTATTCCCACGTGACCTGGAGTCCACATTAGCTTTATTTTTTGAGAATATTTTATGATAACATCTCGATTCTTATGGAAATAAGTTCTGGTTCTAGAAGCTTCTTTATTAATGATCGCGGTAAATTTAGGTCGAAAATTGGTACAGTTCGGTAGCTTTAAAGCAACCTAAATGAAAAATTGGAATGCTTATTAAAGAAATCTGGTACATGATAATAAAGCATTATGTATATGCATAATTTAGGTATGAATTGGCGAAGAAGAGTCATATAGGCTGACCTCATTCATGCTGATTGTGAGTCTTAGGTGTTTCTACATATATAAAAGGGGCCTACAATTTTTTGCCGACTTTGAACGGCGAAGTGAGAGGGTTCTCATGACAAATAGTACTCTCGGAGGGTTTATCAGGCCCTCGCGGAGGTGCGACACCGTGAAAAAACAAACATTTATTGCCCCGGGACTCGAACCCGGGACCTCGTGCACGGTAGTCCTACACACTAACCACTGCACCACGGGGCGCCCACACTATGAAGGTAAGAAAGCACCGTATATTATTATATGATGTATGGGATAGTATCTCATATCTATTTAAGAAATTTTCCAGTCATATTCGAGCCATAAATTTGTTTAGCCATGACTAAATAGTCTTCAGGAAACAATATTAAATAAAAAAAAAAAAAAAATACGAGTTATTTCATTATAGCAAAGAACATAAACAGCACGGAACTTTAGAGTTGGACTTTGGATACTTCTTAACTTACTTACTTCTTAACTTACTTCTTAGAAGCCAGTCATAAATCACTGCGAGCGTCACTTTTCTCAATATACCATTTAGATTTAAAGTTTTGTTTTGGTTTCGAATTTCCCCAGACTTTATGTTCTGTATGTTTCAGGATAAGGTTGACTTCTTTCATTTGTCTGAATAAAAGCAGTTTGTTTCTTCACAATGCGCAGTTTTAAAAACTTAACGATAACCCAATACATTTTTATCTTTACATTCCCAATACATATCTGAACCTGACTTTAAGTGAACTTGTGTTTCCATAAGTGATTAGTAGTAGCAGACAAGAGATCGTTTACAAAACGAGGATAAGGTCGGAGACAAAAGAGAGCCCTGCTTGCTACGAAAACGTACTGCCGGTCATAATTTTTTTTCGTCTTTCAAGATATTTCATAATCTGACAATTAATCAGCGTTTCCATGACCTTAGAAAAGATAGAAGTCGGTGGAACTAAGGGAGAGAGAGAATGAGGGGGAGAAAGAGACATGGGGTGTACGACCAATGAAAAGCCTTACGCAGTGGTTTTGCCAACGTGGAAGAACACCTCTTCAGAGCAATCGAATATTATGGCAAACGCTCTGAAGAATCAAGTAATTTAATTCCTGAAAACTCCTCTTCTGTTCGATCTACAAGGCAAGCGTTATATGCTCTCATCAGTTCCATGTTCACCTCGAAACACCCCGCCCTACACTGTTTCAAAATTCTTTCTTCTATATATTGTCGGAGAGCTGATGACAATTTTTCTTACTGATTTCTAAAACTTTCCAACCTTCATAAATTTGTTGTCCTGAGTTGGAAGATCACAAAAATGACATTCTGCCTGGTACCGGGGGCCTCAGGGAGATGCACCGACCCAAAGTTGCACAAAAAAGTAAGAGGTTAACCAATAGTAAGATGTCATACGAAGCTGAAATTTCGTATTAAGCATCTCGTAGCGATTCCAAGTCATAGAAAATAAAATCATATCGGTAAACCTTTCGTAGTGGGCGTGGCATAGATTTAAAAAATAGTTATTCAAATGCATTTTATGCAATATTTTTGTTCAAAATCGAAAAAATTTTTCTTAATATATTATGTAGAAAACACCCAGTCCTACAGTTTATTCATGTAAGGTTTTGAGCCATGCCTACATTTGGAGGCAGAGGTTAAGAAAAACCTTAAACTTTTTAAAATTAAAATATAGTTTATTTTAAGCCTAATTTATAAAAGAATAAGAAATAAATTTTACCATACAATTTGGACCAGACTTCATTCTACATTTCATTCATATGAAGTTTTTGGCCATGCCCATTTTTAGGGGCCGATTAAGGGGCTTTAAGTGCATTTAGGGACTTTAAGTGCATCTGCCAGAGGCCTCCAGTAACAGGCGGCAGAATGTTTTTTTTTTGCGATCCTCTAACTCAGGACAACAAATTTGTGGAGGTTAGAAAGTTGTTGAAATCGGTAAAAAAATATCTATCAGCTCTTAGACTAATAGAAGAAGTATACTTTGGAATTCACTACCCGAATTCATATGTCCTAACACATATAAACAAAAAACTTATAAAAATAAAATAAATAAATATGTCCTTACATCTCGGCTCACTGTTTCAGTGTGTAAGTTATAGGTTCGCTTTCCTGTGAGAAGAAAAAAAAAATCGGGTATTATAACCTCTCGACAAGTGGATTCTGTGAATGTTGAGATCATTAAGTACTTTTTTACCTGCAAAAGTGCAGAAATGAATCTGTGTCATAGTGCATTCTACGCGCTCAAGTATTGGAAGACTAATTGCGCGGCTCGGAAGCGTGCAGCTAGCAGCAAAGTCTGCCGCTAGAGGATTGGTTTTGTCTACGGAAGTGATAGCCAGAATGCCGTTGCAGAGGAGTGTTGAAATGGAGAATGAGGCAAACATTTTCACATTTTGATCAATGACCAAAAATTTGTATTACCTTGTTCCAAGTGTATAACTTTTTGCCTGAATTTTCGGTCCTACAAGAACTTTTCACGACGAATAAGAGAATTGCGATCGTTTCCGGCTTGTTTGAACTTGTTTCGATTTGTTTTTCGGCCTTGTAAGACAATAAGTAAGAGTCTTTCAGCTTTATCGCCTCCTTACAACTCGAGTCATGCCATGAGTTCTCTTTCGGCTTGATATACAGAGCCTATATTTGGCCTTTCTAAATTATAGAGCTTGTGCGCCTGAATTCATCCATTGTTTGCCAATTTCTTGGATGAGTCATGCATCCGAAAATGGACAAGGGCTGTAAATAAAATCCTTATAATTTTGATAGAATGATGAAAAAATGCATTGAAAGTGGAAATTAATGTTCTCAAATTATTTTTTCTTAAAAAGTCCCCACTAACAGAAGGCTGAGCTTAAAACTTTGGATCACACTACGCAAACGATAATATATTTAATACATTTTAGCCTTATACCTAAATTTTTTTCAATTTTATTCATTTCCTTTAACATTTTCATTGACCAGAGCAACTGATTCCGCAAACTTTTCCGATAACAGCTAATATGGTCATGGTCATCCCACCTAAAGGTACCATTAAAAAACAGTGAAAGATTTTTAGTGGTTCTAGCATATGGAACGATTTCCTGACAAACGTTTGATCGATCGCAAGGCTTACGCGTCTAGCCTATTTGTTTACTAAATTTATTTGTAAAACTCAGTTTTACTTTTCTTATAACAGAGCAAAGTATTTTATTTATTAAAACACAACTTGTTTAAGCTGAAATTTTAAAAATTTAATTTTTTAACTCAACTCCAAAATAATAAATACTTATAATAGTCCTCAACGCTTTCTACTTTATCGCAATTAGACAATTTTTTATGACTTTCGATTTTTAAAATCTTGAAGCCAACTGGTGACACAGTTGAAGTGCATTCTAGGGCTTTTTTACAAAAATTTTTGTGCAATTTGCACAGGGGTTGTTTCAGAAGAATCCGACGACAGCTGCTGTTTCTTGTTAAGTGACTCTCCGGAAGAGAGTTTGCTTAGTTGGGTGGGTTAAACAAATTAAATTGTGGATGAAAACTTTTTGGAAAACTACAATAGTCTTAGCTCCAGTTGGTCATGTGTTTCGCTTAGGGATCTTGGCCTCTGATGCTCGTCATTGGGTGTTGCCAAGATCGTCCACCAAGACCCACATTTTTCAACTAAGTCCAACACTTACTTAAAAAACTTACAGAAAAACATAAGTTTGAATTATTAGAACCAAAAATGGATGTTCAATTTTAACATATTCCTCCGTGAATAGATTTAATGGCCAATACTAGCATAGGCCTTAAGCAAAAGTAAATGCGAACTAATCATTGCTAATTAGCACGTATGCAAAATCATTGTACGGTTTTGATTAAAATCAAATGGATCATTATGGTCTATAATTCAGTTTTTTGATCGACGCGTGTTTAGCTTAACAATCTTGGCCTCAGATGCTCATCAGTGATCGTCCACCCAGATAAAGAAATACCAACAAGAAAAACATTTTCGCTTTCTACGGTGTGCGTTACTTATCAGATAGTCTATGCTTGATTTGCGAGTCTGGTTACGATACGAGTACGTGCACATGGACTTTAAATGAACGTACAGGCCAGTAAAAAATATCAAAGATGCTAACAAATTGTTTTGACAAAATTTAAAATTTACCATTAGCTTACAAAAGAGTTTATAGCTTCAATATAATTTATAGCCGAATCAATGTGACATCAACACGTAATAATTTTATTTCTGCGTTCGTTTTTAAGATTTTAAGACTCCACATTTGTTTTGCCATAGTGTAGGGAAAATATGTGTTTATTACATATTTGAAGCAATGTTTTAGAAACCGGATTTGGCTTCACTGGAAACAAAACATATTGCATGCATAAACCACATTAGTGTAGACTCAAACCTTGAATTTTAAAAGTCAATGCATGAACCACAAACTTCCTATAAGAAGTTTGTGGCTCAATCTATAATCCGATAATGTATAACAGTATCTTTTTGGCAATCGCAGCTACCGTTAAAGATAGATTTATCGTTTTTTGTTGTAATAAAAATAAATAAATGGAGTGGCGCAACAGCTCGAGGTGAACCAGGGCCAACTTCTCAACAAAGTATGCTGCGTGTGTTGATTTCTTTACATACAAAGGGATTTACAATTTTTTGCCGAATTCGAACGGCACTTTGAAAAGTTTTTCAAGACAATTAATACTCTCGGAGGGCTAGTCACACCCTCGCGGAGGTGGGGACCGTGGAAAAGAACAAGTCTTTTTTTTTCAGGTGACGATGGCAGGATTCGAGCCCAGACCTCTGGCGTAGTAAGCACACACACTAACCACTTCGCCACGGCACCCCAATTGTTGTAATAATTTAATAGATAACAAGCATTTCAATATACAGGGTGCCCTACAAAGATTGGATAAGTTTGGAATGCCTTATACTACCTACACTTTATGCCCATTCTAAAAACTGCAAAATGCCAATTTTCGTATTTCAATGTATCGATTATTATTTTAAGTAGATGGTTGGTTTCCCCCTACACCTCTACTATTATTGATATTGAACGATTTCAATGTTTTTTTTTTTGACTTATTTTACGGTTTTTTAGTAGAAAAAGATTTGAATGACTGTTGGACTCTATTTTATTAAATCAAATTTAAAATTTGTTTTTCAATGCAAAAAAAAGAATAGTTTTCCAAAAAGCTTATGCATCACTTATGCAAAAAAAGTGCAAATACCTGTGTTTAATGCAGATTTCAAAATGGTAAATGTTGTTGGCCAAGCTGGAGCAATAGTAAAGGAGCTGCGCCGGCCGGTCATCAGGAAAGCTGAGCTTGGAGTGAAAGCAAAGATCTCAGTTTTCAACTCAGTTTTCGTTCCGACCCTTATCTATGGTCATGAAATTTGGGTAATGACCGAAAGAATTAGATCGCGGGTACAAGCTGCCGAAATGAGATTCCTGAGGTACCTTGCTGGTGTTACTCTAAGGTATAGAGTGAGAAACGTCAGTATTCGTGGGAATCTTAATGTTGAGCTGCTACTACTCCGAGAGGAGCTATTGATTCTTCGATGGTTTGGACACGTTGTTCGCATGCTCCCTGGCAGGTCATGCCAGCCGAGATGCGAGCGCGTCGCCCCCCTGGTAGGCCAAGGAGCAGGTCGTGGGATCAGGTAAAGAACCTCTCTGAGTCCCGCCTGGGGATTGCGCCGGAGTCTCTTGAGTTGGTGGCGGAGGATCGAGAAAGATGGAAGGACCATTTAGCCACCCTCGCTCCGCGACTCTTTTAAAGGATAGGCAGCATCCGAAAATGATGTTGATGATGATGGTAAATGTTGTTATTGCTTCTAGAGAAAGAAGGATAATATTGGCAGAAATGGGTACATAAGTTTGAGGCATAACTAGCTGGTGTGCTCTCTTGTTTGTTACAAGTGTCAACGAAGACGAAGACGAACAACAGCAATGGTCATTTGAAGTATTGTCTTATAAAAAGCTATAGTCTTAGTACAACTTGTAACGCAGATAAATAATCACCTAGGGGTAAGGCCTTTAAGAGAGACCTTTAAGAGAGACCGACAGGAAAATTGATTAAGCTATGTCCGCTCGTCCGTATGTATGTTGATGGCTGCCCTTCTGACAATAGTCACGGCTCACTTACACCAGCAGTCGGGTCCATTGTGTCTATTTGGGAACTTTTTTAACACCTGAATCGAAAACAGAAATAAACCGCTGTTAGAAGATAGACCTACCGGATATGTGTACAAATCTCAGGAGCTTCTTTAAATCTACATTATTTAGATCTTCAAGCTCGTTGAAGAAGTAACTGCCGAGGGTACTATGCCCTACACTGTTTAGCGCTGGGCATAGCAGGTGACGAGCAGATTCAATTTCTTCCACGTCCCTGCAGCTTCTGTGGTACTCGTTTTGCGCTATGCCTAGCCGTTGAGCGTGTAGACCCACAGCGCAGTGCCCCGTGAGGATACCCGTGAGCTTTTTGATAACCACTGATAACCACCTATCCCTATTCAAGGATTCAGTTTCTATCCAGCGTGCCATCAAGTTTAGCGGAATTTTTATAAATTTGAGGGCTTAAGATGCATTAATTCCTCGCGCAGATCTCGCAAGCTTGTCCGCTTCTTCGTTTCCCAGGATATCGGTGTGACCTGGTACCCAACACAGAGTTACGAAAACTCGTCCAGAGCTTCCCTGCATAGTTTCACAGCCCTTGACTTCACTCCATCTTATTCCATGGCTTTAAATGCCGCTTAACTGTCAGAATATATAGTGATAGTCTTCAGCTCAGTAGCAGCTTGGATTATGGCTGCCAGCTCCGCCTGAAAAATACTGCAGTCGTTATTGATCCGGAAAAATTTGCTTCACAGAAGATGTCTGCGCCGGTTCCGACGTTCATCTTAGAGCCGTCGGGCGATCTCGTCATCCCCTATGATAGTCTTTTCTTCCCATTCATATCTTTCAAGTATTCTAGTGGCGAATCCGTCCGTAAGCAAAAAAAAAAAAAACCTTAGAGCTTACCCCAAAGATTTTAGAACATTTAGAATCTTAGCTGGAGCTGGAATTTGGTAGACACACCCACCCGCAACAGGTGCTGGGGTGTGTCCTTGCTGTACCAGGTGATGTTTATTTTCAAATCTGCCCACAGACACGCCCACTACTTAAGGCGTTAAAACCAAATTTTTTAGCGTTGGCCATATTCAACCATTTTATAATAAAAATAGTATTTGAATAAATCTGGTGTGAATAAATTTACTCAGCAAAGGATGACCACCCTGTTTTCCATATAGGCGTGTCTTTGCTACAGTTATAAGCTTATAAGCCCTCTTCACTAGTAGTGAAGTATTGAATTCAAGTATTGACATTGGCACACCTCTTGGCTGTCCATACTTATCGCCCTTGTTGCTAGTATTTGAAATCCAATAAATGGTGGTGGTTTTCATCGATTCTGTCACTTAAGAATACCTCAGTACTAAAAACAACTTCAAAAAAGTTTCGTTTAACAAATTTTTTATACTCTCGATACAAATGCTTTTATTAGACATCACCAATACTATCATTTTGTGCTATTCGTGTAAACCTACATCTTAAACTAGCTTAAGGCCTATTTTGTCTGAGGAAAACCTAACAATATATTTACAGAACCAGAGGTAATACTTCTTTCAATGGAAACAAGCCTCGGGTTGGACAGTTCACTGGTTAATGTAACCAACAATAGGAGAGACTAACAATGGTGTAAGCTGTTGAACTTGTCGCGCTCGTTCCTGACCATGTTATTGTACTTCCATTTGTCATCATCCGACTTGTGTGAGCTGCTACTGCTACTCCGGTAGCTGCTATCTGAGCTACTTTTGTACGAGGACGTGGCGGGTAGTTGTCTCTTTACTGCCGTAGGTGAATCCTTTGACGGACATTTGTCGGTGCGTTCCGTATGGACCATTATGAATCAATTAAGACGTTTTAGGTTGTATCACAAGTTCACGGTACGTATTCAATGAGGGTCAGAACCTGAAGTTCCAAGTTGTTTGCTGAGTTTCCCGTTCTAGAGCCTTTGCTCGATGACAGGTTCTTCGATAATCTAGAGAGTAAAAAACGCTCTTGTCACACTAACTTCTCTGTCAAATGGTTCCTCCTTGAACTTACCTCAACGATTTCAGGAGCTTCAGTTTTGCATCCGTGTTCTTGGGACTAAGCATTGACACCAATCGTATTCCTTGCCGTTACCTTTGGTTGAAAGGAGGAGCACACACAAAGCACCTTGTATCCAATGTTCTATGACAGTAAGTGCACCTCGTACACAGAGAATCACAAACAGCTACTAATGCGCTACGTTTCGCAGCCGGCCACTTAAATACCACCTCGCGGCGCAAGATATTCTCAGAAAGTTGCAAATGCTCCGGACCGGTTTCGGAATTGCCAGGCACACGCAAACAACCTACAGTGGCCCCAACATTGTTGCTTTATGGGTGGAATAGGAGAAGCGTGCGTCTCATTGGGGCCAGTGTTGCATTGCTAATCGATAAGAGTTGGTGTTAAGTTATATGGTATCAAATTTTGTGATTAAAAATAGTATTTTTAGGCTGTAGTCTGTTTTTTTTTTTAGATTTTACTTAACCTAGGCAGATCATTGCTTTACCAAGATTTTATTTTTACTTTTCGAACGACATTAAGAATAAATTACAATAAAATTCACAATTTAGTTTCAAGCCAGTGTTTCGATATCGGCCTTATGAAATGCAGCAAAGACATTGCATCAGCCTTTTCTGCCTTTGTCTTGAAATTAGCAACTCGTTCGGGAGAGAAGCGTTTCATGTTTGGACATTACAAAAAAAGGCTGGTGTTATTTTTTGTTTGTCCCTTAATTTGTTATTTTTTAATTTGACATTGACGTTTGTGTTTTTAGTAATTCAATTTAAAAGTATGTAGGTAAGAAGTACTTTTTACCTTTAGAAAACAGCCAAAAATAATGTGTCAGTTGGTAAGAACACATCAGTTCTTTTGTTAATAATGTGTTATTGGAGTCTTGCAGCGTTAAAAGGATAAGAAGTGAATCTACACATGTGAATCTACCAATTATAGACAGATGCTATAAGAAGAGCCATTTTCTGATTCGTATCATTTAGAATACATGAGATATCTCAAGGTTTCTTGGATTCAGCAATCGGACCATTAGGAATGCAGTTATGATCAATCACTTCAGATCGGATGGATCTCGCGCCCAAAAGAAAAAGAAGAAGAAAGAAGAAGCTCAAGGTTTCTTAGATATCAGCTCTAAAAACTGGTATCTATTAAGATAAACCCCCTTTTCAATTTTTTGCTAAACATATTAAAGAGCCGGTTAAACACGTTGTTTTAGCCTTCTCAGTGATAATATATAATATAACCAGTCAGATCCTTTTAATTAAACAAGTATCAATTCGTAAATAAAAAAAGACATTTACTTACGAGAAGAGAAAAGTCAACCTGGGGGCGTTCTTATAAATCCGGAATTTGTATAAATATGCTGTTACAAATATTGTTTTCCTGTCACTTAAACCTTGTAATGGTTCTTGTTTTATCAAATTCAAAATTATGCATTGAAAAATTGCAGCATTGGATTGGAGAAAGTATACTTTTGTAAAAATTACTTAATCCAAAGCCTTATAAAAAAGTTTATATGGAAAGCCTTATCAAAATCAGACTTTTAAAGATTAACCCTTGTGGTGGTAGCGCCATTTCTTTTGATAAGAAATGGTCATAAGCATTCATTACTTAGTCGGTGGGCGGGCAACTCCATGAAAGCCATGGTTTCCATTATTAATAGAATATTCATAATTACTCTTTGTCACCAGAGAATTTTGTTAAAATATTCATATTATTTTTTTTTGTTTATACCAAGTTCATATTAAAAATTACATTTTCTGGTATATGCTTGGGTCTCATCAAAGCGTTATCGTTAGCTATAGCGGACAACTCAATGCTTTATTTTATTCTAGAAGCTTTTTAATAATGCATTAAGTTGTCCGCTGTTAAATATATTTTTTTAATTCACTTAATTTATTAATAAAAATTTTTCTAAGCTAAATACTTCTTAGTACGGATAATTCCCAAGAAGAACACTCTGGAACCATAAACATTGATTTTTTGAATATTAGACTTATAACACACTTCAATAGCACTAATGGATAAGGTTTCGTTATAGTCCCACTGGTGAGCGGATAATTTAGTTATGAAATTTGTCATAGAAATGCTCACAGCACCATAATTATAGAACTAAAAGGGCTAACATCATTACTTTCGCAAACGTGGTGCTGTAAACGTTCCTAGCACAGAAGTTATAAATCTATAAGTGCTGAGGAGTTAGGTTTTATAGCGCAGGTTTTTATATTTTAAAGCACAATAGGTTTGACACATACGAAGTACTTGTACTATTTTGCAATTTTATAAAGCACTTGGGGTTTGCAAGATGTCATACAATTGAGAAACAATGTAATGTTGTGATAACATTTTAAGCAAAACAATAAAATATAAGATTTTAAATTTTACTACATTACATTTTTAGGCTAGAAAACCATATCACACAAAAATTTGATTTCTAAAATTTGAATTCTAGAGAATAAGCATCCTTTTTTTCTATTTTTTCTATGGTCTATTGGGTCAAATAAGTTATGGTTGGGATTTCTTTGTTCAGCAGTTCAAGTTTTTTTATCCGCTCACTGATGTTCCCACTTTTTAGGCAGAAATTTAAATGGATTCCTCTTTGGAGTTAAAAACTCTTAAGGCATATACTGCATCTTATCTTTATGGCAACGCAGAACACATAAAGTGTTATAATGGTGCTATTTAGGCTCTACATAAAAGCTTGCATTCTTGATTTAATGTTATATTAAATATTTCAAACAGCGCAGTGTTTCTTTTTATTTTAATAAAGCATTCGAAAAAATTAATGTGCACCTTGCTTTCTGCTCAGTATATGCACTCTTAATACTGATTAATCTATTCACTTTATTTAACATGGACGAAGTTATTTGTGGAAAAACATCAACACCCACAAATACCCAAGTAAAAGAAAAACCGCACCATGAAAGTATGTGTACCTACTGATTCTTTTAAAAATATATTGACTCTCAAAGAGGTTCTATAAAAGCTCGAAGTAGAACCCCTTTTGCACCCAAAATTAAGATCTATAAAGTATGATATCGCCCTTATAGACGTTTGCAAGGGGCCCCGTTACTTGTATAAAACCAACTTCAAGAAACTAAGATCCTATGATGTGGTGCTGTAAAGGAAACGGTGACCATAACAAGAGTTTCTGTGTTACTTGGGAAATTAAATCATTTTATCAATTACATAATTGCGGCTAGGCATACCGCATAACGATTACTGCAGAAGCTGCAGGGACGTTGAAGAAATTGAATCTGTTCGTCATCTGCTCTGCGAATGCCCAGCCCTAAACAGCATCAGGCGTAGTATCCTCGGCAGCTACTTCTTCAACGAGCTCGAAGATCTAAATAATGTAGATCTAAAGGACCTCCTAAGATTTGTATACAAATCCGGATGGGTCCAAGAGGGCGGCACTCTGAGCTTCTAACAGCGGTCTATTTCTGTTTTCGTTCCAGGTATTAAGAAGGTTCCCAATGGACACAATGGACCCAACTGCTGGTCTAAGTGAAGCCGTGACTATTGTCAAAAGGGCATCCATCAACCTAACCTATCAATTACATAAAACAGCAGCAAATAGCTTGCGGTTGCTAGAATCGGCTTTGATCCTTTCCCTATGCAAGCCTGCAATTGCATGTAGTCTCTTTTCACTTCCCCATGACACGAGTACTAAATGGGAAATAGTAAACAGTACCAAAAATTGTGGACAAGTAAAAGCGTCAAAAACTAGCAAATGATTTAACCTAGTAATGGTTTAATAATATCTGCGAAAACTGAAACAAGAACGTTGCTTGTGACAAACGTACTAAGGTACAAAGTTGTTCTTAAAAAATTTGTACGTATTTGGAGCTGTTGAATTTTGTTGCAGTTTTTTATAGTTGCTTTTCTACTTTGTTTTTTTTTTATTTTCAAATTTTGCACAAAAAAATTATTTTTCATGAGTACTAATGGTAGCATCTGTATTCTGGTATAAGTAAGAATTATTATGATATGGAAACAGACACCTCTAGGTGCCTTATTTTTTTATTTCTTTGGTTTTAATTACTTTGTTTGTAATATTCATATAGTATAATAATATATGAACGCTTATTTCAGTGGGGTGCCGTGGCGTAGTGGTTAGTGTGTGTGCTTACTACGCCGGAGGTCTGGGTTCGAATCCTGCCATCGTCACCTGAAAAAAAGACTTGCTCTTTTTTACGGCCTCCACCTCCGCGAGGGTCTGACAAGCCCTCCGAGAGTATCATTTGCCTTGAAAAACTTCTCAAAGTGCCGTTCGGATTTGGCGAAAAATTGTAGGTCCCCTTGTATGTAAAGAAATTAACACACCAGCATACATTGTTGAGAAGTTGGCCCTGGTTCACCTCGAGCTGTTGCGCCACTAAGTAATTTGGGTTCTTACCATAAAATTGTTTTTTTTTTTTTTTGCTTTTACCTGTAGGTTCTCACTGTGTGAATTTAATTCAGTATCAAGCGAGTTAGGCAAAAGTTTTGTACTTACACAAAATTTAGCAAAAGCCAACATACAACTTTCCGAAGAAATGTTCATTTCCAATTATAACAAGAACCTACCTGTGTGCCTACCAATATGTCTGCCTCTCTATACTGTCGGTGTCATCGACTTTCCACAGATTAAAACTTGTTCTAATTTTATATTCAATATGCACTTACAGTGGAATTACTTCAACCCAGTTGCCACTCAATCGAAACTTGATACATTCAGACTAATTACACTTAAAGTAAACTGGTTTTTTATTAATTAAATGCGTCATTTGAATACCTACTTGTGAATAACTTACTATAGACGTTGTAGCGAATTATAGTAAGAAGGTACAATTTTTACAATTTCTCAAAAGCATGTTAACAGGTGCGACTGCAACTGCTTTTTCTTCAATGCTCAACTTTGAAATAATTTTAGATTAGACGTACTTTCAAAATCGATTCCTAGAAACCACCGTCAAAGGATGTTTTTCCAAATTGTTGTCTTCAACCAACCATAAACGTCACACCGTTGAATTTTTTATTGGGCAAAAAACCACCATGAGTGTATCTCACAGCTTAACTGCTGCCACAGGGATGTCATTTTAGTCCAAAAACATAACCAGCTGTGCGTCAACTGATTAGCATCTACGAGTATTATTCTGTAGCTATGCTCATGTGATTCCGTCGACGTCATCTTCTCGTAACCTGTAGAAGAAATTTTTGTTAAAAAATTGCTGCTCTCATTTTAGCCACCTAAGTAATGTTTTCCTCCAAAGCCAACCAAATTTTAGGCTTAACTCTACGTCAAGCAAGTGAAACTATAAAATGGATGCAAATTTCTGCGATCATGTTGCTCCGTTCGTTTGATCACGTTTACCATGTATGCTCATAGACTTTGCGTCATTGTCGGGGTCAGTAACTGGTTTCCTACAAGCTGCCCCACGCTTAGGGAGTCAAGTCAACACAATTTCATGAAACGGTCTAGAAAACCCCAAAAACTAAGAAGTAAACAGATTATAAATGATGAGTTTACACCGTGTTCCCTTCCTATCCCAAAGCAGCTTGCAAGTAAAAATATTCAAAAAACCAGTCCGAATAAATTGGCTTGAATATTTATGCATAGAGAGTCGGGGTATAAAAGCGGCTCTCCGTTAGCTAACCTTAACAAACCAACTTTGAGATCTATCAAGTGAATAACCCACAGCGCACTTTTGCCAAAATCGAAGCAAATAGGGAATGTGTCAATGAAGAACCGAGCCGACGCTAAAGCGAAATTACTAGCTAATTTAAGGTAAGTCCTTTGAACTGCTGCTCCCGCAAATGAGTGACAAAATAAACTAATTAATTTTCTCTCTTATTTATAGTCTGTCCAAACATCTCTCATCCAAGAAGGGATCCCGCACAAGCAACTGTGCCAATTGTCTTGAAAACTCCGTGCTAACTTATATGCAGAACGTACCCTGATTACCCTAACGGTAGCAGTCTAAAATTTTGATTAACCAAAAAACAGCAAACACACACAATCATCAACATGGTTCAAAAGCATCGTTGTTCAAAGAACACCATCGCTAAGGATGTCAGCCCAATGCGCTTGGTGCAGAAGCAGCAAGAAATGACACCAAGTCATGTTGCCAGCAAGAGCGCTTCTGCCACCAATGAGGCAAACAAATGGAAGTTCTCAAACATGGTCATGACGGACAGGAATACATTTAATAATCTTCATTTTTGTTAATCATTACATCGTTAAAATTCAGTGTTAAGGAAATAAATTATTGTTAAAAGAAAGAAAGAAGATATGCCGGTTTTTTTTATTAAGTTACTTTGGAAATTTCACAATGCTTTCTTTGTAAAACGGATTTAAATCGGGTAAAATATGTCGGCATTTATGGATAGTTTTACCAGTCTTACAAGAGTAGACCTTGTTGCAGCTATTAAACCACGTGGATCAAACTGATCTGGCCGTCTTGCAAAGCAAGTTTGCCTACTTTGCATAAAGTTAATCTAAGCTGTGCTCAGTATTCTGACCTAGAACTTGACTTCCGACTGGGATCTTTTAACTTGTATGTCTACGTTCTATGCGTGTTTCACACCTTATGAATGTAGTTTAACAAAATTGCAGCTTAGAATTATTGTAAGAGATAAGGATAGGTAATGATACAAATTCTAAATAATCGAAAGGTATGTGTTTTTGCGAGCTATATAAATATGAGAGTATTCAGTGTGTAATACCAAGCCCCCGGCTTAAAGGTTCTCGTTAAACCTGATTTTTGAATGCAGAACCCATTTACGTCAGAATTATCAATTAATGTCATCAACATGCTACTTTGTCATGATTCCAGTTGAACTAAAAAGCAACTTGATAAGTCTAAAAAAGAAACAAACTTTTAATTATTGACAACATGCAGTGATCCTAAAACCTTTCTGCCAATATAATTGAAAATAGTTGCTGGCCCACTACTTGTTTCTATTTCTAGCTTTTTTCCCATTAAATAGGTACCTACCACTTATGGATGTATGACTCATTTGTTTTTTTACCGAAATATTTATGAGTAACCTGAATAATATTAGATTCCAAAGACTGTCTCTAATGGTTACAAGCTAAATAAAAACCCGGCTTTTTGTCTGTTCCATACTGCATCATGTTTAATCGGGTGTTGCCAACACTTAGCATCCAGACACACATTATGGAAACCATAAAACCTTTATTGATGATATTTAGTCCCTTTAAATTGTTTCATCTTCTTCCAGCTGTACTTGGCTACCTTTGGTTACTCGTTTTGCTTCTAGGGTGGGATTTGTGAAATTCGTTTGGCTTGAGATCGATATTCTTCTTTTTTCCTGCTAAGCGAGCTACAATCTGAACTGATTAAGCTTAGAACTCGCACATTTCTACTGATTTCACATATACAGGTACGCTTGTGGGTATTCTTTTTGCGTTATATCCATTCTTACGATCTCCCTTTTAATACAAACTGAGCTGGCAATGCTTCATGTTTCACTCACTAATGACTTATTAAGCTCTTATACAGCCTTGAAACGGTAGTTCTTAAGTCTTCTCTAGGGTTTGGCACGGTAAAGATTGTTCGCCTGCCATTTCGAAAGCCGCACTACTTCCCAGTTGCAGAGCGTTGTTAAAAACTTTATTATAGAACATCGTTTAACTGTTATGTTTGAAATGCATCGAGTAAGTCTTCATTGGTGCAGAAGACTAACTGGCGATTTTGAACCGGAGTAGGTAAGGTTAATGAATTTTGGCATTATACAATTTTCAACCATGAACGAAAATCTCCGTTTATCGAATCTTTGACCAAACCAAACTCTCCTTAGTCTCTTAAGCCGACGAAGGTGCAGACCACGAAGGCTTAAAATTTAGATCCAGAGCATCATGTAACATACGGCTTACCCAGAATAAAAAAAAAAAACACATTAAACTACATCAGCCACTGTTCTTTTTTAGTTAGCGAAAATACCACAAAATACCTCGAAAATACCACAAGGTACACAAGTATAGCCAGTTTACTCCATCAAATAAAAGAGGCTACGACGTCTGTGTGTGTGCCCATAACTCAAGAACGGATAGGTTGATTTTCCCGATTTTGGGTTTTGTGGATTTGTATTATCCCAAAGAAGGAAAAATCCAAAAAAAATTTCAATACCATTCTTTACCTATTTCTTCACATTGCTTTTGCAAAAATAAAATTTTATTTATATTTTTTTCACATTTTAAAATTCGAGCGAGAGTTGTTTTGATTTTCATCGAATTTTATTTACTGACGCATTAAGTGATGAGATGATGCATTCATATTGGTTCAAAGAGTGACATAGGTTCATAGGGAATATCGAGGAAAATTAGTTCATTAATTCATTTTTTTAAGTGCCCCGACGCGCCGCAGGGACATATGTCCCAATTTTTGAAAGTTGGACTTGAGCGATATAGTATAAGTCCTATATTGAATTTAGGACTTATGTCCAACACAACCGGAACATATCTCCCAGCATTTGTTTTGTCATAGATGAAACATAAGCCCCAAATTTTCTCAAATATAAAGAGTACCTTAAACTAATATTATTTTACCACGTGGCCGCATACACAGGGCTTACACTGTCGTCGACGGTCTTAGGTGCTATTTAAGACCGAATAGCACCTTCTTCTCACTATTTAGAAGAAGGTTTCGCAAACCATATCCGACTTATATCAATTGCGTATCAATACAGATCAAATACAGATCAAAGCTCGCAGTATGTATATTATAACATTTTTTCAGTAGCCATATTGCGCTTTATGGCTACATTAAAGAAAATAATATTTTATTGTGATTTACATATTAAAAACACAGAAATTTTCAAAATTAAAGCTTTTGAGAATATGAGAAAATACAACTTTAAAAATCGCTTTTTAGTTTTATTTTCTCAAATTCTCGAAAATTTCAATATCTTAAAGTAATTTTATTATGGAGATACGATAGAGAAATCTCGCCATCGAGTCTTAGAATGCAATTTTTCTGGCGGAAACTAGTGAGCGCCTCTTGATAGATAAGATATTCTTGCTCCTTTCACCCCATCCCCATAATCGACTTCTTGAATGCTTATATTGGGCCGTCATTCTTTTAAAGTGTGAAGTAAGAACACACATCATTAGTTATGACTTGCGATGTCTGCCACCGAGGCGAAAGCCAAGATTAGTGTTTAGTGTAGCAACAAAAATTACGTTTTTAAAAAAAATTTTATTATCTATTCTAGTTTGAATTGAATGTTTAAAGCTTAGACAGGACAACGTCTGTCAGCTCGTTACATAAAAAATAATGCTGACTGAATGTAACTGAATTCGATTTGTATGCCCCACCGTGTAGAATAGAAAGTCCCTAGAATAGGTTTTTCGTTAAATTTGATTCATAGATTGGGGACCGTAAGCCCTCAAGACATAAAGGGTATATGATCGAGATCAATCTGTGAGTCGAATGAGTCACGTCCGCCTATCTGTGTTGATCGGTAGGTTTAAGGGCTTAATTTGTTTAGCTAAGAACTTCAAACTAAATATATGTGCTTTCTATCTCCCGGAGCAGTATACGAGTAAACTATTTTAGAATCCGCCCATATTATTGACACGCTCACTTTATTTATGAACATAAAAAGTCAAAATTTTCGTAGGACGCTTCCTGCTTGAGTGTAAAAAGGCAAAATGCTCACGGGTCGGATTTCATCAGCATTGTTGTTAACCACATTTAAGAAAATATTTTAACAACAAAAAAAGAGAAAAATACAATATTATTGAAAACGTGTAATGCGAAACCTTTTTCAAAAAAGGCATTTTAAAATAATACATATAAATATTTGGCATTAAAGTCATATAACGCGATTTCAAGCTTGGCAGAGGTAAATTTGGTAGGGGGTCCAACGATTCGCATAAGCCACTAGTTTGTTTTTTATCACTCTTGAGAAAAATTTAATTTAACTTCACATTTCGGTGTACACCGAAGTGTAACTGAATGTTTCTCTGTCACATTTTAGCTTTATTTGTCAAATATGTTGTGTTGTTCACTAGTAATGGTATCAGAAATAAAATATAAAAAAAAATAATTGACATGAGTATTTATTTTAAAAACTTTAAATAAAAAAGAAAAAATAAATGTCTTATTTTCGACTGATGACTGCTTTTCTGTCGGTCTCATTTTGCAAAAAAATTGAAGGACGCACTTACTTAGTTATTTACCCAGTACCTAACTGCTATATAACTTCTTTTTTTCAATTCCTTATTTTATAAACTATTTTTGAGCAGATAAAATTATAAAAAATATTAAAAAAATTTATTAAAAATATTTATCCGAAAAAAATTTAGTTTAATAAGAATAAATAAATAAAATAATGAATTCTCTTATGCTTCAAGTAATTAAAATTGTCACATTACACCAGCTTCCAAGCTATTTATCTATAACTGTATCCAAGCTAATTATTTTACTTAAGTTTTATTATTAAAAATATTCTTATGCCTACTTTTAATTGTTTTTTATGAATGAAATTGTTCTCATGGGACTACAGGTTTTCGCCATGCCATTCCTCTTGTAAATTGCTCCGTAAGCCCATAAAATGATGCAAAGAATTTATAATAATATGTAATTGCAATAAATACTAAATCTGTTTATTTTTTTTTATTAAAAAATCCAATATCTACACTTTAAATGTGCCTAATAAGCATTTATAAATGCAGCCCTTCAAAAGACAATAATTTTGTATCAAGTCAATAACACTTCTAAGAACTTAAGTGAGTCTAAAAATACTTACGATCTGGTTTCTTTCTTTAAGTTATGCACATAATTATAGAATGCCACGCAGTCTTTACCCATGTTTGAGTATAATTCAAAGCCGTAGGTACCTAAAAACAATAACAATTTTTTAACTAGAAAAATCTGGATACGCAATCGTTTGTTTACGGTTAACACTTAAAATGTCCTTCAAATATGTAGCCCGGCAACCGTCCTATTTCAATGGAGTCTCCCAGCTCTTGATTTTTTAATCAAACGAGTGCGAGAAAACTCGTTTTTCGAAATTTATTTATCGAGCCTCCTTGAAGTGCGTCAAAGAAAGTCTTACGGTGTAAGCTTTATATATAAGCGGGTCCGTTTAAATGCCTTAGGAATTGATAACACCCCATATGTCCTCATAATAAAGACTCACGTATTCATACGGTAAAAAACCGCATCGATTTGAATATCCCTGATCTTTATTGCAAAATTTCGCTGTCATGCGAAAATTTGCAAAATCTACAACACGTGCCACGCGGTTGCCCGCGACATTTAACAATAAATATTCCCATTAGCAACAAGCGCAAAACACCAAATTTATTCAATTAAATAAAAAAAAAGTGATATATCGCATATGTATGTGCGTATTAGTTCTGATTCCTGGAGCGCTATTGCCACATTCAAGTTTCAAAACCAAAAAACCATGCGTGCGATTGCCTTTAATAAATCACATCTGACATGTGGCCCGCAGTTTGTCATATCAGCTGTCATTCGTCATTTGCTGCAGGGCACCTGCAGCGGCAAACCCAGAGTTGGTGACCTGAAAAAACTCATCAAATGCACTTGGAATCGCAAAGCGAATGCAAATCTGGCTTCGACAAATTTCTATTACGGCGACAAGTTTTAGGTCTCATATGCTCATTTGAATTTGTCAGTCGTTATGGCACATCACGAAATAAGATGTTTTTATTGCATCAGCCACTTTCGCTGTTGTGCTTCTTCTGATCTCGGGCTAAGGATTGTTTAGTGGAAAATTCCACTGGCTAAATTCATAAATTTATCGACTCTCCAGGGTCTGCACAGAGGTGTCATTGCACCGTGGGGTCTTATGTAAACAAGGCTGCCACGTGTGGCAAGTTTTGCCATTCAAAATTAGGTGACAAATGTGTGGAATGTCTTCAAAATATCGACCCGACTTTAAGAATTCTCAGAAGACTCAGAAATCGGCAATTCCCACAAACAACGCTAATTAAGGATTACAATAAATGGATGCCCACCCACTGTGCCAGGACTATGCAATATACCTTCGATACACTTGTCTTGTTTACGGTTGAGTGGACGAAGGTTGGTGTGGCACAGACATCTACCCCTTGTGCGGCATCCCTGTTCTGTCGGCGTCAGCAGTCATTAAATTATCACACGCTTAACTTCAAAACAATTCAAAATTTTCGCCTAGATCCGACCCCAATATGCGCCGCCCGCATTACATGAGTCGAACATGGTTATTACATCAAGGGTACATTACACCGTAAGCCGAAGGGGGTGGTTGCTCTTGCTCGACGATGTATGGCACACAGACGAGTGAGCAGTGAACAAGGAGCGCATTACATAATCGTCGGTCGTTGTCGATCTGATTTACTTTGCGATTCGTGGCTGGAGAGAGATGCCATTCGATTCGAGAGGACATCAAATGCAAAGGGATTTGGCCATAAATCATAATCGAAACATCGGTTCCAGAACTCCAGCGATGCTTGACCCCTGCTGGAATGCTTTTGTAGCATTATTACATCATTAGGGCGTTGTGGTCTTGTCGTGTATAGCTTTCGTCAATTATTGGCTCAATAGCTCAGTGATGCTGTTTGGTCGCAAAGCATCCCAATCTCGTGCCAGTCATTACACAGCTTTTCCCTTTATCGGAGGTTTTGCATGGTCATTTGGCGCTGTGATGGGATTCAATCTGACATTGATGAAAAGAAAATTGCCCCTGTTAGGGCGCATGCCTCGCTGGCAAAAGTAGTCACTATGACTAGACACGAAGATTGATTATATTTTGCCTCCACTATCCCCAAATTGGGGTTCATGGAAGTCGAATTGTAGGCACTCTGCTCGGACAAAGGGAAAAGTCGACAAAACTCCCGGGAGAATTAATGAAAAATGAAACCGTCTTATAGCGCTGCCGTTGTCTTCTCATCACATCCGATATGGTGAGTTGAGCTCCAGGCAAAGAAATAAATTGATTACTGTCACGGAAGTATCAGAATTAAAACTTTATCCCTTTTGCGAGTTTTCCTCCACAGCCGCCCCAAGGAGTCACACTGGGCTACACGACGACACACAAAACTGATAGGTCACGTGAGAAGTCTATATGGAGTGTTCTCGGAGGAAACAAATACAATTTCCGGAAAACTTCAATATACGATTGCTTTTTCGTATGCAGGTATTTCCGAATTGGGGAATAGCTCTTCGGAGGGAAACTATTATAGCAGACAGTAATTAAATAGAAAACAGATTTAACGTCACGTTATACACCCAGTCTGACATGGTGCAAATCGATGCACATCCGATTAAAGTATAATAGCCGGAAAATTTGCTCAAACGGGTATCGTTTTTGAGACACCCGTAGTTCTGAGTATTGACAACTTTCAAGGAATTTCATGACATTAAATCCTTTCAGTTTTGGCAAATTTTCAAAGTGTAATTTGGAATAAGTTTTCCATCCTGATCCTGAAAGTGAGTATTTGTTTCGGTTAGCAGTGCGAAATATTCGTGGGTGACGATAAGTTTGCGGATTGCACATATGCACATCCAGTAGTAGTGTAATACAAGGCATCTTTTTTCAAAAGTTTCTAAACAGGTTGTGTCGAGCAGACGTTTTCGTTCTTTGTTTGGCATTGCTTCTCCAAGACAGAGAATAAAGACTACAGATATTCAACTACCATGTGTTCTAACATCAGCAGCATTAAGATCTACATTTGTTTCCCGTAGATTTAAATACTGCTGGTAGGAATCAAATTAATTACCGCCTGGCTACGTAATAAGGACCTGGCTAAGGATGAAGACTGCCGATCCCAACTCCACATACGATAAGGGTTTGAGGCAGCGAATTTTTCCATCCATCAGTAATGATCATTTTGAGGAATATTAAGCCTTAAACTAAATAAATCCATAATCCAGCGGTGGAGTGGAACAAAAAACGGCTACAGGGGTGCTTAATCATGAGCTTGCGAGGATAATTGGATATTAGTCGAGCTATAAGGACGACTGGACAGCGGCTAAACTCGATCCCAATTCTCTAACAAATGGGCAATAGCTCAGATGCAAGAGACGATCACAGGAGTCCCGATTGATTTTCGATGGACAATATAAGTCAGCGTTCCGCGGCGCAGCTTAAAAAGGCGGGTGCGGCTAATGTTAGTCTGTGCGGATGAAAATAAGCTTCAACAAATAAGAGAGAAACTTTTTTAGAGAGAAACAGATATTTTTAAAAAACCAGATCTGGTTTGAACAAACCTCACCAAACGGGTATGCATTCAACGAAAAAGTATACATAATTTAATGCGGACGCATTATTTCTTAGATTGAATTTGATACTAACTAAGAGACAAATGTCTACAAGTGAGACTTAAATTTCTACCGCCTTAAAGCTGATGTCGTTAGATTTTAAAATCCCTTACGCATTTATATCAGCTGTGTTACTTAAGAATACAATTTGCAAAAATAAAAAAATTATGTTTTTGTGGTCGATGTATATACTTTTGTTTATGCTCCGCGTTTTTCTGTAAAATGTATCCTATTTTTAATTAAAAGCCAAAAGGTTTGGTTGTAAAATTTATGTTAAATCGAATTAGTGAACATTTTAATGAGATGGACCCTTTTATGGTGAATGCGGAATGGGAAAATATACGACAGCTGATCTGTTGCGAGTTCGTGTTCTTTCGGTATTTTGTTTAACAAAAAGAAAAAAAAATGCTAGTTTCGCTCAAATTATTGTAATGTTTTTGCCTGGGGTTCGGTTCGTCGAATAAAACTCAATTTCACTTTTCTAATAACACAATGAAAAACGTTATTTATCAAACAAAACTTATTTAATAATAAACATACGAAAAAGCTTAAGCATATACGCAAGGCCTAAAAACTAAAAATAGCTGCTTGACACTTAATTCAAATGAAACTTAATTCAACTTAACTACTTGAAATTCAACACTTTATTTCAATAAAGTCACTCTTTACTTTACTCTCGATTTTCACAAGTCAAAGTTTAAGTTAAATATAACTGACTCATACGAAGCTGTTATCCGTGTATTTATACAAATTAAGCACCTTCTAGCACTTTCTGTATTTCCCCTTTGGTATAATTTCCCACTGGTACTTGGAGGGAAATTCGAGAGAAATTCGATATCGAAATTCGAACTTTGAACATCAGTTTGCTGTCAGATGACTGGAATCAAAATGATGACTGGGTGTTGTGTTCGCCCAGCAAATCGATGGGTGCTTTCAGCGACACCTGCACGTATTTTAACGTTTTTTCACCACATCACATTATATTGTTTTAATTTCCGATAGATAATGGAAAAAAAAAGTAAAAGAAGTAAAATTGGTGCCAAGAAGAGAGCGACGCGTTCCAACGCTTGTCATGTTGAACAAATTCGACAACTTCTGCCAAAGTCAAGAATGAAGTAAGACTCACGTTGTGAAAGCCTCAATTAGATTTTAAAATCAAAGAGCTCAAAACCTAGATTTTGGCTCGGTGTGAGAACATGAAAAACACACCATTCACCCACTCCTAACGTGTAAGATTTTGAAAAACCTGATTTCTCGGAAAATTTACTCCAAATCGAAAAAAAATTTTATGCCAAATATTAAACACATTACTATTTGCTAATTTTCTTTCAAAAAAAGTTTTGAGCTCAGCCCACTTTTAGGAGGCGTTTGTTTTGAAAACAAACTGTTATTTTTCAAACGCTTTTTCTCATAAATCACAAGAAATAACAACAAATTGATTTAAATTTTCAGCCCACGGCCATTTTTGAGGGTGTGACCAATAGAAACAAGTGACATACTGTGTAGGAATTCGGGTCAAAACACTTTTATGTTTTGTGTTACACGGCAAATATGGTCGGCCATTATTATAGAAGTTCGTTACAGACGTACTCTTGTACTTGTTACCGCTGTGCTTGTTTTATTGTTGAGGAGATGCGCAGAATGGTTGTTGATGTTTATGTGGCTGCACCCGTTATCCGATCTATTATTATGTGAAACATAATGGTGAAAAATCGGGGTCCTACCCCTTAATGATCTTCTACTGTGTTTTCCTTTCGTAAAACAGAAAATTTGTTGGTAATTACAAATAAATTTCATTATTTCTGAATCTGAAGAATATCCGAGTTGCCCAGCAAAAACTCTTGTTAACAAGGTGATATGCAGGTAGCCGCTGATGATCTGACATTGCCATTTTACACCACAGGATATCATCGAGAAATGTCAAAAAAGAAAGCATATTTCTTCTGAATCTTCTTTTTTCCGGTGAGAACATTTTGGGATTAACTTTCAATCTTTCTACGTTAAATTATTTTTATGTGCGCTGGAAACAGTTCCCTTAAAAAGTTAAAGGGCCAACCATAATAGACTTTGATGGGCTTAAGTCAGCTTTCGGAAATATCCCATTATACGTCATTCGTATGCAATGACCATAATAGACTTTTGCTCGATTTCGTAAAGATTTTGTTAACTTGTGTTGACATAAAATTTTGTTTTCACTTGTCATAAGTTCATTAATTGTCACATTTAAGCCAATATTTATTTTGTAACGTGCTTTAAAAGATCCGTGAAAGAAAGGAATACACCAAGAATGCACCTCATTTTAAATCGGACAGCCGGTTTCGGATATATAAACACCCAAAAGTTGAAGTAAAAGTGACAAGAATTTTTAATTTGATTTCAAATTCTCAAGGCAACGTGACACTCGAGACGTTCACAGCGAAATCTCATGACTTTCAAATTGTTTGCCTAAGTCTATTATGGGCACCACAATCTTTTGGCAGAACTTGAGTGGGATTTTCGTTGTATTTCGACATTAGATTAATCCAACTTAAGCCTATTATAGTTGGGCCTTAAGTCTTTAAAATATTAACTTAAAAAATCGACGTTTGCTTGTTTTTATATTGTTCCATTTGGAGGTGATAAAAAAGTGAGCCTAATGCAAAAGTTTTCCACAAAATTTTCTTTTTTTTCTTACAGGATAGACCTGTAAAACAAAATCAGACATTTAGTGTCCAGGTGATATTTTCTTCTTTATTCCAACTCTGTATAGAGATAATGTTTGTGAAAACTGAAGATTTATTGCTTAAGCCATAAGGTTGCGAAATAGCCGGCGAGAAACTTTTGATGTACTTGATGGCGAAACCAAAGGACCAAAGTAAAGCTCAGACCTAAAAGACACCGCTCATCTGGTCTTAGCTATAAACGAAAGTGCTTTGAAGTCACTCGTTGAAGTGAAAGGCATTGCTAAATAGCGGTTGGGACTGACCAAGCTATTCGCAGTAGCAAAGCTCGTTTTTAACATCAACAAGAGAAGGTTGAAAGTAGAAGCTGCCGTAAGTCGCCAGGAACCAGCACAACAGACGAGTAACATTATAAAGCTAATAAGGACACTACAATCCTGAACGCTTTGTGACAAAACTGAATGCTGATCGGGCTAGATGAAAGAATTAAATAAGTCCTCAGAAAAGCTGGGGTGAGAGGTAAAGTGTAGTGGTGGTAAAGCGTAGCTGTGGCAACAAACCTCACAGAGATCACCAATGACACTACCACAAAACGTACTGGAGGCAATCGTGCACCGGGCTGTGCCCTTACTCAGCGATGTTGAAGACAGCATGGGTATATTAGGAGCTATGCGGACCCCCACAAGCTACAGTTGTTATATAAGTAGAAGTAATAATAGGTCTAGCATAGGTAGTAAAATCTTCGATTTTAATTATATTCTGTCTCCAAGTATAGTCCGCCCAATACTTTTTATGAACAACATCTTTAATAATAAAATATTTGTTTCTTAAATTTAATAAGAGTAAGCTATGTAAGCGTGAGCGACGGGAAGGGGTTCTAAAACTTATTTACCTATTTAAAGAAACCTTTTGGACATTATTTTCCACGACTTTTTTTTTCGAAATCATAGGCGCGTAGGAGAGCGTCGTTCATTTGGGCCAACCGTTCTTGCGTTGTAAGTGGCGTAGTGTAACTGTCACTACTTTGTTGAATTTAAATAGGTTGAGCTAAAAATCCCGGAGTCTGAAAATCCAGAATCCAAAAAAAATCCAAAAATCGGTTTTGAAATTTGATATCGTATATAGTTTTGCCAGTTCTGATAAAAAATCTACTGGTAAGCAGTAGTTAAGTGATAATTTATCAATTAATTTAAAAAAATATTGACTGCCGATCGACTTTTTCCGAAAATCTTATCGATTTTTTCTTAAACTTATAAAAACATTTTATTTTTTGCTGTAAGAAGGTCTAAGGTCTTTTCGTAAATTGCAGGATGCACAAATAAAACCATGTAGCGGGCATATCCTTTCGAATCCAAATAACAACAGCGGCTTCTTATCGCCATCGCCTGGTGGGTGTATCCTTTAGAAAACAGTCCCACGTGTGATGAATTTTAAAAACGCTCTTAAACTTAACGACCAGCATCTCTTTGTTAGGGTTTTCCCATTCCTTATCGCTGGCAGACCATTCAATTCAAATGGCAATGGCCACCGGTACGAAAAAAGAATATATTCGCTCCTCTCAACCGATAACCCTGGAACATGTGCCATACGGCGATTGTAATAGATTTCTTATCATGTGTGCAATTTAAATTTTAAATCGACACAATCCTTTCAACACACGGGCACACAACGACATCGGTAATGGAGTGCTTCCCAGCTCAATGTGTTGTCATTCCTCATGGGTATTCTTGATCGCAAATCCTTCGTATCAATATGGATGTCGATTCCGAAAATTCGAAGGAAAATCCCTCGAGGATGTTATCCAGTTTCGAGATTTTTCGCAATCAATACCAGATGACGTCATAAACAATGGCGTTCCAACAATAACAATAATAATTAATAAAATTCCAGATTGTAATTATTAGCAAGTGTATACAGTGTTATTTCCACCCTCCCCAGAGGACGAGCAGTGAGGCGGCGAACCGAGAAGACGCAGGATACGGGGAAGCAGTTAATTCAGTGCACAATCTGTGTACCGCTCTGGTGTAATTGCACGATTTCCTGAATTTATCTTCATCGTAAGTTCAGCTAATTTTATGACAGACAAGTACTGCATACTAACGCGCCTCGCTTATTATTATATGAATTTTTTCTTAATCAGTTATCGCTCGCCCCCGGGCTTGGCTTGGCAAAGGACTTAGGCAGTAAAGTGGATAAAATTATTTAACTTTTGGAAAAGTTTTCGGCTTTCGTAAATTTTGTGCCGAAAATTATTGGCCACTAGGCACAGCAAAATATGAATTTCTGTGAGTTTCTTGTCCTTCGCAGTTCGCAGAAGGTGGAAAAGCATAGCAACCGGGAGGAGTTAATTTTGTCTTAATTGATAATTCGCGTGCTTCACTGGGAGTAACGGTTTGCCCTTTCGAAGTTTTCCTTTTACTCGGTGAAGAAAAAGTGTCCCACGCTTTGACTTTTCCTTGCACAATAGAAAGACCGACCGAAAGTGGAATTTAGATATCCTTGACGTGGCAATCGCCTTTGTGACACCGAAGGAGTTATCCCCTTACGAGGGTGGCTAATGTCGTAATTGAAATAAACGAAAAAAGGGGTTGTGCAGCACTTGTTCTTTTATGCTCGTAGCATGCCGAGGATATTGCAACTGAAAAGGCGAGAGAACTGTGACGAGGGTGGCACGTGCTTGACGGCTATTATCATGTCTCTGTGATTTATCGTCCTCTGCAAGGGATGATGTTTTCATTTTCCGGTGGACTCTCGAACATATTTGCTCTGACGGATCGAGGCGAGAGGATTAGGTACATTTTTATCGTTTGACACCATAAAAAGTCTCTTGTCTGAATTAAGTGTTTAATGGTCTCTTAATAGAGATGTGTATACACATCCTCCAAAGAGGGTCCCGCCATGCATGAAGGATATTAAAAAATGTATATATATACATAAACTTGATGTGTACTCGTATTTGTAAGTGAAACCAAGGAATAGGAAATCCTGCAAGTGACATTTCGGTAAGACATCAGAGATCACCTGTGGAGACGTTTTAATTATACCGGTGACGACGTGATGAAGGAAATAGCATTTTGATTATCCTGTCATCCTTATTACAAGGCAGTGGGTACATTTCTTTGATTGAATCCTTTGCAGAGTGTCTGTAAGAGCGAAGATATTTCAACTGCATGAGTGGAAGGCAGAGCTGTGAAAAACAAGGAAGCACCCCCGCAGCGAGCATCAAAGGACACAGAGTAGCTTTGCGTGTTGTGGTAATGATTTCTGACACATTCATTTATCGCCCGAAAAATTAATGTAAAAATTTCCAAATTTCAATTTTCAACTTTATCACTTTGTCTGCCCGGGTAATTATGTAGCTGCCTACAACAGTCAGTGGCATCCTGTGCAAAATAAATTAAAAGCGATTGTCTCATGCCAAGGACAATGTCACATCAGAGATGGGTACAGCGTGTGGGTCGCACAGCGAGGAACTGGACACTACTCATTTGAGTTCTAACCTTTCCCGACATCTGGGAATGGCAAATATCGAATGAATTTTGCGTTTTGACAAATCGAAGTACATTAATATTTCCCACTGAGGTGACGGTATGTTGATGGTAAAAACTGAGCCTTAAATGTATATCGGAGGACACGCTCTGTGCACGTGTCACTTGTGACATCAGTCAGAGTGATGTCAGCGGAATGGGACAAAAGCACGTGACACGAAAAGTCGTTTAAAATTGCAGCTTCCTAACTTGGTTCCGCTCATCATTACTCTGGCTTGGATCTGGGTGTGAATAAAGCGAGACGTGAACGCAATGTGTTTTGCGGTCAGACAAAGGGACTCTTCCGCAGTACACTTCATACAGTCTGTGTCTGTTCGAGCGAAAAGAGTGCTTCAATTACCAACAAGTGCGGTTCGAGGTGTGACGACAAACTGATGAGATGAGATTAGTTACGGCAACTGCAATGATGGAAGCCGTGTTGATCATCTGTTAACACAAATCTTCATTCGTCGATTGAACGTGATAAAAAATTACTGCATAGTCTTAGGCTAAAACGAACTTCAATAGGGTGCGATTGGGGAGTGTTGTTGTATGGAACAAACTAAAACAATTAAGGAAATTCAAATTAATCATGTGGAGTACAAACGGAGCGAATTCTTAATATGTGGCTCTGTACGTTAGTAAGACCTACTCAAACGGAATTTACTTTTAAATAATTATTTTTGACTTAAATTAATGATTGGCCAAGTAAAATGCTTTTGGCTTTAAATAAAATATAGAACAAGTAGGTACATAAGTGCAAGAGTTCGTCTGTAACGAACTTCTGAATAACCCACCCTCTTTACTCTGTAACACCAAATATAAAAGTTTTCCTACCTGAATTCATTTGTTGAAGGTTTGTAATATGAATACAAAGCAACAAAATTTGCCAAGTTTCCATACATTATAATTTAAAGATACTGAAATTATTTACTTCATGTCAATTATTTGCTTTGGTCACGCCCCAAAAAATGGGCGTAAGCTGAAAAATAAAATGAAATAATTTTAATTTCCTTGAAATCATGAGAAAATACATTAAAAACGAATATTAATACCTAAAAAAAAGTTAAAAAAAAACGCCCTAAATGTGGGCGGTCCTTAATGCTTTGTATGCAACAAACTAAGTAAATGATAATGTCTTTAATAATTGTCATAATATAATCTTTTTTCGATTTAGAGTGAATTTTCCGAGAAGTAAGGTTTTTAAAGATCTAACATGTGATAAGTGTGCATGGTCCAATAGTGTGGGCGGTCAAATTTTTGTCTTTTTTAAGGCTTCTTACCACTTTTACTCTGGAACAAAATTCGAGTTCCTACGTCTAGTCTACTTTCAACAATAAACTTTTTGAAATAAAATAAAAATTTGAGGTTGTCTGTAGGTTGATCTAATCCGAATTTTGTAAAACAAAATTTTGAAAAGCAGAATTTTTTCCCCAAACCGGAGGCTCAAATGCGTTCATTTGTCACAAGGTCGCACAGAGTACAACAGGGATGCTTTGACTTAATAACAACGTCAATGGTTCGGAAAAGTTTGGGAAATCAACGATCGACTACGCACACACAAGTCGTCCTACCATCGTAAATTGAAAAAAGAATCATTGTTTTTTACAGTCTTCCTCGAGGGTCTCATAAGCCCTCCGAAAGTAAAATTTGCCTCGACAAACTTTTCAAAGTTTAGCTCAGATTTGACAGAAAATTAAAGGTCCCCTTGTATGTGAAGAATACAACACCCACAGCATACATGGCTGAGAAATTGGCCCTGGTCATCCTCGAGCTGTTGCGCCACTCTATTTTTTTGCCCAACTAAAGAGTATATTCACTTTAATGCATAATTTGTAAAACAGTAAAATAATCACCGTCCTAAGATGTTTAAGGTATATTATCGAGACCGACAAGTGAATCGATTATGCCATGTCCGTCCGTCCGTCTGTCTGCTCGTCTGTTCGTTCGTCCGTATGTGTGAAGTTTTTATACCCCGTCCCATAGGATAGAAGGTATATAAAGTTTGTCACATAGTTTGTAACACGGTAAAATAATAATGGTAGACCTCCAAGACATTAAGGTCATATGATCGAGACCGAATTCTGAATCGAATAAGCCATGTCTATATGTCACATGTTTTTACGCCTTAAATTTTGAGCTAGAGCGCTGAAATTTCGTAAATAAGGTACAATGCGAAGCAGTACAAGTGTAAAAAATTTTGAAATCCGCCCCAAGACACGCCCACAATCGGTCTAAATGTGCAGCTACCCCAGAGATTTCAAAACTGTAAGACGTTCTAAGAGGCTGAAATTTCACATTCAGCATCTCCTAATGAATATTAGATACTTTTAGATACAAAAAAGAAAATTGAATTGGTAAACCTCCGTGGCATCCAATTTAAGGGTAAATTTTCAAATGCAGTTTACTCAATATTTTTACTCCAAATTGAAAAAAATTCACTTAATATTTTATGTAGAAAACGCTTTGTTCCATATTTTGTTTATACAAGATTTTGGGCCACGCCTACATTTGTTAGGCAAAATTGAAGAAAAACCTAAAAATTTCCAGAAAAATGTAATTTCGACTGGCTTTGAGCCTAATTAGGTTAGGTAAAGGAGTCTTTATTCCAGATTTCGTTCGTATAAAGTATACGAATAATTTATAGTTCGTATAAATTAGACACGCACCTTTTATGGGGTCGATTTTTCAAAAACCATTGAATTTGAACCTAAAAATTGCATTTTTTGTACATTTAAGCGTATTGAACTTTTACGACAAGCGGTTGAACCACGCCCCTTTACGAAGTTTGCACTACTCATAAAATGTCAAAATAACAATGCCATCAGCATTTTATAATGTGTACAGGATGTGGTATTCAACGGTCCGTTTTACGGACTGTAACTTCTGCGTACACACTGTAGGACTTACTCACTGGTTTAATTTAAAATTGGTCCACCCTGTTAACTTCGATTGGGCGCTCCTGAAACTCCTAAGCTCCTGAAGGTTTTCTACGATGTTCGATATTCGAAGGTATTAGGGTCAGGGCTCCTTGTTGGCCTCCCGTAACAGGTGTTCTCACGTCTGGTAGGTACTCCAAAGCTGCTGCAACAGCATGTGGTCGGGCCCGGGCGGTGTTTCTAATGTCATCATGAAACCGTCACCACGATATTAGCAGATGGCATGATAAGCACCTTTAGCACCTCCTTAATAGTTTGGCTGTCAGATGGCGTGTCTTCAAGAAATATCACCCCTAATAATCAATCAATCTTCTTCAAATGCTGAAGGAACGACATCCATACAAGCCTGTGCAATTGATGCTCTCGCTCTTGGGCACATTTTTCTCCGTCCAGTTTTTGAAAAAAAAGAGATTCATTTTAGACTCATCCGAGAATAGTACGAGCTTTCATTGTTCCAAATAGTTTTTTTCCAAATCGACCTCTTTTTGAGCTGACCTTTTTGCACGCAAGTGTAGCTCCTTTCTTTTAACCTGTTACTTTTGTTATAATAAGCAACAAATAAAAAAAATAGTTAATTTAAGTAATGTTCCCAACCTTAAAAAAAAAGAAAAAATAAGTGAGGAAGTGCAAGAGTTCGTCTGTGACAAACTTCTATTTACAATATATCCGACCCTATATAGAGTGTAGCACCAAATCTGAAATTTTTTTGTCCTGAATTCGTATATTATTTGTAAGGCCATGCTAATAAATTGTAATTTCGTTAAAATCTTGCCAAAATGCGTTAAAACCGCAAATTATTTCGGAAAAAAGCAGCTTTTTCCTTAAAACGCCCCCTAAAAGTGGACGGATCTCAAAATTTTGTATGGACCGAACTTAGCAAATAGTAATATCTTTAACATTTTTCATATAATTTTTTTCCAATTTGGAGTCAACTTTCCAAAAGGCATTTTGAAAAATAGTTTGAAATAGAGGTTATCTTACAGAGAAGTCTAGAGCAGGTGTAGCCATGGGCGGATTTGGCCAATTTTAGCACTAAATATGTGCCGTCGAATCAAGTCGCACATTAAATTTAAGGTCATTAAAAACCTAAAAACCCCACACAAGGGCATGGCTTACCAATTGACCTGTCGATCTCAATCATTAAAGTTTGTTTGGTAGTGGGGTTCACCGTATGAGGGTGAAGCAATACGTTAAGGTATGAAATAATTCGGAGGAATTTTAACATGGACGCTAACGCCCATCAATTTAAATTTATAGTTAAACGAGTTTGATTCTATATGCTATCAAAAACCGTCAATAAGTTCTTGAAAAAAGCATTTTTCTTCAATATAATAGCCTTCCTGTTAAACAACTGGAGATCAGCGAAATATCAAAGATTAAATTCTCAAACAAATAAACCTGGGCAATTTGCAGTAATATATATTTTTTTTCCGTGGGTAGGAACAACCTTCATAGACACTACGAGGACTGGCCGCGCGTGCTCATAGTAGTGTGAGATTCTTACTCACTAAAAAACCTCCCATTTTCCATCAGACTACGACTAAGTTTCCTTAACAAGTAGTTCAAGCTTCTGTAGTAATCGCGTGTGGCAGGCTGCCTTCCAACGAAGGCACCTACAATACCGTCACAATTTATGCGGTTTCATCTTGTGCTGCTAGATCTACCGCAGCATAAGATGAAACCGCATAAATTGACGGTATTGTAGGTGCCGCAGTTGTTATGACGAAATACATTTTTTGAGTAGAATGACCAACAATCTTTTATACAAGTAAGCTTGATGTGGCAACACTTTTCTTACATGCTATGTAGCTACTCATTTTTTGTTGGATGTTTTACATACACAACACAAATTAGAAACGTAGTAACTAAATCAAACAAAATACAAAAAAAATAAAAAATAAGTTTGTAACTTCTTAGGCTTTAAGAAGTTGAGAGTCTTATAAAATTCCAAACAATATGTACGTATAACAAACCCAAATGTATTGCGTAAATAAAGCAATTGTAAAACAAACCCATTTGATTTTCGCTGTCGTAATGGCTATGCGCTATATTGTGACTAGCAGGTGGAGGGCGAACAGCATATGCACCTGCAGAGACAGCCAAGCCGCTCTAAATGCGTTGCTCAACCCCTTTGCCTCGTCCAAGATAGTGCTCGAACTCAAGCATTCCCTGAACTTAGTCGGAAGGCTAAATGCAGTGAATCTTGTTTGGGTTCCAGGTCACACTGGTATCCAGGGAAATGAGATCTCTGATGAGCTTGCTAGACTAGGCCCAGAAGAGGTTTTCTTAGGACCCGAACCTGCTTTAGGCCTGCCTGTATCTGTTGTCACGTCTGCCACTGATACTTAGGTTTCTCGTGAGCACAGGGCTCGTTGGCGTGACTGCGATGGGGGCAGACAGACTAAACGACTACGCCCGTACATCTGCGAGGGGTCAACGTCTTTTCTTCTATCTCTTAGGGAAATCGATTGCAGACTTCTTGTAGGCGTCCTTACGGACCACCAAGCTTTCGCCAATCATTTGAATGTGCTAGGCTTGAGCGAAACCACCACCTGTCCTGTCTGTGGAGAGGACGACGATACAGGGGAACATTTCCTATTTAGTTGTCCTGCCTTTGCTCGCATCAGGTGGCGGATCTTTGGGGCTGACGTGGTGAGTGCCGGACACCTAAGCTCTTCATCATTGAAGCTCCTTTTCGTTTTTCTTCGAAAGACGGGTAAACTAAATACATTAAAGTAAGGTATCCGCGTGGTAGTACATAAAAATAAATAAATAGAGTAGCGCAACAGCTCGAGGTGAACCAGGGCCAACTTCTCAACAATGTATGCTGGCGTGTTAATTTCTTCACATACAAGGGGACCTACAATTTTTTGCCGAATCCGAACGGCACTTTGAGAAGTTTTTCAAGACAAATGATACTCTCGGAGGGCTTGTCAGACCCTCGCGGAGGTGGGGGCCGTGAAAAAGAACAAGTCTTTTTTTCAGGTGACGATGGCAGGATTCGAACCCAGACCTCCGGCGTAGTAAGCACACACACTAACCACTACGCCACGGCCCCCCACCGCGTGGTAGTACAATGGATCAGTAATTGTGCCTGAGTGCTCCATCGGATAATAGCAACCTCCGACAAATGAACGAAAAACAACCCATGAGGTAAAATTTTATTGAAGCGTTATAACAATCGCTTATGCTGTAGATTGCAGTTTTATACCTGACGTTTGAGCTAGACACTTAAGCTGAGACCGCAGTTGAGTCATTTGTGATTTACTTTAAGTCTGGATTTTACACTCGGACGGTTAGCTAAGTTAACAGCTAAAAAAGAGAGGTAAAAACGAAAGGAACTCTGTTTCGTTGGCCTTAAGTTTCAACGCTTATTTTGTCTTTAATTCCTTCACCTTTAACAAAACACACATTTTGATCAAATGCACATTCTGATCTGAGAGGTTTAGATATGTTTGAAATAATTATTTTCGGAAAATTTTAAAAATTTCCCAAGAACCTTATTAAAAATTTTGCTTGAGTAAAGACGGGCTACGACGGGCTTGAAATAATTTGACAAACTCCACAACAATAGTTCCAACTGCGCCTTTGTAATTGTCACTTAAAATCCAATCAAAAGGTATTGCATCCGTCACAGGTCTTTGTATTTTTACCGTACTTACGAAAATAGGAAAACGAAGATTTTTTTTTGTAGGTCTTATGATGATGATATTCCATATTCCCGCAAGTGCTCTTCTTTGATTCTTTGATAGCTATACCGGATTACCACAGAGAGCTATGATAATTATTTTTCAATTTAGACAATCACACCTCATAGTTTATTCATGAGCTTGTCAAACAAGGATAATCGCCACCCGACTTCCATCAATAACCAAAGGCTCTCGCGCCCTTAAATTTGGAAGGATCATAATTTTTTGATCGACAGCTGTCAAGTCATAAATTTGAATATCTTGTAGCAACTTTATTGGTTTCTCACCGAAGAAGTATACTGGCCGCGACACAATTAACTGTCGTTGTTCGTCCTTTCAGAGTTCACCCCCTTGGAAACGGATTTTCTGCTGCCATTGTTGTTTATTGAACAATTGAAAAAAAAAAAACATCTACTGGCCCGCCATTGAGCATCATCATTTGAGTTCATCGTTCGAAATATGTATATCCACCAAATGTACGTATATATCAAACAATTATGTCGAGTTTTATTGAAATGCTAAAAAACATTTAAATGCTTTTTTTCCTGTACACTCACTCGCCGAACAACCCCCTCCTTTCAAACCAGGCCGGAATGGGATTACTTTGCGCGGTTTTTTGTGTTTAAAAGCACAGCAAATTGTTTTATTCGACGCGGTTTTGTTTCTGGTTGTTTTGCAATTATTGATAGCTAGGGGGATGAAGTCCTGCACTAGACGCGCCAACAGCGGATCTGTGCCGGATATTTGATGTCTTTTCAATCCGCACATATGGATGCACAATACGCGGAGCGCACAATTAAATTCATGTGTGTACAGTGTGCTGGCTGGGCTCTGCTCAGGCACACCCTTTAACCTCAGGAGCATATTCGTCGTGTTTAACCTACTGCTACTGCATCATTATGGTCTCGTTTTGAACGATTCCATTGTTGGAATCGTTAGGTAGCTGCTCTTTAGTGGTACACTAGTACTTGGGTTTGCGAACCGAATTCGAGGTCGAGTTCCGCGATGATGATGTCTTCCTTCGGTGTGGTTCGAATCGAGTGCTCTGTACTTTTAACCCCGATTGAGGCGACGAGCTCTCTTACAAGGGGTTGTTTAAAGTGTTAAACAATACGAAAACATTTGCTGGTACTTATGCTAAACCGTTGCACATTTCACATATACGAAACCATATACCAACAGCGCGAAGGAAAATCTCTTTTATGTCGTCGAGAGTGTAAGTGTCCTCTTGAGATCCTAATGCAGATATTATCATTCCAATTAAAATGCGAGTTTCGCGACTCAGATGGGACAGTGGGACTCACTCCATGGGGACGAAGGTAAGTCACTGCGACATGATAGCTCTATACCTACTCTTTTCGTGATAGATGGAGTTTTCTTAAAAATGCCATTCCATTACTAAGTCATAGTCAACACGTTAGGCTTGCACAGTGGCGCGTTAATATCCTTGTGTCACAACGTGTCATCTGCAAGAATATGTTATTTCCACCCCACTGATGGCGCACGGAAGCTATATAGGTTCGTTTTACCACCTCGTGAATCGAAAGGATTTATGCCACCACCACGCGCGGCGCTGTAAGTTCACTCGCACAGGACTATATTTTCGCGTCGTCTAACATCTGTCGGAAGTCGTTGACAACAAACGAGAATGTATCTCGCCTCTGTGTGATGTACAAACGGGAAAATTACATTTTGATGGGCTGCAAATTGTCATCCGATAATCCTATGGCCGCGTATACTCTGTATACTCCTGTGTTTCCCTTCTCGCAAGGACGAAGGTATCCTGTGTTTTTTTTTTTTGTGGAATTTTCTTAGCAGGCGTTGTCGGCGGGCCTGCTGCTGAAGATGTTATCAAATGTTAATAAGGGTGCCAGAGGACATTCCATTGTCACAGACACACAAGGAGACAAGGCACATTAATAATTGTATGCTTCTTGGGCGCAATTTGATTTAAGGGTTCTTCCAACAAGGAGGCGTGAAGCTATAATTTAAAAAACAAAAAATTATCGGGTGGCACGAGTTTCGAGTCCAAAAGGTGTGATTTTGTTTTCGCGGCAACACGGTAGAAGCTTTGTGTTTTGTTGGTTGTATACTTTACGGTGACGGTTCTAGCGAAAACATATGTTGCTGAATCATTTGAATGGAATTGATACTTTTTGCTGTAAATGAAACGAGGGAAAAATTTGCCCTGATAAAAAATAATGAAAGAGGGATTGCTTCAACACCCACCTTTCCTTCAAACCGTTAAAAACTGTATCAAGAGTCAGTTAAGTCTTAACAGAATATGAGCGCAAGAAAGCACGTCAAATCATGTGCAATACGTCAGGTAAACGTTTAAGCAACCCTGATTATATAGCAGTCTACTCTAACAGTTTGGTCCACTCAGCGACACGAATCTTTCGTCTCTTTCACCTAAACACCTACAGCAGTCTCTGACTTCGGAGTCACCGTTTATCTTCCATAAGCCTTAATGCTTTTGTAGCGAGTTAATTGAATTCTTAGCTAAAGTGTTTCAAAGCGAGTTCATTTAATCTTAACCTTACATAGGCGGCTACGCCTTTGAGGTAAGCCTTCAAGAACCTTTTGCTCGCCTTTTTTCTCATTTGCAGTAAGGTCTTAAAGGCGCTAAAAAACAAAACAAGATCAGAAAAAGCTAATTTTTTTTTGACCGAACAGCGGACCAATAAAAGATGTTTTTATAAAAGATGCTGAAAGCATGTTATGTCTTCAAGATAGGAATCAAAGACGGCAAGTCGGAGAGAAGCGTGAATCGAGTTACATAAGCAAACACTAAAATGCAAAATATGCAAGAGCGGTAAGAAAACAGATTTAGGAAAAAAAGTGAGTAGCGCAAGAGTTCCACTGGAATGAACTTCTATGTACCCGACACTATTTACCATGTAACACCAAATCAAAAAGTTTTTTTGCCTGAATTCAAATACTATATGTCAGTTATTTGTATTAGCCACGCCTCCAAAAATGGGCGGAGGCTGACAACAAAATCAATTAATTGTAATTTCGTTATAGAATCATGATAAAATTCGTTAAAAGCGAAAATAACTGCTTAAAAAACCAGATTTTTCGTAAACGAAAACAAACTTACTTAGAAGTTTGCAAAATCTTTAATATTTGTCATGCAATCTTTATTTTTCGATTTAAAAAGAATTTTACGAGAAACCGAGTTTTTAAAGATCTTACACGATAAAAGTGGGCATGGTAAATGGTGTGGGCGGTCCAATTTTTGGCTAATTAGAGGCTGGGCTGCTATTTCTCTACACCAACATTTTAGTTCTTACGTCTTACTTCACCAAAAGGCATTTTAAAGTTAAATGTGAATTAGAGATTGTCTCCCATTTAAGCCATTAATGGGCGTGACAGTTGACGGATTTAACTAATTTTCACTCTTTGTCTGTGCAACAGAAGAAACAAGCCAAGCTCCAAATTCTAGCACACATACAGACGGACAGACATGGCTTAATCAATTCCCTTATCTGTCTTGATCTTATCTCTAAAAGGCCTTGGAGGTCTACGGTGATTTCACTGCATTACAAACTATGCAATAAAATAAATATAACCTGGGCCGGTTCGGGTATAAAATAGAAAAAGGAAAGGCATAAGTTTACCGTAGGTCCGAGCGGAATGTATGGGATTTTTTTTATCTTAATATATGGATTTGGTTGTCCTGATTCCGAATATGCTATTAAAAATTGTCGGTCTCGATTAGTTTAGAAGTTATTAGCCAAAGAAGTTCAAAAAGAGTGCAACTTTAAGATACCCGTAAATGGCCACAGGCACCTGCCAGACAACTGGCAGCTACCCTTAGCGGAGCGACGAAGTCGCGTGAACGACTTAACCCTGCGAAAGAGGGAGTTAAAATCCTTTAAGCCCGCGAAGCGGGCCACCCAAACACTGTTGTCTCCGAAAGCAAATTTATTTTCCAGCGAATCTTGTCAGATTTCTGTAGCATACTCTTAGGCAGAAATTAAAAGTCTAAGATGAGGTACTTTGTATGGAAAAATTGAAACTTTGAATAGCTATAACTTTTAAACTAAATGAGACCGACAAGTTTTAATAACATATTCATAATCAGGGCACTGAAATACATATATAAGCATTAAAATAACAAGTGAATTCTACTTGGACCTACGGTAAACTTGTTCCAAAGGAAGAGATAAATAAGAAAAGAAAATACTTTAATGGAAAAATTATGGGGTCTAAATTGGAAAAAAATAACTCAAAGACTGTTCGAAAAAACTGCTGCGAAAGCGTAAACCTTGATTACAATACTTGTTAAGCGTTTTCCAGCGTTACTTCCACTTAAAACTTACCTAGCCTCATCAAGAGAGAAGTGGCTCTTTCTAAAACAAAACCTACGAATTTCGAGCAATGGAAAACTGCCAGAAAAAAGGGAGATGTTTTTATTTTACTTCTGTTACAAATAGTTGTTTCAAGGTCTTAGCTGTGAGGCATGGATTTAAGACCTTAAGTCTCGGTTCTGATCTTGACAATAAGACTTTCTTGATAAGTAGATAAGCTATTGTTAAAGTAATTTGTTGACCCTAAAAAGTGCGAAAGCTCTCTCAATATGACCTGCACTTGACAACGTTCGGGCTCTAAATCGACAATCCATGTAAAAGCTGCAATACAATCATAGAGACTACCCCGCTGGAAGACGGGCCTACTCAAAACATTCAAAATGAAGTCCGCATTCGCCTAGGAAGGAACGAAGGTTTTCAAAATCGAACCTGGTTAAAATAGCAGAGCCAAGTGTTCATGATCCTACCATCCTGCCATCGTCAACTGAAAAAAAGACTCGTTCTTTTTCACGGTCATCAGTGTGCGTTCAGTGTGCTCTGTGTGAAGCTGCTGTGCAAGGCCTGCGTTGGGCGCTCGAACAACGGCCAATACATTTAAGTTTTTTCTCGACTTCTGCTTCTCAAAGGTCTGACAAGGGTCCGAGGGTTAATTTTGTCACGAAAAGCTTTCCAGTTCGCCACTCGAAATCGGTGGAAAAAAGTAGAATGCCAAACTTGGATGTAAGAGCCCGGACTACGACTCCTTTTCCTTTGAGTTGTAAGCATGAGAGTTTTTCTGTTACAATAATAGTTTGTAGTCATTCTTTTCATTGAAATATCAGACCCTTTTTATCAGGTTGAACAGGTTTTACACCTGTTGCATGAAAATTATTGGTCGAGAGTATTGGACATTGCAAACATTTTTTGTATTCATCTGACCTTCTTAAATATGTACGACAAACAGTTTGTCAACAAAATTGTTGCGAGCAAACATTGACAGTGGTTGTTTCTAATTTCGAAAGATATAAAATATTTTGCATCAAATGTAAATTCCGTTTTTTAAGCAAAAATTCAATGTTTGTTGCAAACAATATCGATTCATTTCACAAGCTTTATTTTTTCTCCAAAGCCGGAATGTGCTTGCCGGAATTTTTCGTTATAGCAGAAATGGTTCCAATCGATATGCTTGCTGACGAAATGCCCAAGTACAAGGTGAAGAGGAACAGCTGGCCTTAGGTTCTATGAACCCCGAACCCGAAGCGAGAAACATCGTCTGTTATAGCACCACCACGGATGTACTGGTAATGTCAAGGTGGACACCAAGAAAGATGCGGAGTAGAATTATTCCCGCAGAAGATGTTGTGTACTTTTATTGGAAAGGACAAGTAGCAGAGCGCAATAAAAGATAAGAAACTTCTTGCAAAGAAAAGTCATAATACTTCTTAATTTGACGAGCTGCTAAAAAGGAGAAAATATTTCGCGGACGAACAAATAACATAAACGTTCCCGTAGACGTTAGAATTTGACCCTAAATCGAAATCCAGGCGACATGTTTGTAGGAATGTAGGATGTGTGAAAAAAAGCATGTTAAGAAGTTGAAATCATTTCAGACTTCGAAACAACGTTGTAATCCTAGCCACTTTCCGTCCAAAGACTATAACCTTAGTTTGCTATACATATATGCGATAATTTGGAATATTTCAACTTTTCAATAAGAACTTAGAAAATGGCTAACGCCTTACGGGAAATACCCAACAAACATCCATTACAAGTTTAGTAGAGAAGTTCACGTAAGATACTAAGCCGCATGTTGTAAGCTCTAGATTACGCAAAATACAGAAATACTTGCATGCAATTGCTTTTCATGTGGCTGGTATTCGCATAAAAACATGCGGTTTTTTGGAAAAAGATTCTCTTGCGGTGCAGTGGCAGTATCCATGCAGCCATATGCAATCACAAATTTTCTGCAACCAACTTTTAGCCCAAACGCGGTATTTTTCTGTAATTTACTGGTATGGTGTGCGCACTTTGGGTTAATGCATTTCTTTTATCACCCACCACTACATTAACGTGGTAATCCTTGTTCTTGTGTAAACCCTAATTCAATTACGTTTCACAATTGCAGCGATTCGCCCCACTCAGTCCGATGGCAACAATCCTAATTAGTTTGGACTAATGTGAAACAAAGCTGCTTAAACAGTAGTCGGACGTCACCCGGGAATTCTGTACCCTGTGTGTGCATATTCAGCCCGAGGTGTTGCGAACATATTGTGATGTGCATTTGGACGACGTCCCGGTTGGCATGTAAATTATTAAAATAAATGCACTGATCAAAAATTAATGTAATTACATGGCAGGACGATTTTTGGAAAATAAATTTATCTGCAGGCCATCACCATGCAAAACACGCGCTCGCTTAAAAAACCATAACCGCACAACAGAGCCACAACGTCGGTAAACAAATTTTGCCACAAACACTGCAAAAATAAATAAACAAATCCTCCCCGGACTCTAACCCAGGGAGACGTCCTTGCAGTGGGTCACTACTTGCAAATCTGCCTAAGACTCTCTCCAAGTGGATGGGTGTTTGCTCATAGCCAACGACGGTGCGCGTCGTCCCAAAGCCAATACAAGAGGTCCATGTTCATACAACTTGAGGAACAGTTATAATGTATCGCCGCCAGCCATCGGTGGTGGTTGTTTGGCTTCGTGTAATAATTGTTTAATTACCGACATAAACAACCTCATCCAGTCAACAAAACAATGCCGACGGCATTCTCATGATTTATCAGCCACCCCCTTCGAGACAATTGTTTTTCGTGACGTTTATACATTGTTTCGACCCCTTCACGGGGGTGAAGCTCTTGGCAACATATTGACAGACAATAATTTGTCTTAATGAAATTTTAAACTAATTTATGTGATAGTCAAGACAATTGCCATTCACCCGAGCGACGGCGGCGTACGCTCACTCAATTAACAACTTGATTCGGCAGGATAACGAATAACGCCCGACGGAGATGTTAATGTGGGGGCGAGGTGTGTGCAATCGTTTTGACGTAGCAAAGCGAATCCTTAAAAGTGAGGTAAACACGTCGGTCTTTGTATCTTACTAATTGAGATTTCCCTGAACAATAAAATGATGATGGTCTGCGCCAAGAATAACCTTATTGTTGAGTCCTTGGTGACATTGGGTTTTCCTTTTCTTTGCGTTTTCTCATTTGAATTTTCCTTGAAGAATGTTTGCGCCCAAGGTGGGATCCATTGTTCGCCAGACAGCTAATACAACCGCCTCACGGGGAGGCTGGAAGATGTAAAAGTTTAAAATTTGTTTCTTTCAAAGACATGGCCAACACGTGTCGACATGACTTGTTATTGTATCGACTTCGATGGCAAGGTGCTATTGTGTCCAACACCGAAGACCTTTGATCTGGGCTTAAATTGTTTCGCACTTGTCCGGAGGATTGAAAAGAAATCAAAATCACAGCCTCTAGATCGAGTGAACTCAAAATTGAAAAAAAAATCTATGAATGCTGTTGACAGGAGGAAGGATGACCGCAAAATATCCCCTAAGAACTTTTCATTTCATAATATCTTCTCATCACATCTGTAGTAAAGGTAAACATCTGAAATGAGTCTTTATTTGATGGTACGTATGGCTCTAGCGGATGTTATAAAGGAATCTTATCGCGGGTCACCGCAGCCATATAGCGGACGATGGCAAGGCAGACAATGTCCGTTCATAATGCAGAAACATCCTGTTCATCGTTTCTTTTATTTCCATCATCATCGCCAGGTTTTGCATTATGCGTTGTCTACGTCGTCGTTGCTCCACACCAAATGATATCCACTACCAGATCCGGTGTTTTGTTTGGGTAAGCGCGCACATGGACTCTAGCTGACGGATCATCTGGAAGTAAAGCAATGGGACATGTGAATATACTTGCAAAAAAGGATATACACATAGGAGTATGTGATTAAGATGAGGTGAATCTGAATTAAATGGGGTCTTTAGTCGGCTTTGTATTATAGGGGGGACAATCAACCTCTTCCTCGTAGAGATTTGTATCAGAAGAGATGAGAGATCGGCTTTGTGTCGCCAAATCTTCCCACATTTATTATGATCAAGGTAATCATCAGATGAGTATGGTCTTTTCATATTTTTTTGACGTTATGACAAGAATTAACTCGAGGTCATCGACTCCTAAGAACTTTCAACAAATCTACACCCAGCAAATAGGCGTTAATATTCTCTGTCTTGATTCATCCCACATCTATAACAGAATTATGTCAAGTGGTGTGATCATTGGCCTATCTTCCTAAAAGGGGTGATTCAGATAGGTTCGGATAGGTCAAAACGAAAAAAAAATTAAGGGACTATTTTTTGATTGTTCCGTTCCTTACTTATGTAACTTAATCCCTAAGGAGAACTTAGCTACTTATGATGAGTATCAGCAAGCGGGCCGAAGTCTTAGGTATTTAAGGCCCCTTGACTGATACTCATCAAAGCTAGCTTAAAATACTATAAAAATATTTGAAAAATGGCCACTTAGCACAACTTAGTTAAGGGCCAGAAATGATAGGACGTAAATATTTAAGTAGGAACTTTTATTTTTAGCGGTCCGTCCGAAAATGGAAAAGGATTATTGTATCACTACGTTGTCTGTCCGTCCGTCCGTTATAACTCCTGGATGGTAAGTAGTAGGAAGACAAAATTAAGTGTGCTTTTAAACTGCAAAAATAGTCAGAGAATCTAACGAGAGCAACTTTTTTTGAATAAATAACGGTTTAATTGCAGTTAGAAATTTCATCGGAAAATGGATTAAAAGTTTTTCAATACTTTTTTTAAGAAGTTTTCAAGAAGAAAAACGAAACTTGAGTTAAGTAGTTACTGAACTTTAATGAAACAATTCAATCTTTTGAAAATTTCGAAAAAATTTTCAGAAATGCAGATTTGAAAATAGATGACGCTATTCAATGTGTTTGAGGTCATAACTTGTGTACCGCTTGATCACAAAGTCAATATTGAACACACATATAAGGCAACTCAAAGTTAACGAAGAGCCTAAGTCATAATTTTTAGTAAAAATTTGAATACTAACGTTTTAGCGCATTTTAGAAAAAAAAAAAATCATTGAGTTGCATAAAAAAAACATGTGTCCGCCTCCCTTAACTCCAGTTTTATTAAAAACGAATCATATGGAAAAAATCACACGGACCTATAAGAAATCGTCCAAAATTCAAAGGAAAATTATAGCGAATTTGAAAGTTTCAAAACCTTTTAAGATTTTACTCAATAACAAAAGCATTTTCAATTTTTTTTTTTAAATTTTACCATTAGAAGCAATAATAGCAGTAGAACCAATTTTGTTTCGGATTTGGTTAAATTACAAAACATGCAAACAAAAAATAATTTAAAAAATGTTTAAATTGCCGTTTCTGACCTAAGTTTTTCAAAGCCTATTTAAAAAACGAAATTAAAAAAGGGAGCTTGCTTTATCGTCTACGCAAAAACCGGAGGCCGTAGAATTGCTATTAGAAAAAAGTCTAACGGGAACTAGAAAAAATTCAAAATAATCTCTCTGGATATGAAATTAAAGAAGATTAAATAAAGGTCAAAAGGTACGTCAAAGGTTAGTCGCCCCCTTTATCTCTCAAACGGTATAAAGTATAAATTTGAAATAAATAATGGGCATTGTCTATTTTCTGAAATTTTATAGAACGCTATAGCAAATATTCAACAAACTTTTAAGATTTGACTCAAAAACGGAAAAACATTTTTGAAAACGATTTTTTAAGGATTTCTAGTCCCTTAACGGCTTAGACGATATTAATTAAATTTGGCTGAAGAATATACCGTTTAAAAGGCAATCTAACTGCATCAAAAAGTTTTCAAAATTGCTGTTTCCAGCCTCAAGTTTTTAAGTACATAAAAAAAGTCTGTAACGAACTTCTAAATACCCGATTCTCATTTGCCTTGTAACACCAAATTTATAAATTTTGTGCCTGAATTTATTTACTTAATGCCAATAACTATTTTTGGTAACGCCCCCAAAAGTGGACGTAAGCTGAAAAATATAATGAAATAGTTCATATTTCGTTAGAATCATTAGAAAATTCGTTAAAAGCGAAAATTAATGCTTAAAAAACAGTTTTTTCCCATAAAATCCCTCCAAAAGTGGGCGGGGCTAAACGCTTTGGTTACAACCTTTGTAAATGGCAATATTTTTAATAATTGTCATAGAATTTTTTTCGATTCTGAATGAATTTTCCGAGAAATCAGGCTTTTAAAGATTAAACACTTTCAAAGTGGTCTTGGTCGATATAGAGTGGGTGGTCAAATTTTCTTATTAAAAGCTGTGGGCTGCTTCAACAAAAGGCAATTTTAAATAAAATGTAATTTTGTTGTTCTCTGACATCCGTTTGTTGGCGAGGCTGTGGGCTCTGGGCGGTAGAATGCTGAAATCTCACTCAAAATTTCAGCATCCTACCTCAATTTTAAATACCAAAAACTTCACAAATACGTACAGGCGGACGGACGAACGGACATGGCTTAATCGACTCACGGTCTCGATCATACCTCTAGACGGTCTCTGAGGTCTACGGTGATTATTTCACTGTTTAACAAACTATATTAAAATTAATATAGATACTCGAGTCGCGGCAAACAGTGTGTTTTACTGTTTCCTGAGAAAACCATGTCCGCAGAATTTAAGAAAAATTGCAAATCTGACCGGAATTAAAAAAAAATCGAAATTTTTAAACTCCATCCCATAGGATAGGAGGTGTATTAAGTTTGTCACGTAGTTTATAATATGCACCTTGAGGGCATATGATCGAGACCGAATCCTGAATCGAATAAGCCATGTCCGTCCGTCCGTCCGTCCATCCCTCTGTGTGTATGTCACACGTTTTTAGGCCTTACATTTTAAGCTAGGAAGAGGTGAGATAAAGATCTAGATTAGAAAACCGTTAAATATTTCATTTTTCCATTTACACCATAACGCTCATCGAGACTCACAGTTCTAGGTCCGTCTTGCCGTTCAAGAGCAATAAAGACACACTCCTTTCTTCACTCGTAGATTTTCAAGCCTTGTTTTTCAAGGAACTGAAGATTTACTGAACGTCAAGTAAGAGGCTTAGACGATATTTATGTTGTTATTTTTTAATCCTAATTTAGAAGAGAAAATAATTGTTTAATTTTTTTCTAACGCAATGCTGTTCCATTATAGTTCTGGAACACATAGTAAAGCCTTTTTTTTTTCAAAACAAGACTGCTTCAATTTTGATTTCCTAATCGAGTGTGTATCTGCATCTATGTCCGCATTTATCTCTTAGTAAATTTTTCACTCTGCATTTCGCACTCTGCTTTCGCATTAAGCAACGAAGAACTTAATCACTTTACGAGCATATCAATTTCACTCCTCATTCTGTCAGTGATGCCTAAAATTAGCTATCGAAACACACTTAATGTTGTCTGTTAGTGCAGCAATGCTTATACACCGCAATTTTAAGGATGAAAGTCACGTTCGAAAAATTTGAATTCGATACCGAGATCTTCTTTTATTCGATTTGCTGTCTGATGTATCCGAAGAAATTATCAGCAAAGATCAGACCAGAATAACATAAACATTTGTCTGGCATGCGCTTCTTGAAATCATTCTCAACTCAAAAGATATACAATTACAAATCGCTCAGCCGAAAAAATATTTTCGCCAATGCACTCGCGAATACAAGGCGTAAACAGCAACATTTATAGACTGGTGTTTCCTTGTGCATGCATATCTCTGCTGTTATAAAAGGACGGTCCATTCTTTTTTCCTGCCTTAAAGTGTTCAATTATCTTAGCCTAACAAGTCACGTTCATTTATATATGTTTGACATTATGGGCAGAAGCCTTCAAAGTGTTTAAACACGAGTACAGGAGAGTCTCTTGCAGACATATCAATGTCTTTATAGAATATGATTAAAAAATCTTCAATAAATGTATGTAATCTTCTTTTGAGGTAAGGAAGTCCATTCATAAGCGGAAATTGTGTAACCCCAGACAGGCTTAAATTTGTATATATCTAACTTTCGTTTTTTAAACTAAAGACTCCAGATGCTAGCAGCGATAACTTTCGGCATTGACAAGCATAAATTGACAGCTTGGTCCTAATTTTGTATAAACTAGGTAAAAGAAATTAGGAAGCCTCCGCTATCCTTACTATGGTAGATCCTAAGAAGTTTATGTATTTGAAAATTCGCTCTGAATAAAAAAAAATTTGTTTGTGTTTGCTTCGGAAAAGACTTTCCTCCTAGCATTTATTTCCGCTTTAAATTTCCTCATGGTTTTAACAAACCAAGTTAACGCCGAGTTTCAGACCTTTCATCAACTTGGCGCACCTCAGTCGACAGTTTTACTTTTAAAGAGTCCGACAGCCTGATGTCGCCGTAAGAGTCTTGTCTTTCCATCAGATCTTTTGCTACCGCTTCCAAAAAGAGATTCTTCCAAATTTTTTAATAGTTTATTAACCACACTTGACACCATTATTTTCATCAGCGCGTTTCCATTAGTTTGGAAGATTGCAAAGGAAGATTTAGAAGTTATTTTTAGTTTATTCCAGTTATAAGGAAATTGTTTCTGCCGAACTTTTCCCGGAATTCAGATCTTTATCTACCGTGCCGCATTTTTGAAAAGTGTTTGGAAACCTTCTCAATGAACAGGTCTCGTAAGAAGACAAGTTATGAGAAGCAATCCTATCCTTTCAGGCACGCTGTAAGGCTAAACCAGCTTATGATGTGGCTTTGCACTTCGATGTGACAAACGCAACGTATTCTATAAGCTGACCGTTTAAGTATGAGGTCGCGGATGCAGTTTATAGTTCGTGATCTTATGTCATAGGTCTTGGGGCTACAACCTGCGCCAAACTATGTGATGAACTGGTGGTCAAAGAATAGACATTTGCACTCAAGGGGATACAAGCGTCCATAGGTTTTCTAAACCTATGGAGGTTATCTATCATCTATTACCTCAACTGGAGATTGGGTTCAAACTCCTTTGGAAGGTTGTTTGGAGAAGCACACGAGAGAGAGAGATGAGGAGTGTTCCCCATAAGGCACTTCTCCTTGCATCCGGATGGCAGCGGAGGCATTCCCCAGATGGAATCAACGGTGGCGTCCACAGTTTCAGTCAGGCCGAACTGCTTAGTGAACACCTTATATGGGCTAGTACGACGTATTCGGAGCTACTCAGGCCTATAAAGAGCGGGTTATCCGGCTCTCCGTCCTTGGAGCTATACGAAGGATCTGGTCCTCCAGGTTGGGGGTTGTGACGTCGGGGTAACTTCCCGGCTAGCTACGAACCAACAACAAGCCTCGGATTCGCACGTATCCAAAACATGTTGGCTGAGGCCCAGGTCCTCTTAAGTACCTGGCCCTGGTTACCTGAAGTAAGTAAATAACTAAGTTAGCAAGTATGTGAAGAACTCAAATACACTCTTATTGGAGCGGGAATACTCCTTTCAAAAAGTTTTATTGAATAATTAAATTATGGAAAAAGCTAAGTTAGGAACTCAAATCTTCTTGAAATGTCAAGCAACCTAAAAAAGCTTTCATTCCTTTTTAATTAGGCGAAAAAGCTATTCGTTCTATTAATTCTAATCCAGAACTATTCTAAAAAGATCCGCATTATTTCCTCGCCTCTCCTTTTCCCGACACATGCTTTGCTGAAAAGTTTTACTCGCATTAAGGTTAGACCTCTTGTAATCCCCCAAAGCTCCGCTTCCTAGAACTCAGAGCGGCACCGTTTATTTAGCATTAGTAAGCATTTCAACATGTCATGCTTGTCGTATCGGCACTCTGCATGCACGCTTCAAAAAGGCTCGAACTTTTCAGTATACGAAATTTGGTGATGTGGAATTTCGCAAACTTTATTAATAAAATTGTCCTCGTTCTATCTAAGTTAAAGCTCTTTATGCGACCGGAACCTGCATGCATACCTATCCATGAATAAGTCGCAACACAAACGTGCAAAAATGAAACATATTCCGGGGGCTGCTGCAACTAGTGCGAGGCACCCTCACTTCACAATAAGTGAAACGTTGCGTTTTTGTTGTTGTTGTCCTTTATAGCATTTTCTTTACTCCGAGCACAGACGAACTTCCAGTAGCATGAAGGAAAGAATAAAGAAAAATTATTCAACCCTTCTTGAAAGCGAACTTTTCTACTGGAATAATCGCGCAACGTCGTAATATCCTTATCAACCAAGTCACTTGGAAACTTCTATTCGTTGGAGAGACCTTTGCAAAGCGCGTCTTTCAGAACGCAACACGACAAAGACTCCGAGGAACAATAAAGGCTTCAGCAGAAGTCAGCGCGTTCTTTCCGATATGGTGGTTCTCTCTCCTCTCTCTGAGTTGCAACATTACCTTGAATGTGAGCAGAAATCTCCTCCTGACCAAAGAAGTGACATTCACCGAATACGGCTTCCATCTGTTGGTAATAAAAACAAGAAACAACAAGAAATCACATCGATCCCACCCCGCTGATTGTTTTGCACTTACACACCCCCCGAAGCAGCAGGATAATAGCCAATACCACGGCCATGGGCAAGTTATGATGCCTATACCACACCATTTCCAGAGTACACCGCTGCTGGCAGGGGTCAAGTACGCACTCCTGGAATTGATGGCTCGTTTATGATTTATTGACATCCTTTGTGCTCGATGTCCTCTGAGGTAATCATATTTGGAAATCAGCTCAATATGGATATCATTACCGTTTTTCACCCCCAATTTGGGAATTTTATCCATGATGTAACAATAATGTAATATCCTTGTTGTTATTCCTATGCACTTAGGGTTGTTTAGTTCAATCGGGTTTAATCGCTTCGAGCACATCGGCGAGGGTGGTTTCACAATCTTTGAGCGACACTTGAATCAATTTGCCTATTTGTGGGACTGTCAGTGAGTTATGGTCCTGGCAATACATACAGTCAAACGAAACGCTCTCACCATCCGCACTTTCTCATAATCGATTTGAGGCTAGATTGGTTCTTTCTAGCATCTACAAACACAATAGCCATCTTCAGACGAAGCCGACGATGGACCGCAATTAGGTTCTGTGAAGAGCAGAGACAATTAGACGAATCTCAAGTTTCACCGAGCAACCGCACTTGATGTGGCGTGAAATCGTTAACGATCGATCCTTCTGCCTGAGGAGCGATGAGTTTGCGTGCGACACAAATATCCAACGCGGATAAGTGCCCTCTCCCATGCACGTTATGTCATAATCTCGGGTTAAATTTTGTTTTACTATCGCTGGACACATAAAGAAAATAGAAATCACTGTAATGGCCCGATGATGGAGGCAGTTATTAGCCCTATGGCAGGAGCAATAAATATCTGCTATGACAACAAAAACACTGAAGCCTTATCAGGGTTTCCGTTCGTGACGGTTTTTCACATGGCAAAAAACATGCAAAGACAAGGACTCTTTCCTTACCAAAGCACGGCAACGTTCAAGTCGAAGAAAGCCGCCCGCCCTGGCAATGTAGGTGACTTGAGTGGTTGTGTCCTTTAATGTCCTCGCAAGGAGAGAAGGCGCATTTGGAAAAAATACGAGGACATCTACGATGAACAAACGGTGGTCAAGTATCACGCAACCCATCACGTGGACGACACGAACCAGCCCATAGTCATTTGGGGCCACTTTGACGGACAACACAGAACACGGACTCGGAATGAGTCTCTCATTCGTGTCTCCGCCATTGGCGAACCACAAAAAAGGGGATTAGAGAAATTGTTCATTATTCATAAATATGGAAATGAGCCGCCATATCACCAGAAATAAATCGTCGTTCATTCCATCCACGAGGATAGTTGTTGGTGGGCGTTATCCATCGGCGGCGGCCGGGCCGGGCCGGGCCGAATCTAAATTACTTGCCTAGTGCGGGGCAAAAAACGTATAAAAATCACGATGGAAGATATCTGAAACGAATGACGAGTAACGAGCAATTTATATGCAAGGAGTCTAATGACCGAATGAGTTGTCCTTTTTTTCGGTGACCAGTGGTACGAGACAATCACAATCGCGTCGTTGGCAGACAACTTATGTAAATTTCCTTTGGCATGTGTACAGGACAAAGGACCACCGTCGGACCGGACGACACCTGAATCGAGACAAGAGTTTATGGGTTCGGAAAAACCCTGCCAACAGATAGCTGGCTGTACACATTCAGGAAGTCGAAGGTAGTTTAATAGCCAGCCGGGCAACTGGAAAAGTCTGGACGGAAATGCGTGCTTTCGATTGCTATATTGCGGTCGAGCATGTAAATTTTATTGAGTTAATATAGGTATCTACGTATATTGTTTGATAGTCCAAGGCGAATGCATAGGTATGTAAAGGAGCAAACACGGATTGAATAAACAAAACTTCGACACTATCTACACTTTGATATTTTTAGTGGAGGGATTGGACAGAGCTTAACAATTTTTTTTTTAAAATGTAGCTACCCCAAAACTCTAACACAAAAGTCCTTAGTATAGGTATGCCTGTGGCAGTTCTTCTGGTAGACTTGTTAAAAAAATCCAGTTTTTTTAACCTTTTATACCCTATTTTACAGGAATGGAATGATGCATTCTAGTAATGGAGTAAGTTTGATATAGGCGAAGATGTAACATAGACGAGGACAAATAATAACGATAGATTCCCTATTCTCAAGACCTCCAGACCAAATAATCTTGTGCTAGTCTTCGACTCTGGAAATCTATCCTGAGTCGAATAGAATACTCCGTCTATCCGTCTATCCGCTCCTATATCCAATTTCCGTTGGATTGGTTTTTATCCACAATTAACACACCAACATTTAAGTTCCTCCTTCACCTTTTTAAGCTTGGTCAGAAACTCTTTGAAATACAAGGTAAATTACACAAGGTGTCTTACATTCAAGTCAATTATGGGCTAGGCTGTAGGTGAATCTTTGTAACTTTCATACTATATATCTGTACAAAATGATGACCAAGTTAAATATCTAGTTTCAACTCTCTCGCTCAATTTTGAAGGCCCAAGAACATCTACAGACGGGCCGACTGAATGGCATAACTAATTAACATGCCAGTCTGGATCATATTTCTAATAGGTTTTAGGGGTCTGCGGTGAAAGAGAAAGTTTTAGTGCTTTATCCAAAAATGCTGTATCCAAAGAACATTTTTCATAGAGAAAGTAAGCTAAATGTGTATTGCATATTTTTAGGCCGAAATGTAAAGAGTAATAATTAAGCACTTTATATGAAAAAATTTAATATTTTGAACAGCTCTAACTTTAAACTAAATGAGACCGACAATTTGTGTTGGCATATTCGTATTCCGAAAATTCGAGAGGTGGATCCTCTCTCTACATTAAACACTACAGTAAGCACTCCAAAAACGAAGAAATAGAGCTTGACTCTATGCAAAAATAAACTCAGTCTCAGTAAAATTAAGTCACATAGATAACAACATCGCGACGAGCTATTTTCCTCCGCAGTATCGGCTGGCAGATGAAGATCTTGCTCTGCTCTTTGATTCACTTGGGTCAAAGTTTATCATCGGCGGGGACTTTAACTCGAAAAATACTTTTTGGGGCTCACGGTGTAGTTCAACAAGAGGCCGAGTCCTCTTTAAAGTAATTACGAAATGTGGCGTGGTCTTCTTATCGACGGGAAAGCCAACATATTGGCCAACCGACAGAAATAAAATACTTGGCCTCGTTGGCTTCTTCATCGCGAAGGGTGTACCTCTTTACCTTACGAACGTAGAAGAACGTTTTGATCTCTGTTCAGGTCACTCGGCAGTTCTTTTGAAAATCGGCGGAAGCCTAGCGAAAAAGAAAAGAGCACCTAGATTAACTAACAACAAAACCGACTGGGATGGCTTTAGAAAATACTGCAAAGAAAACATAGCTTTAAATGTACCGCTCAAAACGCCACTTGAAATAGAAGACGAATTAGATAAACTTGTTAGGGAGTTATTCAGACCGCTGCGTGGAATATCACTTTTTTTCGGAGGTCCGAGTTATCGAACAGCGGAACAATATATCCGCGAGAAATAGAAAAGCTAATATGCGAAAAGAGGAGAGCGCGCAAGAGATGGCAACATTCGCGAGCACTCCGTATAAGACCATCTTGAACCACCTTTCTAACAAACAGAAGCCCGAACTTCAAGACTTTAAAAGTCGCGAGACTACTGCTTACTTCGAAAGTTTGACTGCCGATAAAGGTTCGAACTACTCTCTTTGGAAAGCAGTAAAGTCTGTTAAGAAGCTTATAGTACACTCTGCGCCATTAAGAAAAGCCAACGGCGAATGGGCAAGAGAAAAAGCGGATTTTTTTGCAGATTACCTATAGAGGAAACATTCAAACCGTTTGACGGGGAACCGTTAGTCGAGGAGCTCAGTCCGTATGCGGTTCAAGATAACTATAGAATAAAAAACGTGTCATTGGCTGAACTTCGTCAAACGATAAATAATCTGAAGAACAACAAAGCCCCGACTACGACATAATTACTAGTTCCAAGGCAATGGGAAGTGGCCGAGGTCATAATGAAGTCATACAGACCTATTTCGCTACTGCCGATAATATCTAAGGTATTCGAGGAACTGTTACTTAAAAGGCTGTAACCAATCATTGAAGAAAGACGATTGATTCCAGATCACCAATTCGGATTTAGGAAAAAGCATTCAACAATCGACCAGGTCTATCGAAGAACAAACGAAATCGAAAAAGCTCTGGAAGCGCTTTTCTCGACGTATCGCTAGTCTTCGACAAGGTGTGGCACGAAGGCCTGAAGTATAAGTTAAGGCTTAGCTTACCAGAAAAACCATAGAATCTTAGAGTCTTACCTTGAAGACAGAATCTTTCACGTAAGGTACGAAAATGAGTACTATGAATTCAAAGAGATAAATGCCGTTGTCCCGCAAGGAAGCGTTCTCGGCCCAATATTATTTTTGCTTTATACAAGAGACATACCCCACGATGAGGGAACAATTTTAGCTACGTTCGCTGACGACACTGCTGTTCTCGCTATTGATACGACAGTTGAATTATCAACAGGGAAACTTGTTGCTGGGGAGTGGTTGGAGGAGCTGAAAGCCTTCTAGGTATGGCGATTCTCATCCGGCAAGGTTTATGAGAGACGTTTTGGAAACAAAACAATTCTCAACACTAAGACTACAAAGGCAGCTATCCCCAAAAAAACATCGCCAAACTCTCAGGGTCCACAAAGCCAGGCGTCAGTCCTCATGGAACCAAGGCGAAGCCAACCCCTTCAAATCAACCAAGGAAACCCTCGGGTTCCAAGACCGATGAGAAGGGACAGGCCAAACCTGCCCCCAAGAAACAACGCTCAGCTTATAAGGTCGCTGAGAATATCGCAAAGAAGGCCAAAACAAAGCAGCATAGCAATGTGGAGCTTACCATGGCCATCATAGACAAGAGTGATCCTGATGGAAAACTCACCATGGACAAGTGGCTGAAGGTCGAGGCCAAAATCCTTGAAACCATGGTGGCTGAAGGCGAAAACAGTAGCTCACACAATGACTACAAATTCGTAGAAGCCGGGTGGCGGAAGGGAGTAAAGGTAGTTAGTTGTAGCAACAGGGAGTCATATGACTTTCTAACTCGCTGCATCTGCAACCTTGGAGAGGTCTGGCCTGATGCCAAAGTAGAAACGATACCTGCCTCGGCTCTTCCACTGCGCATACAAGTGCATGTATGGATACCTCCTTAGGCTCCGGAGGAAACAGCCATACTAAAGCTTGTAGATATGCAGAACGAGGGGCTGGCACGAAGGGCTGGCAGGTTCTTTCAAAGACACCGAGGGAAAAAAGTGGAGGCGTGGAAATGAAGATAGTGGTGGACACCAAATCTGCCAGCTATCTGAAAACAGTAGCAGGGGTGGTCAAATTCGGGCTAGGGCAGTTAAAGTTTAGCTTCCTACATGAAAAAGACCAGCGTCGGAAAGCTGAGGGTGGTGCAGATTAATCTGCATCACTCTCAAGCTGCCACCGACGACCTGCTGCTGTTCATGGCCGAGGAGAATGTTGATGTGGCCTTAATCCAGGAACCGTGGCTTTCCAAAGACAAAACCCAGGGATTAGGGTCCAAAATATATTCACTCCTCCACACCCAAAAGAAAGGTAAACTGAGAAGTTGCATATTGGCTAAGAAAGCACTCAACTTTAATCTTTTCTGTCATTTCAGCAACAGCGACTTAGCAGTGGCGGTGTGCGACCGCAGGAATGAGGCACAACTTATTCTTGCATCCGCATACTTGCCATAGGAAGAGGACAATCCACCATCGACAGCATTATGGGACTTGGAACTCCACGCAAGGAACACCAAGGCTAACCTTGTAATCGCGGTGGATGCCAATGCCCATCACACTCACTGGGGCAGCAAAAATATAAACAAGAGGGGTGAGTCTGTTTTAGAATTTATTTTGACATCCAATCTAAAAATTTGTAACAGGGGTAGTCATCCTACTTTCCACAACAAAATTAGGGAGGAGGTCATTGATCTAACTCTAGCTCACTGTACCGAGGATTTTGAAGTTAATAACTTGGATGGTATCCACCAAATGCTCCTTCTCGGACCATTACAGGATAACCTTCAATACTAATTGTAGAATAGATAAAGAATTACCTTTTAGACTTGCACTAGTTGGAAACAACCCTTTCCAATCTAACCTAACCTAACAGGGAAACTTCAACTGGACGAAGAGCTGGCGAGTCGTCCTTAACGAGACTAAGTCAACGCATGTTAACTTTACTTATAAAAAGATTAACAACAATCCCTTATTCATTAACTCGGAACAAACCCCGTACTCAAATGAAGCGAAATATCTAGGAATAACTCTAGACGCAAAACTTAAATGGAAGCCGCACGTTAAAAAGAAACGCGAAGAGCTCGAAATCAGGTTAAGAGAAATGAATTGACTTATGGAAGATCTTCGAAACTAAGCATATATAACAAACTGCTTTTGTATAAGCAAGTGCTAAAACCATCTTCGACGAACGGTATACAACTATAGGGTTGTACTAAACCCAGCAATATATCTATTTTACAAACTTTTCAAAATAAAACACTCAGAGCAATCGGTAACCAAACAAATTTTACTCCGACCTTCGGTAATCTTATGCTGGATTGTCTATAACTGAGATTTTTTTTTCAAGTGACAAATTGTAACTTTACTGAGTTAAAGAAGGGGAACTCGTTTTTATACCCTTACCCTATTCCACAGGAAGGATGTAAATTAAGTTTGATGCAGGCAAAAATGTAGCACAAAGAAAAAACCCGCACTGGTCCTCAGATAGCCTTTTTATTTCTCGCAGTCGACTATAAAGTACCCACTCGACGATCTACATTGTGTGAGACCCAGCTTTATAGAAGTTTAATGGTCACGTCAGCTTCGTGTATCACCTTTTCCTTTGTAGAAAGGAAGTATATAACTTTTCCTTCACTGATTAGGCATTGGATCACCTATGTTATTAGTTTGGAGATGAAGGTCTCGAGCCAATTGGACCCGCTGCCTCCCATTTTTTGTTCCAGAGCTCTGCGCGGGTATCGGATACAGCCCAACTTCGCTTTTTTGAGTACTTAGCCGCCTTCCCAATCTCTTTGACTGTGATGTCTGGTACTTCTTCCCAGTTGGGAGTATTTTTTTTTTCTGGAAAGTTTTGCCTGGGTTAACTGTTCATTGAAAAGTCGCTCACAATACTGCAGCTACCTGTGAAGAAATTTGTCATCATCCACAAGAACCTTTTTCTGGGCATTTCTTTTCGTCTAAGCGACAATTTGAAGATTGTGGCCCCCGTATTCAAGGTGTTTTGTCGAAGGTCCTGTAAGGCCTGAGGTGTACCAGCAGCCGGAGAAGAAACTTTCTTCAACTCCCGATAGGTACAGTCCCTCCACTCTCTTTGCTTGAACCTGAGCGCATTTCTTCGTAGCGTCCCTGCTACGGCGTCTCGATTCCAATTCCAGGCGAACATTTTTTTGGAATGGATTTAGTGAAATAAAATGGAATAAATGGGGATAAAGACTGTAAAGCTTTTGCAGAAAAACGATCACAAAAGTGTGGGCGAAGAAGATTTTCATTGCTGTTGTTCGAAGAGCACTTCTTCCATGGCATGCCTTGAATGCCGCCATGTTTCTTTGACGTATTTGTAGTGGCCCTTTAAAGTTCCTAGGCCTTCTCAATGCACGTTCGCTGTAGGTCATCCCACATATATTGTGCTCTGCACTCAACATCTTCATTTTCGTCAATGCTGTGATAGAGGTAGTTTTGCACAGTGCTTAAAAATGCTTCGCCTTTTTCCTTATCCAAATTGTACCAGTTGACATTCCCAGATACCTTTGCTTGCTTAAATATATTTTTTTACGGTTCCAAAAAAATTACAACAGGTCAGCAACAGGCAGCATTGTGTTATGATCACCTCACCTTCACTCAAAATCACTTTACAAACTTTGACCCGCGTTTTAATGGAACTGTGAACGAAATGCTAGTCAATCTGGGTCTCATTCCCACCGCTGCTGTAAGTCATCAGGTGCCTGCTTTCCTTCACGAACATGGTATTAAGCACGATAAGACTGTATGGCTTGCAAACGTTAAGGATATCTTCACCAGAAGAGTTCCTAGTTCCATACCCCAGTCCACAATGGCAGACTTCATAGCTTCGTTAGATTTCCCGACATGTCCGTTCAAGTATCCGCCTACAAACAAAAGCTCTTCAATTGGGATCGGCGAAATGAGATTATGAGTATCCAGAATAATATTCCACACCTCACCTTGCATCACCACCTTAAGAGATATAAATCCGTCACTTGGCTTTGAATTATTCAACATGCCGTCAAGTAGCTCTGCCGCAAGGATGATATCGATTCCTTGACATCTTGTAAGCTTTTGTCTTTATATCGAAGAAACGGGCCCTAATACCGGTGTCGTCTCGTGGGCGAACAAGATGTCCACTCGCTTTCTTACTATCATCTCTTCAAGCTCGTAGCTACTACCAGTCATGCTTCCAACTTTCCAGCTCGCGACCTTTAACAAAATTGAACGGTAAATTTAAACAAAAAAATAGTTTAAATTATATAATAAATATAAAATTATATAAATATATAAAATTATTATAATAAAAATAATAGTTTTTTCCTATTAAGTATTTTTGTCTTCAAGACCTTTTTTTTCACACGCACCACTTAAATGGTTGTCTAAAAACCTGGTTTCCATATATGAGATCTTTAAAGGTACATTTTTATTTGCGTAGATACCTTTAACCGAAGTAGGCTATCTTTTGCTTTTACAAAGGCATTTGCGGTATTCGCATAGGCATAAATATATGTTTGCATTTCTAAATCACCAAAAATTATCCTAAGCCTGTGTTGGGATACCCAGCAAAAAATCCCGGGGACTTTATTCTACAATTTAAATTAAATTATTTAATAGCTCCGCCACACAGTTGCATTCAAATTCTTGCCAAGAAAGCAAGGTATCCTCTCCCGCTCTCCCTGAGGAGGGCGTGTTGGAAAGGTGAACGGAAATTCAATAGCAGCAACGACGAGTACTACATACACAAGGAATAAAAATCCTTTTGTTCGCGATCACTTTACTATCCCTCAAAATTGGAATTACGATGACGTTTTTTTGTTTTCTTTTTTCGAGTACATTGTACGAACATGCATCTGCTTAGGCAAGAGTCGGTAATTGCTCAATCCTGCATTCACACTCGCTCCTTCATTTCATACCAAATTATGTTCAAACATCCTTGTATCCGACTTGTTCGTCTTTATCGTTCTACTATCAACACTCACATGGCCGTCGTCCTTACAATGAGGAGCAGCACTTCCCACAATCATGTGAAACATGTAATTGAACCAAGCGAGTAAATCGTCCGGAAACTTGGGAAATTGTTTAACGACTTTATCATTGATTTAGGGAAGATCTAACTAAACCTTGAGGTGGTTTCAAATTGGTTATATGCCGCGGCGAGTCCGCGCAGGGAAAGCAACGTACACGAAAATCACTGGACTCGTAAATCATAATTTTCCACGTCGTTTGATGCGCACATGAAAAGGGCAAGATTCTAGGGGCAGACTGCCACCACTGTGTGTAGGAGTGGAAGACTGCTTGCAAGGAAATCCCAAGGAAGCAAGAATCCATTCCACATGCAGAGATGGAGGCTGGGGCGTGACATCTGTTTTTAAGGATTTCCTAATTTCAAGGATATTATTCGCCGCGAACGAAGGTGGCTGCCGTATAGCATGGCAGCGATTGCTGTTCTGTGGGAAGTCTGATTCTGAACACTGTCACTTCGGAAATGAGTTATGTGCAATGAAATGGTTGCCCAGGTACAGCAATTACAAATAAAAACGCTCAGCGACGATCGCAATAACTCTCGATTAACGGTGCGGGTGCGGCGCTTCCAAACCAGACTCCGCAGAGGCAGACTCTCGGCCATAATGTCTCTTTATCCCATGGTTTTGCCCGAAATGAGAAATCATAAAACATCTCCAGCTTCTAGCGCCGAAGCACCCACCCCAAACGCAGGGAAAAAGCCGTTTACAAATCCGCCATATTGTGCAAAAGTTATTTTTGATTTATGTGCCCGATGCCAGTTTCGTGTACTCGTTGTGCACATAGCGAGCTCCCCGCGAGTCCTGAACGCCCCATCAAATAAAAACCGAATCGGTTTGCCGATTCCACCGAATTAATGTCACAGCAATTGGCCAAGGGATGGGCGTTGTCCGCAATAGGGTCAGAGCAATTCCGCACAATCTGTCAGAGACATAAATTATTCCGGGCCTCTACAGTCGACACTCGACACCCGACACCACCCTCTGCAGATATGGTATCTTCGCAGATCGCTCGGTGACGGCACCTAGCTGCTTGTGACCCAAAATCGACAGAGAGCGTAATTAGTCAATCTATATTCAGGGAATGCCGCACGTCTAATGCCTGTGGTCGTTAAGAGAACACAGGTGAGTGGGCCAGGAAAAAATTATATAAGAAAGTGGAAAGAGCAGTTAAATCTGACGTCCACCTGACCAACTGTTATTAATCCTCATTTTGTGTCATAAAGATTGTTATCCTGGGCCCAGGGTCTTGGCAGGAGCCAAGGAATCACTCAAAGGCAACGTGTCTACTGCGCGAAGGAGGTAATGAGGTGAAATCAAAGTCGCGTGTTCCATGTGAGTTTGGAGTGTGTGTGCGCGCACTCAATTCTGAATTTCATTAGGAGTCGCGGCCACGAAGCACGGTCGCATTTATCAGTGCTCCCGTAAGTCAAGCATACGCTGGCCTGGGATGGAGAACTGTGTCACGACAGGAAGCTAGATAAGACCATAATTTCGGAAGTTGAAGAGACCAGTCGTCGGTCGTCGCCAACGACCGCAACACGGAGGTGTCCTATCGTGGTGGATAGTCCAGCAACTGTACACGACCAAATGACCCTGGTCCGATGGAAACATGCTTCCATTTGCATGAAATTATTATTCTCTTCTCAGTGTCGCTGGTGAAGTCATATTCATCTAGTATAGTGGCGCGGGGAGGGACCCAATTTATTTATTTTTTACAATACGACACGTGTCCTATTACAATGTGGCGGCAATAATTACTTTGGTCATACACAGTCGCACTGGACACATCATAATAATATCTCCCCAAGTCATGGCCAACTGAGGTGCATGTCGTTGCCCTGAAGATGACTTTGCAACCTGTCTGCGCGCCAATTGTCCCCTATAGGCGACATCATTCATCTCGTGGCAATCGGCGGTACGTGACTCCTTCTATGGCTTTTTGGCAATGGTGCTCCATTCGGTAGTGAACACGGTGACAACGGCCCACTGCAACCGGATACTTCTATTCAGATCACTTATTGCCCTAACGAGATGTGGCGTATAGGACCCACATAAGATGCAAGCTATGGCAACCCTTTTGTTAACATAGGTTATGGCCCCCGGGTGTCAATGTATAAAGTCGCGTTCGTCATCTTTCCGTTCTCGTCACAAGCAATTTAATAAAGACATAAAGTCAAACGATGTTTGGTTTGGATGTGGAGCTCTGGGGATTCGCTATGGTAATTTGAGAAGAGCACAATACGCCGAAGAAAGAACTCTCCACATTCAGTGGGATGCGAAGCTGCAGATGCGTATGAGAATGGGAATTGACTCGGTGAGTGAGCTCCAACGTATGAGCCATTTGGTTCTGCATCGAATTCGATTTAATGGCAATGGGTTGCACCTAGCTCTGTCTCTCTATTGCAGTCAAGAAGATATGCTTATAATGATGGTACGTTGCGTCGTTTCAAAGTTCGATGGAAAACCGATAAAATTTGACGTAGGCCCGGATGGTAGAACAGCCCTAAGCTGAACAGGCTACGACGAGAGACGTACACACTTAATATCTAATAAAATTTGTGTTGAAATGAGTGCTTATTGTGCGCTTGCTACTGAATCTCGGGGCATTAAAACCGTGTTTCAATACAAAACTATTACTTCCTCGTATTTCTGTATACACTGAGCCGCGTTTGTTAGATAAAATCTACACCATCAAAGCGATTCATATCACTGACTTGGTTGTTACTTCTCGTATCTTACTAAAAAGGTATCAAGCTGTGCAAAGCTCTTCTTTTTTAAAGTACTTTTATACAGTGGTCAGAGGTCAGACAGCTTTTCCAACTTAAATCATAGCACAAATCGGTATGCCTTACAATTATTAATACAATCGTTTGGTGACGGACAAGTTCAATACACTGGAGACCTGGATCAGTTGCAGATAAGGAAAAATAAAAATTTCTGAGGGTTATGATCAAAAAGTCCAAAAAGCTTAGACAAGACACTCAAAATAAATAGAGACTTACATTTTCATACATTTTCATACAGAGACTTACAAATCCTCCTACACCCGATTCTTCACGATGGATAGAAGGTGAAGAATCGGGTGGAGGAGGATTTTATAGCGCCTGTTCTTCCGGCGCTTGCTTGTACTTGAGCAAACTCCATTTTATAGCCATATACTTACCAGACGAGAGGGAGCTGTTTTGAAATTTTTCCATTCATCCTTTGAACGGATTACTATGAAGAATTTTTTTAAATCTTCACTGGGCAGTCTGGCTTCCATTCGGAAATGTGTTTGAATAGGTGTAAGAGTCAGGATTACGTAAATAGTCATATAGTCGAGGTAGTGCGAAGTCATCCCGTCATGCAAATTCCAGCTATAGACGTTGTATTCGTTATAGTTTTCCCACCTTGTATGTAAAGAAATCAACACACCAGCATACATTGTTGAGAAGTTGGCCCTGGTTCACCTCGAGCTGTTGCGCCACTCTATTTATTTATTTATTTATTTATTTATTTATTTTCCCACCGTAGTGACTACGTAGACCTTTCTCCTCCAGACCAGCCCGGCAAAGGTCATTGCCAGCCTAACGACGAGCCTGTATGACCAATATATCATTAAACCCCCATTGTTACCGCATATTCAACGGCAGACCCACAAGCATTTCCTTACCTAAAGCATCAATGCCTTGGTTTTTCAAGAATCGAAGTAGTCTCAATAATAAGGGATCATAAGAGAGGCAAGAGGATGCCCCTTGAGGACACCCCCGAAAATCTCCACATCATCGATGTGGGCTTAGATTATTTTTCCATTGAGTATGAACATGATCTGTCTTCCTTATAATTGGGAATAGATTCATGTAGTTGAGGGCCCTGTTGGTTTACTCAAAACATGTATTGTTAAAAGCCTTTTCAACATCTATGAAAGCCAAACGACAGATTTCCTTGTGATTGATTCCTTGAGTCTGCAATTTTTGTCACTAATTTGTTGAGGGCCGACTTCCTTAGAGGAGAACTCTTCAGTACTGTGTCCCATATGTGTCTTCAAATCGGTTTTTGTATGCTCCTTAGAATTTCCAATTAGAGTCCAAAACTTTTCATGCCTTAGTTAGTCATTTTACTGTTACGCCGGCTATTTTGCCAGGCTTCCGGTATGTGGCCGTAGACCAGGCTTCAGCCCAAGAGCTTGCCGGCGTGTCCGTTCTCTCATGGAACAGTGCCGGAAATATGACATTTTCTTCTGCTGCCTTGAATGGCTTTAGAGTATGGGAAAGCCCACTTCACGGAATATAGATAGGGGTTGCAAATTTTAATTGCTAATATCCAGTCTTCCCTCGTTGGCAGACTGATCCGCTCAATTCAGGGAGAAAGGGTTATTTTGAGGCGATCCAGAATTTTTGATCCATCAATTCCGCAGGATGTTTAAATGGGCTTAAAAACTTGAGATCGGAAACGGCAATTTTGAAACGTTTTTAACGCAGTTCGCTTGCTCTTTAAACGTTTCATACTTCAGCCAAATTTAAGTAAGATCGTCATAACCGTTAAGGGATTAGAAATCTTTAAAAAATCGTTTTCGAAACTATTTTTAGGTTTATTAGTCAAATTTGGACTACGCCCGATATTTTTTTCAAAATTTAAGTTAATACCGTTTGGGAGATAGAGGTGGCGACATACGTTTTCGAAACTATTTTTAGGTTTATTAGTCAAATTTGGACTACGCCCGATATTTTTTTCAAAATTTAAGTTAATACCGTTTGGGAGATAGAGGTGGCGACATGCGTTCTTTTGACTTTTTTATAATTTTGTTGATTTCAAATCCAAATATTTTGATTTTTTTCCAGTTCGCGTTAGACTTTTTTCAATAGCGCAAACACCTGCGCTAGCATTGAATGTTTTTCTTGCATTCTATGGCCACAGGCTTATGCGGAAATGGTAAAATAAACTCCTTTTTATACCCGGCCGAGGGTATTTTTAGTACATATTTTGTAACACAGTGAAATAATCATCGTAGACAATTAAGACCTTTTAGGGATATGATCGAGACCGATAGGTGAATCGATTAAGCCATGTCGGTCCGCCCGTCTAAATGTGTGAAAGTTTAAGTTCTTCAAAATCAAGCTATAACACTGAAACTCGGTACACGGCTTGGATCTTCTGTTGCACAGACAAAGTGTGAAAATTGGTTTAGTTCGTCAACGGTCACGCCCACTACTGGCTTCACTGTAAGACAACCTCTTTTTCACCTTTTCTTTCAAAATGCCTTTTGGTCAAAACTTAAATTTTGGTACTGAGTAATATTGGCCCAAGACCTTAAACAAGGCATAAATTAAAACGCCCACAACATCGACCATGCCCACCTTCAGCAATTTTAAATCTTTAAAAACCCGATTTCTCGGAAAGTTCACTCCAAATCGAAAAAAAAGTCTATGACAAATATTAAAGGTATTACTATTTGCTAAGTCTGCTTCATACAATGTTTTGAGCTCCGCCCACTTTTAAGGGGCGTTTTTAGGGAAAATCTGTTTTTTTCTGAAATGATTTTCGCTTTTACAGTATTTTCTCATGATTCTTACGCAATTACAATTAATTTATTTTAATTTTTACCCCATGCCCACTTTTTGGGGCGTGGCCTGTGCAAATGGTATATGAATTCGGGACAAGAAACTTTAAGATTTGGTGTTAAACGATATGTAGGGTTGGGCATGTAGAAGCTTGTCACAGACGAACTCTTGCACACTTGCACTTACTCATTTGTTTTGTTTGATTTTTTAAATAGGCTTCTAGAAACGTTGGTTAAAAGCGGCAATTTAAAAATTTTTAACGCAGCTTTCCTTCTTTTTTACACTTTGTACTTTAACCAAGTCTAGAAAAGATCGCTTTTACCGTTAAGCTATTAGAAGATTTCAAAAAATTGTTTTTTAAAATGCTTTTAGGTTTTTGAGTAAAATCTTAGAAAGTTTTGAAACTTTAAAATTCGCTATAATTTTCCTTAAAATCTTGAATATTTCCTGAAACGTGTGATTTTTTCTTAGAACTCCACCAAACAGCACCGGAGATAAGGAGGAACACACACACACGTTTTTTCATGCATTTTGGCGATTTATTTTTTTTTGAAAATGCGTCAAAACGGCATTACTCAAACTCGTTTTGAACAATATGACCTAAGGACTTGGTTTATTTTGAGTCGTTTTATAGGTGTGTGCAATATTGACTTTAAGCCCTAAGCCGTTGAAAAGTTATGGTGTCAAACACTTTAAAAAATGGCATCCATTTTCGACTCTTTATTCTCAAAAACTTTTCGATATTTTCAAAAATTTAATTTTTTAACTAAAGTTCTGCATTAACTGAACTTAAGTTTCGTTTTTCTAGTTCGTGCCTTATTAACTTCTTAAAAAAGTCCTGAACTACATTAGGTCAACTTTCCCCTGAAACTTCAAATTATAATTAAACCGTTATTTGGACATAAAAAATTGCTCTGGTTGGGTTCTCTGACTATTTCCGCAGTTTAAAAGCACACCAAATTTTGTTTTTCTACGTCTTACCGTTCAGAAGTTATAAAGCGATTGGATGGACGGACAACTTAGCGGTACCATAAGAGGTCCTTTACCATTTTTGGACGGACCGCTAAAAATTGTGTGAGAAAAAAGTAAATTTCGGGACGAGCTTAAAACAAACTTTTTCCCTTTTAGAAGGTACCTCAGCTTTTGTAGATTTTTTTATGAAAACAAAGTTTGGCGTTTTGAAGCTTTTTTAACAAAAGTAAATTTAAAAAAAATTATTTATCACTCTGTGTTACGAAAACCTTGTGAGTAGCGAAAATAAAAATTTTCCCAAAATTAAAGCAGTACATTTTAATTTAGTTTTTTTTTTATAGCTATAAAACTGGTAGGAACGTTAGCTGGTAGGAACGAAGCTAATAAGACCAAAGAAAATGGTTACATAATTTTAAATCTTAAAAAAAAAAGTGGAAATTACTCAAAGGTTGTCCCGGTTTTTTATTTTCCTAAACTTTATTGCCAGAATATCTTACAAAAACAAAGACTATCTTCACTCAATATATATATAAAAAAAATTTAGCGAAATAATTGATCTTTCGAGGTTCTTTTGAAACTATGGAATAAACAACATCCTGCACAAATTGAGAATCATAATATACGCTAAGCCTTCAAGAACAAAGGACGACGGACCGATCAGCGTGAAGCTTAATGCTTGAAGTTTTTTTTTATCGTCCCCAGGCAAGTGCAAGAGGAATTTTTTACTTGCTTCAGCCATTAAAAATGCATACTTGATTGTCAAAAAGTTTCAGCACAGACCTATGTAGGCTTCATAAAAATATGTTCCCAGGGTTCTGGTGCGTATATATATGTACCTATGTAAAGAAGATGATACGGTATTGACAGGATTTCTGAGGAAAAAAGCGTAGTATCGGTTCAGTAAAGTGTGGCACTGACACGCTGGTTTTAAACCGAAACAGAAAAAAACGAGAACATCGCAACATATTTGGGGTGAAAACTGAGTATTCAAAATTTAAGTATTGAGTTTTGTTGAAATTTTGCTTAATTGGGAGTAATATTTTTCTTCATCTATTGAAAAACCTACCTAGGAGCTGTATGGATTCTCATAAAAAAGGTCGTGCAAAACAGGATTAAAGAAAATATTGCAGCAAGAAACTTTAATGAATTATTTTAAAATATTTTATTGCTGGATACACAATTGTTAAAATCAGATTATGTAGCAATTTCCTCAACACAAATCCTTGCTGAAATTAAGTTTGATGAATCTGTATATGTCTTTACTTTATCCGATTTTTTTTATTTACCGGCATAATATAAATATATACGAGTATAGGTACCTACTTACCTATATGGCCACACAGATTTAATTTCCGAATAGATTCAACTTCCAGATATCAAATAGTTTATCGACTTCATCCTCCGTGTTCACTAGCTGACAATCCCATTAAGCTCAACGAATGTTGGTAGAGGGGGTCGCTTATTGCTCCCCATCAACCCCGAGGGTCGGAAAAGCGAACACAAACTTTTCGAGGACATGATGTGATCACAAAAAGAATAAAAGAGCAAATATCTTTGTCACACAACAGCGATGGAATTTTATGTTGGGGCGAACGATGAAGGTTTGGGGGTGGTTGAAGCACTGAAAGTCATTAGTTTTTCCTTTTTATATGTTCTTTTTTTTGTCGTGTTGTTGATTTTTTTTTTTGCCATTTCCCCAACTCGCAACAGATAAACCAGAGCCACTATAGCAAAGATAGAAAAGCACAGAGATATGATACTGTTTTGTTCGTATTCGCAGATATCTCTTGTCATGCCACGCCTTTGAGCTTTGGCTCGTCAAATAAAAATCATTGTCACCGCACGAAAGCAACCCCAAACCGATTGTATCCACTGTATATCCACCGACGGAACGGATTTCTTTTTGGAAGTTTGACAAACTGACAGGATCAATCGGTCCGTGGACGCGCCTAAGGACTCTCTAATTGAACCGCACCGCGAAAGCTGCACAAAATGCACCCCAAACACCCGTACACACTTCATTAGCTCGAGAATTTCCAGTGATTTTTATGCGTTCGCCGGCGAAAACTGCAAATCCACATCCATTTTCTGAGAGCTGGAGAATCTGCAGTTTGTGTGCGGCAAAAGAAAATTTGTGGCGGCGGAAAGCTCCTCCCACAAATTAGTCGTTAGAATGGATTTGAGGGCGCAGACGCGAAAAAAGTTCGCCTCGTCAGAGCCAGAGATAATTGAAGGAGATAAGAGCAACCAGAGCCACACCGCACTCTGTCCACAGTGTGGAGCTTCTGTCGAACGCCAGTGGGGGCAGCTCGGCGACAATCTATCCCTCCGTGGTTGGGGGTGGAAATTCAATCGATCAACGGTACGCGTCTTGTGAATGGTCGTCCTCAGTGAGTGGGTGGTGGGGAGGCCGAGATACTGGCATACAGAATTAATGGGGTGTTGCACGGGGGTGACTTTTGCTCTTTCTATGCCCTGCGTTGTGTGGGTATAATAAAATTTTAATTTTTCCATTATCTGAATGATGAAAAGTTGAATGCGGATGGCTCCCATTCTCCTCCCACTGGTGTTGACGAAGCTGCTGGAGTCAGGGGCTCTTGCTTCGACGGGTGTTGCGGTTAATTTGATGAGTTCAACCCGGACCCAGGCGGATGGGTCGCTGTATTGTCAGAGAACTTATTCATTATTCATCTCATTTTGCGCAGTTTCCGAGGAAATTGAATTTAATCGCACAAAAGCGATGCTGCGAAACGAAGCTACACGTTTATGACTTTGCCCAGTGAAGCGTTGAAAATTGCAGCAGTTTTGGAATGCTTAAATTAGAAATTGCATTCACGTTATCTACACTTGATTGCGGTAGTGTTTTCAACTGCAGTTGGTTTTGATTTTTATATTTCGCATCGCGAATGAGCAATGTTTATTTTTTCCCCTCTTTGTAGTGCCATAGGGGGGGTTGAGTACAGATGAAACATGGCCGCATTGGAGCTACTTGTCTGCCTACAGTAAGATGTAGGGCATGAACTCAGGTGTATCGAATGGGGACGATATGGTAAGAGCCAGATTTGTAGGTACTGATAGATCAGATTGGGGACAGCCTAGTGAATCAGCGGTAAATGGACATATCTAGATAGGTATGTTTATACATCTAGGTATAACAGAGAACTAATTGTGCTTGTTTTCACTTTACACAATAAATGTAATTTTTTAGACTTCAAGAAATAAAAATTTTATAATTTCTAAACAATTATACCAAGTCGTTTTGTAGTTGTAATACGTATAGTACTAATACCTACTGCACCCATTAGTTTTCCACAATTTGACCTGTTGGACATTTTTATTCTTTAATAAAAATTGTATTTGTGTATACCTGTGAAAGGTATTACCATATTATTAAGGAAGATTTTAACTAGGGCTATTTATTATTTAGTTATCTATTTTTTTTATTATTGTTAACTAAGTATCTTTATATTTACTTTTATACCTACTGCATAATTTCTTTTTTATGCATTTCTTTCTAATACATTATAAACTCTTTGTTGAGTAAAAATAAAAAAAAAACATTATACACTGAAAATAAAACCTTGGTGTAATTGAAAAAGATGCTGGTTATTAAATTAATGCTTACTTCATTTTTAAATTATGACAAAAATAAATGGTTAAACCAAAAAAATGTTTAGTGTGTAAAAAAACAAATGATAAGCGGCAAACTCTATTTACTTACTTACTTAAATGGCTAAAAATTATACACTGTCCCTTTTTTCTCCATCTAACCTAGACTTTTCTTCTTGAAAAGCGTAGACAAACTCATTGACGCGCACGACCGTTGCTGCTAAAAAAATATTGTACGCCAAAAAGTTATTTAAATAAGAAAGGGGAAAACTGACTAAGTAAATTTATTACATTGACAATGGTTTTGTTGAATTAAAAATAAAGTATAATTAAAAAAAAAACTTCCGATAAAAACATAAAAAAAAAAAAAAACAAGTGAGTAAGTGCAAGAGTTCGTCGGAGATAAACTTCTATATAACCTATTATTTGTACAGGCCACGCCCACAAACGTGAGCATGGGCTAAAAACTAAAATCAATTAATTGTAACTTCGTTAGAATCATGGGAAAATACGGTAAAAAGAAAACAACGTTTTTTCTCCAAAAACGCCCCTTAAAAGTGGGCGGAGCTCAAAACTTTGTATTGAGCACACTTAGCAAAAGTAATATCTTTAATATTTGGCATACATTTTTTTTCGATTTGGAGTCAACTTTCCGAGAAATCGGGTTTTTAAAGATCTTACATGTTAAGGCTGGGCATGGTCGATGTTGTGGGCGGTCCAATTTGTGCCATGTTAAAGGTCTTCAGCTAATATTGCTCAGTACCAAATTTTTTGGCCGTTTTGAAATAAAATGTGAAATAGAGGTTGTCTCACATTGAAGCCAGTAGTGGGCGTGGCCGTTGACGGATTGAGCCAATTTTCACGCTTTGTCTGTGAAACAGAAGAACCAAGCAGTGCACTAAGTTTCAGCTGCTCTCTAGCTTGATTTTGAAGACCTAAACCCTTCACACGCACAGACGGATGGACGGACATGGCTTAATCGATTCACCTGTCGTCCTCGATCACATCTTCGAAGGTCTTTAGGGTCTACAATGATTATTTCACAGTGTTACAAACTATGCATTGAAATTAATATACTCTGGGTCGAGCATAAAAAAATTGGGTTGTTTGAACAAAAGTTTTGTTGTTTCATACAAAACTGAATGTACGTTCTGCTTTTAGGAAATAAACAAAAATTTTTTTTCTATACAAAAAGGAAAGTCGAAATAAATAAAATCATATAAATTAAATACCTTTCATAGTTATATTTTAATGCATAACTTTCCTATCAAAGCTCTTTGAGGAATCCTTTGATGTAATATAATAAAGAAGTTTTCTTAGGAAAAAAAGTATTTCGTTTTACGGTGAAGAAAAAAACGGAATGTAAAATTTACTGCAAAAATTTTAATTTCAAATGTTGAGACGAGAGAGGGGGCATGTTTAAACCTCAATTTGACTAAGCAAAAATGTAATTTATACCATTAAATGTTCATTCATATAATAATACTATTATATAATAATAAAATAAATAAAAAAATTTCGTTATCTCTTTTCAGACAGCAATAACAGCATCCTGTCCAGGGGGAAAAAAAAAAACAAACAAAAAAATAAATATAAAAACACTGATTTTAACGGGTTTTGAAACTTTTAAGCGGTCTGTCCAAAAATGGAAGAGAGACCTCTTATGGTATCACTACATTGGTCGTCCGTCCGTCTAATCGCGTTGTATTTTCCGACAAAACTTGTTGTGCATTTTGAACAACGCAAAGAATTAGAGAACCAAACGAGGGCATTTTATGTTATTTTTTGTTAAACACCAATAGCGCCTTAATTACAGTTTGTAGTTTCATGGGAAAATGAACTAAAGGTTTTTCAGTACTTCTTCAAGAAATTTTGCAGGCAAGAATAAGAAAAACGGAGCTTAGGTCTAATGAATACTGAGGTTCATTGAAAAATCAAATTTTTTGAAAACATTAAAAAGTTTTTGAGAAATGAGCAATTGAAAATGCATGACGTTTTTCAAAATGTTTTTTTATTTTTATTTATTGTATTTAAAGCCATATCTTTTGAGCCGTTAGTTAACAAAGCCGATATTAATAGCACGTATAATGCAACTCAAAAAAAAAAAATTTTCACATTTTTCTTGAAAAGTTTCGATATTGCTAAAAATCGCTAAAATGCATGAAGAAACGTATCCAAAATTTTAAGGAATACTATAGCAAATTTTATTTTTAAAAACTTCTGAGATTTAACTCAAACAACTAAAAGCATTTTCAAAAATTATTTTTTTAAATCTTCTAGTATCTAAAAGCGCCCTTTTCAAATTTAGTTACGGTACAAAGTGAACAAAAAGAAAGCAAGTTGCTTTAAAAAAAATTAAAATTGTCGCTTCTAACATAAGTTATTCTAAGGGTAGCTATTTAGTAGTAAAAAAATTAAATTCTTTTACCGTCCACGCAAAAACCGATGGCCGTAGATTTTGAGACTGCGAGTATTCAAAAGCTTCGAAAGTTTGACTCAAAAACATTTTCGAAAACGATTTTTAAAAATTTCTAGCCCCCTAACGGTTATGACGTTCTGCATTCAAATTGGCTGAAGTAGCAAAATTTACGAGGCAAGCTTACTGCATGAAAAACGTTTCAAAATTGCCGTTTCCAACCTCAAATTTTTCAGCTCATTTAAAACAATCGAAATAAAAAACAGCATGTTTAACCGTTTTCTCAGAAATCCTTGAACGCTGAGTTTTAGAAAAATGGCCAAAAAATACTAGCGCTGGTGATTGTGAAATTGTAAAAAAGTCTAAGGGTAATTGAAAAAAATCAATATGTCTGTTTTATGAATTTTAAAGTTTAAAAACGGTATATAAGGCCAAGAAAACGTATGTTTTTCTGTATTTTTTCGAAACGGTAATAGGCGCAAATTTTAAATTCCAAAATAAACTGCAGCAGGTTTAAAATGGTTTCCTACATGTGCTCGAAAACACTTTAGTTGACTGAATAAAATGACGCTTCTAGTAAATATGTGTATTGTAACTTCCAAGCCACTTATTTTACATCAACAAAATTTGACGCAAATACAACCACAAGAATGTTAACCAACACAACAGATTTAAAAAAAAACTAATAAACTCATAAAAGTTGTAATGTAAAAATAAAAGAATAATTTTTGTCACCCTTTTTTTTTAAGATTTGCGAAACGAGAAAACCACCCAACAAATTATGCAGTTTGTGAGCTGAGAAGGTCAAATAATTCTTGAACTGTGTGATTTGAATAAAAGAAACAAATACTTTTTTATGATTTTTTGCGATTTTATTTTTGAAAATTTCAATACCTAAATTTGACCTTAGCTATGGACTTATCTATAGTTGCCTTATTATGAGTGTCCAATATGGACTTTCTGAACAAGGTTGTTAAGCAAATATGATTAAAAGTTATGAAGTTATAAAGTCCTTATTTCTCAAAAACTTTTCAATAATTTTTTAAGTTTAATTTGTTTACCTACCAAATATTTGTTTATGCTTCAATTTTCTTTTTTCTAATCTTAATATTCCAACCGCTCATAGAACAGGGGTTTAATCCTTTGATAGGAATATTGAGGGTCTATCATCCTTCACGTGCAGCCTCGTAACATTGCCTCGAACGTTCCTGTGGTGAAAGACCTAGCAAAAAGCCAAGTCTTGAATTGTGCTGAAAGCCAACTACACCACAAACATATAAGCTGTTTGGGAGTGTTTTTGTGACATGGGACATATAAGCTGTTTGGGAGTGTTTTAGTGTGCGATATTCAAAGAGCTTTTTAAAGGGTCCGCCAAATAACTTTTTTCTAAAAAAATGCTTAATGCTAAAATGCTAATATTTTCTCAAATTTATTTTTTTATTTGAAAGTACAATCTTTCCGCTTAAAAAATAAAATAAATAAATAGAGTGGCGCAACAGCTCGAGGTGAGCCAGGGCCAACTTCTCAACAATGTATGCTGGTGTGTTAATTTCTTTACATACAAAGGGACCTAAAATTTCTTGCCGAATCCGAACGGCACTTTGAGAAGTTTTTCAAGACAAATGATACTCTCGGAGGGCTTGTCAGACCCTCGCGGAGGTGGGGGCCATGAAAAAGAACCAGTCTTTTTTTTCAGGTGACGATGGCAGGATTCGAACCCAGACCTCCAGCGTAGTAGGCACACACTAACCACTACGCCACGGCACCCGACTTTCCGGCACACTCTTTCCGGTTAATAATGGAAAATAATTTCCTTCAAATGGCTGCCTCGGCTGGCCATGCAGTAGCCTACACGATCGATCCAATTTTTTAGCACATTATCGATTGTGTGCAGCTGCATTTCACCAATGGCTTCACGAATATTGTCCTTTAAAGCGTCAATTGTCTCTGGCCTAACACTCGGCGTAACACTTATCTCTTACGGCACCCCACACTTAATAGTCCAAACGTGTCAAATCGCAGCTCCGAGGTGGCCAAACGGCATCAGCTCTGCGGCTGATAATGCGATCTTCAAAAACAGGGCGCACAACATCGAGTGTAGCTTCAGCTGTGTGACACGTAGCGCCGTCCTGTTGAAACCAACAATTGATCAAAATGAGCTTCATCTGAAAAGATGATTTTTTTTTGGCAAAATCGGCATCTTCTCTAAGTCCATCGGAGGCCCACTTAGCGAAGCGAAAACGCTTTTTCCCAGCGTTGTTCAAGCGTATACACAACCATTTCAGCGGAAGGATAAAACTAATTATTTGTCAAATCAGACATGAGCTAGGTGTTACCATTCACGAAATAAGCACTATTTGAAAAAAAAAACGTTAGATGGCGTACCCTTTATATGTGTTGCTTCGAAAATTTAGAGAGGAGTAAAACATTATGTAAAAATAATGTTACAAAAACGTTTAAGCCGAACAGAGAAACATCAAAACTATGACCCGCAAGTGTTATGCCCTAACAAGCAAAAGGAATGTGAGTTACAGTTCAACATGAAAGTTCCAAGGCTTCTAAAATTTTTAGCGATTTTGGCCCATCTTGGGTTATTTTCATGCCCCATTTGAACTAGGTGAGGATTTCTAGGATTTGAACTAGGTGAGAACTAGGCGAGAATTTCCTTATCTGCAACCTTTCCAGCTATATTAACGTAAGGAAACGAAGCATCAGATTGTAGGTATCTACATGTAGGTACATAATTGAAGGATTGATACCCACTTAAAAGCAAAACCACATGAGTTTAGACATCAACCAAGATCACTAAGAATATGCCTCATAATGATGTGAAGAATTGGTCCTTGCCAAATTCGATTAACCGGATAGCAAATTCGAACTTAATACCGAAGTTTAAGGGATACCTATTCTGAGTAACTTCTATTGATTTCCAAGAAACAAAATAAAAAAATTTGTTTCGCTCCCATTAGACATATGCGTTGAGATGATGTGTTTACATGTCAAAGCGTAATGAGAATGTCCTACGATATCTTCTCGGTTTGCCAGAGCAAAACGAGATAATAGCGAACCCACACCAATGCCATTAGTCACACTATTCGTGCAAGAAGCTTGGAATTTCATAACTCGTCATACACACTGTCGAGTGTCGATGTCTCTGTTTTGTGTGGAGAAGTCTCACCCAGAACAGAGCATACAACAAGTCACTTTCGTGAGGTTACTCCAGCGGGCAGCACATACCCATCGCATCGCCTATTCGCATACGCGCTGTGTGATCCTCCATCATCCTCTTGTCGCGATTCGTCAGAAATTCATCCTCCCGCGCAACGACTCAATTCAAAATAATTACGCGAACATTCCGGGTTCATATTCAAGAGCAACAACTAAGCAAAAAACATCGAGAAAAAACACGCGAGTAAAAACAATTGACACCCTCTTCGTGTGTATTTGCGGTGCGGGCCAGCTCAGTGGTTGAAAGTTTATTGAGGAAAAGTAAGGAAAACCACCCCCTTCGGTCTATGTAAACATACCCATCTAATTAGGTCCTCGAATGGAAATTTGTTCGGTTGTAACTTTTTCTAGCCCCCTGTTGTTCCATTGCTCCAAGTGCCCTGGCACTGGCACTGGCAGTTTTTCTTTGGCAGTTTTTTGTGTCCTCGCAAGTTTTTTGCTGTCGAGGAGTCTCGTCAGTCGCGACTGAGGTGCTTAAATGAAAACAGGTGCGACGTGGAACAGGAGTTTTTCTTTTGTTCTTCTTCGTGGCCGAGAGAAGCCCAGCAAGGATTTCCTTAGCTCCATTTCTGGCGGTGTGCGGCGCGCTGTGCAAAATCTGTGTATACCTCGTCGGGATGTTTGCCAAGCAGTAAACTAAAGTTCACAACCCTCAGGAGCTCTTCTCGGGGTTCTGTTCTTTGGCCTGGTGTGTGTTCTGTATTTGTGTGTTGTATGTGTGTGAATTTGTGTATACATGTGCGAAGCAAAAAAAGAAAAAAAGTTTTCGTTTATTCGAGCGCGCGGAGAACCCAATACGGTGGAAAATTAAGCGGCAGCTGCCTCAATTTGAATCGTTGACCTTGCGGTTTCACTTTCCACTTTTGTTTCCTAATACGACAACGATGGTGATGACGGTGGTCGCGGTGAAGGAGGTATAGGTACTAGTCGAACTTATTAGTTTGCGCCACTGACGGATATTTTACTTCGATTTACTGAATCAACATCACACCTCAACGAGTTCTCCTTGCACTACGCGGGCTTGGCATCTACTTACGACAAGTCGTCTACCTCGCGACAATCGATAAGATGTCCTTCGTCCTTTGACTTGTGGTGCTGTGTTGTGATTCCATTAACAAGTTTGTTTTCTGCTGGGCCTGTTGCGAATGTGCCACAAAGTTGCCACTGTGCCATAAATTATACCTACTTACCTGGAATTTCGGAAATTTGAAGGAAATCTTGAAAGCGACAATCACTTTTAATAATCGACCGATGATAATGCAATACTGTTGACTGCGATCGCTCCGTTCAGTGGATAATCTTTAGTGTAACGAGCTTTATGACATCCATAGTGGATATAATCATGCGATCAAAGGCGATTGCTAGAAAACTTAATCAAGGTAAGTACCTAAGTACGAGTAATTGGCACCACCAATGAAGATGTCTGCTCCATGCCGCACCTAAAAATAGGGATAGTAAACACAAATTTACTGATTCCTTCAAAAACACTTTTAAGCGGTCCGTCTTTTTGAGGTATAGACGAGCTGTTATGGTATCGCTAGGTTCTATGTCCATCGTTGTAGCTGTGACTCGTTAAAAACCGATGTTTAGTTTGCAAATTTAAAACAAAATAGGTACAGAAACAGAGGAAACTTAACGAACTTGTTTTTTTAAGTAGGTATTGTTACAGACATAAATTTGTGAAATAATTGTCTTAAGTTTACTAAATTGACTACTATAGCTTTTAAGGCTTTCGCGGTTGTTTGATAACATTTTAATATTTTTGTTTTTTTTTTTCGGAAAAGCCGCGTTTTAATTTTAATGACTTTTGATAAATTTTGATACATTTTATTCATTAAAAATCAAAGCGTGGCTTATCGGAAAAAATTTTTTTTTAAATTTTTGACTAATATTTCGCACTAATATTAAGAAATTATTATACCAGGAAATCCAGAAATTAAAATTAAATAACTTTCCTAAGGGTTTTATTTTTATTAAACTGTTATTAATAATTTTAATTATTTAAAAATCAAGAATAATAAAGACTTGTGCTTAAAAGCATGAAACAGTGAATAACTAATTACATTACAGTTCAAAAAAAAAAAATTGAAAATGTCCAAAGCCACAAATAAAGTCACGTATATTATATACAAACATAAAGTATTTATAAGTTTACTTTATTTGAAAGAGGTTATTGAAAAGAAATTTAATAAAAATTTAAAAAGAAATTTACGGATCGCCCGTTTGTGATTTAATGATTACGCCGATGACGTACTTTTTCTATACTGCAGGAATATAGGGTGCCCAATTTTTAGCCTCGACCCCGAGTATATTTATATATATTTATTTTACATGGCGTAGAGTTTTCAAAACTCTGTGAAAGCTTTTTATACTGGGATATTTATAACGTAAATTTAAAAAATTTCAATTTTACAATATTAAATGCTAGTAAAGGAGCTTTAGAAGAAGATAGAAAGAATGCCAAATACATCAATTTAAATTAAAAAAAAAAAAAAAATAAGACTTGATCTGAGGGGATTTGAACTCGAGCCGACGACTCGAGTCGGGCGAATACTCTCGCATCGAGTCACGAAATCATATAAATTCCACTCTCAATTCGTAATTGTTTGCGACAGATTATAGCAACAGGAATAATTTTATTAAGGATGCTTTTAATTGTTTTTCTTTATAGTCCATATGTTGTGCTTTTCATTGCACAACAGCACATTGTAACAACTGTGTCAATGTGTTGTTCACAATTTCCTGTTAGAGCAAGTACCTAGTTAAAAAGGATCCTATCATCAGTATTGGAATCATACACGTAGTGCTCATAATTAAGGTATTTTATGATTATACAACATTGTCAAACCCCACTTACATACTCTTGAGAGTTATACCTTAAAACAGTCCAAAATAGCCCTTGGAAGACCCTTATTATGTTCTTGATACTCCTCGAGCATATGCTCTTGCAAAGAGATCTAAAAATGATGTTGTAGCACTCCTCTTAAAAAAACATTATTTTTATCCAGACGTAACGAATATCTCTTATAACAGAGTATATTAAGAGAAGTATATTAAGAGTCTTTTAAAAGTACTTTTAAATCTTTTAATTTTGTACTAAGAAAGAGGGCAACTCTTGTAAAAAGACATTTGCTCTGATAGAACAATCTTTAGTCCCATAAGAAACTTACAAACAAATATAACAAAAATAACAGTTACAGATAAACTAATCGACTGTCCAAATGGATCACGATCCTTCTGGTCAATGGCAAGGTTATAAATACCAATTTTGGTTTTTCTTCTTTTCCTGCATTAATAAAAGAAGATTGTCCGCTTTTTACATCTGCTCGCGAAAAGGCTGACTTATGAGCCAGGTGATTTACAGCTTTCTACAATCCCTGTTGTCCAATCAAATATATACAAGTACAATATTCGTTTTCGTCCAAGACTTTATGTAAAAATAGTAAAAAAAATAAATTCTAATAAAGCTACAGGTCCTGATCGCATGCCAGCATACAAAAAAAATGTACATAAAATGTTTTTATATGGCCAAAAAATTTCAAGTACCAAAAAGTGTAAGACATGTTTGCCTCAGAACTATCGGCTCATAGCTCTGTGTCAGTTATCTATTTTATCTAAACTTATGGAAGAGGCTGTTAATAAAGAAATGATAAAATAGTTTGAGAGACATACCCTTTGAAGCGATCATCAGTTTGGTTTTCATAATAAACGTTCAACTGGAGACCTGCTAAGTTTTGCTACTCACATTTGGACAAAATCCTTTGAGAATTATGGTGAAACTAGTGATGTTGCTCTCGATATTTCCAAGGCATTCCGAGTGTGGTATACTCTTATATCTAGTGTCTTACGGTTTTGCGCAACAACTTTGTGGTTGAAAAGCAAATTTTCTCCATGGAAGATCAATCTAAGTCGTAGTTGATATGTTGAATCATCCGATTCGCTTACAATTAACGCAGGTGTTCCACAATGTTCAATTCTGTCTCCTGCTCTATTTTTTTCATGTTCAACCAATAATAAAATATTTAGCTTTGCAGATCATTCAACCAATAATAAAATATTTAACTTTGTCGGCATTCATATTGTATATTGAATGTATAAAAATCCCTTATTAAAAATAAATTAAAAAACCTTATAAGGAATAAAATAATATTTTTAGTTAATTAATGATTCATGAATGGAAACGGGAAGGGGATGGAAAAATAAAAAATACGAATTGGAAGGAGAATAAATGATAGGAAGAAAAGGTTTACCCTTTTCAAGAAAAGGTTTACCCTTTTCTCCCTCCACCCTAACTGACATGGGTTATTCGGTCTCGATCACATTTTGGGGTTCCAGAACTATTAGTTCACAATGCTACAAAGTATGAGGCAAACTTAATATACTTAATATACCAGGAGTTCTGTGGCCTTGGAACACAAAGGTGGACTCAGGGTGGTTTGTTAAAGGGTTCTGCGAGGCATTGAATTCCTGAAGGAGTGGACCCTGATTTGTAAGTTGTCTTCACTTGCATTGCATAAGTTTGAGCACCTCGTTGTCCTGTTTTCGTTAATTTTTTTTTTTTGTGTTTTTGAATAATATTCTTAAACTGAATATTTAAAGTTCTTGTGTTTCACAAGGAAAAACAAAAATATATGGGAAACAATAAAAACAATGTGCACTAGTATATTGTGCGAAAGAATTAATATGGTATAATAATTATACAGCTCGTTGCACAAATTAAACACTAAAACATTTTTCTTGTTTAAAAATACTTTGATTGATCTTTTAATAGAATCTCCATATCTGCATACAAATCCTAACTGGAAAGACGCAAATGGTTCTCTGTGAATGTCTGGCGTTGTACATAATATTTTCATCAATTAAATTTCTTCGTTCTAAACACATAAATTATTTCTGTAATGAAATGAGATCTTGTGAGCTCAATAAATTTTGGCGAATTTTTGGAATTTATTCAAAGGGGAATAGTTTTTTTGCTTATTTCATTTTTAAATTTTCGAATGAAATTGATAAGCAAAGCACCTACAGACATGTGTAAAGGAATAAAAATAATAACGTTTTCGCCATGTATGCGAGTCCTTATTTACAGCAAATGTTGCAGATAACAATAAGTAAGCGAATCAGAGACTGTATACTTGGAATTACCCAAAGTTGCTATTTAATTCACAATTTTTTTCCACGTAAGGCCCGTGGAATCCAAAAAAAGCTCACAAGATTAAACAGCATTTTTATCAGTGACACCAGCTCGGGAGTATCCAAAAGCGGTTGAATTCCCAAATAAACCCGCTCAACCTAAAGATACTTTGTTTGCTGGTCTGTGTGGCTTCCTTTTGCTTATGATAAGAACCAATGAGTATAGAATATATTGCGCACTAGGTTACAGATTTATCTCATTTTCTCATGGATACTCCTTCGAAAAATAATTGTACAGTAGCTGCCCGCCATGTTATCACTTGCTGCCTGACATGAGGCTATGCTCTTTCATTTTGTACTCCAAAACAACCAACTCATACATTCAATTATGTCACCGCATGTGTTCCAAGTTCTGAAAAGAATTCCCAGCTTATCTGTCCCCAAGTTCCAGTTTTTTATCTTGTTTTTAGTCTCGAAAAAAGTTTTCGCAACATTTCATGGGCAAATTTCTAATTACGATCTGACTTGAAATTGTGTTGCGTGGCTAGCTGGTGTACTTCCTGTGAGTTGGGCTCTCCATTGAGAGATAGTGCTGGCCACGAAAGATAACCAAAGTGTCATACGTGAAACATGCCATAGGAATAGAATTCAGGATGTGGTCTAAAGTATAAATAAGACAATGGACGGCTACTCGCATATGTACGCCACTGGTGACCACAATCTTGCCAATTATTGTGGTAAGCCTGGCAGCCTCTTAAGGACAGACTAGAAATAAGAAAATTACTTTCTGTAGCTCACAGTATTGGCGGCCATAATTTTATGATTAATGTTATTTTTACTTTATCAAATGTTCACCTGTTTTTTTTTTTGTATTTGAAGTATCACGACAGTTGCTTAGGTCCAAGTTGATGTTATAAAAAGAAGACACGGTTTTTTCAAAAACTTATTTTAGTGAGTTTCTTGAAAAATTATCTTCGTTCCCTGAAGCGCTGCTGTCCGTTTGCTCAAATCAGCTAAGTCAGATCAGTATACCTAGTTGCTTCTATACTTGGTTTAAGTTCACTTTAAGACTAGCATGTAAAGCCTAAACTGATGGGTGCAAGATTGGGAAGTTTTTAATATCTGGTCAAATCTTGGAACATAGAATCGGCTATTATATTGAAAAGCTCCAGAAGTATGCAAAGTTAAAGTCGATAAAATCCGCGTGAAAGACAATTGTCTTTTTCTCAGGATTTTGCGACCGCGAAGATTTGGAAATTACCACGCTTCCGGCGTGGTGACTCCCACTGGTGATCGCCAAAAAGTGTGGCGACGTTGAACAGGGACATAATTATGTACCTCGACAGTTGCTACACAAGACATAGGATGGCTTTTTTTCAGATGGAGGAGAGATCTTGTATGTAAGCCACCGGGCATGCTTCTGTCATTATCATCCAGTCTTGTGTCAAAGATCTGTTGCATCCGGCGAGAATAACTGAAACAGCCCCAACAGCAATTTTTGTATAGTTTCCTAAATTCTTTCCCGAACTCTACTAGAATTGGTGACTTGATTCCTTCACCACACCTCCAGTCAGGGTTCTGCATTTTTCATAAAAACATTTTTTTTTCGTTAAAAACTTTACATGAACGAAATCTTGACTGAAGTATTGTTTACCTAACCTGCTACTTTTTTTGTTTCATGTTTTCAAGGCCAGACGAAATTAACTTTTTGTGTAAAATCTTAGGTTTTTCTTCAATTCAGCCTCCAAATGTGGGCGGGGCCCAAAGTCTTGTATGAACAAACTGTGGAACTAAGCGTTTTCTATATAAAATATTAAGCCAATCTTTTTCAATTTCGAGCAAAAATATTGAGTAAACTGCATTTGAAAATTTACCCTTAAAATAGATGCCACGCCTACTAGAGGAGATTAACCAATTAAATTTGTCTTTTTTGTGTCTTAAATTCACTAGGAGATGCCAAATGTCAAATTTCAGCCTTTTAGAACGTCTTACAGTTTTAAAAACTCTGGAGGTAGTTGCACATTTAGACCGATTCTGGGCGTGTCTTTGGGCGGATTTCAAAAGTGTTTACACTTGTACTGCCTCGCATGTCGTGCACCTTATGTACGAAGTTTCAGCACCCTAGCTCAAAATTTAAGGCCTAAAAACCATGTCCTAAAAACCATGAGCCATGACATGGCTCATTCGATTCAGAATTCGGTCTCGATCATATGCCCTTAAGATCTTGGGGGTCAACCATTATTTTTTCACCGTGTTACAAACTATGTGACAAACTTAATATACCTCCTATCCTATGGGATGGGGTATAAGAACCAGATGAAAATTGATTGATTACTTTGAAAATAAGAGGAAAAATCTTTATATCCGTCATTGCGCTTAAAACAATCATTCATGAGTGACAAGAGTCTTCACTACAGCTCTAGTCACTCTACAGCTCTGTTTGAAACCACGAGTAATTATAAAATAAAATTTGGAAAAGCTCTTCACAACTCATTTAACTGGTAATCCTAAAATGGCTCTAAATCCATCTGAAGTCAAACGTCGCCAAAATTCTACAAACATATAATAATTACAACAAGATAGTAAAGCTTTAATTGTTCTGACATAAAAAATACATTGCAAAATTATTTCTTTTGACAGTTTCTGTACAAAAGATTATTCTTAAAAAAAACAATACCTATTGTCTGTACTTTTCAAATTTACAATGACACTAAAAAAGCACAATTTGTAAAGATAAAAAAATCAAGATCCTCAAAACTCAATAACCAGAATTGATAATGTCAAACACTTGCCATCGTGCAATAAATACGAATATGCCCAGCACGTTTGCACTAGTAATCTGACAGCCATATTTGTTTATTATTTATCGCTTGTTTGTCATCATAAAACTGTCAACTGGCTGTCACAATACTATACAACACTTGTTCGACATTGAGCTGATCTATCCACCCTTGAGCGGACCTATAACGCCATGATTATTACACAGAAAACCATCGCGATATCTTTTTCAATATTTTTACGGAAGGAGATGAATTTGGGGGAATAATTCTAATCGAGTCTGTATATCTAGGACTTTGAAAGTTTGCAAAGCTATCTGCAGTTTTTCAAAATCGATCAACTGCCTTTTAGTTATGGTAACCAATATTCATACGATTTATTACAAAATCGATCGTCAAATATGTAGCTTTATGGCGTCCAAAGAATATAGTCCTTATCAGTGGGCTGTTAGATTTCAGTAAACGATGTGTGAAATATTTTTTATGTGAGGCAAAGACAATCTTAATGATCCAAACTTTGTGCTATTAGAGGTCGGGCCTCCATTGTTAAATTCTACCGTGTTGAGTGGCATTCTGCAAATTGATCATCTCGCTAATCAAAAATTAGCAGATGAAGGCTGACATCTTTTGTTATGTTGAATGTTTTAAGGGACGAAGCATGTGAAATCGCCAGATCACTATCACTGTCAAAACGATCGTGTCAAACATTTCGAAAAGATATCCATATGAAGGCAAAAAACTTCAGCAGTAAACTAATGTCTGTTATCTTCTAATACCGATCGATATCGATATATTTTTTTGGGGTTTCAGCAGTATTAGAGAGACATGATCATTATGGTTGTACCTAATGGTTAATCAATCACATTATCGAGAAATCGTGTAGATAATGAGGATGATATCATCAAAAAATTATTGCCTGAATTTATTGGTTTATTTGCCTGTTGGCATAATTTTTTATTAATATATTTATGGTTTTATTTTGGAATTACTGATAGATACATTTGTGCCATGTATATTTTTTTCTATCATTGATGCAAAAGATAGCTGGGTGTCGAGTGGATTTCATGTCCATACATCCATTGAACGATGTAGATAAGTACGTTTCGTTTTATGGGGCCCCCAAAAATTTAGCTGATTAGTACAAAATTAGGATGGACACTGTACTGCTGAGCTTTTCTTTTTAATGCCAGCAGCAGATTAGTTTAATTTTGCAACCTTGGATGGTTTTTGTCAAACTTGGAAAACGTGTTGTTCTTGTTCGTAACAAACTTTAATCCCGGCATGTTTTTTTGTCCCATAAAAGATTCAAGTTATAAAAGCCAGAATTTTAGTTTTTATGAATACTACTCTCAGGAAAGGTCCAGTCCCCCGAGATGTTAGCAGACATTTATTAATTCGATTTTTAAATAATTTGAGTTTGAAAGTGTCTGGAAAAATGTTGTTGGGAAGTGAAAACCAAAGAATACTTGTTCTGTAGAAGAAAGAGTTTTGAAATAGGTTATTGCGTATTGTTTCAAGGTTGACGTGGAGCCAATGAGCGTTAAATGCTTGTCTTGTAGAATGAGCAAAAATTTAATTTTCAGGAATGAAGCTCTGCAGCTTTTCTGAAAATTTGCCATGATAACATCTGAATCCTAACATCCCTAAGACAGGAATTGCCGAGATCAACGTTTAGCTTGAGAGCAGCATCAGCAAATCAAGCTCGATCACAGCTGATGTACAGTTGGACGTCATCTGCGTATTCATTTGTTCCAAGGAACTATTGATAAATGTAGGGAAGGCGTTAATAAAAAGCAGGAAGAAAATAGGACCAAGAAGTGAGCCTTCAGGTACGCCAGGAAAAATTTCTATAAATTCTGAATTAATGTTGTTAGACATGACTGCTTGCTTTCCTCCCTAAGGAAACATTAAGAAGAGCACCTGGCTCGAAAAAAACATACAGCAGTCGAAAGTCATCTTTTTCTGTAACGGAATAATTTGGGCTAGTTTCCATGAGGCAGGGAACGTCGGCGTCATGGTGTTATAGGTGGTTGTAATTCACTTGATGCTTCTATATTTGAGTTTTAAGCAAATAGTCAGGTTATAAATTAAAGCAATAAAATTAAAATTAAATTTAAGCAATAAATCAGGTTTTCGCGAGAAGATGTATTAGGCAGACCTACTTCTTTAACTAATGGAGGGAAAGAAGAAAAACAAAAATTGTGATTTATAACCTTTGTCATTGATCAGAAGAGTTGTGATCCATTTGAACAATCAATGAGTTTATTTGTGACCCTTTCATTAAAAGTTCTCTTTGAATAAACTTATACATAATTGCATCTGTTTCGGATGTCATTTTGCTTGCTTCTTTAAGATCAAGGTGCTATATTGTCTGAAGGTCTCTATTCCTGGCGGCTGAGGAGCGTTCGCAACTTCTTTTGAACCAAGGTTTATTGGTTCCCTAATTTTCTTATATTGTGAGGAATATAATGGCGTATTCTTTTCAACACCAAATCGCGAAACTGGTGTGGAATACGGAAACAAATTGTCCTTTTCTCGTACACCTGAACGGATTTGTGCTCATGTAAGTGTTCTTTTGAACTCGGAATTTGTTCGGTGTCAACACCAAACTTCAAATTTCTCCACCGACTTATTTGGCGGTGGAGGCTGGGTGTAACTTTGATTGTTTATTTGAAGTGACGTTCCGACTTAATTTTCATTCGTAATTTTTTACAATGCGACTAAAATTTTAGGAAATCGATTTAAACTTATAAAATATTTCAAATTTAAAGTTATTAAAATTCGTTTTAAGTAAAAAGTAAAACAAAAAACGATGCCAACAAAATAACATTACCAAATGAAAAAAAAGGAAACAAAATGAAGTCAAAGCAATTGGATACTTAACGTGATGACTGCACCGGTGCAGCCTTTGTCGTTCTGTACACAAAGAAACCGATTGTACACCACGCTGGAATTGTCGCGAACACGGTGTGTTATTTGACAGCTCAGCGTGGCAGTTCGGTGTTCAAGAGAATACGCCATAAGTGTCCATGTCAACGTCACAAATTCCGCACGAGTATTATAATCCGAACTGTTAAAAGAAACATCTGAACATGGAAGAGATGAAGAAAAAAGTCGCGAAAGCCATCCCAATTCGCAGAACGTAAGTTCGACATTAACCGATTAACAATATGATGCCAAGGAACTGTTCGATTAAGAGGATGAAATGAATGAATGCCCCGAAAGGGGCATATTTATTTTGTAAAAATCAGGATCAGATATGTAAGAACCACAATCAGGTTCGAAGTGACCAGGAATTGCTAAACTGTATTAAAGGGCCAAACCATCGTGGATGACAGAGGTCTTGGTTTCTTGGATGGAAGGACATAATACTGTGAAACAGGAAGAGACCATGGAACGATAGACCGAAGTAAGTAATTATTTTTTCATTTTTTCATTTCATTTGTCGGTGGTTGCTGCTATCCGATGGAGCACTCGATCACAACTACTGGTCCATTGTACTCCCACGCGGACACCTTACTTTAATGTATTTAGCTTACCCGTCTTTCGAAGAAAAACGAGAAGGAGCTTCAGTGATGACGAGCTTAGGTGTTCGGCACTCACCACGTCAGCCCCAAAGATTCGCCACCTGATGCGAGCAAAGGCAGGACAACTACATAGGAAATGTTCCGCTGTAGGCAGAACAGATGGTGGTTTCGCTCAAGCCTAGCACATTCAAGTGCTTGGCGAAAGCTTGGTGGCCCGTAAGGACGCCTATAAGAAGTCTGCAATCGATTCTCCTGAGAGATAGAAGAAAAGACGCTGACCCCCCGCAGATATCCGGGCGTAGTCGTTTAGTCTGTCTGCACCCATCGCAGTACGCCAACGAGCCCTGTGCTCACGAGAAACCCAAGTATCAATGGCAGACGTGACATCAGATACATGCAGGTCTAAAGCGAAGAAAACCTGAGAAAACCTCTTCTGAGCCACTGCATTTAGCCTTCCGACTAAGTTCAACGAATACTTGAGTTCGAGCACTATCTGGGACGAGGTAAGAGGGTTGAGCAAGGCATTTAGAGCGGCTTGGCTGTCACTGCAAACGCATATGCTTCTCGCCTTCCACCTGTTTGTCACAATATAGCGCATAGCCATTAGGATAGCGAAAATCTCCTGGTTTGGAGCCATCCGTGAAAATACGATGGCATTCTTTCCCTGGCTCAGAGTCTGGCCGAAGCCATTTCATTACCTAAGGAAAGTCGACTTGGTAGTTTTGTCGCAAAAGGATTTTTGGGATCATTGCGTCAGAGGGCATGTCCATAAGACAGGGGTCGAAGGACAATTCTGGAAGTTCTTCAAAATTCCAATGCGTGTGGTACCAAAAACCACCTCTCTTTAAGTGAAAGATGGTTTTCAGCGTACACCCCATGTTAAATATATTTAAGTGGGTGGGGCCGGGTCGTGGCGGAGATGTTCATCAGAGCATCTAGAGCAGAGCCTGGCGTACTACGGAAAGCCCCTGTGCAGCCAAGACAAGCCGTTCTTTGGCAAAAGAGGCAGTAACCCGATTCCGCGAAAGCCTGTTCCACCACACAACCAATGCATATGAGAGGAGTGGTCTTACCATGGCCGTATAGATCCAGAGGACCCTTTTCGGAGATAGACCCCATGTCTTACCAAAAGCCCCTCTACACTGCCAGAAAGTAGACAGTGCTTACTCTGCATAGACGGAGAGTGGAGGAGGAGATATAACATCGAACGGCCTGTACAGCGATACCGACCTAGCCAAAAGAGTCAAAACACAACGTCTACGATGGCTGGGTCATCTAAAGCGGATGGACACCAACGCCCCGGGCCGGAAAATCTTGGAATTCACACCGCAGGGACGGCGCGGTAGAGGAGCACCGAGACTCAGGTGGCGCACGCAAGTGGAAGGGGACCTCAGCCAACTTCGCGTGCGAAACTGGAGACGGCTAGCTAGAGACAGAGCTGGCTGGCGAAGCTTGTTGGCTGAGGCCCAGGTCCACCCCGGACTGTAGCGCCACCTAAAGTAAGTAAGTCTTCATATGGAGGCTATGGGAGACAGTGATAAGCCTCAAAGCACCATGCCGGCATTCATAGAAATACTCCAGAACGGTATGAATCAAAAAAGTTGATGGTTGAGGTTGACGCTATCACATAGCCATTTTGATCTACCTGACATTCCTTAAATATACCTAAGTTGAGTAATTTTGGAACCAAAAACTTCAAAATCCACTGCTCGAAAGATGCAGCTAGGGCCCAATAGTTCAGCCGAACGTCAAATAAGAAGAAAAATTGCGGTCTTAAGCGTAAGCATCAAGGATCGGCTTGGACACTTGTATAGGTATGAGCACCAAACCTAGAGCCAGGGTATGAGGCCTTTCCGAACGAAGTGCGGATGCTGCTCTTGAAAAAGTGGTAAGATGGACCCCTTCGCTCATAGATGACTTTCATTCTGATATGGGCACGGACTCACGCGGCTCAAGAGATATTTTACGCAAAAGAGATAAGTTGTGTGCGTGGAACCGTACAACTTTTTTTCTAAAATTTAGAAAGCCATTTAGAAGCAAATATTTTTTTAGATAATTCTTCGGTTGGAAGTATCTATTGTTTGAAGGTTTGGGCACGTAGCTTAACAGACCACCTAAACGTGCCAGTGCCAGATGTCATGAAAGGTTGGCAGGTCTGTGACTCGGCCAAGATTCAGTTGGTTGAATCACATGAGGATTGTTTCTCAATATCTGAAACTGGGTTGCAAATAATCAAGATAATAGACGTACCATTAAGGCAGCCCCTTTCGACAGGCGAATATTTCGACAAACCTTTCAAAATACAAGCGACAGATGATGATATGTTCCGCAGGTTAGTCCCAATAAATTGGAGCTATGAGCTTAGTTGTCATGCCAAAAATACAAGGCTCATAAAAAGCCTCATAATAGCTCGACTCCCAACTGGCAACACGAAGGGAATTCAGTATTAGGTATATTGCCTCCGAAATTTCTAAATCGTCCTCACTTCCCTGTAAAGACTGCAAGTACAACAGCTCAACCATTAGATTGTACTTTGTGAATCGTTATCGATTGTCTCAAAAACTCTGAAGATAGTAGCAGGTGTAGGTAGATATGTTCCTTTTAATTTTTTGACATAATCACTCACTTTCTTTTCTCATTGTGTAGATTTCAATTTTTTTTTTGTTGTACGAGTGTTTGTTGTCGTCTTCGCAGTGGATAACACGAGTTCAGTGATGACATTGTTTGCTCAAGTTGTACGCTTTTACGGTTCCGATAACGCATTGAAAATAATTCCGCCGTCGGTCGGTCAGAAGTGAATTTTTTTTAACATATTAATTTAACTAGTGTGCAAGGACTTAAGATTAAAAGGATCCGAGCAGAACAGTGACGGTCGACGGTAAGAAAGTCTTTAACGAGTAAAAAAAAATTCTCTCACGCTCTGGCGAAGAGGACGATTGTGCGGTTGTCTTGTCTTTCTGTGGTTCCTGCTTTTGATGATGGGATTAATCTACCTGAAGGATGTTTGGGTACCTACAACACAATTCCTTTTAATTGTGATTAACCCTTTTTATTGGGAACAAAAATGGGTTTTTTGTTGGAAAATTAATTAATTTTTGCACTCAACCGAAAATGTTGAGTAAAGTGTGGCCTCTGACAGAAGAGGGTGACAATTAATTGATCTTATTATTCGAAGTGATGCTCCTTGCCTTGTGATTTATAGGTTATTATTGTGGTGGTTAAAAGTAGGGTGTGCCTTAGATATTTCCGAAAGCGTTCGTAAGCATTTCAGCATATTCCATTTCATGATGCCCGGGATTTTCCTCGCAAAAGATTTGTTCCCTGTGACATCAACAGTTTAAGACTAACCGTTAAAACTTGAAATTACGGCTTCAAGAACAGAACCCTTTCCTCTATAAAAAACATAGGAAAAAACACTAGTATCATTGAAATCGAAAGTGCGTAATCCATACATATAGCTTCACCCAAAAGAGAGCAGATGATAACTTCGCGCAACTCCTTTGTCAGAAATGCTTTGAAAATGCATAGCCGAGAGGACCTTAGACACGCGTCAATATGCTTCCGGTGCAGTCGACTAGTTTCGACTTGAATAGGTAACGATACGACTATATGACACGAGTGACGAGAGCAAATTTCAACAAAAGGAACTACCCCCGATTACGCCCTCCACATTTGGATGTTCACAGTGAATTGCATGAATGCCTGGGCGAATGAACTCGTCCTCGTTCGGAAAATGCCGCAGACCGAGTGGTGCCGAGCCGAGGCGCATGCATCTTGACGCTGCATCTAACACGGATTGAATTTCACCGAGCGAAGCTGCACCGCAAAGAACCTCCAAGGATCTGCTCTACTATTCGTAATTACTTCATAGAGCGAGTGAGAGTTGATTGTTGTGAAATCTATTTGAATGCCTGACAGTCAAGATGTTGTCAGATGTTTTCTTTTTTTCTTTGCTATTTCTCTGACAATGTGAGCCCGGCCTCCTTCTCTCTGACCCTTCCATACAGTGCAGAAACGACATCAGTATACACACCACACAGCCATTGCGAGGGTCCTTAAAACCGCGCACCGTATAGGTACTTTTGGACTATTTTGGAGGGGGCTTTTGTCTTTGTTTTTCATCGGAGCGGCCACTCTTCGCGACTTCCGCTTGCAATTCCTGAATGGAATCCTCGATGACTTTGTATGCGTTGACTTGAGATCCATTTTAACTTTTCATTTCTGCTTTTTATTTTTTTTCGTCTTCGTCCTTTCAGTTCGAGAAAAGGGCACAAAGGGCTGTTATAGCTGTACATGTTGGATGTATGCATATAAAATATATTTTTTTGTTGAGAAAATACAAAACAAAGATTGAAAGCAGAAGGAGGTCGAAATAGAAGTCGCTGGCTCTTCACAACGCAGCTTACAAGAGTTTACGAATTTACGGATATTGTCAGTGCTCAAGACAGTCCTATGCCCTCTATATACCGATGACGCGGCGAAAACACGAAGGGGACCGAATTGACATCATTACTTCGAGAAAGAGAATAAAGTTTCGGTTTCCAGCCGAGTTAATTATGGGTCGTCATCATTGTGCCAAGAGTCCATCATCAGTGGCAATCTTGAAGCGTCATTCTTATACGCGAGGGAATCCGCCGGAGGAATTTTGATATGTGACTTTGTTAGGCAAACAGAGAACAATACCTCGATTTGAGGGAATTTCAAGATCAACAATTGATCTGTCCTGTTTGAGGAGGCAACCCCTTCAAGATTTTGCTGCATGATGTTCAAAAGTCACTCAATGTGTGTATACGTACCTAAATTTTTTTTTCAAGGACATATTGACAAAGTTTGGCCTTTGTTTGACTTAAGGAAGCGAAAGAAAAAGCGCGGGAATGTCGGTAATCAATTCGGATTCGGCATTTGGCACTTTGATCAGAATTTCAAATTTCTATCGTTTTGCTGGAGGCGAATACCGGGATATCATTGATTCGTTCTGAAAATTCCGGAGCAATCGAGATAAATGATCTATTTTGCATAAACTGGTTTTGTTTGATTTGTGAGAAAAGCAATAGTGTCTAAAGGATTTTGTTTGAAACATAATTATTTTCATCTACTTAACACGTAGAAAAGATGCGTGCTCGTTGATCTAGAACAACTTATGTGATTTAGATTATTTAATTTTTCTTCGACTAAGCAGGTAATCAAGGACTTCAATGAGAAGGAAAGACTTTGGAGTTTTCCTGGTGCACATCGATTGTAATTGGGTGCAGTGACTCCAAAAGAGCATCTTATTTTTATCTTTGCTCCTTAATAAATGCGTACCATCATCAGTTCCTAGAATTAACTCCTTCTTGATTTCCTCCTCGTATTTTTTGCACCACCCATGTAAGGATGTCTGTTGAAACCCTTTTCAAAACCTACCACCTCTATATGGAGAGCCTTCTGGGAGTCGCGATTTTTTCCATGTTGGTGCTATGCTTTGGACTGCACCGCTGGTTGACTTACTCGTGACCGAAACGGTTGACAATCACCGTTTCCCTTTATTTAGGAAGAATATAACTCTCTCCACTGATAAAGCATTGAATCATCTCTCATTAGCTTATAGAGATGAGGATTACATGAGCTAGTATGATCCCAATGTTCCTCATAGCCCTCTGAAACTCTTCGACTGTAATGTCTGTAAGTGGCTAGATTATATTCTCCTAAAATAGGGTTACTAAAATAGACAAACTCCATATTGGCATATAGTGTCTTCATTGACTCAACCCTAAGTATTGGAAGAAAGGTGATGCGAGCTAGATTTAAATTCTCGGACATCTATTGAAGGAAAGTGATAATTTCTTGAATCAATAATGAGAAAAGACATTGGTTTCTAGAAAGAGCTGTTTAGTCTTCCAGCTTTGTTACTTTCAAGCTGAACTTTGAAAACATTTGGATGAGTTAATGATTTTAACAACATGTTGTATTTTATTCCCTCGAAAGATTTGGATTGTGTCAAAAGGGTTGTTGCGACATCCTCCTAAGCAATAATATAAGCTTCTCATTTCGCGGCTACAGATGTCCAATTTTTTCTCCAAATAGATCCAGAGACTTCTAATCTCAATTCGATTTAAATTCAATATAATTTCCAAACGGACCAGTAATCATTAGTTCATATCCAGGGAAATGAAAGAGGGCCTAAATTGATTCAATTCTTAAGAATCCAGCTCAAGTGGCATAATAATTCCTGAAAGCCCCTGGAAAAGGCTTGAAAACTTTTTTTTAAAACTATGAGATGTAATTTTTCTAACAGAATTGGCAGGAACCGCGCGGAAAATTATTATTTGTGCGTTTAGAATGTGTGCTGCCTTCACTTTTCAATATTAAATTTAATTTTGTATGGCTTTGCCATAGGGGCCGCTCCATAATACCCAACGATACGTTCGGTTAGACTTTTAACTAATAAAAATTCATTAGTTAGGAATTCAAATAAGAAAGACTATCAAGCATTAAGACATACGCGGATCATACGCAGTCCACGGGTTTTTACTTAAGGTTAAGCTCATATATATTGTCAGTTTGTGTAAAACTTTATTTGTTTATTTAAATTATTTCTGGATATAGAATTTATATTGTAGAAAATGGTAAACATTCTGTTTTTGATTTTGCCTGTTTAAATGGACTTAAGACTTTGAGATTGGAAACGGCAAAATAAACCTCAAAGTTTTTAGACCATTTAAACAGGCAAAATCAACAACAGAATGTTTACCATTTTCTACAATATAAATTCTATATCCATTTTGAAAACAACATTTTGAAACATTTTTAATGCAGTAAGCTTGTCTTTTGGACCTTAAATACTTCAGCTAAATTTAATCAAGATTGCATAAGCGGTTAGGGCAATATACCGAAAAAAAAAATGTTTTCGAAAATGTTTTTACGTTTCTGAGTCATGTTTTCGAGGTTTGTTTTTTCAATGTTTGTTATAGTTTTGTATAAAATTTCAGAGGATAGAAGTTGCCTGTTATTTATTTCAAAATTATATTTTATCCCTTTAGGAGATAGAGGGGAAGACATTCGTTCTTATTACCTTTTTTTATAATTTTGTAGAATTCAAATTTATGAAAGAATTATTTTAAATTTTTGCCAGTTCCCGTTAGACTTTTTTTCAATATCACAATCACCTGCACTAGTATTGGATGTTTTGCTTAAATTCTGTGGGCACGGGTTCTTGCGTAAACGGTAAAATAATTTCTTTTTGTTACATAAAATTTAATAAATTTAAATTTAATTAATTAATTTAATTTCAACATAAATTTTTTTTAGCGCAACTTGCTTTTTTTTTGTACGCTTTGCTTTTTAATCAAATTTGAAAAGGATCACTATTACCGTAAAAATACTAGAAGATTCTAGAACCGCTTTTACCCTTAAGATCCTAGAAGATTTGAAAAAATTGGTTTGAACATGCTTTTATATTTTTTAGTTAAATCTCGCAAAGTTTTGAAACTTTAATATTCGCTATATTTTCCTTAAAGTTTTATTAGGTAAGTGTAATTTTTTCGTTCGATTTCTTTTAATTAAATTCTCTCTAATTAATTTTTTTTTCATGCATTTTTGCAATTTTTTTTTCGAAAATACGTCAAAACGGCAGTAAAAGAATTTTTTCTGAAAAATATGACTTAAGCACTTCAGTAACGTTAAGTTGCTTTATACGACGGTTCATGTTCAATATTGGCTTTGTGCACATAGCGGTTCAGAAGTTATGGCCTCAAACACTTTCAAAAACGTCATCCATTTTCAACTTTTCATTTCTGATTTTTTTTCAGAAATTTCAGTATTTGTTCAACTCAAGTTTCGTTTTTCTAGTTTTTCTGCCGGCTCAATTTTTGAAAAAAGGTATTGAAAAACATTTAATCCATTTTCCCATAAAAGTTCAAACGGTAATTAAACCGTTATTTGTGCCTAAAATAAACTATCCGCGTTGGGTTCTCTAACTATTTTCAAAGTTAAGATTTTGCCTTTCTGTGACTTAACGTTCAGAAGTTGTAACGCATTTGGACTTATGGACGGACGGACGGACAGACGGTCAATGTAGTTATACCATAAGAGGTCCTTTATTCATTTTTGAACGGACCAAAATATTGTGCGTGAAGAAAATACTAACAGCAAGAAGAGGAAAAAGCTTACAAAAGTTCATATCGACAAAGCTTTTGTTGCAATGGCTGTCTAAGTTTTGTTCTGATAAAAACTGAAAATTTTTTTATTTTTTTTAACAAGCGGCTATTATTGTTTCATACAAAACGGAAATTTCGTTCTGCTTTTAGAAATGCAAAAAAAAATATTTTCAAAATAGATCAAAAATGTTACCACGTTTGTTTCAATGGACTGATACTTATCAGTGGAAACACCAAGATTGCCTTCCCATATAGACGTTTTTTCGGCAGAAGCCGAGTAATACTTAAAACTTTAACTGCGAAAAGGTTTTTTTTTCCGTGGGTAGGAACAACCTTCATAGACACTACGAGGACCGGCCGCGCGTGCTCATAGTAGCGTGAGATTCTTACTCACTAAAAAACCTCCCATTTTCCGTCAGACTACGACTAAGTTTCCTTAACAAGTAGTTCAAGCTTCTGCAGTAATCGCGTGTGGCAGGCTGCCTTCCAACGAAGGCACCTACAATACCGTCAATTTATGCGGTTTCATCTTATGCTGCTAGATCTAACGATCTCATTCGTTGTAGTCGGCGCGTAAGATTTGTCTGATCCAAAGTTCGGATAATTTCATTGTTGCAGTGTCCGCGAAGACGAGTACTAAGTTTGCGAGCAAAGTTTTGTTGAATGCTTTTTCCTAAATCCGAATTGGTGGTCCGGAATCATTTGTCTTTCTTCAATGATTGGTTGCAACCTTTTAAGCAACAGTTTCTCGAATACCTTAGATATTATCGGCAGTAGCGAAATAGGCCTGTATGACTTTTTGTCGTTTGGACATTTTCCTAGTTTCGGAACCATTATGACCTCGGCCATTTTCCATTGCCTTGGAACGTAAAAAAGTCTTATGGAAGCGTTGATGATATAGAGTAGCTTGACCAAAGCTTTTTTCGGTAGCTCCTTTAGAATTTCGCTAGTAATTAAGTCGTAGCCAGGTGCTTTGTTGTTTTTCAGATTATTTATCGTTTGACGAAGTTCAGCCAATGACACGGTTTTTATTCTAAAATTATCCTGTACCGCATAAGGATTGAGCTCCTCGACCAGCGGTTCCCCGCCAAACGGTTTGAACGTTTCTTCTAGGTAATCTGCAAATAAATCCGCCTTTTCTTTGTCTTCTCTTGCCCATTCGCTGTTGTATTTTCTTAATGGCGCAGAGTGTGCTATAGGCTTCTTAACGGACTTGACTGCTTTCCAAAGAGAGTAGTTCGAACCTTTATCGGCAGTCAAACTTTCGAGGTAAGCAATAGTCTCGCGACTTTTAAGATCTTGAAGTTCGTGCTTCAGTTTGTTAGAAAGGTGGTTCAGATTGTCTTATCCGGGGGTGCTCGCAAACATTGCCATCTCTTGCGCGCTCTCCTCTTTTCACATATTAGCTCTTCTATTTCTCGCGGATATATTGTTTCGCTGTTCGATAATTCGGACATCCGAAAAGAAGTGTTATTCCACGCAGCGCTCTGAATAACTCTCACGAGTTTACCTAATTCGTTTACCTAATTCGGTACATTTAAAGCTATGTTTTCTTTGCAGTATTTTCTAAAGCCGTCCCAGTCGGTGTTGTTGTTAGTTAACCTAGGCGCTCTATTCTTTTTCGCTAGGCTTCCGCCGATTTTCAAAAGAACTGCCGAGTGATCTGAACAGAGATCAAAGCGTTCTTCTACGTTCGTAAGGTAACGAGGTACCCCCTTGGCGATAAAGAAGTCGACGAGATCAGGTATTTTATTTCTGTCGGTTGGCCAATATGTTGGCTTTCCCGTCGATAAGAAGATCACGCCGCGTTTTGTACTTGCTTTAAAGAGGGCTCTGCCTCTTGTTGAATTGCACCGTGAGCCCCAAAAAGTATTTTTCGCGTTAAAGTCCTCGCCGATGATAAAGTTTGACCCATGTGAATCAAAGAGCAGAGCAAGATCTTCATCTGCCAGCCGATACTGCGGAGGAAAATAGATCGTCGCGATGTTGTGATTTATGTGACTTAATTTTACTGAGACATCAGGTTATTTCTATTTCTATTTCTTCGTTTTTGGAGTGCTTAATGCAGTCTTTAATGTAGAGAGAGGATCCACCTCTCGAATTTTTTGAAGGATGATGCGCGTGATAGTCAATGTAACCTTTTATTTTGCGTGCCGAACCCTTTTTAAATTGGGTTTCCGAAATCAGGCATATGTCTACATTATTCTTCCGTAGGAATACTTCTAGTTCGTCAATTTTTTGCAAAAGGCCGTTTGCATTCCATGTAATTATTTTGATTGACTTTCCCATATTCATGATTTTTTATTAAATGTTTTTCGAGGTTTAAACTCGAGCTCGCTCAATTTGTTGAATATTACTTGATTAAGTTTCGCCTGTTGCTCAAACTTTTCTAAAATCATGCCTAGAATTTGAGAGATCGAATCTGATGAGGCCGATTGTGGCTTACTTTCACGTGACGCGACTTGATCGTACGATTTTGCGAAAAAGTATTGTTAATTGTAAGACCTACACGCGACTGTTAATTTCGAACATTTTGTTCGTGCAGAATTTTATTGCCTGAACAGCTTAAACAAAAATTTAATTCCACACAAGCATTCTGTGATATTGTGGAAAGTTGCTGTTGTGATAAATAATCTAGCTTGGTTAAAAAACACCTATTCTGTCAATTTGACAAAATAGTCAACTGAGTTGATTGAAATTTAATAAAAATTAACATTTAAAAAAAAAGATTTTTGCTTAAAACACCTGCGAAATTTCTTTCAGTGTAGTTTGTCGAACTATTGTGCACAAAGTCCGCGGGTTCAAATCTTGACCAGAGCAATGGAAGTTTTTTCATGGGTCCACCTCAGCGAGGGTTTGACAAACAACCTTAGAGAGTATTATTTGTCATGAGACACCTTTCAATTCGCCGCTCGGAATGTATAAAAGTATGGAACGTAGGTACACAGCATGCAAGGTTGTGAAAGGCCTGGCAATAGCTCCCATGAACTGCAAGTGCCACCAGTTAGTTTTTTTACTATATTTGAAATAAACATAGGTACGGTACCAGCGAGTCTACATTTCCATATGGTTTCCCTAGATATTATGAGGTATGATACAGTTTCGCAGCTCAAACCTCTAGATTAAAAAAATTTTGCTAAAAAAACCCACCGTGTCATAAAGGAGGTTTTCTTGATCCCTTTCCTAAAAAAAAAACAATTAAAAACAAAATTATGTATTCATAATTCAACGCAAAGAAGCGACAACCATAATTTAAATACCTTCATAAATCTAATTAACAGCCTCACCCCATTTAATTTCATTACACCTCTATATCTCTATCTAGTCTAGATCAATAAAAAAAACAAGCGTATCCTTCCACACAACAGCATACTGGGCGAGGGTAAGCATATTCTTCCTGGTTCTATCATGTTAAACAGGAAGGAATGCAAAACGATTGTGATAATTGTTTCATTGGTCATAAATAACACCTCGACAAGTCCGACCAGCCCTATGCACGACGACCATTAATGTCATGTTAACAAACTCATCCGCGCCGCGCAGACAACAGGAATTTAAGGCTATATTGGTGTTAAGCGTTGTCATGTATCATCTTCGTATTGGGCTGATGTGTCAACCCCTGACAACCGGGGGTTGAACCGCGCACATCGAAGCTATACTATGCGAAGGGTTGTCGTCGATGACACCGCGCACAGTCTATTTGCATGCAATATTAGGTATATCATGTCGGCCCTTCAACCCTCTTTGCATAGAAAATGGGAACACTTTAACGGTTCTTCAAATTCATTGACGCATTAAAAGTCAAAACTATTATCTGTTTTATTTTTTCGTGTGCCTACCTATAGTGTCTGCAAAAGGGTGCAACAACAAAAGGGTTGCAAATCCCAGCAAGAATTGCATTAATCGAAGAACTTATTGACTTTTACAATTGTATTCGTAAGGCCGTTTAAGTGGTATAAACTTTTCCCAGAACCCAACACGGGGTCAATAAAAGCTGCAACATCAATAGCAGATGAAAATATTGGCAAAATCCATTAAATGATCTCAAAAGACTACCCCCCCATAGGACTTCTATCCCCAAAGCTAGAGCAAATTCAAAAACCCACCCCAGGTCCCCTTGCCAATCTCTCATTGAAGCCAATTCGTTTTGGTTTTCTGAAAAACGTCAAAATAAAAACTTCAAAATTTCTCCCCCACCACAAAGCACCCACCGCCGCACCACCCACCCAACATGGTGCCACACAGTGTGGTTTGCAACTATCTACAAACATGTAGGTACACATACCTGAAGCAACTATCTGTGGCCCAGCCACCATTCATTCCATTCATCCATCGTTCGTCGCTGTAGCCCATTTCTTTTCAATTCACTGCTGGAGTGCGGGTGCAAGGAAACAGCCCCTAGAACTTACCCTGGATACCAACCGACAGATATATCATATCGCTCACAAAACCCCCACTCGACCCGAGGGGAGCGAGCGGAAGCTATCTATGTACACGCATATAGAGTGAGCCCGAGCCCTGATGTCGACCGACCTATCGACTGACTGAGTTGAGACTTGCCTAGGAGGAATCTCCCGGACATATTGCGCAAGCTTGCCAAACACTCTATCTCTTGCTGTCTGCTCTGCGCCCACCTAGGGCCGTCGTCCACCCGCCAATGTACAAAGCACAGCGGGGGATGAAAACAAAGTTCAACCAACAAAAAAGCAACAGCCACCGCTCTGCGGCATACATTCATTTGTAACGCGGAGCAGGACGAGGACTACGAGGAGGACGACGACGTCTACCAGAGATTACACAGTGATAATGTGCTTTATATGTGTGTTTACTAATGTGAGGCTTCTGCTGCAGCATCACTTTTTTGTGTGACGGGTACCGCTTACCCTCTGTACCAAGGAGACTGAGGCCAGAGAGAGTACCGAGGCACCGGAGATCCCGCCTTTTTATGCTCCTCCCTTAAGCTGATGGTACACAAAACACAACACATCCTGGCGAGAGAGAACGGCTCTATACTACACACAAATAGCATCAGCAGGACAACCTGAAGATTCATCGTTTTACACAGATACTCGGATTCGAATTCGGATACTGTCGTGTGTCTGTGCGTGGTGTGGTGTGAGCGGTGTCAAGTTACATTCATTCATCGCGTGTATAGTCCAGTCCAAAGCAGATAGTGTTCATTCCAATTGGAGTTTCTTCAGGATAGCCGAATCGTCGAGCTCCGTACCGGGTTCATTCGTTCATTCAAATGAACAAAAGTGCCCATACCGTGCGGTGGGCCCATACGGAGGAAATTCGAATGTCAGTTTGGTATCCGTATCGTTTGGGACCGCGCGCCGTCGGCATGGTTTGTCGGATAAACGTTTCACAGCCCCTGGCAGTACGAGTGCGAACGAGACCGAGCCACACTGTGCGAGGAGTGTGCACGCGATGGCAATGATGAAGATAACCCAGATGATTCGGATACGTACACACACAGTCAGCATCAGGACATTTTACTGCTGGGAAGAAGGACCTCTTCCACCACCATGTGCGGTGGTTTGGTTGTGCGATTACAAATGCGAATGAGAACAGGATAAGAACACATCCCCTGCTGTTTGTGGATGTTACCGTTCGTTTGACAATCGAATCAAAACACAGTTTTTAGTCCAGCTAAAGCATCCGTCAGACAGACAGCACACATCTCTCTCTCGTGTCGAGGCCTAGGGGTTCTTTTGTGCTGCGCTCGCCGGATTTCAATTGGAGATACCTCCAGTCTGTCATTCGTAGATATACGTGTCGGTCAGTCGTCGCAGCATCCTGTGTGTACACATTATCGAGCTGATGATCCGTTGAGTTACATCGCGTTTATATTTGTGCTGCTTGAACGGTCTCTAGTGGTCTGCTGAACAAACTCAGATAAGATATTGGATTTATTGTGATATACCAAAGTTTAAGTGTGGCGGTGATAAGTTGAGTTCGAATTCGGTGCGCGATTAAGATCCTTTTGTGTGGTGCTGGGTGCGTGATAAGCACGCAATATAATCCTCTGAGGTGCACGAAGTTCGCGTTCGAACGTACCCTATTACCTCTCTAACACGTACACAAGTGTGTGAAGTGAATGAAAATGTAATCGAGCAGGAAAAGTGAGAAAGAATTTTCAAAACCAAAGATAAGCTTTTTAGCTACACCTACTTAAACCCACCTAATTTATTTCGGAAATTGGATAGAGTGAACGTAAGCCGGATAAATGTTGTTCGATCGGTATGCAATGTCAGGTACGTGTGAAATATAATAGAAGCCTTTAACCTATCTGTGATGGTGATTTGCGATTGAGGAGGAAGCTTATCACGGATCGAATAAATTTCGGTCGGGAGCGCCCTTCCTTAAGCGCCCTAGAATAGCTAAAGCATAACTGTCGCTACAGTTGTTGTTTCGCTCCATGCAAAACAATAGGTTGAAACATTACCTATAAAACAACTAATCTTATATTTCGCTTTATTTTATTTAAACATAAATTCGTCAATGGAAAAAGTTGTAGATTCCTTCATCTTTTTCCCTGTAAGGAAATGAATTTTTTATGAGAAATGCTAAGGCTGTTAAACAGAAATAGGTACTCGATGAAGCCCATCTGCAAAACCGCAATGTCTTTGTGTTATCTGTGCAAAGCTTTAGTCGTTCTTGTAATTCGTAACACGTCAATAATAACACACAAATTCAATTCGTGAAAAACTTCCTTCTAAAACACATTAGGCAATGTGTATTTGCGGCGGAGTGTTAGGATAAGTGTACGGACGGACTCATGGGTAAAAAGATGCAGTTTATATCCCAGCTAGGCGTTCAAGTGTTTTTTTTTTTGAATCTTTGTCTGTAACCAATAAGGATCTAGCAAAGCCTTAAAACAATAAACCTATATTTCCTATTCCTATCTAGCCTTGAATCAGAGAAAACCGTAAATAACGTTAATGAAGGATTTAAAGCATAGGGAATCATTTTATATAGGTGGTATCTGTATATGTAGGTACCCATATTTGTCTGCCCTCTTAGAGTCACAATTTCTATGTTTCACATCGTCTCTTACTACAAAGCCTTATGCGCCTACAATCAGCCAATCGGAACCTCCATATCTTTGGCTTGTTTTTATTGAGGTAGATTGACTAGCAAGGTTTAAGGTGGCTAATCTTTAGACAGAAGCCTTTGGCTATTACAAGACCAATTATAGGTTATCAGTTTTCTTTGATTATGATAGCGTTGAAAGCATGCGTACCAAATCAAGTGCTGCCAAATCTTTCCTATAAGACTAATCGGCGCATTATTGCATATTTATGTAAACATACTTATATCGAACAGAACAAAAAGAGAACAGAAATGGTTACATGATTTGTTATAGGAAATTGGTAAAAGGATTTTTCCATTAAAAATATTGACCACTAACCGTTCGTTCTAGTCCCAAATGGGTCAATAAGGAAGTTTAATGAATACTATTAGCTGAGCTTAAGTTGAAGTAATAATGAGTCTTTTCGGTACAACCGTGAGCCCGTGACTCCTGCTCTACGAACTAATACTATACAAATTTTTGCGGTACCCTTAAAATTTGTCAATTGATGGATTTAGTAAAGGTAATATACGCCATTGTTTGTAAAATACTCAAACCCCTATAGGTAAGTTAAACCCTTTGATAAGCAAAACAAACCAAAAGCAGACTGACTCGTTTGGCACTTATTCATGGGAATCATGGGCAAGGATACTTGGGGTCTGCTTTTTCATCCAGTTTCGCCACATCATATTGTCAGTCAAGTTAATTACTCACCCCTTAATTACTCACCCCTTAATTACTCATTTTTTACTTACCTACTATTTTAGTGCTTACTAGGTTATTTGTTATGTAACTTTCACACTTTGAAAGCAAAAGGCACAATAGAGCACGTCATGAGCCTGTGTGAGAGAAAAGTTTTGCAAAGAGCACACCTATTCCATCAAAACTCTATAGCATAGCTATACATAATGGAAATGTTTGCAAAGCCTTATATGTCCTTTAAAAAACAACTTTTGCATGCAGGACGGCCACTTTTCAATTTATTCAATATTTTCGAGGCTTAGAAAAGTTTGTTTCTTTTTAACCAGCCCTGGTGTTGTGCGACACCAAATCTAAAAGTTTTTTGGGCGTAATTTATATACTGTATGTCAATAACTTGTGTGTGCCACGCCCCCAAAAATGGGACGTGCGCTAATAATTAAAATCAATTTGTTCTAATTTTGTTAGAATCATGCGTTAAAAGCGTCAAAATTATTTTTTAAAAAACAGTTGTTGTTCGTCAAAATGTTCCATAAAAGTGTGCAGAGCTCAATGTTTTATGTGTGACAAACTTCCTTCCTGAAGGAACGTCCTACAAGTCTTAAAGAAAGTCCTCTCTGAAAGTCCCTTATGCCGTGATCTACCCCGAAAAATAAAGCGAACTGATCATTTTTTCAGCAATTACTTAAAAAAAACCCTCGACTTACAGAAAAAATTATAAAGGAAACGCTTCTTCTGCCTTAACACTTAAACGCAAATTAACATTAAAACAGCGTCAAGCTCAGCTTTATCTGCAAAGAAAAAGAAGAAGGCTTGTTTATCCACTGTTGATTGCACAATTCGCAATGCCAAATACTTGAAGCACCTGAAACTTAAGAAAAAACCACCACTTAGTGACGCAGGGAAGAAGAGATGCTTCTGTTTCGTAAAAGTGATCTTTGCTGAGATGTGCAAAATGCAATGAGGTACAAATGATTGGTGGAAATTTTTTCTTTAATTAAACGCTTCTGCCCACTATTGCTCTGCACCAAAATTTGAGTGTTAACTTGTCTAGCTTGACCAAAAGGCATTTAAAAATAAAATGTGAAAAGAGGCTGTCTCACAACGAAGCCAAAAATGGATCTTAACACATTGTCTGTACAACAGAAGAACCAAGCCGTGCTGCAAATTTCAGGTTTCTAGCTTGATGTTGAAGGTCTAAAACAGGGGGACGTGGCTTAATCAATCTTGATCATATCTCTAATAGGTCTTAGGATTCCTCTTCTGCAATTATTTTACTTTATGCCACCAATTTTAAGACCTTAAGTTTTGAGCTAGAGACCTCAAAGTTTTTGCCTAGGCTCGTCGAGATCGGTCGAAAAGTAAGGAACATTCTGTGACAATAGATTTTTGTTAAAAACATGCAACGTACTAAATTTCTTACTTGATTTTTTAAATGGGCTTAAAAAACTTTTGTTGAAAACAAAAAGTTTGAAAAGAACGTATCGTTCTTAAACTTATATTGGCGTAATCTTATATTGCGGAGCGGCTCCTATGACAAAGCCATACAAAATTTAATTTAATATTGAAAAGTGAAAATTACAACAATTTACAATTCTACAATTATTTTAATAATGACTGGCTCCAGCCATAAGAATTGTATATTGTTGTAATTTTTCACTTTTCATTATTAAATTTTGAAAATTTTTAACTCGACAAGCTTTTCTCGTAAACGTTTCATACCAACATAAACTTATTTTAAACAAGGTCGTAGTTACCAACAATTGAGATACAAGAAGCGTTTAAAAAATTTCGATATATTGAAAAATTCACGATTTCGATTCAAATCTCGGAAGTTTTTGAATATCTCAGTTTTTCTATAGTTTTTCTGAAAATTTCAGAGTATGGACTCTGCTCATTATTATGCATTACTAATTAAATAACCGTTTGATCAGCTATGGCTGATTTTCATAAATTCTGTGACCACCGATTTTTGAGAAAACTGAGATGCTGCTTTTTTGCTAGGAATATTTCTTTGGTTTAGAAAACCTTGGGTTTGCAACGAAAATTTTGAATTTTTTTTTTTAAGCGGTTAGGTATCTTTCTTTATCAAAAATCGTTTAGTTTTCTTTCTAAATTACTTCTTCTTAAATCTTGAACAATTTCTGATACGTCTGAATTTTCGCAAATTATTTGTTCTAATAGGGTAGCGGTCAAAATTCTGCCGGGTCAACATTCTTTTTAAAAGAATTCTGCTCTCATAATTCTGATCCCCAAAACTCTGCTCTTGAAAATTCTGGACATAAGGCTTTAACAAGGCGACGTGCCGCCCCCTGCAACCGCTCTGCGTGTTTTTTTTATACCCTACCCAGGGTATAATAAGTTTAATGTGTAGTTTGTAAATCAGTGAAATAATTATTGTAGACCCCGAAAAGCTTATAGCGATATGAATGAGATCGACAGGATCCGTCCGTCCGTATGTTAACAGATTTTAGGCTATAAATTTTAAGCTAGAGGGCTGAAGGTTAGTGTATAACCTGTAAGTCCAATCCTTCAGATCAAGTTTTAAAATTAGTAGAATACGCGCACAGACACGCCCTGTATGTGTGACAACCTCCAATTTTTAAAAATACTTTTTTCAAATTTTAACTATGTTACATTGGTGCTAGCGCACTAATTTTTGGTATGTGACATATGTATGTGCCTTGTAATTGTCTTTAAGGTAGCAGAAAATGTTTGGCCTTACCATTAACCAGGCCCACTTTTTAAGGATTTTTCGTCTAAAAATGATTGAATGATTTGATAAGCAGAATTTCGAAACGAGAATTAAGACCCACTCTTGTCCTAATAGAATAAGAGATAAGGGGGTGGGGCACGTTTTTTTAGCCCATCTCATAAGATAGAAGGTATATTAAGTTTTTCACATAGTCTGTAACACGGTGAAATAATTATGGGCGATCCCTAATCATATCGGTTGATCAGACATTGTTGATAAGACATGTCCGTCCGTCCTTCTGTATGTCACATTTTTTTAGCCCACAATCCGTGTAAATGTGCAACTACCTCCAGTACTTTCAAAACTGTAAGACGTCTTAAAAGTAATCTTGTAATTCTTAATCCTTCTGTAATCCTTGTAATTCTTAGGCATACAAAATTAAAATGGAGTCGCTAAACCTACCCTACTGGGCTTAACATCCATTTAAAGGTAAGATACATTTTAAGATAAAAAAAGGATAAATTTTCAAATGCATTCTATTCAATATTTTGCTCCATAATTGAAAAATTTTACTTAACTTTGTAGAAAGCTAGTTGCTTTATAACATTTTATTCATAAAATGGAGGTTGAATTACATTTGGAGGTTGAATTAAAGAAAAACCTTGGATTTCAGGCCTTAAGCCTAGTTTATGAAAGAATAAGAAATAACAATAAGGAATTTATTTTAACGAGACTTCGTTCAAGGTTTTAAGTTGGCTACATTTTTAGCCACGCCTCCTTTAACTGGTCCGGGGAAGGGAGTTTTACAAAAATATTGAATTTGAACCAAAAAATGAAATTTTTGCGTACTTTTAAGCGAAACTTGGAGGTATCTATGCTAATATTTATAGTTTGTAATAACCACTGTAATCGCCATTAAAATAAAATGATAGCAGAGATTTATAATGCGGGATAGGATCGGGTGTTTAACGGTCCATTTAAGACGAGGACTGTGTCTTCTGCGTACACACTGTATAGCACTTACCCACTAGTTTTCCATGCATTTGCGATTTTTTCGAAAATAACTTAAAAAATCAGTATCTGAGCTCTTTCAGAAAAATATGACTTTTTAATCCTCACACATTAGGGAAGAGAGTATGGCGCTGCTTGTCGCGTTGCTTAAGAGACATCAAAAAAGAAGCCTTTCAGGTTTCTGACACTTTGGCACAGACACCGACAATTAAACTTTGACACAACTTGATGAGATCTCCCCCGATCATTAGAGCTTTAGGTGTCACGATTCCTTACCACATCGCAATTTTTTATATCTTATTGTTAACACTTTGGCACAGACACCGACAATTAAACTTCGACACAACTTGATGAGATCTCCCCCGATCATTAGAGCTTTAGGTGTCACGATTCCTTACCACATCGCAATTTTTTATATCTTATTGTTAACATCAAACACGCCAATATTCCCTCCTATCACACATCAATATTTAACTTGTATTCATAGAATTGACATGCTCTAAACTATTATCTAGTCTGATTATCATAACATAAAGTGATAAAATATTTTTTTTTCGCGCCTATCATAAATGCTGGCAGCATTTTTTAACGACCATTCAAGAAAACTAATCGATTTTCTTGGAAATGACTTTAAGTTTTTTTTTAAGATCTAATTTGAATTAGCTTCGATAAGGTAGTTGGAATTTTTAATATTTATTAATTGCATTGATATAGAATTGTTCTATCTTTCTATCTATTACAAAGTTCAAGGTCGTTCAAAGAACATGAAAAACCTACACAGAAACGTTAAAGTTTTTTCACCCTTCGCAAGTGTTATGCCTTTACGAAGCAAAGTAATGGTGTAACCAGCGGAGTATTCAGTTCAAACAGTTTTCATCTGCAGAGCGGTGATCCATTTTAGCTAAGCTGACGATCTTGAAAACAATCATCATTGGCGCGGGCGCAATTTCATCTAAGGTACTTTTGGGCGTGATAGTTTTGAAGGACGAACTCCTTTGTATGAAGTCCTTAGGTACCTTAGAACTACCTATGACTTTTCACCGGACTATTAAGTTTTTGTGCCGCATTCATTAAAAGTCTTTGAAAACTTTTCGTACCTTGTTTTGACTGTTTTAAGAGTTTTGTCCAGAATTTGTAAAAGATAGCACGAACTTAGGTATATATTATTCACAGCCATCTTAATAGATTTCAAACACACTCCCTCCGCCAATTGCACCTGCACTCCATTCAGTGATCTATAAAAGTACTTATTCACTCTATACAAAACATCACTTGTGTGCAAACAAGGATAAGGCATTCGCATGAAATACGATGCTATACAAGATCATGTCCGCTCTTTTACCGATCTCCACATTTGTACACATCTCTATCAAGAGATAACGATCATTTATATTGTTGTGATGAGCAATCAACATTGTTTGAAAAAGAATACTAAAGAAAGCAGATAAGAGATCCTTCCTTCCTTGGCTGGCCTTTGTGGTTTCTGTCCTTGAGATTGAATTGCATCCTCATCATATAGGTATACCGGAAAGACATCAGAAACCGCCCCAGACAAAAGCAAGCCCTCAATAAATACCACAAGGATTTTCTGTTTGATCCTCGAGTTTCTCGCACCTCAAACGCAAACACACTCGTACAACAAGTGATCTCCGCCTGCCGCGCCGCCGAAATCAAAGGACCGCTTAGCTAATCCAAATATTTGCCAAAAATTCAAATCACATCATACAATGTCCACCAACATCGGTAATGAGTAGAAAAAAAACCGCGATACCTATCTGCCAGACAAATTTCCTCAATAAACCGTTTTTTCCCCTCAACACAGATAGCAGCCTTCGATGATAGGGTACACCACACATAAACAGTGTCAATCAGATTTTAAGTTTTTAATCAAATTCTTGTATCTATGGCTGATGTGACGCTATTCGATTAAATTAATGACTATAAGCCAGTGGCTCCTCAATGGGACTCGGGAGTCTTGTGAGAAAGCACGATGTGTGGCCCAGATAATGTCACTTCACATTGATTCACTGTCAAAGTGTCCGATTTGGTCGATGATAGGGTGTTTTTAGTTTGTTCTATCTTTTGCAGAGATAACTCGGCTAATCTAATGGCGTTTTTCTTTTCTTTTTTTCAGGGAGTAGTGGTGATGAGTTCGAGCCGATTAATCGCCACAACCCGCACAGTCTGAGTCAACAAGCCGAGGAGCACGAGCTGCAGGACTATCGGCGTTACGCCAGCACGCAGGCCATCTCCATGAATCCCATGGACCAACTGTACGGCAAATCCCTGCACGAACGATCCACGGAGCGCTTCCTCACGGAAATGGCTCGGAGCCTGCGTGAACCCATATGTGATCTGGACATACGCGAGAACGGCGTGTATGCCAAGGTGCTGCTGCGACGCGGCACCCGCTTTGGACCGTTTGCGGTGAAATTGTGCAATGAGCCGACGGACAGGAAACTCGCCTGGGAGGTGAGTACAGACGACGAAGTAATCCTTTCGCAAAATGGCTCGAATTTCATGCGAGCGAATGCATCTAATCAAACGTTGTAACTTAATCCCATCAAATGTTGCATTTTCCTTTCCTTTTTTTTGGGGTAGAAACGAGTCCTTTTTTGCCCAAAAATTAAGTGATTGGGAAAATATTTGATTAAATCCCGACACACGATTGTCAATCAAATCATCTCCCTGATGAAATGTACAAATGTCCTGAAGGATAGCTGTATACACAACAATGAAAGGAAGAAGGAAGTTGTCACGCAGCACAGCAGACCCCTTCTCCGGTGTGCGGAGATAATCCTCCTTTCTGCCCAGGATGGCAGGCTAATTTCAACGTCGACCAGAAGCAAACAAGCGTAAATCCACAAAATGCCCCCTAAATGAGACTTAAATTCGGTTGAGAATCGGTGACGGCAATAATTTCAATTAAGGATCTCTTGTAGCCCTCTCGCAGTTCACAATCAAAGCAATGCGTATGCGATGTGTCTGCGCTCTGCTGAAGCCCAGGAGTATTTGTGTTTAGATAACAACAGCGATCCTTGTGTCATATCCTCGTCGTGTCTCTGCCGATCAGATTAGATAGCTACATGGAGGGAGAAAAGGTGTGAATAAGGACCGCTTACAGCAGGTAGACAAATATTTTTCTTAATGTTGACATCTTTCTCAATTGGCAAGATCGGTGTGTTTCAACTCGAGTACTGCAACCAGAGCAGATTGCTGATCAATAACACGCCCGGTTGGTTTTTAAAGTGAAGCCCGGAAGGCTGTGTGTGCGTGATGCACGCACTACTCATACAATTTGTCATCGTAGGTATGGTCTTCAGGAAGCCAGGCCAAGGTGAGAAAAATTCTAATGCGACGAACATGACAATGGCTCGGGATTAGAGATGATCTGCTCGTTGTCACAGAGACGGCAATAGGAGCCGCTAACAATGCGACCAGATCCAGGAGCCAGAATCCAATTTCCAAATCAAAGAAGGAAAACAGGGCTGGGCGCATCACACCAGACACCACGGGTTTTTGTTTGATTTTTTCGAATGAGGGCACATAATTTTGTTGCAAAAAAATTTTGTAAAATTTCTGTGAAGTCTCACATATGTGGCTGGTTTCACGCTTCCCTATGCGGGATCTATAACCAATTCGAAGAGGCATACGTGGAAACAATGCCAAGCCGATTCCTATTGCTTTTGCTTACACTCTTGAAAAGTTATTCGCGGTTTTGCAGCTGCAGGCGGGCGTTTTGTTTTAAAAAAAATTTAAAAAACCACCACTCGGGCAAAGCTAAGCACCCACTTTAGATAAATCCTGGCACAAAGGACACCCGTGCGGTTTGTTTTTCAGCCAATCGAAGACACCGAGTCTATCGACGACGGTTGGGCCGGGGTGAGTGTGTATTTGTGCCGCCCTTAATTAAATGCATACCTATATATTTTTAATTTGCACAAATCGCCACTCATGTTGTGTGTTGTGTTGGCCATTAGGTTGAGTTTAGAGCCATTAGAGGCGGCTAGAGCGGCTGCTGCAGCCCAGCAACCCGAATTCGTTAGCCCGAGAGCCACTCAATTAAAATGTCGTTTTTCCAAATGACTTGCGAGATAAGACCTCGCCATCCACAGACCGCATGCTATGCAGCGCGCAACCCCCACTCGTGTGAGTGTAATTTCCCAGTCGTTATTCCACTCTAGATCCTCTGGAGTGGGTTTGTGCTGCGAATTTGCTCACCCAACTGAAATTGTCCTGTTTGTTGCTCATTTAGGATTTTGATGGCCTTAGGTGGGCACTTCAAAGTGACGCACGTCATCGTTCAGTGTATTGGGGGAGGTTGTTTTTTTTTTGTTTTTCCATTAGATTTAACTTTTTTCCTTGCTATTTCGCGGACACATTGCAATCCTGGCCTCCGACAAACATTCGTGACATCGAACAAAAAACACCAAAAACCAACCTTTCTGTTTAGTCCTTTACTTGCCGTGTGTCCTTCTGCCGCAACGCTTTGAAGAAGATTTCCTTTCTTTTGTCAAGGTGTGTATATGGCATCGTGTTATCCTAGCAAGGATAATGATGATTACTTTATGATTTGTTGTGTGTTATACGCTTCCTACACAGCGCAGTCAGAGCACACGTTGACAATGTGCCTAAGCAAGGATAAAAATTTTCAAAAGGAATCAATTATGATTATCCTTGTACTTTGTACAGTTATTTATGGGAAGAGAGCACAAAAAGGCTTTTTTTCATTCATGTGCTAACACGTACCAAATGCGTTGTACTGACAGAAATTAATGATCCTCCAAGATGATGGGTGTTTCAGGCGAAATGATGTTGTTATAATCTCTGACGATTGTTTAACTCCTTTGGCTGGTTATCTGGGTTTGTTTTGTTGTGTGTGCTGTGTCTGCGAGTATGGTATTTGCAATTAATCAAAAGTTGTTAATTTTGTATATTATTTTTTTGCGCTCCTGTGCGATGGATGCACTTGGAAGGCAGTCGAGAGGATGATGACATTGCAAGAAGGAATTCTCTTCGACTTGGCTTAAGTTTCCTCGAAAATTTCCATTGTAGTAATTTCTTTGGTAGATATTTGGCAGCTACTGGTGTAAAAATGTTTTTGTTTTGTCCTATAGTAACCTTTGCTCTCTGTGAAACCTTTAAGGAGTAGGTTAAAGGCGAGGGTTGTCAAAGTTCGATTTATCTGAAGTCTTTTTTCCATAACTAGATACCTATTTACATTTAATATGAGTTATACTATCTTCACTATAACCCTAACATGATTCTGTGCCGATTTAAACTGTGTATAAAAAGAGTGTAAAGCAATTAACACACCAGCATACATATTGTTGAGAAGTTGGCCCTGGTTCACCTCGAGCTGTTGCGCCACTCAATTAATTTATTCTGTAAAAAGAGTGAGCCTGATCAAGGGAGTAAGACCCCGCAAACTACGAACTCAGGACAGGAAATTTGCAAAGAAAGCGAGAACCCGGAAATTGGTGGAAATTGGTCACAAAATAAAATTTAGATGCAGATAGCTTGAAGATGCATTTCCAACAAAATATGGTTCTTTTCTCTTGTCAGTTTACTCTCGTCTTTAATTCTGTATAACAAAAAGCGTAGGTATAAAAGAGATCAAGATCATATTCCTAGATGATGACCCAACGCATCGTTGCATGCGTTGCCGCTTGCGCATTGTTTTAGTCGTAGTAGGTACAGACTACACTTCCAAAAAGAGAAGTATTTTGAGTCCAAAGGTTTTTAGGGAGTCTGTCAAATCTGCTGCTTTGATTTGACTGGGCGAACCCAGTTGATAACAGCAAACTAAGTCAAAGTTGTGCCTTACTACTTTATTTGAGCTGGAAGTGGAGAACTCAACAGAAAAGAATTAATCCTTACAAAAGGTACTAAAAGCTGGAAAAAAAACTTTAAAAAAAATGAGGCTCCAAGGCAAAGAAAAATTACAGCGATCGCCAAAAATGCTCTTCGATGGAACTTTTCTGTTTTTCAACTTCCATCTCTCGCTCAGTTATCGCCCTGGTCGTAACCTCACCTTCGCTTTCTGAATTGGCTGATATTAAAAGGCATAAAATTCTTCGGGAATTTTGGCAGATGTAATGCCGCAATCGCAATGACATAAATCGATTATGCATCGATCGCAATGACATCATAATTAAATTTTTTTAACCACTGTTTTAAAAAATAAATTACAAAGACTCTCATAAGTCACTGTTTTGCATCTGCATTTCCATTTATGTATTATAACTTCTAAAGGGACAATTATAAGTATATTATAATCATGACAGACACAGAACTTTGTACGCACCATAAGATATCCCCATGACATACTCAACGCTGATATGAGACTGTAGAATGACAGCATTGCATCAATGTGTTACACATTATCATTATAGTGACATTAGTCATGTGGGGTATCTTTTAGAAAGAATATTTTATACAATGTACAGTTATTTGTGTCATGACTTCTAGGGACTTTTTGAAACTTTGAGTACTGTCTTCAATTGTGTCTATGACCAAGCTGTAGATATTTCTTATCAGCCTATGTGGGGATAAAAAAATAATAGAAGAAACGTCTAACTTATAATCTTGCTTATTTTAAACTTAACACGCAAAATCTGATGCAACGCAGTTCAGCTTCCTGACGTTTTTTAATCATCATAATGCAAATTAATGCTAAAGCTGGATGCAAGAAAAATTAAACTTAAAATAGACAGGTGGTTATACTAACATATCTGCTAAAATCGATGCCCTTAGAAGAAGCTGTCGGAAATGTGTTTATTTTAATTCAAAAGCAAACCGAATGTACCTTCTAAAAATAAAAATTACAATAATTTACAATTCTGCAAACATAATAGTAATGGCTGGGGAACTCATTTCCAACGCTGCAAGGCGAACATCATCAGGAGCAGGTATATTACATACCTATAATGATGCAAACTTAAAGTGACAACTCTTCCTAGGGTTCCGGATCCCTACCCCTATATACAGATAAAAGCAGACCAACAGTGTCAAACACACAAGTATGGCTACCAATACTGTAAGATCCCGACTGTATAAACTTAAGAAAAGAGAAACACAATGACGAAAGCATTTTAAGAAAAAATATAAATATCCTGCAGCAGTTTTTCGGTGTTTGATCTTTTTCTCTCTTTTAGAAACTGAAGGTCTTAACTCTCAATTTCCAACCTTACACTTTGGATGCGTTGTTTTGCGAAAAATCAGTTTGTACCAAATTGTACCAAATTGTCGTTTCAAATATATTCTTGTATCTACGACATTGAGTAAATCGGTTCACAAAATTTCCAAAAATATGAATTTGACAAACCGTGATCTAAGATGGCGCAGATAGGTAAAGGGAAACTTTTTTTATAAATTTATAAATCTAAAAAGATCCTTAAAAGATAAAAGAAAAAAAGTTCAAATCATAAAAAACCTATTCTAACAACTTATAAAACAAAGAAACCATAGGTACCAATCGCAATATAATTAGTTAATCAACAACAAATAAAGTGATAAACTAAAGAGGATATAGGCTTACTGATAGTATCACCTTGTATTGAAAAAAGTACATATAGTTTTATTTAACACGCAGCAGGTTTTGCCTGCAGTACAATTATCTTGTTAGACAAAGAATAGAATTATTGATTTTATACACAGATTAATTCTTGAATTTTACGGCCGATATACGGTTAAAATTGTTTGGCGACTCTTAAATTATTGTTTAATAAAAACGAAAGAAAGCATTTTATACCATGAAATAAAAATGCCCTGTCTTATCAGTCCGCAGCTTGTTAGTTATACTTTAAGATGTAGAAAAGCAACGCCAGGATAGGTCGGAATATTTTATGATAAGTGCCCTGAACCATAATTTTAACAATGGTTTAGTAGAACGAAAGATGTTTCAGAGACGATCCTTGCCAATGGCGTTTTTCAGTCACGTGTATGCTTTATAACTCCGTCGGTAAAGCTTGGTAGTAGTGAATCTGCCGGAACCCTTCAAATGCCATTTCTCACTGAAGTAAATTATGGTACCAATGGTACCTAATTATATTTGTTTTGCTTTCATGGTGAATCTAGGACGAGATTGTTGTATGTATTTATTTCTTACCAGAAATTTATTGTGATTTTGTCAGCCTTTGCACAGCAATATCGAAATTTAGAATAAAGTCTAACGTTGTTGTCAACGTCGATGTTACTGTATATATTAATTTTTTATATTTATACGCCATTATAGACCTTTTAGCACAGCTGTCAAAATTTGGCGGCTTTCACATTTTTCGACCAAGTGATGCCAAGCAAATCGGGCTTTTATATGGAAAAAAATCCAATAGTTTCTGTAGATGTGTGAATTGTTAATAAACTACCCAACCTTAAGTGTGCCGATAAGGAAAGAAGTTGTTGTGCTTATTCTGTTCTTTGAATTGACTTAAAAATAACTCAAATAAAATAAGTGGAATGTGTCGAATAAGTGTTCCAAAGATGCGATCTCCTTGAATCCGTGTACCCTTTGTGGTCGTTTGCACTATTTTTACAACACAACCAACAATTTTTAATCCTTTCCGTGTTTATAATTAAAATATTTTTAGCCCTACTTAGAAGGGCTGATTAATACCGCACACATGAAACTTTTAGCCACGCAACGATTCGATCCAATGACCTTGTACGGGAATACGTACACATGCGCAAACGACATGACACCCGTTTCGGCAACTTTAAAATCTGCGTTTTGTCACAGATTTTTTTGTTGCTTGCCTAATATTTCATTAGGGCTTGTGTGTAGGTACCTTTGCGAATTGAAGAAGTTGTTTTATGTGAGCGCTGCTTTCGGGAATTGTGAGTAAACTATTGATGCTTAAAAAAATTGCTAGTGTGCGATAAGCCTACAACTTTCTCGTTCATCGAAACACACGATTGTTTTTCTCAAATAATTAGTTTTGTTTATGCGTAATTTTTTTGTTTGTTTTCCATATTAACTTGAAACTTCCTTGGCATCTCTCACTGAAGAAACAAGTTAAGAAACAAGTTGCTGTTGTTTTTTTTTTTCTAGTTCTACGCCATCAAATTCCCGATTTTGACCAAGGTTAACATACCGGAAAAAAATTAATTGAACTACTTTAGTTTCGAGCGGTTAAACTGAAAAATTCACCTTATTCTATCTTACTTATGATAATCTCATTTACATGCTTTATAAATTCCTTTTTCAATATTGAAGTTTTCGAAAATCGAAAAAAAGTATAAATGTCTTTTTCTCCTTCACCAATATCTAACTTTTTGCTACAATGTGAGACTTTTAAGTTTGAAATACACTCGAATTTTTGTAATATTAGGTCTGTTCGTTTAGTTTTGTGTACTCAAATGCGCAGCCTTTCCAATTTTTAAGGGGATGAAATCACGTTATAGAGAAAAATGGAAAAAAGTAAACGAACGCTTTGAGCAACAAAATTTTTACACGACACGAAAAGTCAACAAATTAAAAATGAACGTGACTTTAAAATTCATTATTGCAACTTGACTGGTGGATTTTTATTATTTTAAATTAATCTAACTTTGTTTGGTCTTTGGAAGAAGAATAAAGAAACAACACGAAGTACGCAGATGACCTACGAAATTCCCAAATCAATAGTTTTCCTCATCATCATCATTTTCCGTGACCGCTTGTCCTTATAAGGGTCGCGGAGCGAAGGTTGCTAAAACGTCCCTCCATCTTTCCCGATCTTCCGTTCCGATCAAAAGGTTTTATAATTTCAATTGTCAATTCTGATTTTTGACAGATCTCTCACTCCTGCCCGGAGAAATTTCTTGGGCTAAATTTGTTAGGATGGGGAAATATTTTATGCTCTCACCAACGCTCTCTTCTGTGCCAAAGTGCTCAATTTGTTTATAATCAAACAGGAATTGGCTACATTTTCTCAAACTTCGTTGTTTTGGGAAGTAAACGAACAAGCCAATTATTGAAAAATGGTGTAGGAGAAAAACAGATTTAATTATTAACAACTACTGTTAAGCCTCAAGTTTGACACATAGAAGGGGAATCAGACTTTTACGGGATAGAGTTTTTCGCCATATTGTCACTTTTCGTGACTAACCTAGGAGCTCCACTTGCAATGGAAAAAGCTATTTTATTGATAGTAACATTGACTGTTTCACGCTAGTGTAGACGCTTTGGCACTGAGCTTTGCAAATGACCATCAATGATTGATTTTCATTTGAAGAGCCATCATTGACATAAATCTACGGCAATGAGATTTATCTACCGAAAAAAGTGAACCGGGTCAAAATTTCATTTGAACCTACTGAAATCTTATTTTTCTCGGAACCGGGTCAAGCTACTAATTCGCGATTGACGTAACAAAAAAACTACAAAAAAAGCTACAATCAACCCGCCGGGTCTCCTGTGTGGCCTTTGGAGTGTGCTCGCCAGCAAAGAGCCAATTTTATGACTATGAGTTTTAAATTGCGAACTAATATTGATGCCTTGGCCTTCTTCGTTTGCCTGCCGGCTACTATGCGAATGCAATCAAGAATTCAAAATTTAAACCTAACAAACGTCAAAAAGTGACATTTAATTACATTTTGACAATTCAAGCTACGTGTGCTACATTTACTAAATTTAACTACTTATATTATATTACGTAGTAGACGTACCTAACAAATGTAGTTTTTGCAAAAGGTGACAGTACGGCCAACAAATACCCAGAAGCACACACACCAATCATAAAGCACATCTGTCACTTAGGAGAAAAATTTCATTTGTCTTTGTTTTATAAATACAACGTAACGCTAGATGAACTCCAAAATAAGGAAGAACGTATTTGGCTGTTCTCTTGCCGAATCAGGGCGTTCTTGGTCGTACTCCAAGATTGCCAATCGAAAACGCTATTCGTCAATTGCGTTTAATTGGCAAAAAGGAGAACTGTCAAAGTTGGTCAACTAATCAACAAGTCGTAACGAAACTCAGCATAAAACTATTTTAATTCAAATAGACAAAATACTGCTTGGATAACTGTTATACAGACAGCCATTTCCAGCCCATACACAAACCGATTCCGCAACTTAGCTAACGCACGCTAGGTGGCGCCTCCAAAAACAAGGAGATTTTCAAATAAAATTTTACTTTATCGGTACTTTTGCACTTCGAACTTAAAAGTTATCAAAATTTCTCATTCCAGGTCATGGCCAGTGCACACTTTCGAGGTTGGCTGGAACCCCTACCCGACGTCTCGACGTGGCTAAGGAAAATCCGCTCAGTCAGCAATGCCAAAGAAGCTAATTTGCATAATTTCCTAGTAGAAGGATACGTAAGTGCGGTTACCAAAAATGTAGATTCACGTAAATCTAAATCGACTTCCTTTTTTGCAGCTGTGGTACGAGGCAGTTCGAGACATACCAGCTGGTGAGGAGATATCAATTGACTCTGAACCAAAGTGTCCGCTGCATTTAAATGATATTTTCACCGGTTCCGCGTTTAATGCGGACGACAGGAGTGAGAAAGAAAATGGTGAGTCCCAATGACAAAAAAAGTGTGATTCCTGATTTTTTTCCCTTTAATCTACCCCGCAGCTTAGTTTTTTGTCACCCGAAATTACATCGTTAATTTTTTTTTTTGTTTCTAACAATTTTTTTTAATGAAATTGTCGCGAGTGTGGCATGCGCCCGAGGCATGGCAGTAAAACAAATCGAAATTTGATAGGCTTGATTCGGGGATAACACTGTTTTTTTTTCTCCACTATCCTGAGGGTAACCCTTTTTTTGGTGTTGGCCTTGTTAATTATTCTCAACCCTCCTCGGTGTAGTTGTACGCAAATCCAATTTGCTACGTTTTTTCTGCGTAAGCCTTGTTTGTTAGTTTTTGTTTTTTTCTTTAGCACCCCAACTCATATCCTTTGCATATAATTCGTAAGTGACAAAGTTAAATCCTTTTTCGATTGCAAATACGCGTTACATGCCTAGGATACACACTTTCACACTATCTAGGATATGCGATCGAAGTGAGAACATGCCATAAAGCAGTATGACAGGATTGCGTCGTCCGCAGAAGTATCAATTATGATTAAGGACGACGCACGGTGGCACCGTGCACATAGGGGTAGTGATGTTCGGGGGTTGAAGATGATTAGGTTCATCATACAATGATGCTGGCAGTGGTGGTGGTGGTGGTGGCGCGGTGTTGACGATCAATTACACAATTATTTGTTTAACGCACCGCGCTACTGTCGTAATGCTGCTGCATTATTGTCGCCAACGGATAAACATCAACGGAAGGCCATCATCATGAGGGTCTCCTCGCGCGTACAACACCCTAATAGAGATGTCATCATCGTCATCATCCACGGCCTCTGTGTCTGGCGGAAAAAGGACATATTCTTTGTTTGGTTGTGGGATTTATATAAATTGTCTGTTGGCTTTGTCCGCGACGAACCGGGCATAATGAATGACTGAGGCTTAACCACATGTTTTATTCCAGCACACATACACTGCACACACGCTCACGGTCAATTTAATCCTAAGCCGGGCAGATTGACACTATCGAACGGTTTCAATCGCTGCGTTATGATTGGTGGTATTGTTCGTTGTCAACCCCGTGCCATATATTTGCACCATCAGAGGGAGGCTTGAGCGCCGTCATTTGCATCTGCGAGCTGATCGTGAGGTGCTGATACAAGGATGAGATTTATGACGGATATTAAAGTGATTGCTAAATCCGATGGGAAAATCTTGATATTTAATTATACCGAGTGTTTATTGACTCTGCATATGTGTGTGCAACGGCCTACGACCCCTTAATAGAAAATTACGATTATTTTTTGTGAAGGTTTTTTTTTTTTTTTAAATCCATCCGCGTCCGACTTTTTGACGGTTACAAACGTTTTTCAACTCACCTATAATGCACCTGTTTCGGTGTGGCTTACTGGTGCATAATTTAATTCTTTTACTGTTGCGTAACGAATGCATACGAAATGAGGGAACACGCAAATTCCAACATCGTCACGGATCCTGAGCATGTCCCTAAACTGGAAGTAATTCTACATATAGGATCATGTAGGTATGCACACATCCATCAAAGGACATACACGAATAGGCCAGGTACCTAAGTAATCCTTGGCTATACACGAATTGAAGCTGAATAAAAGTTATGCTTTTTTTTAAATATATGTGCTACATATTAAGATCTCTTTTTAATTCAAGTTGCAAGAAAAGTATCCAACATTTCATCATAATTTTTACCAGTCCAAAAATCGAAAAAGGACCTTTTATGGTATCGCTACAATGTCCGTCCGTCCAATCGCGTTATACCTTCTGAACGGCAAGTCGTAGAAAGACAAAATTTGCTGTGCTTTTAATTTAATGAATTTTTTTAAGCAGAAATAACGTTTTAACTACAGTTGAAATTTCAAAGAAAAATGGATTAAACGTTACACTGTCTTTAAGAAGTTAAGCAGGCAAGAACAAGAAAAGTGAAACTTAAGTTAAGAAGTTAAGATGCTTAAATGAAACTTTAATGAAAAAACTCAATTTTTTTAAGACATTGCAAAGTTTTTGAGAAATGAATAGTTGAAAATGGGTGACGTTTTTCAAAGTGTGAGGCCATAACTTTTAAACCGCTTAGTGCACAAGGCCAACAAAGCACCACGGAGTCAACTTAGTGTTTAATTTATATTTTTCGAAAAAAGTTTTAATACTGCCATTTTAAAGCAGTTTCGAAAAAAAAAAAACCCAAATATGCATGAAAGAACGTTTCTCTTCTCTGCTTATCTCCGGTGTTGTTTGACAAATCATATGAAAAAAAAACCCCACACGTATCGGAAATTTTCCAAAATTTTTAGAAAAATTATAGCGAATTTTTAAGTTTCAAAACTTTTCTCTCTTCACACCGAACTCAAAACATTGTTTTCGTGAAAACATGCGAAAACTTCTTCAAAAACATGGGTTTTCCCATACATTTTGTAAATTTTTTGTTTGCGAAACTTCAGTTTCTTAGTAGTTTTTCGTTCAAAATCACTTTGAAAGTCACGAATATCAAATTGCCTTGAGAATTTTAAATTAAATTTGCTAAGAATGTCATTTTTGTCCCACTTTGGATACTAATATATCCAAAACCGAATTTTCTGTCTGAAACTAGCTTGTAGGTTTGAGGTCAGAATAAAATCCTTGATTTGTTCCCATCTTTTATGGATCTTTTAGAGCACGCTTAAAAATAAATATGGGCTAAAATTTGACAACTAATAAATAAATGAAAAACGAAAACAAATTCTAGTCGGCGTTGTGGAAGTGTGAATAGCTAAACGAGTTTTCGAAAATCTTTTGCCCAAAACTCAGTTTTCGATTCAGTGTGAAGAGCGTATAGGATTTGACTTAAAAACAGAAAAGCATTTTCAAAAACTATTTTTAAAACCTTCTTCTAAGATACAAGAAGTAAACGGTAAAGGCGATCTTGTTCGGATTTGGTTAAAGTAAAGGGTGATTTTTTAAGAGGTTGAGAACTTTTTAAAAAAAAAAACACAAAAAATTCGAAAAAATTAATGAAATATTTATTTGAATCGATAGTTTGAACCTTGCAATTTAATGTTTAAAGATAATTTCATGCAAATGTTGACCGCGGCTGCGTCTCAGGTAGCCCATCCGCTGAGTCCAATTTTGGCATATTCTTTCACACATATCGGCCGGTATCTCACGAATTAATGCACGGATGTTGGCTTCCAGTGCGTCAATCGAAGCGGGCTTGTCCCTATAGACATTAGCCTCGACATACCCCCACAAAAAATAATCTAATGGTGTCAAATCGCACGATCTAGGCGGCCAGTTGACCGGCCCGAAACGTGAAATGCTCAGAAGGTCGAGAATGCCGACCATAAAATGGAAGCAGCGCGCGATGAACATTTCGAACCAAGCACGAACTTTGATAGTAAAATTCAATAATTTGCAAGCGTTGTTCATTTGTAAGACGATCCATGGTTAAATTGCAAACCAAACTGAAGCTGTTTGACAGTGACACAAGGTACTAAACACACGTCAGCTGTCAAAACCAGTGTTGCCAAAACCAAACCAGCTAAAAAATCACCCTTTATAAAGCGAACAAAAAGAAACCAAGCTGCATTAAGAAAATGTTTAATTGCAACAAATAATAATTTCTAACCTAAGTTTTTCTAAGCCCCATTAAAAAACGAATTAAAAAAGGATCTCGTTTTCCACATGAAAATGCAGCAACTTCTATCCCCTTAACCATTGGCGTGGCGTCTATTGAAAATGACTTTACACACCGCTACAGGATCTGGAAATATCTAATTCTCCACTGTCGGAGAAATGTGAAAGATACTTCGGCAATAAACCAACATATGGTGGGATGTTGGGAGAGATGGGTATATACACTCAATTCTTATTTTTCAATTTTTTTTTAACTGTTTTATTTCAATTTTCATACGTTTTCGATTGCAATTTCCTACCATCAACTAAGGATAAAGGAAAATCGTTTGGGATTGTTGCAGATAACAAAAAAATCTCACTTAAACCTTTGTTTTTTTTTCGTAAGCCATGACCGTAACCCACCAAGAAACATTTAATGGACCGCAGGGGCGTTATGACCTACAAGTTGAAAAACACTGGTCTAGGTCCAGCTCACACTTATCTGTCCATAAATATGAGTTAAAATTAACTAAAAAAATCTAAAGCACTTTAGGAAATGTTACATAAACCGTATTCAATTGAAAGGCTAGAATGCAGGATCGATTTCAAACAAGCTTCATCATCGTCATCATCATTTTCGAATGCCGCTTATCCTTTAAAAGGGTCGCGGAGCGAGGGTGGCTAAATGGTCTTTCCTTCGTTCTCGATCCTCCGCCACCAACTCAAGAGACTCCGGCGCAACCCCCAGGCGGGACTCAGAGAGGTTTTTACCTTATCCCAACACCTGTTTCTTTGCCTACCAGGGGGGCGACGCGCTCGTATCTCGGCTAGCATGACCTGTCTAGGAAGTCTGTCAGGGGGCATGCAAACAACGTGTCCAAACCATCGAATAATCGATCGCTCCACTCGAAGAAGTAGCTGCTCAACGTTAAGATTCCCACGAATACTGACGTTTCTCACTCTATCCCTTGGAGTAACACCAGCAACGCACCTCAGGAATCTCATTTCGGCAGCTTGTACCCGCGATCTAATTCTTTCGGTCATTACCCAAATTTCATGACCATAGATCAGGGTCGGAACGAACACTGAATTAAAAACTGAGATCTTTGCTTTCACTCCAAGCTCAGCTTTCCTGATGACCGGCCGGCGCAGTTCCTTTACTATTGCTCCAGTTTGGCCAATTCTACAGGACAACTCAGTATCACTCCTCCCATGAAAAAGACCCCGAGATACTTAAACTTCTCCACCTGTTTTAATGGAACTCCATTTACGTGCAGGGTACACTGCATATGAGTTCGGGAAACAACCATCACTTCCGATTTGTTTACGTTTACTTTCATCCCAGCATTACCACAGACGGCTGTAAACCTATCAAGTTCCTCTTTGAATAATGCAAGGATGGCCAAATCATCTGCGAAAAGCAGATGGCTCATCCTGATGCCAGCCAATTCGAAACATTGCTCGCCAAGACTGCGCTTCACCATCCAGTCCATATATGCAATCAAATGGAGCGGCGACAGAACACAGCCCTGGCGAAGTCCAACGCACACATAAAAAAGACGGGATTTGACGTCATTAATCAATACACAGCTTGGGACATACACAGCGAGGGACTCGGTCATACGCCATTTCCAGATCTACAAAACACGCATAGACCGGTTTGGCATATTCCCAGGCCTTCTCACAGATAACCTTCAAAGTAAAAGGCAGGTCGGTTGTCACTCGCTCGGTCAAACAAGATGGTTTGACTAAATTTGTTTAAAAACTAATTGCAAATAAATATTGTATCATTTTTTTAAATTTCAATAAAATTAGTATGGTAAAAATTTGTAAGGTTATTACGACTATCCATACTAATCACAAATTACCATCTAAAATTTCAGTCTTATACAGTTTGAAGATTTTCTCAAACAACAAAATGTTGCAAAGTGTTTTGTTATGAAAATAAATAAAAAACAGCAACAAACTTTAGATAAACAAAAAATAGCCTGCAGATTTAAGCAAATATGAACAAAATCAGTAAATATAGCCGCACGAAAGAAATGTTCAAATGAAGTAAAAATAATAAGCACAGATAGACGCGACAAAAAAAAAAAAACGAAAGTTGTCACTCGAAAGTGGCAAAAAAACAAGTAGGTACTTATTGGCAATGTTTCAAAAACAGTCCGTTGTGGTTTTTCCCATCCATTATGCAAATGAAGACTATAAAAAAAATTACAAGGTAACCTACACCATCCTCCCCTATTTAAAAAAATGCCGATATCTTAAGAGTTTAAAATGAACAAATAGTTTTTTTTTTGTAAGAACTTAAATTTTGCAAAATGTGCCATCTCCTTTCTTAAGTCTATGTGCGACTTACCGTTCAGAAGAATGAATTACAAAATTATACATTTCTAGTGTCTTTTTATAATTTTTTAGTGTTTAAAAAAATTATCTTCTAGAAGTAAAATATGTACTTATTTCAAAATAAACTATCCCTAAAATAACCTAAATTAAAAAGAGAAGGAAATTCCTTTAATTTGATATTAAAATCATTTCATTGGGTGCCTTATATCGCTTAATATAAAAACACATAATTTTCAATATGAGCCAAATTCTTGTTCCAAATTATTCAACTTCTAGGCCAAATATCTTAAACATTTTTACCCTCATAAAGTCCTCACCGCCACCTTTCATTCGCGAGGTACCACATTCATTAGTGAACGCACTGGGCCCAGGTTCCATAGAAAAATGAGCCATCTTCTATAGGTTATTGATAAAATATAAGTACTTTTACTGACACTACCTTAATCTGAAGCTACCTTAAACTTTTACTGAAACAACCTACTTAATATTTCTGACCTGCTACAGTTTTTTAAAATCTTATAAAATTGACTGTCTGAGATTTTTTTCAAAATTGTACTTACTACCACCGTACCGTAACTCAGATAGAACATGCTTATTTATTTAATTTTTTGCATTTTTCTATAAAACGACTATCTGATTTTTTTTCCAAAATTTTTTGATTCGCTAAATATTATGCACTTGATATGGGAATTTTCATTAAATATTTTGAGCACGCAATTCAAAGATAACTGAGAAAAATGCTGTACTTTGCCTTTAAAACTATTTCGGAAAAACTGAAGTTAGGAACAACATTGTTGACATTTCTGACTAATTTCTGACACGTGTGATTTTCGTCAATTCATTTGCATACAATCGGAGACAGAGATTGGGATAACATTTTTTTCTTAATCCTTTTTGGAGTATTTTTTTTCGAAAACACGAAAAAGCCACAGTTTCGAAACTCTTTTTCCAAAATTTGACTTTAGCTTAAGTTTTGTTTAGCCCAATGTTGGCTTTGTGAACAAGTAGGTAAGAAGTTATGACCTTAAACACGTTGCCTTCTGGCGCATATTTTCCATTCCTCATTTCTCAAAAACTCTTTTATATTCTTGAGAAAATAAATTTTTTTATAAAAATTCAATAATGACCAAACCGGTTTTAAACTATTACCTAATAAGCGAATACATTTTTTCACGGATCTTAAACCAACTCCCGTCTTTCTACGACACACCGAAGTTACAACTGGACGAATGGACGAACAACGAAACTATTCCATAAGAAGTCTTTTTTCCATTTTCGGAAGGATTGCTAATAATTGAGAAAAGATTTAAAAAAAATGAAAACAGAAACGCAAACAGTATTTTTGCTGTGACAGCTAATCAGTCAACTGTCATGAAATGCATTCAACACCTACAAAAAGCTTGTTGGTGTTAAAAAAATAAAAAGTCATTTAAATCGTTGTGACCCATTTAAATCCAGAGAACTCAGTACTAGGCCGGCATCTTCCGCCAGTTTTCTTACCAATTAGGTATAAAACTCTTTCATTTCTTACATTTAACACAAAATTTTGAAAATGTGTAAGGGGTTTTATTGGAAAGACAAGATTTTTTATTGATATGAGGCGATTCGTCATAACGAGGAACTAATGGGTGTGTATCAGGAATTATATTCTACCTACTTGTAAAGAATACCTAATATAAAATTGTATTCTTCATATAGAAAATAAAGTGCCACTGGTACCGTCTAGAAATTAGGATAGATCGTTAAAAGGAGTTTCTCCTGCCTATTAATTTCCATATTTGAAACTACCAAGAAAAAAATTGGCACGATTTGGACAAGATGAAAAGCACAGCGGCTGTTGGCCGGCTGCCAAGCGCAAGTCCTTGAACAACGCTCAACACATTAACCCTTTTGGTGTCCTTGCAAATCACTCATAGCCTGTTAAAAAGAAAAATACCTCGATCAATCAATCATTTAGCTCATCATATTGTATAACAATTAAATACGCACGCTTAGGATGTTTTATTGATTTAGCACATCCCTCTCACATGTCCTCTGATGACAGCATCATCACACAGTCATTTATCAAACGTACGCCACTATGCCGCATAAAGGATCGAACATGTCATCATTAGGTCTTAATTCGCCAACGAATGCTATGCGGGAAAGGGTTGTATGAGATGGTGCAGGGCTCAGGAATTATTCGCCATTTAGGGATTTTATTGACACCGACGTAATGATGAGCCTGCTGTCCGATTGGGAATCATTCAATAGAATGACACACACCGGTGCAAAGGAGTGAATGCTTTGTGTTTGCTTGTCGATATTGTCAAGGCGACACGTGAAGTGGGGCTATGGGATTTTTCCTCTCTGCCGCTCGACGACGCCGTCGAAATGATTAATCGTTTGACAGTGGAAATCGAAAGGTGTAACCCAGTGCAGGACAGGCTGTGTACACTGTTCAGTGCAGTCTACAACATACTGCTGATGCTTGCGTGACTACTAGTTTCACGTCGACAACGGCGGTGGTGGCGGCTGATTTGAACATTCTAAAATATACAATTGACAGACAGATTAAATCCGACCTGCAGAGGGTTGCTGTTGCAGCGTGTCGAAAAGTCAAAGATTTCATTTGACTTTTTCAACGCATTCAACGCACGATTGAAGCCGTTTGAATGATGCCAAAATTGGGCGCGGAACAATGCAATGCGGTTCCCACGCGTAAACTTTTCGCCAAGACATATGGCCGTTCGGTGACTTGGTCAAGGATCGTTGCTCGCCAGATCATTATGGATTCACAAAAAGGAGCTCGTGGGAATTTCTTTTACTCACACGGAAGATTCAGCTCTAAGGATCCTTATGGAAGTTCTTTTCATCCGGCGATGTTAATTGGGGTACCGTGGCTTCTTACGTGAATGCAACACCTGTGCACCTCCTTGTGGTAAGGTGCTATATGACTTCCGAGGTAGTCCACTGGAACCGTTGCCGTTTAACCGCGAAACTGTGCCTTCTCAAGCGTGCCAGTGGGTAAAGGGTGTCGTGCCGTGTATATGCATGCACATGGCCAGTGTCCATCACCGGCATAGTTGACGGTTGACCCCTGCGGATGGAAAATCATCCCTTACCATGAGTGAGCATTTTGGAAAATAATAATTTCGACTGAGGGGGTGAGTTTTTTAAGTTTTCGATGTCGATGTTGGGTCGGTGTTTCCCTCGTGGAAGCAAAAAAGGACCTTGTTGGTCTGGCAAGTGCGTTCGGCCGCTTCACCTGTGGAGGTGAAATGTTTTCATTCTAATTGAGTGTCCTTTGATTGAATTCAGGTGTTTTTTTCCCGATTCCCCAGTGGTCGCGGTGGTGTTTACACTCACGTGTGCTTGTGTTGGTCCTTAAGTCAGGGGTGGGGTTCAATAGTACGTGTAATTATGTATTTTTTTTGTTCCTGCTGGTGAACTATGTTCAGTAGGGTAATCAAGCACGATTTGTGCATGTGTGCTGCTTGATGACGGCTGATGGTAAGGCACCTTTTGAAGGATACGATGGTCACTGAAGCCACTTGTCTTTTAGCCGATGAACAGTTCGGATGTCCTCCTTGAAGCATCCTTAAGAAAGCAGGAAGTCTAGTGCTGTTTCCGTAACAAAATAAATTGTGAGTTTTTTTTTAAAATGAGGAAAACAAAAAGTGAAATGAAAGTTCAGTGTTGGTCCACTTGTGGACAAGTTCATAAAATCTTGTGCCAACACCTACGCAATGTTCGTGCCTCGTGCACTGGTTTCCTTCATGGATCATCATTACTTAAAGGGGGCGGGATAAACAAGGCACTTAATAGCCTTGGCCAGTATAAACGCGCAACACCGAAATGGGAAGAGATTTGCACTAGCGCGCGCCCCGGTGCGGTAGGAGTTGCTGGTCAATTGACCCCTGTGTGGCGTGTAAACGATGTTGCAACTACTTGATTTCTGCCTCACCAAAAAAAGGTTTATCGTTGCGGATGGTGCCACCGGCACCCAGAGTGGTCTTTCGCAGGAAATCAGTGCGATGATGGTGTGCATTGTGGCTTATAGTGAAGTAAAAAACCCCTCCGGGTGGTATGGGCATGAATCATAATTTTGAAGTCGTGTTGAAACCTCAAGAGTTGTTGTTTTTGTTGCAGACGGTTTTCTGTGCGCACTCTGGGCTGTTATTGTAAAACAGCAAGACACTAATTGCAATCTTCAATCCTTTTTGCGGGCAGAGTGATAATTTTCTTTTCTCATTGTTTATCTTTGCAGGATCTCAATACAGCGGGAATACAACTGGTGACGACGAATTTAACACGTCATCCAACGATCAGGATAATAATAGTAAAAGCGATAATAATATTCGAAGCGTTGACAAAAGTGATAAGCTACCTGGGGACCACCCGGACACAGATGACGAGAACGGCATCGATATACGCTGTGAAGTTTGCGACAAGCAGTACCACGATTTAGATCAGTAAGTACCTACCTGAATATCCCCTAAATTTACGAAAAAAGCCCGCAAAAATCGGGCAAGTTTCATAGATATGTACCTAAAATAAAAATTGTCTCATCTGAGAACCTGCATGTTAGGCCAAAGGCCGGTCAGTGTATGAGTCAAAGACACGCCCGGTGTCTTGTTTTTTTTAAAGAAACGCTCAAATACTGTGTGATTTTCAGTACTTTTATTCGATCATGAGTACGATGTTCGGTATTTTTAGTTCCTGTCGGTGTATGACACCCCGACTTCATATTTCAATAACCACCCAAGCAATTTTCGGTTTCCTAAGTCAAAATACCTCAAACTTTGAAAACAAAATAGAACCAAATTATTTTTGGCCAATTTTTAATTATTTATAGTTGATTTTTAATTTTTTAAATTTTGGAAATTTTCCATTATGAAAAATTTTCCGAACAAGTTTCGCATTTAGTAATATTTCATCTTGCAAAGTTCTCATAAAATGTAATTTTAAAGCTTTTTGGGTTGAGCTTTGGTGTTTCTGTGCAGAGTTTTCATGTTCTGTACTAGCTCATCAGCATTTGTGTGTTGGATTAATTTTCTTTTCTATTTCCTCTAACCTAAAATTCTTTCTGCTTGCGATGTGC